>BTHU01000008.1:84090800-84690800 GCA_036184795.1 Tokudaia tokunoshimensis
TGACGCTGATTTGGTGAAAGTGCAACCTAGTATTGCTTCTGTGCTAGCAATGTCAGATCTTCAAAAATCAGGTCTTTATTTTTAAAAAGAAAATGTATTTGTATTGCATTTAAAACCAGAATAATTGAAATGATGGGGGTGGGGTTCCCAGGTTATTTTATAGTTTAAAAAGTTTAAATGCAAATTGTAAACAAAGTGAAAAAATAGGATTAAAATGTAAGAATATCTCCTAAGCAACCTGCTGCCGTCCTGCTTGAATAGTGCAATGAGTTTTTTATGTCATTGACATAGAACATAATCTGAACCCATCTAAGTTCTAACATGTAAAGCAAAATAAATACAGTAATTACATGCAAAGTCAGTGTTGGAGACAAGGCACAGAAGGATAGTAATCTCCCAAGTTATCTTTGCTAACAGAGGAAAGCACTCATAGTTTGTTCAACAATATAAAAATCATGTATAGTACTTCTAACAGTAAGTTATGGACCTCATGAAGTCCTTATGTGATTTAAACATTGGAGCTTTGCATTTACTCATATGTATGAGGGTCAAATAACAAAAGGAACCTGTAATTTGAGGGTTCCCAGAAAAATTCTACTAGCTGTTTTTCGTAGTCTTATCTTCAAATTTTTGAAACAGTTCAAACGGAGCCTGTTTGATACCAAATAAATTCCCACTGAGATCTCCTTTTCAATTTTGATAGTTAAATTTTGCTTCTACCACTGTATCCAATAAAGCTTGTGAAAAAGTGGCAACAGGCCTATACTGGACATAGCTGTTTGTTAACTTTTCTCACTCTTGAAATTATCTTAATTACAAAATATGGGTGAGTTAAGAATTGTGAGCCTTTGATCAGACTGCAAACTGCAGTCATTGTACACTGGTGGTTGTGAACCGTAATTCTTAACTTTCTCTTGCAATGTTAGAGCATAACTACAACTTTGGAAAGCAAAATCCAATTTTAAACAATCTATTCTCTTTAGAAGCCTGTTTTGGCTTCTAAAGCCTGGGTTGGGTCATGCCACGTGTTGTTAAGATAACTCCAACCCTGAGTTACCAGTTTTAAACTAACTTCTTGTTATCAATGTAATAATTTTTAATCATGCCCAATAACTTATAAGCCAATACTCTAAAGTCAGGACATGCAAAACATATTTATCAAACAACAAAACAAAGACAGATACAAATTGACACGTGGGCAAATTAGTGTACCAAAGACAATACATAGAGCGGGAAGAAACTAAGAATATCTCCAGTAGAGTCCATAGGGGAAACAGGACATCTCCAGATTTCTGCTTGTCCCTAGGAGATTGTTGAAATCCATTTTCCTTCTCTCTTTCTCTCTCTTGTTTCTAATTTTTTGTTTTATACTCTTTTTATTGTATTCTATTTTATGCCCTATTCCTCTCGCATGATGCAGTTCTTACTTTCACTTCATTTCTTATTCCACATATTTCCCCAATACGTTCCTATCCTTTCGCCGGCCTGCCGGCTTTTCTTGGGACGATCCCATCAGGTGCTCCTCTCTTTCCCGATCTCGGTGGAACCTCCACTTGATGGCACCTGCGCCACGGTACCGAGTATCGGGCGTAGGCCTGGGGGATTAACAGAAAACACAGACTCGGTCATTCTGGTAAGGAGAATGACAAAGCTTTACTGAGGGATCAGCAATATATACTAGAGACCTGATGAAAAACAACAGGGAAAAAACAATCATAGCCATAGGTCAGGCACCTGGCAAGTCCCTACCACCCGGGTGGGAAGACAGAAATCAAGCTAAGCCGCAGGAAGTTCTGCCCTCAGGAAACCTGTGCGAACAGCTCAGCTGGGGGTGGTGAGCTAAGCTCACCGAAGCTAACTAGCTAACTAGCGTTTGCTTAACCTAGAAACATTTAGTAAGCACTCCCTAACACCGTTCAGACTTTAGTGGCATTTAACATCATTTTGTCTTCCTTTGGGGGGTGGGGGAGGTGCTGTAATGGAATATCACAATCCGACTAGGTTAGTGTTAGATTAGTGTTTGGGTTAGTTAGTGTTTATAGCCCTGGAAGTTAGAAAGGCCAAGGCACCGTCAGTTTTGATCTGGTCTTGTGAAGATTCAGCTCATGATACAGAAATGGTGCCTGGTCCCTCTGTCCTTATGTGAGAGAAGGCAATGCACTGGGGTCCCTTCATGAAGACACTGATTCCATCCATGAGGCTCCACCCTCATCATCTAACTTCTAAGGCCACTCTACACCATCACACCAGTAATTAGGTTTCAGTATATGAATGGGATATACAAACACTGCAGGTGATAGTCATTATAGTGTGTTCTACTTTATAGACCAGCTTAGGCTGCAAACTCCTGTACTTGCTAATACATAATTGTATTATTTTCAATAACTCTACATGCCTCAGGCAGGTTGGTAGGCAATAAGAGAGATAATATTTTTGTGTGTAATTTGGGGTAGAATATTTAGAGACATTTATTTAACTTTTTTCTCCAAACCTGGCTTATCAACAGCTCCTAATGGATGAATCAGACAAAGAGTTTTTTTCCCTTCCAATAAAAGTTTTAAAAAGCAACTATTTTTTTAATTTATATATTAATTTTATTATCCTTTATGTTTTCTTTCCTCCGTTTATTAAATATAGATTCTTTTCTCATGCAATCTAATCTGAATACAGCTTCCCTGCCTCTACTTAAAGTTCCTTCCCACTTCCTCTCTCATCCTGACCCACTCCTCTTTCTGTCTCTCGTTAGAAAAGAACAGGCTTCTAAGAGAAACAAAACAGAGCAAAGTAAAATACAATGAGATGAAGCAAAACTATCATATCAAAGTTGGACAAGCCAAGTGAAAAGAAAATTAAAGTACCCCAAGAGAAGGCACAAGAATCAGAGACCTACTCATTCATACATTCAGGGGTCCTGTGAAGATATCAAACTAAAAGCTACAATAGATATGCAGGGAACCTGGTACAGACACAAATAGGTCCTGTGAATGCTGCTTCAGTCTCTGTGAGTTCACATGAGCTCCTATTTTAGAGGGCCTTGTTTTCTTGGTGTCCTTTGTCCCCTCTGTCAACCCCAACTCCTTTGCCTCTTCTTCCACAGGGTTCCCTGAGCTCTGGAGGAGGGATCTGATGGAGACAGAGAGATAAGAAATTTTGAGTTGCCAGAATCCCATCATCAGAATAAAATAGTATGATTCATGCAGCCTTGAATGTACTGATTTTACCTTAGGGATTCCAGAAAGACTTCATAAAAGAAGTAACATTCTGTCAAAATGTTAAGCACTGGCCAAAGGGGAATCATTTGGGTTCCACATCAGAATGCAGCAGGCATATATATTAACAGCACTCTGTAGTATAGCATGACTGGAATGCAGAAGACACTGGGCAGTGTGAAAGAGAATTAAGACTAGACTGAGGGAGAGAACTGGAGGCTGACATCAGAGTATGTGCCTGTATAGCTTTACTTTTCTCATTGCTGTGACCTGACAACAACTTGTAAGAGGGAGGGCTTATTTGGTTCACAATTTCAGAGAGTCTCAGTCCATGATGGTAAGAAAGGCAAGGGAGCAGGAGCACCTAAGTCTATGGCAGCAGGAGCTATTCCCACGGACTGGAGCAGGACGCAGAGAATAGAACGAGGAGCAGGGCCAAGTTATAACATCAGTGTGTGGATGTGTGATGTGTGGTGTGTGTGTGTGTGTGTGTGTCTTCCTCTATCACACTCCACCTTTTTTTCTACATTTACCAGCCAGGCTCCACCTTCTGAAGGCTCTACAGCCTTCAAAATAACACCACAAGTTTGAAAACATGTTCTCAAAATACAAGCTTGAGAAGATATTTTAGATCCTAATTACTATGAAAGAAGCCACAGTCAGCCATCTCAATCCAAAAAGAGGCCCAACTCTCTTTTGCTTCCTTTCTTCCCTTCTCCACCCCAGAAGTTCCTCCTACTTGCCTGGTGATTGGCTCCTTTATTCATTAGGGGATTGGTTCACAAGAACAGCGCCAGGCCCATCCACAACAATGTCTGACCAACTGGAGCATTTCGAAATATGTTGTTAAATAAGACAGCCGCATACTCTTGATAGACCTTATACAACTGCCATCTCATTTACTACTCTATAAAGTTAGTGTTTCAATTGCTATTTTACAGAAGAGGATTCTCAGGACCAGAGTAACTACTGGCAAATAGCTTGCCCACAACTAAGAGATGGCATAGTTTTAGATACCAACCAGGACCTTTGACCCATGCTCTTAATGATTACAGTATGTTATTACGTTATTTTCTTGGCAGTAGATGATTGAGGTGTTGAGTAGAGGACATAGCAGGTGATGTTGATCATCTCCTTTTATATGCTTGCTGGCCAACACCTGTCTGCCATCATTTTTGAGTTAACTGCTTGAGTGTAAAAGCTTCTAGACTCTGAAACTTCCTGCAAGTGGAATCAGGTATTAATTCCAAGAACTTAGGTTTTGCTGCCCCACCATGAATGGTCTTCAAGTAAAGGCAGTGGAGAACTGGACGGAGTGGCTGGAGACCCCAGCTTCCTCACTTGTTGGTGGAAAATTGAGATATTTTCTCACCCCAGTTGCAGAGTTTCTCTGCAGGATTAATTTGAGTCGGCCTGAGTGGTAATTTGCTTTCCAATACAACTTTTATTGGCTCTCTTCTGTCTTGATTCTCCCCACCCACTTAATATTTTTGGAATTACCGTCAAAATAAATTTATTCAAACTTTGTTTCCAAATCAGCTTCTGGTCATACCCAAATTAAGATGGGGCAGTAGGAACTCGGGGCCGTCAGTGCATGCCTTCTCCACTTGCCACAGGAGCATTATTTCCTTCTGTAACTTTAAAAATTCATTAAGTCCAAAGAAGTCATTTTTTTTTCCTTTTTAACAACAGAAAGTAAGCTTTTTGCACAAATTTTTAGTTCTTAGTATTTTACCCATTTTTATTTTTATCCTTTTCCTCATTAATTTATAGGAATCTTAAAAATTATTATTACCAATAACTTATAGCTATCATATATTACAAAAACAAGTCTGTATCTTTGCCATATATAACATAGTTTTAAGTTTTGACAGTTTAGTCAAATACATTATTCTTTCTGTAGGCTTTCTACCTTTAATGAACTGTTTATTCAGTCCATGGTTTTAAGGAAATATGGCCATTAAGTGATACATCTTGGAATCTTAAAGGATCCTTAATAGTTTATTAAATATTCTATGCTTGGAGTTTATTTTGGTAAAATAACAATGGTTTTATTTTCTTTTATCTAGATAAGTAGCTGTGCTCATAACCTTAATTAGTCTGTCTTAACTTTGCAAAATGATCTCAACTTACCTTTTGAACATAAAAGGGTTTCACTGTTTTACATAACTGAAAAGTCAGGTTATTTTGTGACTACTCAGGTTTTATATGGTTAGGTCCCTGACTTTCCTGGTATCTTTCTGCGAGACTCAAAATGGTGCATGCATCCCAAGCCTTACATCACAGGATGATAAGTCATCTTCAGGCAGCCACACTTATGCATTATACCCACGCTAGAAAAGCAATCCTGTGGGCTGGAGACATGGGTTCACTGCTTAAGAGCACTTGTGGCTCTTACCAAGGACCTGGTATCCACATGCCAGCTCACAGCCCTCTGTAACTTCAGTTCCAGGGGATCTGTTAACCTCCTCTAAACTCTATGACACCAAGCACACACACGGTGCACAGACATACATGTGAGCAAAACACTTATATACATAAATAAATCTATAAATAAAACCTCCATGGACAACCTCACATCTGTTTGTGGTAAAGAAATGCTACAGACAAATTAGCTGTTATTTTGATATCTGCATGTCTGTGGCAAGAAATGTGGTAGTCCAAAATGGTTGCGTTCTCTCAGGTTCACCTGAACCACACAGTTGCTGCTCAGGAGTAGGAATGTAACTATGACGTGAGGATTCTTTACGGCCTTGCTTGTTTTGAAATATTCCAAGTCATTGGGTTTTTGCATTCTCAAGCTATTTTGAGGCAGACCTAGAGTAATAATAGTTCATGTGGTGCTCCAATACTATCCACACTGTTTAAATTATTAAATCTTTGTAAGACTTTCGAGGCCCTGTTCTCCCTTCATTACTGATCTACTGGAAAGACTTCTTGTCTGCAGAGAACAGGGTGTGCATGTTAAATGGAGACATAGGGATACAGTCTATAATTCTACATGGTGGAAACCTCTACAGAGCAAGTAAGTCCTCCCTTTATAGTTGGTACTCAGCATATATATTTCAGGATAAATGCTGATTTTACAGTATTGTAGTCAGTTTATTTTATTATTTTCTGAACAGTTGTTAAGGTTTTCACTTTTTGAGTTTATTCTTAAATAGCTTTTATGGCTACTGAGACTGACATCCTACCTTTTCATATTACGTAAATAGCTAGTCCTGTTTTGACTATTTCACTTTAAAAATACGCCTTTTTATATGTACATAGAAATAAAACTAGTTTAGTCAGGAAAGCCTCATAAACCAGACTGGTATGGTAGATTTATCAGCCTTAGCACTATTGACATGTTAAGCTGAATAATTCTGCTTGTTGGCTTAACCTGTATATTTTAGGATGTTTAACAGTATCTCTGGCCACTTACCTTTAGTGTAGACAAAATGTGGCCATTTAGATGCATATTGGGAAGTAAAAAGCCAGACCAAAAAGAAAGACAAAAATTTCATTATTCCATTCATACAACATTCAGAAAAGGCAAAGCTATGGAGACAGCTAAATGGTTGACTATAAAGGAGATGCACAGGGGAACTGTTCAGGTGAAAGAACTATTCTTCTCTGTGCTGGAGCGCTTGATACTTCACTGTGTGCACCTGTCAAAACCCAAGGAGCTTTAAGTCACAAAGAGTGGATTTAACATATGCAAACTGGGGGAGGAAAGGCATGAAACAGACTGTCAGACCTTAATCTCAGGACAGAATTCAGACTGTAATAAATTAACCCAGTTCTGTTATTAACAGAGGACACGGCTGAACTAAAGGCAGTGGGGAAAGGCATGTCCTGAATAATTAGAAAAGAGTATTTTAGCTGGAAACTGTAAGGTTGAAGATAAAGGTACAGAAACCCCAGGCCTGCTTTCCAGGGTTAACTAGTTAGCAGTTCTGAAACTGCTTTACATAGTATTCTGGTGCTGAGTAAATGTATGAGTAGGAGCCACGTTTCTCACCAGTGAAGAGGGAAGATGGAAACGGTGTTAGAATGAACACTGATTCTGACCTGGGATTTTGTTTGTTTGTCTTTTTTTTTAGTTTTTTGAGATAGGGTTTCTCTGTGTAGCCCTTGCTGTCCTGGAACTCACTCTGTAGACCAGGCTGGCCTCGAACTCAGAAATCCACCTGCGTCTGCCTCCCAAGTGCTGGGATTAAAGGCGTGCGCCACCACTGCCCGGCTTGACCTGGGATTTTAAGCATCAGGAGCCGCATGTTCCCTGCGGCTCCAGGGGCTGAGTGGTGTGAGGCAGAAAGGGAATGAAGAAATAATATACATGTGGGCAGAGAAAGGCTGTGCTTCTGATAAACAAGCTGCAGCATCCCAGAGTTCTGTGTATTTATTAGATGCAGTAGAGTGGGGAGGTGCGGATGTTGCATATAGGAAGCAGGTTTGACTAATCTCAGGAACAGTCTCTAGATCGTAAAGTGTATGTGTGGGTGGTGGTGGTTGTGAAAGTAAGGTAACCATTCTGCATACACCATCAGCATTCTGATTGAAATAAGGCCTTGCCATTCCCATGGAGCTAAAGCATTGAGATCCTTGACTTGACTGTTCCCAAGTCAAGTAATACTCATTCACTCAAGATGATACTTGTTTCCTAGATGGAAGAACTCAATGTTTAGCTTGCTTCCATGTCTGTGGGAAGATTTCAATGGCAATCACGGTCATATAAATATATCTGTTGGTTGTGGGATTTCTTTCTTTTCTTTTTTTCTTTTGGCTCATAGTTTGAGAAGTAAATTGTGGCGGGAAATGCTTGGTGGAGTTCTATACTGTAATATTAGGGAGTCTACTTCTGCCTATTGCCTTCTCTATCCAAGCACTTTACATATAACTTGTTTTTTAAATCATTATAACAACCAGATGGTGTTTCTATTGACCTGATTTTATACATTGGAAGCCAAGACTCAAAACTACGGAGTAACTTACCCAAAGGTACATATGATTGGTACTGTGTCAAGTAAGTCCATATTTTCTATACAAGTGAAATAAATGACTGAAAAATGAAGTGAACTGTTCATTTTTTTTTTTGAACAAGTGTCTGTAGGCTTCTAATTGGTTTCATGGCACTTTTAAGAAAATTTAAAACATCAACCCGGGCAGTTAATTCTGCATACTGTATGTCTTCATATTTCAAACTCAGGCTTCTTAATTGATAGGCAGAGACAGCTGAATTTCGTAGCCAAATTTAATAACTTTATTTGATATTTTCTATTTCAGGCAGAAAATGTATCTGTGACAAAGAATATTAGAAGAGTAGAAAATGCTTATCACATGGAAGCCGAGGTATGTACTGAGTGATTGGAAGCACCTTGACTTTGTGGACACAATTTTATATCCTAAGCTGAAATCTACTAGAGAAATTACTCTTATGGTGATGATAAAAAGTTTTTCTCAAAATCATTCTGCTATTATATGTCTGGTGATACTTTAAAATAAATATAATGAGGTCTACTTAAGAGAGAAGGTAAAAATGACACAATAGCAGCATGGAGAAAGCGCCTAAACACCACAGGCTTTCTGTAGCATTATTGCCTGGTGAGCAGAAAGCACAGTAGGAGAAAAATTTCCCTTAGATAAAAGCATGGAAAAGCCATAATGTATTGAGACTTTTTAAAAACATTTTTATTTTGTTTCTCAATACAATTTCACAGTCACTGTGAGAAACATTTAACATTTTAAATCATGTTGTCCATACCCACCTTAAGAAATGCACTGTTTTCAGAATGCTCTAGCCATAATGACACTGAGATCCCAGCCCTGCCATGCTTCTGACTCTAAGGTCTAAGGATCCAGGTGTTATATCTGAGTTCGTCTAGCCATGAGAAGGCGGCCGCTCTCCGGTCCCAGCGTTTGCAGCTGCCACCTGTCGCAGGAAACAAAGATGACTGAGTTAGAGTGCAATCTTGTTTACCAATCAGAGACTCGTTCTCTCCAGAAGTAGAGAACATGCCCAGAAGCCACCGGGTGCTCTCTTCTGTTGGTTAGTTTATTATTGCTTCCTAGTATTAATGTTAAGCTTAGATCACTTGGGTTTCTCAGAGGGTAAGATCAGAGGCACAGAAACTAATGGACATTAGAACAGCAACTCCTTGTCTCTTGAGATAAAAATTTCACCAGTAAACACACATCTCAGTAAGCTTTGTGATTGTTCCATTTGAAATTTAACTATCTCAATGAAATTTATAGTTATTTATGGAGAGCCACTAGGAAAGGCTAAAGGCATGCAAAGAAGTTTTCTGGAGATGTCTCACCATTTTGCATGGCCTATGGTGAGCTATGAGAGGCAAGGTCCCAAGAGACTTTTTCCCAGGATTGCTTCTTCCTGCTGATACCCCTTTTCCTATCACTATTACACAGTCTAATGATTCCTGAGCATTAGCTGACCTGTTGAGCAAATTTCCTACAAATCAACATGAAGATGAACATTTATGAATCAGTGCTATTTAGATGAATTAATGATTTTATAGAATTCCTAGTTTGATTCAAATAATTTTAGGAAGAAAGTTTTAAGAGATGGTTTTAGTTATTTGCCAGAAATATATAATAAAGTTATAATCAATCAAAAATAAAAGGTACCCACTCCTCATAGAATAGTAAGTAAAGGTGCATGATCAGGAGGACAATGAGCTTTTCACTAAAAAGAGAGTAGGCTTGGGACAGATTTGTGATCAAGGAAACACGTTCATTCTAGGTCAGGTCTAAGGATGAAGCCACAGGTGTGATAAAGTGAGGCTGTGTGAAACTGTTGCTTTCAACTTAAAATGAACTTACGGAAAGAAACACTGCTTTGGACTTAACTATTGACATCCTTCTGTAACTCCCCTTTTGTGTAACATCTTATCTATGTAGTAATTTTCTAAGAATGTTTGTCTTAATTATGTATAAGAAGGCCAGAGAGAAGGAATAAAGTATGGCATCTGGGGCTCTGCCCATCCACCCATCAACTGTATTGTGTATGACTTGGGGGGCTCTGTCCGATCCACCAAATGTACATATGTATATGTTTGTCTATACATACCTGTGTAGGTATATGTGTATATATGTAAGTATACATGAACACTTGTAGAGTTGATGAGACAGGTGGTTGTACCCAACCAGTGTGTGTGTGTGTGTGTGTGTGTGTGTTTGTGTGTATGAGACTGTGCATATTGCCTATGTAAAATATTTTAATTCTTTCCTTTCTTTTCTCTCACTCATGGAGAGTTAATGAGTTGTAAGACTCTCACCTGGCCAGCAAGAAGTCCTTGAGCTGGAAAGAAGAGGAACTAGCTTCTTATTAAAGCACAAATAGTAAGAGTGTTACAGAGTAAGAAACCAATGCTTATCAAAACACAAATAGTAAGAAACCAGCACTTATTACCACACAAATAATAAGCTTGTAAGACCAGCGATCATCAGCCTTTAGCCTTCCTCCGACACTGTGACCCACCCAGGACCATTCCCCTAAAGGCCAGAGGAGGCCTCTGGCAAGCTTCAACATCTTTTGGTATAGATTTGGTACAGATTATTTTGACAGAATGAGTAGTCAGGCAAGATTCAAAATAACAGAGGTTTGATTTTAGTGGGTAGGGTATCCTTCTAAAGGTTATTACCTGCTAAGAATTCAGTTTGTAATGATAGGAACAGGAAATTCTACTTAGGAGAGTATGTTTTGTTTTTTATTAATTTTTAGGCAGAGTCTCAATATGTAGGCCACAATAGCCTCAAATTTATGCTTTCACTATATTTGCTTCCTGAGCGCTGGCATTATAGTCTGGAATGATCCCTGGCACTTGAAATTAAGTTTATTATAAGAGGTCACCAAGAGCACAGGGAAGAGATCGTTCTAGAAGTGAACAAGGGCTGGAAAACAGGAGTTTTCAGACCACAGAGTTGTTCTAAGACTAAAGTTATGGGTTCAGCAAGAATCCTTGACTGTGTGAAAATTGGGTTAACCTCTGCTCTTCCTTCTGCTGTACCTGCCTTTTTAGCAGTTAGTGTTGTGATGTCTTAAGAAAGCATGTGATTTTGATTTCGATAGGACTCCTGGAATCCAGACATTACACACAATACTGAACATTTCAGCACATGATTACCTTTAGATGACCACCAACTGTCAGTGGAAACCATGATAATCCATTCAAAAGATACAAAGTGTGCTAACCTATTCATAAAGAACGGTGTATGGCTTTATGGATATGACTGTAGCAAACTCCACTTGGCCAGCAAATGTCTAACATATTCTAGACATCTCCTGAGCTATTAAACATGTAATATGGTTAGATGGTAGTTAGATATGTAAAACACAAAAGCAAGTAACATGATTTAAATAAAGATTTACATGTGGCTTGGATAGATAATTATCACAAACATACCAACAGGTATATGGACAGGTATTCAGTATCTCCATCTGTCAGAGAAATAGAACTTGAAACCACAGTGAATTATATCATCACACCTGTTAGGGTTGTTATTGTCAAAAAGGCAAGACAGAGTGGTAGGCAAAGATGTGGGGAAGTTAGAGCCTTGTATGTCACCAACAGCATTGCAAAATGGTAAAACTTATGTAGAAAATAATGTGGAATTTTTCTAGACTATTAAACAAACTCCCAGATGACCTAGCAATTCCACTTCTGGGTGTATGTCAAAATGATTTACACCATCTAGATCAGGAAGAAATACTGTACAGTGGTCTCCAAGCACCTCTTCTGCAGGGCTAGGATCCAGTGGCTGCTTGGCACTACCAACAGTACTGAAGCAGGTATATATTGGTCTTTTCCTAAATGCACTGCAGTACTGTCACATAATTATCTCTCTGTTCACAAGAAATCAATGTTTTTCTTTTTGTTCTTGTGGAAAACAATACAAAGAAGGAAACTGTATCAACACCTTTAAAGCACTAACAAGAGTCATGGATGCTATAGAGATGGCTCAGTGGGGAAAGTATGCATTGTATGAGCAAAAGGGTTAGCATTTAGATCTCTGGTCTCCACAACGGGTGGGGACTGTGGGGAACTGTGCATGGTAGCAATCCAGCTAGTTCAGAGAGAGATATAGAAAGATACTCCAGGTAAACTCTGACCCCCACAAGTGCATGCACAAGCCTATGTACAAAGCATATATACAACACCCTCCCCATATATACAGGCCATCCATGATTATACAGTCTAACTTTAGCTGTAGAGTGGGAGGAAAGATTGCAGGTTTCAGTTCAGTCTTGATTATTATGTATATGTGTGTGTGTGTGTGTGTGTGTATATATATATATATATATATAGTCAGATCCTATCAAAAATAAATAATTAAAAAGAAAAAAATGTAAACCTAAATTCCTATATCCAATAAAAATCCAGAAATAAAAGCCAATTAAAGGGGTTTTCATAAACTGAAAGAGTTCATTACCTATAGACCTATTTTTGAAGAATATTAAATAGTACCACTTGGGCAAAAGAAAATGATATCAGAAAAAAAAGACATCTGTCTACACAAAGGAACAAAGAACATGGAAAATGAAAACTATGTTTCAACAGATATTTTTCAAATATAAATCTCTTAAAATCTCACTTAAATTATAAGGATAATAATATGCCATACATAAGAGTAAAATAGTAGTAATGATGTATAAGGTCAGGAAGGAAAAATATGAAAGCATACTATTTAGGCTCTTATGTGTATAATATACCTCTTTTAAATAGATTGGGATAACTTAGATGTATCTTATTAATACTAAAGCAGCAGTACAACTAATAAGCAATGAGCAATAAAATAGAATAATAATAACATCAAAATAGGAATTAAGAAACAGAAGAGCAAACAAATACAAAATAATAAGATCACAGGCTTATCAATAATCTTATAAAATGTAAATGGACTAAATACCTTCAATAGAAGAAAGTATTTTTGTCTGGGTGTGGAGACACAGGTCTATAAACTCAGGCAGAGACATAGAATTTTAACTAATTAATTAGATAAGGGACACCTATTTAAAAAGCTGCTGGTTATATACTTTATGGTAAAATACTGAATACCTTTGTACCTGAAACCAGGTTCCATACAAAGATGGTGGCTACACTTATGATTTATTTTTGGCATTGTACTTGAAATTCTGTTCATTGTAGTTTGGGAGCAGAACAGGAAAATATAAAATTATTCAAATTGAGAAGGACAAAATCAAACACTCCTTATTCAGAAACAATACAACCATCTATCTAGAAAATATGGGGAAATCTATTAGAAGTAATAAACAAATTTTAAATGTCAAGAGATACACCTGATAAAATATGCTAAAGATTATAAAACATTTCTGAGAGAAATAAAATACCTAAGAAAGGAGAGAAGTCTATCTTGTTTGTGATTTGGAAGACTCAAGACTTGTTCTTTCTTCTTAAAATTAATTATACATAGATTTATTACAGTCTTATTCCAAATCCTAGTTAGCTTTTAAAAGTAGAAATTAGCAAACTGAGTAAAAAAAAAAAATCCAGAAATGCAAAATAGTGACAACCACTTTGAAAAGCTTCTTTAGTTATAATAACTTCAAACTGGGAACAAATGTTTCAGACAAACTGTGGTTTTATCTGTAGAACAGAACACTACTCAGATTAAAACAGTTATGCAAGAACATGCTGAAACTGTATATGCACTATGCCAACCAAGTTAACGGAAGAGATCAGTTAACTGCCAGGTGCCCGGAAACTGAGGAAGTAACCAGTAATAAAATTATTTGAGATTTGTGAAGTGATGGGGCAGGTATAATCATTTAGATGAGGCCCAGGGGAAGACTCAGAGTAACTCACTCAGGAAACTTAAGCCTGGGAGCCAGCTCCAGAGCATGCTGGGGACTCCTCAGTCTTACTAGGACAAGCTGGGAGTCACCATAGTTGGTAAAGGGTACATGGGGCCTGCGAAAAGCCCATGGGAAGTCAGATTGTGACATAGCACCCTGTCCACAGACAATAGGAAATGGGATCCTGGAACTTCTTTGGGGTGCTAAGCACTTATGTTCCCATTGCAGAATGGTTCCCTAGGAAAGCGGGCAAAACCCTGCGGGACATTATTCCTGCATATGTGTGCCTATGTGTGGTGGCTCTGTTGGGGCCATCCTGGAGAACTACGCTCCAGCCCAACACGCTATGGCACCCTGAGTACATTGTGTGCTTCTCACCTTTTGTCAACAGCTTCTTTGACCAAGTGGGCAGTGGTACTGCGATGTGCACTCCCATGAGCGGCTTGCCTGTTTTCTCTCTGCCAGACGCCTGTTACCAGCTGCTACTTGACCGCAGTGCCAAGAAGTTCTACCCCAGCCACTTTAAGCCTGTGCCATCTGGAGCTGCTCAGCAAGGACACCTTCAGGAGCAAACTGCACCCTCTCACTGCCAGAGCTTCCTCAAGCTCTTCCAGGCTCACTTCCTTCCTGTCCATTTCCCCAACTTCACCAGTGACCCAGGGCTTCCCAAGGGTGATGGAGCACTCCAAAATAAAGTGGAACCTTGTCATCATCAGGTGCTGACATAGGATGGGGCCAGGATGCTGGGGTCTTGCCAACTTCTTAGTACACCGGAGCCTGAGGCCTCCCCTTCCTGTTTTGTAGCTCTCTTGGGCTTTCTGCTTTTCATCTTCCCCAGCGGAAACTGGGACCCAATCAGCTTCATGTGTGTACCCACAAGTGTCCTGGGTAGACCAGGCTACGTCAGCACCCCACAGTGGAGCCAGCCTCTCACACTCACCTTTAACCAGTGCAGCAGGGTGGGAGAGCAGACAGGGTCAGCTGGAGACCTTTTACCCATATTTCTCCTAACACAGTTACCCTGAGAATACTGGGGGTACCTGGCCTCCTCTAGACAATGCCAGCATAAACCCATCCATCCTCAGATGGATGTGCGCACAGGCCACTGAAGGCCCTTGTGTTTGTTTCCACTTTCCCATCTCCCAGGATTTGAGTGACTGCCTTCCTTCCTCACTGCCCCTGTTATACATGCCTAGGATTTACTGAGAAAGGACCCTCTAGCAATGATGTTTCATGGCCACTTTCTGCATCTCTGGGATGATGTAAGGTGTGGAATGTGGCCGTGCCCCAACACTGCACTGAGTTCATAGATTTGTATACCAGGGTTTGAATTAGATTGCTCAAGTTGACTTGACTTCTCTATACATGTGATTTTAAAGAGATTTTAAAGACATCCCCTCTTTTTTTTCTTATATTCTTGCAGTGACCAAGGCTTTGGTATAGGGAAACAATGTGTTTTGTTTATTCTAAACATAAGCAAGTAAGTTGGGAAAAGCTCTTGACCTTCTTTTGTGACTCTGTACACACACACACTCAGGACTGTTTTTAAACTGCTATGTTTTGCAACTTCTTCCTTACTGCTCAGGCCAAGAAGCTCTTAATTAAAGCTGGTCTGAAGGGATCTGATGCTTTTGGACCTGGGATTCGGAATCTCATATGTCCTGCCCAAGGAAGCTGAAGAGGACGTACCCCGCGTGGGTACCACCAGTTCCAGTCTGAGTGGGCTACCCGTAAGCCTATGCTCCCCCATGAACATTTTGGCAACAAAGAAAACCCACAGACCAGGAGGTGGTGGCTCGTGCCTTTAATCCCAACACGTGGGAGGCAGAGCAAGCAGATCTCTGTGAACTCGAGGCTAGCCTGGTCTTCAGAGTGAGTTCCAGGACAGCCGGAGCTACGCAGAGAAACCCTGCCTCAAAAAAGGAAAGAAAACCCACGTTTTAACTCCTTGCTACTTCTCTGGGACTCACCCTTCTGCCTTCTCATGAAAATTGGTGTCTGATTTTGACCCAAGTCAAAATCTTGATTCGATTGGGTGCATCACTTCCTCAAACATCCGGGAGACTGGCCAGAGATGGAACTCATGCTGGGCCGGGGGGGGGGGGGCGGTCTGGAAAGAAGGGCTCAAGTTGGTGCAGGGGAATAGTCTACTACAGTTTAGAACAAGATCTGTCAGAACAACAGGAAGCTGAAAAGCTCCCATTCCCAAGGATGAAATAGGAGTGCCAGTCCTGGGCTTTTGGTAAAAAGCAATGTACTCTAGAAGAATCCATAGGCAGATGACCTAAACCATGCATCAGCCTCCAAGCAGAAGCCTAGTGTGGTGAAGTTCCAGAGGAGTGTCAGATTTACTTCTGTACATAGTAAGACCCCTGGAAGGGGACACATAATTCAGTGGTGTCCGTGAAGTATGACATACCAATCAGAAGTCTAACTGAATAAATTAGACTACAATGTCGGAAACAGTATCAGGTTTAGAAATTAGCCAAATAACACTGAAAGTGAGAACCCTCCAATTTTAGAAAAAAAATAAAAATGAATACATTTTAAAATGGCTTAAAAGAATTTTTAAGTATACAAGCTAATATCAGATAATTTTAAATTCCATAATCAAAAGTCTTTAGTAAGAAAATAATATAGCTATAAACATTAAATTTGTTTTCTTATCAAGTATATTTGTTATCTTAAGATGAAGTGACCTTATAATCTGGCTTTACTCTATCATTCGTTCGTTCGTTTGTTTGTTTGAGACAAAGTCTTGCTATGTAACCTTGACTGACCTAGAATTTGCTTTGTAGACCAGGGTGGTCTACTTGACTCTGTCTCACAAGTGCTGAGATTAAGGATGTGTACTTCCATAGTAGCTTGACTTTGCTTTTTATACTTATATTTAAACAAAAGTTTAAAACTACATGAGACATAAAAATGACATCAAGTATCTGTTTACTTACAGGTCTGCATTACATTTTATGAATTTGGAAAAATGCAAAATATTTGTAACTTTCTGGTTGAAAAACTAGATAGCTCTGTTGTCATCAGCCCACCTGAGTTCTATCACACACCAGGTTCTGTTGAGAATCTTCGGTGAGTTAACACATCTTTTAAGTATTCCTTCTGAACAAAGCAATTGACGACTGCAGGTCTTTCAATGTCACACTAATCCTTACTTTGAATCAATCCCTAAGGCGGCAGGCCTGTCTTGTTGCTGTTGAGAATGCATGGCGCAAAGCTCAAGAAGTCTGTGACCTCGTTGGCCAAACTCTGGGAAAACCTTTACTAATCAAAGAAGAAGAAACAAAAGACTGGGAAGGCCAAATGGATGATCATCAGTTATCCAGATTGCCGGGTTCATTAACTATACAACAGAAAATCAAAAGTGCAACCATCTATGCAGCTTCAAAGGTGTTCATTACTTTTGAAATAAAAGGAAAAGAGAAGAAAAAAAAGCATCTTTAAAATTCTAACTAAAACATAATGTATCTGTACTTTTAAATCTGTTTTTATACATTTTACAGTGCTTTCTGTCTTAAACATACATGTTGTATGGTATACTAATCCTCAGTAAAATCTGCCACTTTGAGTATAACAGAATATATATGATCACTTTCTAGTTTCCAAAACACTCTGAGAAATGCTGTGAGAAATAAATGTATTAAAACATATACTTTTGTAATTGAGAATTTATGTATTGGAAATAAAATTAACAAAAAACCCAGCTCATATTGAATTTTTACTTCGCAAAACAGGTTAAGTCCTGTCTTGCTTGTATTTGTCCAGTTGTATAAAAATGTACACCATAAGCTGCATGTCGAGAAAAACATTGTTCATGTTTCATAAAACATGTCAATGTTTTCCATTTCATCACAGTCTATGTTTGTTCTTTTTTTTTATTTTTTATTTTTTATATTTTTATTTACATTCAAAATCATTTCCCCTTTCCCATTTCCTCCCTCCCCGATAGTCCCATAAGCCCCCTTCCCTCCCTCTTTTCCCCATTCAACCCCCTCTCGCTTCTCTGTCTCGGCATGTTTGTTCTTTTAAAATGTTTCATACAATGTATTTTAATTGTATTATTTTCCCTCCCCAAACTCCTCACAGATTCTACCCTCTCCATCCACCCAACTTTATATTCTTTCTTTCTCTTAAAAATCCAAAATCAAAACAAAGTGTACCTGTGTGTGCATACACACACACACACACACACACACACACACACACACACACAGAATGTATTACAATTTTGTTGGCCAACTATTCCTGATCATGAGGCCAGCCCTGAAGTGTAGTTAATATATCCATGTACCATTGAAGAAAAGTGTTTTCTCTTCTCCAGCAGCTACCAATTGCCAATAGTTATGGGTAGGACTTGATGCCCATTCTCCTGTCCCTGTGCTGGGATTTTTTCTGGCTCAAACTTGTACAGGACTTGCCTGTATTATCACTGTCTCTGTGAATTCATATGTGCATCAATCAGTGTTTGTGTCTGGAAGAAACTACTTCCTTGGGGTCATCCATCACCTGCATTTTTTAACAGCCTTTCCCTTTTCTTCTGAGTCAACCCCTAAGCCTTGAAAAGGAAGAGTTTAGTAATGACATCCATTTAGGGCTGACTGCTCCAAAGACTCTGCACACTGTCCAGTTGTAGGTCTTGGTGTTAATTACTATCTATTGCAAGAAGAATTTTCTCTGATGAGGGTTGAGCTATATGCTGATGTATGAGTATAGCAATATGTCTTATAAGCTATTTTATTGCTATGTTAATGATAATGATAGTGGACAATGATAGTGGTAGATTTCCCCCTAGGGTCCAATTCCTAAATTCTAGTCTCTAACAGTTTCAGGTATGGGTTTCATTTCTATTTTATTCATAAAGCTAGAAATTGGAAACAGCTTAGTTTTATCTACTGATGAATGGCTAACAAAAATGTAATAGATTCACACCATAGAACATTATTCAGCTGTTAGGAAAAATGAAAATTCCAGGTAAATGGATAGTGCTAGAAACAATCATTCTAAAGTGAGGGAACCCAGACCCAGAAAGGCAAGCAGTGCCTGCTTTGTATGTAGATGTTAGCTTTTAAGCTTTATCTATGTGTGTTTCAATCCAAATAATCACAGAGGTTAGGTAACTAGTAAGAAAATAGGAGGAAAGAGGGAATCCTCCAAAGAAAGAGAAATGATATAGTGTTAGAAAGGGACAAGGGAATTAAAACCCAAAAGGAAGATTAAGAGAGGAGAATTAGAGAGGGTGGAATATGGGGAGGAACAACACAAACACTAACTTTTGAAGTCATATGAAACCTACTACTTCCTAAAATATACATTGTGATGGTTTGTATATGCTTAACCTGGGGAATGGCACTATTAGAAGGTGTGACCATGTTGGAGTAGGTGTGTCACTGTGAGCATGGGCTTTAAGACCCTCATCCTAGCTACCTAGAAGTTAGTCTTTTCCTAACTGCCGTCAGATGAAAATGTAGAACTCTCAGCTCCTCCTGCACCATACCTGCCTGGATGCTGCCATGCTCTCACCTTGATGATAAAGGAACCTGTAAACCAGGCCCAATTAAATATTGTCATTAAGAGTTGCCTTGGATGGCTGAGTAGTGGTGGTGCACACCTTTAATCCCAGCACCTGGGAGACAGAGGCAGGCAGATTTCTGAGTTCAAGGTCAACCTGGTCTACAGAGTGAGTTCCAGGACAGCCAGGGCTACACAGAGAAACCCTGTCTCGAAAAACAAAAAAACAAAAAACAAACAAACAAAAAAGTTGCCTTGATCATGGTGTCTGTTTATAGCAGTAAAAGCAGTAAGACAGATGTTGAGACCAGGGACTGGAGTATTGCTGTGACAGGCCTGACCATGTTTTTCTTTGGAAGTATGTGGATTTGGGGACTTTGGATTTGGAAATCAGTGGAATGCTTAAAGTGGAGCATAATGGGCTATCCTAGGAATAAGGAAGACTTTGTTGCTGAGAGTGATCTGAACTGTGCAGACCTGGCCCAAGAGGTTTCAGTGGAGAAAAATTCCAGTACCTGGCATAGAGACTGGTTTCGTGCTGTTACCATGAAGAATGACTGCTTTTTGCCCTTGTCCAAAGAATCTGCCTGAGGCTAAGGTGAAGAAATTTAGATTAATTGCATTGAAAAAGGAAGTCTCAAAAAAGCCCAACAGTGACTTTGTTCTCTGGTTAAATCTCATGAAGAGCATTTTGAACAAGCATAGCAAGCTTAGAAAGGAAAAGTATAAAATATATAGTTCAAATATTAAAGGAGCATCAGGAAGTGAAATTGAGCTGAATCCTGTGTTCACAGATATTAAATTGAACTAAGGGAGTGGTGCCCCTGAAGCAAGATCCCACCCAGCTAAGTTTAGGTCCAGGCATGGTAGTACAAATCTTTAATCCCAGGAGGCAAAGTCAAGCAGATCTCTAGAAACTGACCAGGTTCTAGGTGAAGAGAGTTTAAGTGCAGGCATGGTGGTCCATACCTTTAATCCCAGCACTACAGATAGAGGCATGCAAATCCTGGAGCTCAAAGATCAATCTACAGAGCAAGTTCCAGGACAGCCAAGCTTAGGCAGTGAGGGAGCTGGAAAACAGAAAGCTGGTAATAAATAAGGGGGTGATGTTCGAGCCTCAGCAAGCAGCGGAACTCGGCAGCTTCAGCCACGTGGCTCTGGCTTTAAAGTACAGAATAGATGGGACTACTGGGACAATTGATGCTGGTTAAGTGGAGCTAAGAAATTAGCAGTGATTAAGAGACCAGCATCAATGAGGTGAAATCTGGTAAGCATTTTCTGAAATCATAAGGAAGCAGTGTTCCAGAGATAGCCAAGGTTGTACCTCATGCTGCAGCTGGACTTGGTACTGTGTAAGAATCACCCAGGTGGTACTGGTTTTGAAGGTATGAAGGAGTCATGGAGAGTAGCTGAGGCTTGGCACTGTGAGAGACCAGGGAAGGCCATTGGTGAAGGTGCAGCCTCAGTTGCAGTTGATGGCCCAGTACTAAAGAGGTCATGCAAAGGAGTTGAGGCTTGGCACCATGAAGAAAGCCTATGAGAAACTATTGGCGAAGCCTAGTTGCAATTGGAGATCCCAGTGAATTGGAGATACCAGTACCATAGGATGATCACCAAGAACAGCAGCAGCAGTGGAGTGAAGTCAACCAGAGCCTCAAGTACTACAGAGGGCAGAGATGAAGAAGTGACCCAAGCCCTTTGGAGGAGCACAGAAGATCACATGTGGATCCCAGAAACTGGAACAAGAGGCTATAAAGCTGAAGTTGACTTGGAGACCCCAAGATGTTAAAGAAGCCAGAGCTGTGGGCTATCTGCTGAGGATAGCTGCTAACTGAGTAGAACCAGCCCAGGACAAAGAAGCTTGTTGCAGTCGACAGAGATGAAAAGTGAGTGGAGATCTGAAGACTGTTTTGACATCAGACATGGAGATACAGAGTTTGGCATTTGCCCAGCTAGTTTCCTGTCTTTCTTTAAGGATTACAGTTAAGTGATTGGATGAATCTCAGAAGAGACTTTGAATTTTGAACTTTTAATGTTGTTGAGACTGCTATAGACTATGGGGGCTTTGGAAGTTGGACCTAATGTACCTTTTTATTATGCTATGGCTAGGCATGGCCCCCATACACTCATGTGTTTGAACAAGCCTATGGGGGCTAGGGAGTGGAATGATATGCTTTGCCCAGAGAGTGGCACTATTAGGAGATGTGGCCCTATTGAAGTAGAGTAGGATTTAAGACCCACACCCTAGCTGCCTGAAAGTCTCTCTTCTCCTAGCTTCCTCCAGATGAAGAGGTAGAATTCTCAGCTCTTCCTGCACCATACCTGTCTGGACACTGCCATGCTCCCACCTTTATGATAATGATTTGGACCTCTGAACCTGTAAGCCAGCCCCAATTAAATATTGTCCTAAGAAGTTGCCTTGGTCACGGTGTCTGTTCTCAGAAGTAAAATCCTAAAACACACATGTTATTAAAAGGAGTTTAGAGGTATCATTTAGAAGGGGGAGACAATACCCCAACTAGATGTCATGTCACCAAATAAGATCCCCAATACCATGAACAGGTGACATGTTGGCTAACAGGGTCTCTCTCTCTCTCTCTCTCTCTCTCTCTCTCTCTCTCTCTCTCTCTCTCTCACACACACACACACACACACACACACACACACACACACACCCTTCAAACAGGCCTTTTCCAAGGCTGTTAGCTACTCTCCACAACCTGATGGTAAGGCTCTATTAGAGAAGACACCACTGATATCACTAAGCACAGAGAAACTGAGCTGATGCTCAACAAGAAGCATCACCCCTATGACTAAAGTGCTACACACATTACCAGAGGAAAGGAATAATCATCCCTCTCGCCCAGCCTCAAACCCTGGGAACTACAATAGCAACCAGCCTAAAAGATAAGCACACTGGTGCCACAATGATACTGATGTAACAAGAGTAACCAACCACTTTTTTATATAAGTAGCCTCTTCTTAATCAGGGGTTGATCACACACATGCACACACACACATACATATACACACACACACACACACACTATGTATGTATGTATGTATGTATGTATGTCTTACTGGTTTTCTGACTTTATAATACAAGTTGAAGCCATGAAATATCTATGGACAGACAAGGTAAACAAGCATGTATATTAGTATGGAATAGAGTTTATTCAGGGCATGGGGAGGGGAGTTAAGAGGGTGATAGAGGCAGAGAAAGGCAGAGAGAGAGAGTAGAGAAGTGGAGGCCAGTCATGACCACATGGGGAGAGGAGAGAAGGGAATGGGGAGAGAGAGGGAGTAAGGGGGCAAGAGTCAAGAGAGAGAGGCAATAGAGAACATGCATATTTTACAGATTAATATGTGTGTGAGTAAATGCCACCGCACGCATGTGGGAGTCACAGAACAACTCTGTAGAGTCAGCTTCACCTTCTGTCCTCCGGAGGTGGTGCCTTCCTTATTTCTGTTGTATACTCCAGACAAGCTGGTCAAGAGCTTCCTGGTAGCCTTCTTGTCCCTGCCTCCCATTTTGTCATAGGTATGCTGTAGTTACAGATGAAGACTAAAGCTATAAAGTTGTAAAGTCGTCTGTCAGCTGATAGCAGTTTAACTTCTAACTACTCTGCAATGAGACTTTTCCTGGGGAGACACAACTCATACAGGTCTTCATCCCAGGTAGAGGTTGTGGCTGATCAAACTATGGATATCACCAAAGTACAACTGGTGAACCAATGAATTTTATAAGGGTTGCTTACAGGAATATGGGTGAGGGATAAAGGAGCAGAAATGACTCAAAGACAGCTACATCACCAAAGCCCACCACAGCATGGGTGACAGGTCACAAAACATGGGAACCCAGAACATACTCCACAGACAGCAACACAGGTTGGAGAGTGAGGTTCCTTTCCAGGTACCTCAATTGGTCTAAACCCTCTCCAGGCAACTCTATGGTTTCTGTTGCTTCCAGGCGGCTGGTCTGGTCTCAAGAGTCTTCCAAGCTTGGTTTATTTGAGCGTGACCTTCAGCAGTCTTTTCTCTTGGGAGGAAGGGGCCCAGTAAATCTGGTCAGTTTCAGAGACTTCCTTACTGAAGCTATTTTGAGTTGTTTACCTTCTAACTTAAAGCACTTACCTGCAGTGCTGGAGAGATAGCTTGGTGGTTACCAGCATTACTGCTCCTCCAGAGGATGGTGTTCAATTCCCAGCATCCATGCGGTGGTTTACAACCTTCTGTAACTCCAGTTCCATGTGATCTTCTACCCTCTGCGGGTATCCTTGGGCAACGCATGTACATGATACAGACATGCATGTGGGCAAAACACCCATAAACATAAAAAACAACAAAACAAAACAAAATGTAAGCTGGGCATGCTATTGCACACCTTTGATCTAAGCACTTGTGAGGCAGAGGCAAGCATATCTCTGTGAGTTCAAGGCCAGCCTTATCCATATAATGAGCTGCAGGACAGCCAGAACTAGAGAGACCCATCTCAAAAAGCAAAACAAAACAAAAAAATCTGCAGGATAGAATATTTCAAACTGGAAGGGAACTGCTAAACAATGCTGCCAGCATTTACACTGGTCTCATAATGAGTTACTTAAGGGATCTCACTCTAAAGCCTGACCCTATGCCTGAGACAAGTCTTCTCATGAGACCCTTTAAAAAAACTGTACAAAAAGCAGAGCATTACAATCAGATTTAAAAGACAAAAGTATTAAGTATATTTGAAACAAACCCAGTATATTTTAAGCTTTTTAAAAGAGGAAATTCTACTTAAAAGGTTTGCTTATAGTAATCACTTATAAAATAAGGAGTCAGAAGGATATTTGTTTCCCTTCTGTCCACAGTCTACATCTGTCCCAGGAGAATGCCGCCACCCAGCTGGCAGATACCATCAAGGAATCAACCTTGCCTCTACTATTGCCCAAAACCTGTTCACCTCCTTAATCTCTATGGTCCTACAGAACCAAAAGGCCCCTGACTTGCTGACCACAGAGAAAAAGAGGTCCTTGTCTCTTCCTCCACAACAAATGTTGGTATTATGTAAACCATAGTGGATTAAGAACAACCCTGAGCTGGGATGCAGAATCCATCCTTTGGGAGCTGCCTCCAATCAGGACTCGCAATGTTATGTCTTCAGTTCATCCCTCTCCTCTGCCCCCCCATCTCCCACATGGTAAAGAGTGCCCATCTCTTCAGAATTTTTCAGAACAGAATTACTGAGTGAACCAGATGCTTCTGACAGTTTTCCCTCAGGTCTCTCATATCCTCAGCTGCCAGCTTTGGACCAGGATTCCAAGCTCTCCCTTTTCCAATATGTCTACTTAGCAGGAAGCAGCTTAAGTGAAATACTGTCACCCCTTATCAACAAAAGGCTGAAATGTCAGGCACCAAAGTTGTAGCGATGATGGCAAGGACTACAGCTGGGTTTTGTAAGGGAACAAAAACCTAAAGCATTTCCCAGAAGCCCTTAGAGGCCAGCTGAATACTCCTAACAGCAACTGTCAGCACCTTCTCTGTCGGACAAAGTTCTCACACTAACCATCTGTCTGTTTCAACTTCTGAACATCCCACCAACCCTGGCACAATACATTCATATAAAACCCAACAATCTTTTGCAGCTGAACACTGTTCTCCACTGTGAAAGGCAGCCGGGTATTTGGGGTTCTTTCCACAGAGAGTGGGAGACTGTTTTGTTTTGCACCACATACACCAAACAACTACTTGTAAATAAATATACCACTTGTATACCACCAATTTCATATCACAATTTAGTTTTAAGTATGAACTAATCCAAGCTTGGGGAAGAGTAAGGAAGACTGTATATTATTGGCTATCACGGTGAGACAGACTGACTTCATGACAGGCTTCAAATTGGCAGTTTAGGGGACTAGACCTAAATCTCTGTTTCTAAGAACTAGGCAAGTCCAGGCCTCAGAAGCTGCCCTGCCTCCTGGCCTGAGGTAAGGACAATGAATCAACAACAGTTTCCAGCCCCCCCCCCCCAGCCATGGTTCTGGACCGTTCCTAGAGATAGATCCAACAGATTAAGATAGAGGTCACCTACCCCTCCCTGGAATTCCCCTAATGTGCTTTAAATCCAGTATGTGAGCTCACTTTGGGGCCTCCATCTTAGAAGATGGTAGACCCCAGCATACTGGACTTCTGCAGAGTAAAATGCTCTTTGCTTTTGCATACTATTTGTGACCAGGGTATCATTTTTCTATGAATCATGGTGTCTTACAATGGCTATTACATTCATTAGCGTTTCATATGCCCAGTGGGAACTAGGGAAACAAAGGGGAAGTTTTGTGTCATATGAGATGAAAACTGAGGAGGCAAGAGAATGTGTTAATATGGACTGATCCCGAAATAAGCTAATGATCACACAGTTAAGGAAATCTTACTACCATGTGGCTTCTCATCTAGTATACTAGATGGGGGTGTGTGAGGTCTATCTTTCAAAATAGAATAGTCCTTTATAAATAAGGCTCTATTACCTATCCTCTTTGTCCTTCACAATTTTGGACAGGAAATAGGGAAATAGTCCCAGCATTTCACATACATCAGTTTTATACTGATCGCATAAATTACATCCTAATTACTTTTTATCTGTCCTTCTACATGACTGTCAATTCCTTGTGTTGGATAGTTTTTCAGTGTCTGGTTAATAGAAAGAAATATCTATCAGATATTGTACTTACTTTCAGATAGGGTCCATCGATGGCAGAGTACCTGAATGCTTGTTTATACAGTGCTGATTCCAGATGTTTGTTTGATTATGCTGTGTTTGCCTATTATCTTTAAGAAGCATGTAATTTCTCCAAAGCTCATCTTTCTCACAAGAATATCTAAGTATGGAGTGTAATTCAGTGACAGAGTGCCTGCCTAGCACACAAGAGGCACTGGTCTGGAAGAAAGATGTTTACAGTTATATGAAAGCATACATTTCATTGTGCACACTGCTCTCACAGTTAGAACAGTGTCTGTTACAGCCTATTACATCAGCAGTAAGTTTGTCTCTTTTTCCTGTATCTACTGTTGCCACTGATAATACATACTTATACTCTCCAGCACAAACCATAAACTTGTCCAGAAAAAAAAGATGTTTTTGAAATCTTCATGCAACTACTGCAAAAGAGCATCTAATAAATTTAGTTAACTTACAATGTTTAATAAATGTAGTTAAATTGAGTTTGTTTCCAATAGAATTAATTTCATTCTAAAGCTTATTTGGAAAAACATATTTGTACCTGATAGTAATGATGAATGTGTAGCACATACACACAGTTCTACTTTTTCCTTCTATTGAATAAATCATATATATCTATTACAATTCCATCTTAAAATAATTAGTGCAGTGATTCAAATAAATCAACTGTAGCCCAAGGAAAGAAAAACTATCAAAGGCATTTTTTAAGTTTATGCTAAATTAATCATGTAAGGTTCAAGGTGCTGCATTCCAAATGGAGTAGGGAATGCAGTATAATTAATTCAGAGTTGAATGTCGACCAATTAACATATCAAATACTGCCCTTACCTCAATATTTACACAAGATGTATTCATCTTCTTTGTACCTATTCCTAAAATGACATTCAGTGATAGATACATATGATTTATAATAGCCAACTTTAATATGCAGCTGATTTTTTTAAAGATATATTTATTTATTTTATGCATGAGTACTTTACCCGTATGTACACCTGCATGCCAGAAGAGGGCATCAGAACTCAGTATAGATATATGTGAGACACCAGGTAGTTGCTGGGAATTGAACTCAGGACCTATGGAGGAACAGTTGGTGCCACAGAACCATCTCACCAGCCCCCAGTGCAGCTGAAATCTTTAACAAGAATTTTTGTGTAAACCACAATAAGATCAGCATATACTTGAAGGATGACTGTATTTGATTCATTTTGGAGAAATTTAAGAAGTCACAGAATTCCAAAGTGTTACTTCTCTTATTAAACAATGCAGTCATTTAAATGTTCCTTTACTATGTAAGAAATAAAGAATTGAGTCTATGTCCAATTGTTTTATCTACATGATTAGGTCTTCACTGGTCTATGTTGACTCTTAACAGGAGAAAATTCATATACTGTTTGGTGATGATACTATAAATGCTAGAGTAACCACACTACTGAATGAGAACACCCACAGCTATCCCTGAGACCCGGGCGGTGGTCGCCTTCACACAACCACAGCATCCCTGACAAAGGAAGCTAAATGCCAGCAGCTTCCACAGGGCCCAGAGTCACTTCTTGCTCCAGAAGGAGCAGAAATGTAGGAGTTGGGAATAATTATTTTTTTATATTTATAATAATTATATATTTTATTATAATTAAATATATAATAATTATATATTTATAATAATCATCTTCTTGAAATACAATACTTACTGTTATAGAACTTATCACTTTCAGAAATCTGGATGGAAGTCGGGCAATATTTTCGATGCTAAGGTTTTGGTTTCCTGCTTAAAAGACTGTTGGTATCCGACAGAGGGCTAATATCCAATATATACAAAGAACTCAAGAAGTTAAACTCCAGAGAGGCAAGTAACCCTATTAAAAAATGGGGTATAGAGCTACACAAAGAGTTCTCACCTGAAGAATATCTAATGGCTGAGAAGCACCTAAAGAGATGTTCATCATCCTTAGTCATTAGGGAAATGCAAATCAAAACAACCCTGAGATTCCATCTCACACCAGTCAGGATGGCTAAGATCAAAAACACAGGAGATAGCAGTTGTTGGCGAGGATGTGGAGAAAGAGGAACACTCCTCCACTGCTGGTGGAATTGCAAGCTGGTACAATCACTCTGGAAAGCAGTCTGGCGGTTCCTCAGAAAACTGGGCATGACACTCCCAGAGGATCCGGCTATACTACTCCTGGGCATATACCCAGAGACTTTAACTGCATGCAATAAGGACACATGCTCCACTATGTTCATAGCAGCCTTATTTATAATAGCCAGAAGCTGGAAAGAACCCAGATGTCCCTCAACGGAGGAATGGATTCAGAAGATGTGGTATATCTACACAATGGAATACTACTCTGCAATTAAAAACAATGAATTCACGAAATTCCTAGGCAAATGGTCAGATCTTGAAAATATCATCCTTAGTGAGGTAACCCAATCACAAAAGAACACACATGGTATGCAGTCACTGATAAGGGGATATTGACCCAGAATCTCGGAATACCCTAGACACAATCCGCATATCAATAGATTTCTAAAAAGATGGAAGGAGAGACCCCTGGTCCTGGAAAGACTGGATGTAGGGGAACACCAGGACAGAGTAACGAGAGGGAGTTGAATGGAGAAAAGAGGGAGGGAAGGGGGCTTATGGGACTTTCGGGGAGGGAGGAAACGGGAAAGGGGAAGTGATTTGGAATGTAAATTAAAAAGATAAAATTAAAAAAAAATACGGAAGACAAACTGTTAAAATACCATGTTCAGAGTGTTTACAGAGTGTCTACAGAACTTTCTAAAATATACGTGCAATATTGAATAGTATATCACAAATTTGTCTTGAGAAATATCCCCCATATCTAAGAAATTTTTAAAATTTGACATTTGACAAAATGATTTAAGAAAAAATGTAATTTGAAAAGTAAAACAGTTAAATAAATTTATGTTTACTTGAAAAAAAAAAAAGACTGTTGTTTCTTGTTTTTGAACACTCATAGACAAGTGGATGTTAAGACTAGAAAGAACCGCCCTTCCAGCCGCCATCTGCAGCAGGGAATCAGGCAGCTCCAAAGCCTTCTGTGCACAGCCCACCAGGAGAGAGTGATCTCCCGGCAGCCCTTTTACTTCTAAGTGCGGAGGTGAGATCTCCATCTTCTCTCTGGAGGAGAACAGCTAGGAGGGCACAGGGCATACGATCAGTGGAGCTACTGGGACAGGAGTCTTCCCTTCCAGCCACCAATTGCAGCAGGGAACCAGACAGCTCCACAACCTTCTGTGTACAGATCCTGCCAGAAGAGAGTTGGTCTCCCAGGAGTACAGACACAGGCTTACAGGCCCATAGGAGGGACAAGTTCGAACCAGAGACAGCAAGACCAACTAACACCAGAGATAACCAGATGGCGAAAGGCAAGCCCAAGAACCCTACCAACAGAAAGCAAGACTACTTGGCATCATCAGAGCCCAGTTCTCCCACCACAGCAAGTCCCGGATACCCAAACACACCTGAAAAGCAAGAGTTGGATTTAAAGTCTCTTCTCACGATGCTGTTAGAGGACATCAAGAAGGACATAAATAACTCCCTTAAAGAAATACAGGAGATCATGGGTCAAAAGGTAAAAGCCCTTAAAGAGGAAACACAAAAATACCTTAAAGAAATACAGGAGACCATGGGTTAACAGGTAGAGGACCTTAAAGAGGAACACAAAAATCCCTTAAAGAATTGTGAGAAAACACAGACAAACAAGTGAAGGAACTGAACAAAACCATTCAGGATCTAAAAGTGGAAGTAGAAACAATAAAGAAATCACAAAGTGAGACATCTCTGGAGATAGAAAATCTTGGAAAGAATTCAGGAGTCATAGATGCAAGCATCAACAATAAAATACTAGAGATAGAAGAAAGAATCTCAGGTGTTGAGGATACCATAGAAAACATTGACTCAACAGTCAAAGAAAATGCAAAATGCAAAAAGTTCCTGAGCCAAAACATCCAGGAAATCCAGGACACAATGAGAAGACCAAACCTAAGGATTATAGGTATAGAAGAGAGAAAAAATTTCCAACTTAAAGGGCCAGTAAATATCTTCAACAAAATTATAGAAGAAAACTTCCCTAACCTAAAGAAAGCGATGCCCATGAACATAAAAGAAGCCTTCAGAACTCCAAACAGACTGGACCAGACCAGAAAGTCCTCCTAGCACATAATAATCAAAACACCAAATGCACTAAACAAAGAAAGAATATTAAAAGCAGTAAGGGAAAAAGGACAAGTAATTTATAAAGGCAAGTCTATCAGAATTACACCAGACTTCTCACCTGAGACGATGAAAGCTAGATCCTGGGCAGATCTCATACAGACACTAAGAGAATACAAATGCCAGCCCAAACTACTATACCCAGCAAAACTCTCAATTACCATAGATGGAGAAAACAAGATATTCCAGGATAAAACCAAATTTACACACTATCTTTCCACAAATCCAGCCCTACAAAGAATAATAGATGGAAAATGCCAACATGAGGAAGGAAACTACACCCTAGAAAAAGCAAGAAAGTAATCTTTTTCCAACAAACCCAAAAGAAAGTAACTACACAAACATAAAAATTACATCAAAAATAACAGGAAGCAACAATCACTATTCCTTAATATCTTATAACATCAATAAACTCAATTCCCCAACAAAAAACATAGTCTAACAGAAATATTTTTCATGTAAATCTTCAATTTTATCAGAAAATATTTGTGATTCCTCTTTCAATCAGTTTAGTAATTTTTTATGTCTACCATTTTAGCTATTATTTTCCATGATAATATTTACTTTTAACACTTTTTCTATATATTTCTTCAATTTTATCAGAAATATTTTCCATGTAAATCTTTCATTTTGTCAGAAAATGTTTATAATTCCACTTTCAATCAACTTAGGAATATTTTTATGCCTACCATTTTATCTTTTTCCATGAAACAGTCAATCTTAACGTGTTTTTCTATATATTTCTTCAATTTTATCAGAGATATTTTCCATGTAAATCTTCAATTTTATCAGACAATGTCTATAATTTTACTTTCAATCAACTTAGGAATATTTTTATACCTACCAGTTTATCTGTATAATTTTCCATGAAATAGTCAGTTTTAACGTGTTTTTCTATATATTTCTTGAATTTTATCAGAAATATTTTCCTTATAGATCTTCAATTTTATCAGAAAATGTTTATAATTCCACTTTCAATCAACTTAGAAATATTTTTATGCCTACCATTTTACCTGTATTTTCCATGATAATCTTCAATTTTAATGTTATTTTATATTTTTCTACAATTTTATTAGAAATATTTCCCATGTAAATCTTCAATTCTATCATAAAATATTTCTACTTCCTTTTTCAATTAATTTAGCAATGTTTTTATGTCTACCATTTTACTCTTTAATTTTCCATGAAAATTGTCAATCTTAATGTGTTTTTCTATATGCTTCTTCAATTTTTTTAAGAAACATTTTCTGTGTAAATCTTTAATTTTATCATAAAATGTTTTTTTACTTCCTTTTCAATTAAAATAAAATAATAAATAAATAAATAAATAAATAAAAAACTAGAAAGAACCATGTACAAGCTTAATAATTGTTAAATCATCAGAAACATAGGATTTAATATACTTGTTAAGTTATTCTTGAAAGTAGTATCACTTATTTAGAAATGGCAAATGCTAAACTACTTTGAAATGAATTAATAAAACATAATACGTTAGCAAAACGTTTTTCTTTAGTAAAATAAAAATAAAATTCTGAAGCTCCTTTCCCCTTCCACTACCCTGCTTCATGATCAGGACATAGCTGCGGTTCGTATGGATGCTCTTTTTGGAGTCACTTGGAGTCAAGGTGAACAGCCCCAAAGTTTGCAAATGGTATAAGACGTAACTGAGTCTACCATACCATAGCCAAAGCCAGACATCTGTTATTTTTGCCAATGAGAAGTTAAATTTTTATAACAGAGAGTTTTCACAACTGATTTGGGGAAATGGATTTTGTAATTTTAAAACCTTACAATGGTATTTCCTAAAATAATAGAAACTAAGGCATTTAAGTTATTCATATCATGCAGTTCCATTTCTATACTCTTAAAAAAAACAACAAAAAAAAAAACCTCCTCTTTTCCTGCCAAGCCCAAAGCAAATATTTAGAATGCATGTTGTTACCCAATTGTTTCCTGCAGTTTTCTCATAGAATAACAAAAAAACAAATAAACAAACATGCCATAATTAAATTGTCAAAGGTGAATTCTTTTCTCAAATCTCTTTTTAAAAGAGATTTGCATAGACATTTACATACCATCAAGCTATCTTGCCTCTGGTCAGTAGCTTTCTTATATAGAAATTACTTAGACTGGCTTCAATCTCAAGAGATACTGATGGATTTAAATCCATTGATTGCACTATTACATAAAAGATTACATTAAGATCATATATGAGCAATCTAAATATCACGATATATAAAGCTATCAAAGCAAAGAAAGGGATTACTTTCCTGACATATGCCATTACTACAGACACTGAGGATTTACGGAAACTTAATCTGCCTGGTTCTTTTTTTTTTTTTCTAACAGGCAACTTCTCACTCTGTTGCCCAGGCTGGCCCAGAACACCTGGGTTCAAGTCATCCTCTCTCCTCAGCCCCCTAAGTAGCACCAAAAATGATTATCCCCTTTTAAAATAAAAACTTGCCTCTACTTTTCATTACTTAGCCTAGAGTGATTATGTAGAAATAACATATATGTCCTAATAATAGGATAGAGAAGTGATCCTTTTAAAGATTTGTTATCATTGTTTTTAAATTAAGTGTATATGTCTCTGTGTGGGCATTTGCACAGGTCTGTAGCTGCTCTAAGAGAACAGTGAGCCAGATCATTCCAGGATCAGAGCTGCAGGTGGTTTTGAGCTATCTGATGTGAATGCTGAGAACCCAACTCTGGTCCTCTGTGAGAGCAGTGCCTGCTTTTAACAATTGAGCTATCTCTTTAGCTCAAGCCTGTTAAACCTTACAAATAACCAAAAAAAAAATCTATCTTTCCTAATCCTTATTTTACACCCAGCATATACAAGTGAGATGCATTTTATAAGTTAACTCAAAATAAATTTTAAAAGGGTACATGCACACTGGATAAGAATCCAAAGGCAAAATATTCTCTAGCCTTGTTCTTCCTGTGTGTAATAGTAAATTCTATGACTCATCCATACCTCCATTCGCCGAGGCTTTTCCAGGAGTCAGGGGTGTGACTAACCTGCTTGAGGTTCGGGATCAGTTGCCAGCATCCTCCCCTAGAACAGTCAGAACTAAGAAATAATAAAAACTTTAAAAATAACATCTATATTACTATGAAAAAGGTTAGAGCTGTCATTTCTAAGAAAGTAATGTAGTTTATACAATCATATGTAGTTCCTTCATGACTAAGATGAAACAGGCTTCTTGTGAAACAAGAATATTAAAATACATAAGCAGACATGGTATCATGTCCAAGAAATTTGCAGTTGTTCTTAGAATAAGACATCAACTTAAGAATATTTCATGCCAAGAAAGAATTTCTTCAATCTGTTTACATAACATTTTTCTGGAATTTTTTTTTTTAGAACTTTGTCTTCAATCACCAAGTGAATGTGTTTAGAATAGCTAATAATTCTCACATATGCATATTTTCTTACAAAATGATAGCAGCAGGTCCATTACTATGGGAATCAAGTCAACAATGGAAGTGACAGTGAATATAGGAGACCATGACACTGGAATATATAAAAAGAAGCCCAAGATGCAACTCAGCTTCTCTGTTTAAGTCAGAACAGGCTTGGGAAGACAGCCACAGACCTAGCAAATCTTTAGTATTAGATGACAGACACAAAATGAAAGGCTCTCCTGAGAACATAGAGCATATGTGATCCATCTCATGTGCTGTATGTACCAGGGCCATGCCAGGGCATTAGTGGAAGAACAGAAGAGCTATGGCCATGATTAGTACATGAAAGAACACCAGGAAAACTCTATCTCTAAAAATATATACCTCATGATTCATAACAGTAGTAAAATTACAATTATGAAGTAATAACAAAAATAATTTCATGGTTGGCGGGGGGAGGTGGGGCACAACTTAAGGAAGTGTACTAGTGTGTTGCAGCATTAGAAAGTTTGAGAACCACTGCTCTGGAAGAAGCAATTGGACAACCAGCTGAATTATCTGTTTTGAGGCGAGGAAAAACCTGAGATGATCAAAAGTCTGAAAATTAGACTCTTGAGGAAACATGAAAGCTTTTTGGTATTTGTCGTTAGAGGTAACTAGAAGGCTAAATGGACATAAAAATATTGTAGAAAGAATGCTTCTTACTAAAACTTCTTCTTTAAGGAGAGTGTGCTGGTTGGTTTTTATCAACCTGATAAAGTAGAGTCACCTGGGAAGATGAAAGTTCAGTTGAGGGATTCCTTCCATCAAATTGGTCAGTGGGCACTGTTTTGGCAGATGCATTTATTTTCTTGTTTAAGGACTGATATGCAAGGGTCCAGCCAAGCCCATTGTGGGCAGTGCCATCCTAGGCCATGGTCTGGGTTGTGTAAGAGGGCAGCCTGAGCTAGTTCCGGCAAGCAACTATTCAGAAAGATTCCTCCATGGCCTCATTCATTCCTTACTTCCAATCTCCTGCCTCAACTTCTCTCAATGACAGACTTTAACCTATAAGCCAAATAAACTCTTTCGTCCCCGAAGTTGATTTTGGTTAATGTTTTATTACAACAGAAATCCAACGGCTATCTAATTGGACTTAAAGCTAATTCGAGGGAAATCATGCCTGAGAGTAGAAATCCATTACGACCACTCTTATTAAACCAGCACAATTCCTTGGATTCAGAAGATGTGGTATATTAACACAATGGAATACTACTCTGCAATTAAAAACAATGAACTCATGAAATTCCTAGGCAAATGGTTAGAACTGGAAAATATCACCCTTAGTGAGGTAACCCAATCACAAAAGAACACACATGGTATGCAGTCACTGATAAGGGGATATTAACCCAGAATCTCGGAATACCCTAGACACAATCAGCATATCAATAGATTTCCAAGAAGATGGAAGGAGAGACCCCTGGTCCTGGACAGACTGGATGTAGGGGAACGCCAGGACAGAGTAACGAGAGGAGGTTGAATGGAGAAAAGAGGGAGGGAAGGGGGCTTATGGGACTTTTGGGGAGGGAGGAAACGGGAAAGGGGAAATGATTTTGAATGTAAATAAAAAAAAAACTTAGAAAAAAAAAAAGTACGAGTGGATACGAACTATCCAGTCTCATAGTGGGAAAACAAAGAAAACCTCGGCTATTTTAAAGGTGCTTCATTCCAATGAGTTTTTCAACCTTTGCTGAGTGCCTTTCATTGAGGATGTCTGTGGAGTTATTCATCGTTTATTCACAAAATAAAATATATTAATCACACAAAAAAAGAAAAGAAAATTAGTCATTATCTGAGTTTTGGTATTATTACATCCAACATATTGAATAACTAATTTAATATCCTGTTTTAAAAAAATGTTTTGCTATGGTAGCCATACCTCTCTGAGAAACAATACTGCAAAGATCTATTCCCTCCTACAAAGGATCTGACACTTCTGTGCTGACTTCAGTGAAGTTCTTTTGCCTATAATTACATTTCTACTGTTCATTAATTGATGATCTCATTTATGTAGAAAATTAATTCACTACAACATTCCAAAAGAATAGAATGAGGTATAGAAATACAGGAGTGCTTGTAAATTTTCCAGTAAATTGCCTATTTCCGTCTCAGGTGATTCTATCACTTAATAATTTTAAGGTGCCAATTTAAATAATAGCAGTTAAAATTTTAGTTTATAACCTAGATAATACAGACAGAACTATTATCAAACTATCATCAAGTGTAAAGTTTTATTAACATCACATGAAGTCTGTATACCAGGCTGACATCTATTGAATCATAAACATCTGAAATTGGCAGAAATTCAAGACAGAAGTTGAGAAGATGGCAATCCTGTAAGAAACAAGAGCAGGACCTCAAGGCTCAAGTCAAGTCAGGGACTTGTTAAGATGAGAGAACATGTCTTGCCTTGCAGAACTCCATTTGCAGGAAGTTTATTAGACCAGAGCCCAGCCGCTGCATCCTGAGTCCCATTGTGAGTCCCACATGAGTTGAGGCATGTGGCCCCTAGGGTGTACCTGGACTAAGCAATGCCTGAGGATATTAAGTAGGTGTACATCTAAGAGACAAGAAACTCCTCTCAAGAGTGGTCCCAGCAGCACTACCAAACCTTCTTCATGTTTCACAGGCAGATAAAACACTCCCCAACCTTTCCTCCTTCTTTGGAGGCTGACTTTGTAGTCACACTAATGGATCTCATAGTCTTTCTTAGTTTCTTCATTAGTTAACCTTCATTAAAATCTTTGAACATTTAATTACAACTTGGTATCTGCATCTTAAAGACCACAGATTAACCCAAAAATATAGTATAACTCATGCCAGATGAGTTTGTTATAGATTAGAAAACAACCATGGCACACGGTTTTCGGTCTTCTAAAATCAGACACAACATCAGAACTGCCTCAAGACTAGAGGGTGATACACAAGTCAAAGCCAGTCACTATCAGCCAATTCCTTTGTCAGAGGAGCATATGTTACTTGATCTGTGTTTTCTCTAATGCAACAAGAAATAATTGTAATGATCTCTTGAAGTTGTGAAAACTAAATGAGGTTCATAAAAAGCAGACTAGTGCCCAATATATCATTCTTAGTAACAACAAAAGCTCTTGTTCTTATTATCAAAGAGTTTGGCACTGGCAAAAAGCTTGGCAAGAGATCTAGGACAGAAAATACTCATCTAACTGAAAAACAAAAACAAACAAAACAACAAAAAACCTAGAAAGAAAGATGGGCTAGAGAATTAAACAAGTCTGTTCATTTAGCTAATAAGATTGCATCATTTGCTGCAAATTTTGCTGTTTTTATTTAACATTTGTTATTAATTATACTTTTTGTCTTTTGGTTAAATAATTAGCATTATTTCATTTTATTATTATTTTTAAAAAGCTACTTTTCACTACTATGAGAATTTAATGAATGTTTGGTTCCCAAATAGTAATAACAGAAATGCAAATGTTTTTATTAAGTGATAATGATTGCCACAGGGATTGACTACAAGGCTCACACATAAAAATCAAACAGGGACCTCAGAGCCTTTACCACACAGCTCTGGGTAACATGGCTGAGTCATTTACTAGGATGTCTTAGTATCACAAGGTAAGCAGAAAGTGATGAAATATGCTTAATTTGGTATAAGGTTTCAACTGATCAGAGCTTCTCATGACAGGTAAGGTTACAGCTAATAGCCCCAGAGTAAGCAGTGCTACATGTTAAGTTGCAACTTTGTCCAACAGTCTGAAATGTTTCCAGGTGGAAAGATGATGAAGTGATGGTAATGTTCTACAAAGCCATCTTAGTTCAGCAATCCTACCCTCCAAGCACTTGCTGCAGGTTACAACTGTTGGCTGACGTTTCTCAACTCTTTATAAAAGCTGCATCCTTTGTCATATAAGGCCACTAAGCTCTGCTTTTCATCAGTCTATTAAATGATAAGCTGTAACTTAACTGATATTTCTTTGAAATCTTTGGGGTCTAAATAAAATTACCAACCCCCAACTCTTCAGTGTGTACAGTGGTTCTTCTGACTTATTACCTCAATGATTATGAAGGCAGTTAATTACTCTACTCTGCCTCAGCCATCACTTCCTGCTTCTGTGGAAACTACACTTATGAGAGGTGAGAACTTAGGGTCTTCTCTGAACAAATATCCAGCCCTGTCACACACATGACATTCTAGACTTTAAAACACATAGGAGCTTTCAAAGTATTCACTGGGGTATGTATTTAATTTGGTTTCTCTCATAACTTGTCCTTTGTGCCAGGACTGCCATGGCTAAATTGGTCTGCTTTTTAATGAATTTTGGTTGGAGCAGCAATTCAGCCTTGAGGGCATTCTAAGAAGGAAAAACCAAAGACAAGCCCCTGAGTCATTAGTTAGGTCAAAACACAATATTTTTGAGAACTAGAGCCATAAGGCTTTCTCTAGTACCAGGGATGCAGGTGGCATGTTTATGGCAGAGAACTAGGGATGGTAGGTGGATGGATTAAAATACTCTTTGACACTCTGGGAATTCAGTAGGCTCTTCCAGGTGATTAATTTTGCTTTCTCACAAGGCTAGATCCTAAATTTTTTTTTTAAAAAAAATAAAACTTGAGGATGTTTGACGTTAAAACTATCTTTGAGACTTCAGTTTGGAAAAATCACATATTTACTGTTTTTTAATAAACAGCAAACAACTGTTACTGTAATATATTGCACATCGAAGCCTCCAGGGCTCAGCAGATGCCCCTACTGCAATTTGGCTTGCTTGGTGCTTTACATCAAATGGTAAATTTAAGAGCCAAGTACAAAGGTCAAGAATTAGACAAGACTGAGATAAGCTGTTTGGATAGATTAGACTTTGAAGATTGAATCCAATCTTTGACAGTAAAGAGCAAACATGAAACAGCCTTGCAAGTTACTCAGTCCTTACCCATCTGCAAAGCCAAACTCCCATTTTCCCAATTTGACGACCAGGACTTTCATTTCATTATGCTCAGCATGTCTAACTGGCCCAAAAGATATTAATGAATTGGATTCTCCCTACAATATGGTAAATGTGTTAAGTGCAGAACTGCAAGGTCCTGTAATTAAGCTTGGTTAGTACTTTTGAGCTCTCCTTTTAATCTCACTATTCTTAAATACTGGAGAGGCCTAAACCATAAATTGGATGTTATTTAACAAGAAAAATAAGTTCAAAGTGATAGTTTGGAACTGATTTTTCTTGGCTGATTTTTTTAAAAAATATTAGGTATATTTTAGAAAATGTATCTGAAAATCATTCCTTGTTTCAACTCAAAAATTTACTTACACAAAATAATTTAAATGCAACTTCTTATGGAGAATGAGTAGTAACATGTATTACCATCATGTTTAAACTTAACTTAGTCTTACATATAATTCTAATATTCTTCATCCTAAAATTAGAGATTCTTAGGGTTCATAAATAGAACTGCCTACGTAAACAGGTCTGTAGGAAAATAGTGAAAAAGTTTTCTTTGTTGTTATAATTGTTGCTGTTTTGAGACACAGTCTCATAAAATCAAGACTGGCTTTGAACTCTTGATCATTTGGGATTAAAACATGTACCACCATGCCAAGCTATAAAACAGCATTGTTTTTTTCAAATATTATTGGATATTTTATTTACATTTCAAATGGATTCCCCTTTCACAATTTCCCCTATAGAAAATCCCTATGCCATCCCCCCTCCTTCTGTTTCTATGAGGGTGTGCCCCTACCCACCCACCCACCCACCTATTCCAGTCTCCCCCCACCCCCATTCCCCTACACTGGGACATCAAGCTTTCACAGGATCAAGGGCCTCTTCTCCCATTGATGGCTATCCTCTGCTACATATGTGGCTGGAGCCATGGGATCCTCCATGTGTATTCCTTGGTTGGTAGTTTAGACCCTGGGAGCTCAGGTTGGTTGATATTTTTATTCTTCCCATGGGGTTATAAACCCCTTCAGCTCCTTCAGTCCTTTCTCTAATTCCTCCATTGGGGACTCCGTGCTCAGTCCAATGGTTGACTGAGAGCATCCACCTCTGTATTGTTAGGCTCTGACAGAGCCTCTCAAGAGACAACTTTATCAGGCTCCTGTCAGCAAGCAACTTCTTGGCATCCACAATAGTGTCTGGGTTTGGTGACTATATATGGGATGGATCTCCAGGTGGAGCAGTCTCTGGATGGCCTTTCCTTCAGTCTCTGTTCCACACCTTGTCTTCGTATTTGCTCCTTTGAGTATTTTGTTACCGCTTCTAAGAAGGACTGAAGCACCCACACTTTGGTTTTCCTTCTTGAGTTTCATGTGGTCTGTGAACTGTATCTTGGGTATTCCAAGCTTTTGGGCGAATATCCACTTATCAGTGAGTACATGTGTGTTCTTTTGTGATTGGGTTACCTCACTCAGAATGATATCTTCTAGTTCCATCCATTTGCCTAAAAATTTCATGAAGTCATTGTTTTTAATAGCTGAGTAGAACTCCATTGTGTAAATGTACATTTTCTGTATCCATTCCTCTTTTGAAGGACATCTGAATTCTTTCCAGCATCTGGCTATTATAAATAAGGCTGCTAAGAACATAGTGGAGCATGTGTTCTTGTTATATGTTGGAGCATCTTTTGGGTACATGCCCAGGAATGGTATGGCCGGGTCCTCAGGTAATACTATGTCCAATTTTCTGAGGAACTACCAAACTGATTTCCAGCTTGCAATCCCACCAACAATGGAGGAGTGTTCCTTTTTCTCCACATCCTTGCCAGCATCTGTGGTCACCTGAGTTTTTGATCTTAGCCATTCTGATTGCTGTGAGATAGAATCTCAGGGTTGTTTTGGTTTACATTTCCCTGATTACTAACGATGTTGAACATTTCTTTAGGTACTTCTCCACCATTTGAGTTTCCTCAGTTGAGAATTGTTTAGCTCTGTACCCCATTTTTAATAGGGTTGTCTGTAGTCTAATTTTTTGAGTTCTTTGTATATATTGGATATTAGCCCTCTATCGTATGTAGGATTGGTAAAGATCTTTTCCCAATCTGTTGGTTGCTGTTTTGTCCTATTGACAGTGTACTTTACCTTACAGAAGCTTTGTAATTTTATGAGGTCTCATTTGTCAATTCTTCATCTTAGAGCCTAAGTTATTGTTCTGTTCAGGAAAATTTTCCCTTGTACCCATGTATTCGAGGCTCTTCCCCATTTTCTCTTCTATTAGTTTCAGTGTATCTGGTGTTATGTGGAGGTCCTTGATCCACTTGGACTTGAGCTTTGTACCAGGAGATAAGAATGGATTGATTTGCATTCTTCTACATACTGACCTCTACTTGAACCAACACCATTTGTTGAAAATGCTGTTTTTCCCCACTGGATGGTTATAGCTCCTTTGTCAAAGATCAAGTGACCATAAGCGTGCGGATTTATTTCTGGGTCTTCAATTCTATTCCACTGATCTTCCTGCCTATCTCTGTATCAATACCATGCACCTTTTATCACAATTACTCTGTTAGCATAGCTTGAGGTGAGGGATGGTGATTCCCCCAAAAGTTCTTTTATTGTTGAGAATACTTTTAGCTATCCTGCATTTTTTGTTATTCCAGATGAATTTGGAAATTGCTCTTCCTAACTCTATGAAGAGTTGAGTTGGAATTTTGATGGGGATTTCATTGAATCTGTAGATTGCTTAAGGCAAGATGGCCATTTTTACTGTTATTAATCCTGCCAATCCATGAGCATGGGAGATCTTGAGATCTTTGATTTCTTTCTTCAGAGACTTGAAGTTTTTGTCATACAGACCTTTCACTTGCTTGGTTAGAGTCACACCAAGGTATATTATTTGTGACTATTATGTAATAAGGGTGTTGTTTCCCTAATTTCTTTCTCAGCCTGTTTATCCTTTGAGTAGAGGAAGGCTACTGATTTAATTTTATATTCAGCCACTTTGCTTAAGTTATCAGATGTAGGAGTTCTCTAGTGGAATTTTTGGGGGTGACTTAAGTATACTATCATATCATCTGTAAATAGTGATATTTTGACTTCTTTCCAATTTGTATCCCTTTGACCTCCTTTTGTTGTCTAATTGCTCTGGCTAGGACTTTGAATACTAAATTGAATAGGTAGGGAGAGAATGGGCAGCCTTGTCTAGTCCCTAATTTTAGTGGAATTGATTTAATTGTATCCCCATTTAATTTGATGTTGACTACTGGTTTGCTATATTATATATTGTTTTTCTATGTTTAGGTATGGGCCTTGAATTCCTGATCTAAGACTTTTACCTTGAAGGGGTGTACAGATCTGTATAAATGCCTTAACAAAACTTTAGCTTTAAGTAAATGTTTATGCAAAATGTTTTTGGATATGTAGCCCTCATAAAACTATCATAATACTTATCAGCAGTGCAGTAACTTACATATAAGCCAATAAATCTGTTCTAAGTAGACACATAGCAAGGCAAAGGCATCTTTATTTTTTAACCTTTAGTCACTCTGGAATTACATTAGGTGCTTAAAATCGTTGATAATGATTTTAACATTTCACAAATAGACAGAAAAATGGAAGCTCTAACAAATCAGAATTTACATAATTGCTTTGGTAAGCTGCCTATTGAGTATGTACCAAGTGCTTTATGCTGTCCAAAACTAATCAAAATAAACAGAAGAGGAAAGAAATCATGAGGCTCTACAAAATGGCTTAGAAAAACAAGTTTTCTATTTATTTAAAAATAAGTTTATAGTTACTACATTGCAGGGACAGGAATTCTTACACATACATTCTAGTTTGTATAAAAGGATTCCAAGAATTATGCATCAAAACTAACATAGAAAGTGTCCACGTAACAGTAAAGAAAGGTCCAATCAATATGTACAAAAAGAAAGGGCCTGCTACCGTGGTGCAAGACTGCCGTTTATGACATGATACTCCAGCTCTAGAAGAAATAAAACGAGAACATCAATAAAGCTAAATAATTTTAAAAACTCTGTCACTTATTACATACAACAGATCTGCTTGTGTTTAACATTGCTTTCTGTACAAAATAAACATAATTTTAATTTGAAATGTGTCAGTTACAACATTAACCCTTTAGGTCAGTTGCTTTTTAAAAACTGAGCTATATTTAGACATCTAAATATCCCATGGCGGGATTTAGTAGTTTTCTTAATAACTTTTTAAGACCTGTCTCTTCTTGCCGTTTCAATATGGTCTAAAAATGTAACATTGTATCTTATTTTTTAGTTTATTATTGTGATAAATCAACACGCACATACTTGAAAGTAATCAGCATGTGTGTGTATCTGTCTTGTAAGTGCATGTACTATAATACAATCCTGAACCTATCTTCTTAGTTCTTTAAATGTAGAAGAAACTCATCCATATACTATGTATTTGGTTTGTGCCATATAAGGTTAATTTCCTGATATTTTTTATCTGCATTAAAAAAGTATTTCAAAACAGAGCTATTGAAACTAAAAAATATATTTATAGCTCAGATAATCTACTCACTGTACTGTGTGTGGTTTCATCTTCAGAGTGCTCAAAGTGGTACTTACAGTCTTCTGACTCAATTTGACCTCTTCCTGGAGTACTGTACATAGTTCAGAATGTTTTTTCATTTGGATCACTTTGATAAGTATAATTAAAAACAAAATAGTTTCTTAGTAAATGCATTAATTTTAGTTGAAGTCACCTAGAAATCAATTTTTTTCTTTCTCTTTTTTTGGGAGGGATGGAAACAAAAGGTGTACTTTTCCCAATTTTTAACATAAAGACAACTTACTGTCTAATCAAGCTACTACTGTTAGCAATATCTTCTGGATAATATAGGGGTAATGTATTCTAAACAAAAGTAATCTCCGCCCTATTCACTTTTAAAATATTATACACCTCCTGCATATAGGATGAACATTGATAATAGCCCTTTAGTAACTCAAGTATCTTGGTCCTTTCAACCTACTCGAATTTAAACTTCTGGTGAACAAAATATAAAAATCAGTTTTTTTTCTTTAGATAGATAGAAAGTTTAAAACCACGTACTGTCAACTTACATTTGAGAGAAATTTATAGATAGCTATGATGATATAAAATGGAATGTCAAAATAAAACACTGTCAACTGAAACTGTGTAAATGCTGCTAATATACAGGGTTAAACGTTATTTCAATCAATCTTGTATCTCTGATGTGACCTAACCATCTGACAAATGTTCCATAGCTATCTAATTAGAGTATGACAATTCTATTAGTAACCCACCAACCTTTAGTGGTAGTGAAACAATGCAAAACAAAAAATGGAAATAAGGCCCTTAATTATCGGTTTCTACTTATATGTAGAAGACAAAGACTGCTCTAGAGAAGACTGTGAGGGGTGAAACTTTAAGACACTACATTTCTACTTCCAAAGACTGGTAGATTGCAATTAGACTGAGTCTTTAAACTACTCCTGTGACAACACTGAAACTTCTATTAAACTCGGGCTTTGTGAAGTCAGGATAGCATAACAATATGGTTGAGTATTAGAAATATAAACTGAGGTTTTTTGGTATTGCTGCTGTTGTAGCCCTAGTCTTGAACTTGGTTTGCAGCTAAAGGTAACTTTGAACTCTTGATGTTCCTATCTCCACCCCTAAATGCTGGGATTATAGGCATGGACCACTGAACACAGCCTGAAAACTGGTATCTATCTATGTTCCATGTATATGAATAAATTTCCTTTTGAAAGTTTCAGTAAACTTGAGATCTTTCTTATTGCTCATCTAAGACGAGCACTAACAATTCCTTCTGGCCTATAAACAGTACATATAGGATGTTACTGTCTCAAAGAGGAGACTTTTCCAAGCAATAAAAACAAACCAAAACATGATGATTTAAAGTTCATAATTTATCTTCTGCAATGTACAGAAGCTAAATTATAAAAATATAAAATCTGTAACTGGTATTTATATACCTTAGTTTTCAGTTACAAATAATGCAATCCAAGTCATTTTACTTTACTAAGAAACCAGTGTCTAAAAATGTCCAAATATGGTCATAAATACACAGTGTCTTTAGAAGAGAAATGTTATATTTCCTAAGAAAGATGGAAATCACTGCTCAGAGGTTGGAACTCTTTGTGCACCATTCTAGAGGTCCTCCACACTAAGACTGTGCATACTTCCTTATATTGAACACACCTTATAACTACAGTTATTCATAAAAATGGATTTTAGTCTAATTTTTTAGTACAATGCAGATATCAGGAAATTACATCTCTCAAATAGATTCCCTTCAAAAGCAACTAATTAATGTCTTAAATTTCCAATGTACACACATCATTTTCAGTAATGGTGAAATTGACTCATTTTTCTATATAACACATCATCCATTTCTGCATTATGAAGTTAACTACTTAATTTTAATTATATAGTTCAATATATTTGTTAGAAAAAAATAAATGTACAAAAAACCTAAAAAATTTGAAATTATTTTTTAACTGTAAAATCACAGCAATCCAGTCAAGGTCTGGAAAATGGTTCACTTAGTTTCACTGGAGGGTTTCTGTACAAATTTCAATACAAATGATCTAAAAAGCCCAAATGTATCACTTTTCATTCTTCTTCAAGACAGTTCAATGACAGTTACCATTTATCCTTACTGGAAACAAGGAAATAATTATAATCTAATTACATATTTTGCCAAGGTTCAATTAAGACTTTATTCTCTCTCTACATCAGGGTCATGCTGATAGATATTTTCCCCAGCTTTCCTTTTTAAAAATGTAGCATCTGAAAGATTTGGTTACATGTTTGTACCATATCAGTCCTCAGAGAATACTACATTCTTAAAACTTAAAAAAAAAGTAATTTTAAACAATAAAATGGCATTTATGTTGGTTTTCAAGATATAAAATAACTAATGTACCATAAACAAATAAATAACTGCTTTCCTTTTTCCATAGCAGTACATATAGTAATACATTCTCCTAAGTCATATAGTTATCATTTACAATAGACAACTTAATTTTACTAATGATGCAAAAAATAATAGAATACAAGGCACAATCATTAAATGAGAGTTTCTCTTTAGAGTGTATATTGATATACCAGCTTGATAAGGATACCGTAAAAAGTGCAGAAAAAACCACAATGTGCAATGAGACCACTGTATAAAACATGATTGCATAAAAAGTGATTTGGCCTATTTTTAACTTTTAATAATTGAAAATAACCAATCTTTTCCTTAAAATTAAACTATAAAGTATGACATTTTAAAATTATTTTTATTCTACTACTATCTAAAAAATCCTGAAAAAAGAATTTATACCTGGGTAATAGTACTTAAGAATGTGTTTGTGTATATATATATATATTCAATCACACCCATTTATCAATATACACACGCACACAGACATGGTTCTTTTTAAGTCATTTTAGCCTATTGGATATGTCTGAAGTCTAAAAATGACATTAATCCAGATCAAGTAAACATCAAATTCCATACATTTTTCCTGTATTTTCCTTGAATCCTTTAACCACTTAAACATTTTTCTCTAAGATATCTCTGTCAAAGGACCCACCAGTGCATTATTTTCCTACTATTAGTACCAAAAAAAAGATACAACTCAGCATAATTTTGTAATAACTTGTTCTTTAGAATATATAGCTTTTCCAGTATTGAAAAGTGTATGCTGTCCTGACAGTCAAAAACAGGCTTCCACTGCACTGATTCTCAGTCTTTGGCACAATAAACAGAGACAGAGTGACTGATATAAGAGTCAAGGTCTGAAAAATTAGACAGTCAAATGTTTTCCAATGTGGATATGTTTCCCTTGCATCAATACATTTTCTCCTAAGTTTGGCAGAAATGGAGTAAAACAAAAGCTTCCTCTAGATATTCTGTAGTTGAACACCTACAACTCACAACACTTTTCAGGATAACAAATGGTGGGAACTGGAAAGTTGTCTTTAGAGGAAGCCATTCTTAATGCACTGCTACTCTTTGTAACATCTCTCTTCCTAGGGCATGACTTCTGCTATCAGTAAAAATGTACCTCACTTGGTCAAAAATAACTCAATTTAACAGGAAACATTCTTATCTCTAGGAATACTATGTTTCTTAATAGTGTAGCAGAGCTGTCTCTTCCATAAATAAATCAGAATTTATAACAGGTCCTCAATTTCAAACAGTGAATGAAATGAATGTGGAAACGAATAACCTACCTAAGGGCAATAAATAGCAAACATTTGAAATATATATGTATATAGATTTTTCTTTTCATTCAAAGATGTAAATTATCTTCTAAATGCTTTTTTCTCCTTTTTCCCAAGTCAAATTGTAACATTCCCTAATCCATCATAGCAGCAAGGAAGCAGAAACCTTAGCTCCACTTACTCCTTAACTGTACCTGCTTTATAGATTTTTAAAATACAATATTTTGCTTCAAGTTACCAACCAATTAAATTAGCCTTTGCTTTTTCAGTCAACTTTCGGACTCGTCCTCTACTAGAAGTTCCAAATGTCAAAGAGGTGTCCTCAAACAACAGTTGTCTCTGTTCTTCTTCTGAGTCATCCTCATTATAGAAAGCTGTCCTTCGACCCTGGTTTCTAGTTCTCATGTGAGGTTCAGAGCCTTTGAGTTCTTCAAATTCCTCTTCCTCATCTATAGGATCATCTGTTTTTTTCCGGTTACTTCTCCTTAACACTTTAACATTTGTAGGACCCATGAGTTCTGAATCTAGGTTTTGAGTTTTCATCTTCCTTTTGGGTTTTCTGCCTCCACGACTCTTTTTCTGTAACAAATCCTCCTTAACAACATTAGTTTCAGAAAGGAAGTTGCACGTTGAAGAAGGAACCACATCAGCCCTGATGGGATGCACATTATTTTGCTCAGAGTTTTCTTGCTTTACACACTGCAGTTTCTTGGGCTTTCTACCTCTTTTCTTGTGTGTAACTTCACCACTGCTGGTATTAACTTCTACCTTAGGCTTCCTCCCAGGTCCTCTCTTCACAAGTTTTGATGGTTGTCCTCCATGGCCATTTACAAGATTGGTTCCTGGTATAAGAACATTGTTCTTACAATCTCCTGAAAGAGAAAAGCAGTATACTTAATATATAATGGGCTTTTGGTTGTTGTTTTGTCCTCCAAATAGTTGGTAAGGGGACTAGCATATCTCTATGTAATGATATAATAATAACAACAACAATAATAATAATAACATCTACTAAAATGAGAACGAAATTTGATAAATTTCTGCGATTACCTAGACATTCTTTTTATTTTCAAATCTATCTATCTATCTATCTATCTATCTATCTATCTATCTATCTATCTATCTATCTATCTATCTATCTATCAATCAATCATGTGTCCACTTGGATGATGATAAGGGAGTTCTTTCCTAGTATAACATGGGTTCTTAGGACAGAAGAAAATGAGGTTGCCAGAATTACAAGCACAGTTACCTGCTTACCTATCTTATTGGTTCCTGGGAAACAATTCTTAATGAAGACAGAAAGAGACATACAAATACAAATAGAAGACCGAAGCTAATGCTGTCACTGATAGCAAAAGTAGAAATTCCATTATCTACAACCGTTATTACACATTCCAGTGTGTCAGGAGCTTTGTTTGGATCACATGAAATGATTGTACTGTTTAAATCATAGACACAGGGTGTTTCGGTATCACCACTTTTAAGGAATTAGTTAAGTCATGGAAAAATATTCTTATTATACTAAGTTTACGACTTTTTAATCTGGTCGTCCCAATAAATAAGCACATTAATTATTAACTCTTACTTTCAGTCATTTGATCAGTGAGAAGATTCAGAAAGTAAAGAATGTACAAATTGTAGCTTTTCTTTCATCTATGAATGTGATGTAACTTTTATATAAAAGAAGAGAATCTGGAGCCTAAAAGAAATCTTCTTATGTTCTCTGGACAAACAAAGAATCTTCCTTCTTAATCCCCTACCCAATATAATTAGGACTATTATCTGCTACAATAATTTACATCAGTTACTATCCATAAAAACTCCTATGGCTTTGACACTCCTTACCTACTCTTATCTACAAACTGTAAGTAATTATTATTCAACTGATTTAATAAAGCTAGAGAACCCAGAATGATATTTTAAGTTCTGGAAGCCCAAAACTATCAACTTGTATAATAATGTGTAGCAAATCTAATTATGGAAAAAGAAATCAAAACTTTCCAGGATAAAAACATAAAAGGAATTTAAGAACATTAAGTCAGCACTACAGATAATGGAAAGAGTATGTAAAAATGAAGAGGATGATTAACACACTCAAGGAGCCACAGAAGATAAGTAAACGCTAGACAATTAATCAAAAAAGTCCAAGAAAACACCAAAAACAAAAACAAAGAAACAATGGAATAATAAGAATACAGATAAAATTGTGAATAACTCTGAATATCAATAGCCTCAACGCCCTATTTAAAGAAAAAATAGACTATCAGACTGGGTTACAAAATAAGTTCCATTTTAGTACAAAGGCAAGTATAAATAGGAAACAGTACATAATATTCTAATATCTGACAAAATGTAGCTCAAACTAAAACTATTCAGAAAAGGTAAGAAAAAAAAATTAGCGGGAACAGAACACATACCATATTAAAAGGAGAGGTGGGAGAATACTTGTGTATTCTTGGGAGAATACTTGGAATTACATGTGTAAGTAGAGATAGAAGGACTGAAGAGAGGTTGGAGGTAGGTTAGTCCAAACTAAGGATCTATGGGGTACGAGGAGACCCACACTATTTTATAAGCCAACTTTAAGATCTTATTTAAAAAAGAATTTGAATAGAAGAACCCTTAGTAGGTGGCTTCTACCAGAAGATGTGTTATTAAAAAAAAAATCTGTGTTGAGCTCAGGATACATCTTTTTGAGTTACTGGTAAGGGACGCCCAGGAGGCACCCCAAACAACACAAGCTATTTCCCGATGATTCTGATTGCCTACCATAACTAGATGACAAAACCCTACTGATGAAACCATTCCTCACTTTGGGTATAGAAATGTCAGTGGATCCCCAAACCTCTACCTGCTGCCTATTCTTATACAATCCCAGAAGGGGCATTGCAGCCTGCAGGAGAAGAAAACAACTGTCTTATCCAGAGCTGGAGCCTATATGCACAACACCAACTGTCAGACAACATGTGTCCCCTACCTTGAGGCCTGCTTCAGAGGAGGAATTTCATGCTTGCTACTGTAAAGCTACTCAAAAACCGTGGCTTAGGTAGACTATACAACCTAGGAGGGTGAACAGGCTGTTGGTGTTCTGCTTGCTAAATGGTCATACTGTCAAATTATGGATGAATTTTAATCCAGCAACATGGCTGTTGTGATCATATCCAAACACCATCTATTCTGTGTGATCCAAATGGATTGGAGACATGTCCTTAGTACACACACCCTTAATTCCTCTGGCTGGAATCCTTTAGCGTATACTTTTAATCCCAAACAATGATATCTAATTGAGGGGAAGGCAAAGTGATGAATCAGGGAAAGACTTGGTCAGATATACCCAACTCTAGGGAGAAAAGCTATTTTAGAACAGTGTAGGGACAGAGAGTCAGTTCAGTCAGTTCTACTTAGTTAAGTGGAGTGGAGTTTGGCAGGTCAGTTGGGAGTCAGTGCACTAAGTACAGTGTAGTGGAGCTGAGTTCATTTGTTAGTTTATGAAGTTCAGTACAGGTCAGCATAGGCAGCTGAAGCCAGAAAATAAGTAGCCAGAGGATTATAACACATTGCTAGAGTTAGGTTGAGGCCAAGCAGAGTAATTCAGGAGAAGCTGAGAGAAGCCAAATTGAGTTAGTCAGCATGGAGAGGAGTTTAAGTCAGATAGCTGAGTTGACCAACCAGCCAGAGTCCAGAAAGAACTAGAAAGGGGTCAGCTTATTCAGCAGTGAGCCTCAGAGATGCCAATTACATCAGACAGATAATAGTAACTTGTACAGCGTGCTCATGATATGTATAAATGCCGTGCTCAGAGAACAATTATGGAGAGTCAATTCTCTCCGGTTCAGCTCATATCAGCTGAGCCATCTCAAACCCAACTTTATCCCAACTGTACATAGAGACACCAACATACAGGGGTATTAATTGACTTGTTCCCATGAATAGTCAGATATTGGCCTCCAGTTCTGGCCAGCGCACCCACGTATTACTAAATTTATCCGATTACATACTGCAACTCTTTAATTTTTTGATACCCCCAAAAGGAAAAAGGCCAACTCCTATTAAAAAAAATTAACTGTAAGAATGACTTACTATAACAAGTAACATTTCTACTTTCACCTTTTTTGAGGCATGGTATTCATTACAGTGGCTTGGTCTTAGACCTGTGATGTTCTGGTGTCAGTCTCTTCACTGAACAGTGGTGTCCACAGCACCCAGATGTCAGTAAGAAGTCAACATACCTTGATCTATGACTGCTGATGACTTTGGAAGTGGAGATGCTTTTGAAAATACAGAAGACTTCATTTTACGTTTGACAGGTTTTTCCTTTTCCATGTTTTCTTTTGCAGAATTATTCTTCGTACCATGGCCAAATGTGAGCTGATCAGGGCTTGAAAGCGTACTCAAAGCTTTGGAATGTTTCACAGAATTCTCTAGTACTAAAACACAAATGTAGAAAGATGATAAACTGAGACTTGTTTGACAAAAGGTCTGGGATTGCTACTAACCTGAGCTGCTTTAGTTAGCCAAGAGAACAAAACCTGAGTGATACATAAAGCTTCCTCACAAAATCTCTTTTCTATAGTGCTAAACTATAACCCAGGGCCTTATTCATACTTGACATGCCCAGGAAACTACCTTCTAGTAAGAAAGGCTAAAAAAAAAAAAAAAAAATCTTAAGCCCAGCCCAACTAGCTTTCTTTGTTCAGGATTATGAAGGCAAGTCTGGTCAAATTGTTAGTGTCAGGTTTAAATTTGAACAATCTATATCACTTTCTTATTCTTGTGATCTATAAAAATATTCCTAAGCCTCAACTTTCTCATTCTCACTTTATAACTAATTTTTTTCAAAGGAGGAAAAACAATAAAGAAAACAAAACCAGTAGCTTTAGGTAATTATCAAAACCAATGGAAAATCAAAAGCTATTTGAAAAATGAAAATTACACCTTGATGTATAAATTGTGATTAAGTCTTACTTGCTTTTCCTGGCATGGCAGATGTATTAGTTTTTGAAACAAAAGCTTTTGTGGCTGATGATGTAGAGGGCTGCTCAGTGACAACTGGATCTACAACTACGCGGTTGCTCCTAGTTCGAACCACAGAACTGGATTCTGGTTTACCATTCATTTGAGCAGCATTATGCCTTGGCAGTACTGATCGTGTAGGTATGGAGAATGGAGAAGTAGATGCTTCTGACTTTAGCTGGGGTTTTAAGACCCTTTTTTTCCTTTCAGGGCTGAAATTAAGATTATCACAGTGTTAGTCCTTTTTAACAATTCTCCACATATATGTTAAAAGTTTTGTAATACTGCTGAATTCAACATTTGTACTATTATGAAGTATGTTAAAATATGAGATTTGTAGTGGATTTCATATGGTTGTGAGCCTTTGGAAAGTGAATATTTAGTGAAGGATCATTGTAAATGCTACAGTTATATGACAGAAAGCATGATGCCATCACTATCCTAAAAATGCTGTTTTACCGAATAGATTTAGCAGTTTGAATTTAAGCACTTACACTAGTAAAGCTTTAGTTTAAAAGATTAAAAATCCTCCACATCATAGGAACTTGCATGTCAAATATATCATTCTGCAATATAGGGAATAGTAAAGGAAGCATTAAAAACCACCAAGTTCTCCCATTTAGATGACAAAGTTACAGACTGCTCAGTCATTGAAAAGGAACTAGGCACCTTGATGCAGCACTGCTGGAAAGGGAGCTGCTTCTGTTTCGTTTCTTCCTCTTTTTGGTTATGGTGTTTCTTTTATGAAAACGAAGAGCAGATTTATAATCTGACAAAACTGAACTAATATGTTCTTCAAAGAAAGCCGATAGGCGTAAACTCATGCTGTAAATCTATGGAGAGAGAAAATATCCACAAAATGGGTTAAATATTCTTCAAAAGAAAATGCCTATTTAGTAAATATTATAATTTAAATATTTTTCTAGGAAAATTTTCTAGAATTTAAAATGTGTTTTGTTTCAAATTTTTCTAATGGAAAATAAACTACAGCATTTTTAACCATAGAAAGCAACAGGTAACCATCAATACCAATAATGTAATAGCTTGTTAATTTTGCTCAAAGATTTATATAAAAACACTTAAGAGACTGGACATTCTTTTAACAAAAATAAAATAATTTGACGACATACTCTTGATCTTTTGCTTGGTGTATATGCTTTAGAATTACTAAAAATGAGCCTGACATCTTTACATAACTCCATTGGTGATTCATAATTCCCAGCCTCTAAAGTTTCTCTAACAGTGGCAAAGTCCATTGGAGTGTCAATGATGTCTCTGTAGTCCTAGGAGAGAAGGAAACAGTATTATTATTACTACGAAAGTATTATTTTACAGCACAGTGATTGAAAGGATTTTTATGACAAGTTACAGAACTATTAATCATCATTCCTAAAAACAAAACAGCAGGGAAAAACTTCAGCCTACCTATACCTATAAATCTCATGAATGTTAAGTCATTGAAGCACTATAAAGAAACAATCAAAGTGGGCTGGAAAGATGGTTCAGTAGACAAGAAGCACCTGCTGCTCTCGCAGAGGACCCGTGCTCTGAATTACGTAAGCATCAGGCAAATCGGCGGTACACACACATACATGCAGACAAAACACTAAAGACAAGAGTATCTCTAAAATTCCTCAAGACAGTCCACATCTATACAGAGCCTGAAGTCACAGTAATTTCATCTCAGAATTTTACAAATTAGGTATTTTGTAATAAACAATAATAACAAATATAAATAGATGTCAAAAAGCTTGTGCTCTGGAAGTGAACTGGAGAAAAAGAAAGACAAGATGGGACAAAGCAGAGATGAGGAGAGCCACTGACCACTCAGGGTGAGACAAGAGACGCTGCGGCACAGGCTGAATTTCACCTCTTCAGTGCACTGACCTCGGCTGTCCATTATTTTACTCCTGCTTCCTTTGTTTTTACTCTTTTCTATACTGAGAACTGAGCATAAACTATTGATTTCAAGAGTTCTGACAAAAGCAGCGTCACTAGTTTTAAATTCTCTTACCCCACTGTTAAGTACAACACACAATGTTGATACTCATTTTGTATTCGTTGTTGTTGAGGTCATTTTTTAAATTACTGTAGACTTAGTTAATCTACTGACTCTGTCCAAGGGTATTGCACTGCCTGATCTGGAAGTACTGTATGTTAATAATTTCTACTCTGTTTCCATTAAGGTTAAAAACAATTTAATAACTTCAACAAATATTTTTACTGTATTTTCCAATTTACTGATTTTACTCCTTAATTTTCCTAATCTTTTTATGTGCTATATGAAGAGGCTTTATAATTTCACTTTCTACAACACAATAGTATAAACTTAGATTCTATGTCTATAAATAGTATATGTTTAAATGAGATGCCTATCTCACACTAGAACTAAGAATGACATTTATTGTGGAATTATTCTAGATTTTTAATTAGAATGCAAATCTCCCTTAGTTGGTTAAGAATGGGTTCTCAGTATTAAATTCTTTCCTAACTATGGCACAAGGCCTCATTTATTGCTGAACAGGGCTAATATTTATATTTCTAGAATTAAAACATTAAGGCTTAAACAGAAACAACTAGTACCAAGAAGTAAATACTAAAGCACTGTTTTAAAATTACAGAGAATTTATAGGAAGTAAGAGAGGCCTCACTTCTGTACTGTACAGAGCAGAAACTCAATTCTGGAATTCAGGCAAGGTGACTGTCATATTGACCCAACTGACTGCTGTTAAAATTAAACGTCTGTCTTGCACATTTAATGACTCTGTTTCTGGTTTTCAAAACTAAAAAATTATTTTTATGCTATCTATCAATAAGTCCATATTCAGCACTTCAAATTACAATGCCTATACAGAAATCAAACGATGGAGCTAGATGGAACTGTATTTAGACTGTGGTGCCATAGAAACTTGAATTCCTAACTAGAAGAATTTTTTACAAAATCATTTCAACCTGGATTGAGACTTCTATGGCTGTATGCAATTATAAACAGCTGATTATATAATCTCAACACTTTTAGCCGGGCATTCCCTAACAGTTCATACACTAAATTACATAAATATATATAATAATTTTTTTACAGTAATACAATTTTTATAGTGTAGTTTACATAAAGTGTTACTTGTTTGTTTGTTTATTTTTACATCCTGACCAGAGCGACCCACCCCATCCTTCCTCTAGGCCACCCATGGATATCAACCAGCCACAATAGACATATGATAATTTTAACAGATATTTCAATGTAGCAATTGTTTCATCATTACAAAGCTATTTATCATGTATTTTCATTTTATCACCAGAACTCCATGAAAAAAATTTATGTTTTCAAGATAACAGCTGTAAGCTCTCAGAATTAATATAGAGAAGTAGAGTTTGTGCTGGTAAAGTTTGTTTGTTTTTGGTCAATTTGACACAAGATAGAGTTATCTGGGAAGAGGTAAGTCAATAAGAAATTGCTTCCATCAAATTAGCAAAGTTAGGTCTACAGGGAACCTTTTCTTGACTGATGACTGATGTGGAATGCCCAGCCCACTCTGGTGCCGCTGTGCAGGTCCTGGGCTGTGTACGGTAAGTACTGAGCAAGCAGCAAGTAGCATTCCTCCATTGTTTTGCCTCAGCTTCCCTATATGATGGACGCAAATCTGTAAAGAAACCCTTTCCCTCCCCATGTAGCTTTTGGTTTATGGTGTTTATTGCAGCAAACTAGCATAGTTAGCAAAAACTGTATCGTACGAGAAAGCTAAGAGGCTTAGGCTAAGTTAGAAAACAGGTAAGAGAATAGCTAGAAGCATAAGCCAGTTCTTTACGGGCATATTTTAGGCCTCTTTCCATTTTACCAGTTTCCATTTTAAGAGTTCTTTGTAACTAAACAGGTAATGAAAACATGAATGAGGAAATGAAACACAGTAATAAAAAGTTGTATAAAAGTAATCTTAGAAATACTTACTGGATATTCAAGAAGATCCACTGGTTGTCGAAAAGGTTCTGAATCTTCACATTGAAATATGAGATTCAATAATTCTTGACATTGTTTCTTCCATGCTTGAATATCATAAGACTGGGCTCTGTTGCGTAACCTTCTTCTAGGTTGATGATCCTGAAATAAAAAACACAGAAGTAGCAACACAACTCATATTTGTCCGTCCGTCCGTCCGTCCATCCATCTGTGGGGCGAGGCATGTATGCTCACACCCATATGTGAGGCCTATATGACACATGTAGTACCTTTCCTCAGGAGCCATCAACTTTCTTTTCATTTTAAAGTATTATTTTACATTTCTTTCTATGTAGCCCTGGCAGGCCTAGAACTTAATACTTAGGCCAGTCTGGCTTAAGACTCATAGAAATCTGCATAGAAATCTTTAATCTCTAAGGCCGAGATTAAAGGTATGTGTGACATGCCCACAGACTGATTTTATCTTCAATTTTATGTATACGAGTGGGTATATGCACTTAAGTGCAAGTGCCTGCAAAGGTTAGAAGCATCAGAACATGCCCTGAAGAGGTTGTTAACTGTCCAACATGGACTTGGGAACCAAACTATATGTTCTCTTAACCAGTAAAAACATCTTTGTTCAGAGTATCTCACAGTGCCACTGGGTTCATTGGCTAGCAAGCCTCAAGGAACCTCCAGTCTTCATCTCCCCAGCATTGGGATTTCAATTGAGCAGGTTTTTATATGGGTGATGGGGATTAAACTCAGGTCCTGATGTCAGCAGAGGAAGCACTGTCCTCACAGAAGTGTCACACTAGCCACAGTATGTGTTTTTAGTACAATCATACATAATAAGGCATAGATAGCCTGAGCATTCCTGACCTGTAAAGCTTGGCAGAAGTGGTTTATATTTGAAGTCTTTTTGTTTTGCAATATTTGTGTAGCATTTACTGTTTAGGGAGTACTAAATCAAGATCCAAAACCCAAAATGAGAAACTTTTTGAGCATCAGTGCTCAAAACTTGAGTTCTTGAGCACCCTGAATGTCAGATTTTCAGATGAGGGATGTTGAACCCATATAAAATACAAATCTTTCTCAGAAATTTATACATAAAAATTATTTGAACACTTAAGTTATGTTAATATTACAAACAATAAATAAGCTTTTAGTATACATTAATACAACAAAAATACTCCTGTAACGAAAAGCAAACAAAACCAAAATTCTGTTACCTTTCTTTTTCTGGTAGAAGTTCCTGGAACATCAGCATCTTTCTCTTCTTCCTTTGAGGCAATAAAACATCCAATTTATGAAACATCCTAGACACTTGGTAGTTTTTCCTTTTACGCTTTAGAAAATGAATAATGCACTTGACTGGTTTAGTAAAGTCTCTTTCCATTAAAATTTGTTTCAAACCTCAAGTAAATTCTAAATATGATAGCAACAGTTAACAACTGTACTGGGAAAAGCAATGTTCTAATACTTTAATCTGAAAACTATTACACGTAAATATTATTTAGAATTCTAAAATATAGTGTTAATGTATTAATCACAATGAAATATTTAATTTACATACCTCAGAGTCAGACAAAACTTTCTTCTTCATTGAGTTGTAAAGTGGAATTATGTTATAACAAGTCTGATCCCTACGTAAAAGAAAATGTTGATGTTTGATTACAGCTATCTGATTTTTATTTGTTTCCAAGATAAAAACTTTAAGTCAAACAATTTTGACATTTGTTGCCTTTATTATCCATATACATTTAATCCATGTCCTTTATGACTGATTTCAGTCCACCTATACACCACTATATATCACTCTATAGCTAGACCACAGTGGCCTTAAACTCACATCAGTTCACCCTTTCTACCTCCCTAATGCTCGGCTGAAAGGCATGAGCCATTAATCCGGACTTATCTTTTTTTCTTTACACTAAGATTTTCCATTTTAAAAGAAGAACTATGCTTATGTAACAACACCACCTATATAAAAGAGGATTGCAGTTTACATTTTAGCACTTTATACTTTAAATTAATTCACATTTTAAAGTCATGCCATTGCTATAACTATTATACAAAAGCATGGGTATGTAACTCACTTTATAAAATGCAGGAGAAGATCAGTCACAAATTTAGCAGATTTCACAATTGGGCTTCCTGGCTCATTAAATGTCCGTGTATTATGTTCTATATATCGAACTTCCCACATTAGGGATGAAAAGCGCCTTAAAAAAATAGAAAACAGAAATCTTACCAAATCTTTATAAGCGTACACTATTTAATTTTATCACACCTGACATTTAAATTTCACTCTTAAAACAATCATATTACTAACATCATGAAGGATTCTCTAAAATAATAATAAAACTCAGTTTTTATTAAGAAAACTACATATTGTATAGAAAATGTCTGGAATAAGACATAGCAGACTATCAACACTATACAATATGTAGTTTTCTAGGGTTTCTATAGGGACAGTGGCAGACAAGGGACAGGGTTATAGGTTTTACTTATTTTCCCTGAAATTCATGGTATCACTTCATCCCCTCAATTCTACACAAAAGGAAATAATTTTAATTATACTATTAGTAATTAACATGTAAAGATGAAAGGTAATCAACAAACTGGTTATAAAACAAAAAAAGATGAAGAGAATCTGCAAGGAACCTAACTAGGAACTATTTCTCAACACTGGGCAATGCTACAAAAATTTCTGGTGTTTCACAATTTTATTTCTAAAAGCAAAGATAATCTGAAGACATTTTTTGAGAACACAATGCAACTGCATAAGAGTTAATCTTACTGATTTGTGAACAAATATAATTCTACAGGATAAAAGCATGTAATTGTAGTTATGGAAAAACAAAAATAGGAATTTCTATACATTTCAAAATGGTGATTGTAATAATTATGTAAAATAAAGCATTAAATTATCAGCAGACAAAATTTATAGTAGTTTAACCAAAGACAAAATTTATAGTAGTTTAACCAAAGAATGAACGGTCTCAGAGAACACAACTGATAATGGTACAACAAGCAGTAAGTGGACCTAACACCAATAAGACCACTTTACAAATCAAGGTGAGTATTATTTTACTTTGCTCTGATGGTTCTCACCCACCAGGAGATGTATATGGCAGGTAGAAAGAAAGACTTTTCTAGCTCTTGTATCAGTAACACTGCTGCTGAGAAGGTCCAAGCTAGTCAGTGGGGCAAAGTAGTGTTTTCAGTGCTATATTCAAGGTTCTAACTCACAGCAGTAACGAGAAGCAAAGCTACATTTTATACAGAGTATAAAAACCTCAAAAATTTAAAATTAATCGTAAAAGAAATTTTATACAATTATTATGCACATTAAAGTACTGGCCTACTAAGCAACAGTCACTAAGAAAAATTAAAAATACAATTTCACTCCAAACTATAGATTTAAATGTATTTCTGACAGTCTTTAATCCTAGCACTTGGGAGGCACGGGCTAGTCACTTTGAGGCCAGCTTGGTTTACGTGGCAAGTTCCAGGATAGCTAAGGCTAGTAAAACCCTGTGTCAAACAAAAACAAACAAACAAACAAACAAAAACCTCACTAGCAGTCAAAATATGTTACTCTGAAGAAGCAAATTAACCATAATAGCTTAAACAAAAACTATAAAACTTTTATAATACTTTGTACTCGTATTTTCATAAGCATTCGAAAATTTCAATAGACAAAATTAAGAAATTTACAGAAAATCTACTAAATATTCTAGTATATTACCTAAGAGAAATGAACCTTTAGGCTTGATTTATAAAATGCCTATGAAATAATCAAGTATTCATTCAAAATCCCATAGATCAGCAGCATCAAACTGTAGGGAACTTTCAAGAAATACAGAGTACAAGGACCTACTCCAACTCTGTATTTTAACTTGACACCTATGAATTCATGTCCATCCATGTAAAGACAAAACTGAGAAACATTCCATAGGCTTTTAGTAACTGATAAAAAACCAAAACGTTAGTGTTTTTTTGTTATTGCAACATCAAATGGCTCTCACCTGTAAAACCTGTTTTCTAGTCTTTGTTTAATTGTACTTAGATCCGTTGGATATGCCACCACAGTGCAATACATGGGATAAGCTTGAAGATCCACAGGGGCAACAAATGCAGATGCAATATCTAAAATAAAAATGTTATAAATCTGTTTTCTGTATTTTATAATTCACTGGTACATTAGTATAAAGAAATAACAGATAAATATATTATACAAATATCAACATAAGTAGAGCAAAAACAAGAACCTAAGTTAAGATCACTGTATTTTTTAAGCTACTTTACACCTAAAATATTGATAAAGCTATTTAAGAGAGTATTTATAAGATGACTTTTACGGTTTCCATCTTATTGGACTCTGAGGCAGGGTATATAGCTCAGTGATACTGTTTGCATGTACAAGGCCTTCAGTCTTATCCTTGGCACCGTAAGGGAAAAGAAAAAAAAAAAAAACAAAAAACAAAACTTCTGCATACAACCATATGCCTAGTATCTTCAGTTCTTACTTCTAATTTCTGAATATTACCCTACGCCGTTTTAAGTTGATTCTGGGCTGCTAGCTTATACTGTTTAAATACCATAACAATCTGCAGTTACCTTGAAAACATAGAGTTCAGATAAGCAAACTTTATTGTCACTTTATTTTTATTTTCATGAGCCAAGAATATGAGATCCTCCTCCAGTTCTTTTCCTTTATAAAGACCTCTGCATGTGTCATGAGGAAACAAGGATAGCTACCTGAGTAAATGAACCTCCTTCATATCATATCATGTCTGCTGAGTGTCAGAAGGTTTAAAATATGGCAGACAACTAAAATCTAGCTACAGAAAGTTCATGTAACTTAGAAGGATTTTCTATACTTCTGTTATTATTTATTTACCTAGTGTCATCAACTGGTTTATTCCTCCAACAATTCTTTCACATTCTTCATCCCTTGGATTGGCTCCCCATTCTCCATCAAGAGGTTTATAAATTAGTGACCTACATTCAACATCAGTTAAAGGAACACTGGTACCCAGTTCTTCTGGAAACACAGCTGAAATACAGAGAGAGAAACCCGTCAATGAACATAGGTAGTAATTAGTGATGAGTTTTCCTTCAGAAATAATCGATGTTAAAAAAATTACAATTTTCATAATGGGAAAATGTTTTAAATAAAATAAAACGTATTCCTAAAAATGATATTACTATACAGTTAAAATGAACTGATGAAAATTTCAATAATATTTTAATCAAATTCTCAAATTTTCTAACAGAAACATAGAATTATGATTGCCAAGAGGAAGTTTCAGGTTTTCCATTTCTGAAGTGATGAGTTCATCTCTACCTATTTAACATTGTACATAAAAAAACTTCAAGTAATGTTGAGAAAGAATCTACAAATACACCAGGTTGTTTATTTCCTTTAAACTAACTACAACAGAATTCAAACACTGAATGCAATCAAAATAACTATGTGTGTGTGTATGTATGTATACCCAAATAAAACAAAAAAAATTTCATTGGAACCATCAATGGATGTACAAAGAGATATTAACATAGTTAATTAATATCATTAAGGCTTAAAAACTAGCCACAGTACAACAAAGTCAATTTCATTTCTTTATTAGGCAAATGAGCTCACAGCAATCGAATCATACCAAATTTAAACATGAGATTTAAACTCATAAAGATAGACAAAACAAGAAGCCAGGAAATGTTACAAGTCAATAATAATATTTAGTATTTTTCAGTATTTCTTGAGCAGTGAAGTGAAAATGTTTACTATTAGTATTAAATGACCAACATCATCAACATGAATACTGCTTTAATTTAAAATTTTTCTGAGTTCATTTCTTATTTAATATTTATAATTACCATATGTGACAGCAAGTTAGAAGATTAAGAACATTTTTAAATTACATATTTATTTATGTATATGGGTGTTTTGCATGAATGTATGTCTGTGTATCAAGTATATCCCTGGTGCCCATAGAGACCAGAGGAGAGGGTTGTTGTTCCTGGAGTCAGATTTACAGATGGTTGTGAGTTGCTATGTGGGAGCTGGAAATCTAAACCAAGTCTTCTGGAAGAGAGCCCAGGGATTCTGACTACTGAATCATCTTCTCCAGTCTCCCCTTTTGTTTGTTTTGTCTTGTTTTGAGAAAAGGTTTCATAATATAGCCATAACTGGCCAAGAGGTTACTATGTAGATGAATCTTGCCTTAAACTTGAGGCATCTCTCTAGTAATTTTTGAAATTACATTAATTACTCAAAAATCTCATTTATAAAAGTTTATTTCTATTATGATTTTATCTTGTTTTTCTTAAATCTCCATCTGATGATACAGGTATATATCATTTAAAATCTAAACAACACAGAATGTAAAAGGATTCTAATATAAATAATTTATAATCTACAAGATGCCACTTACAAATCTTTTGGTAATGAACAAATATGTCCTACTTTTAAAAATGTGAAACAAAACCCGATAATCAAGTAAAAAGTGTAATCATCATGCTTTGACAACATTCACTCTTCCAGAATTGGAAATACGTCATAACTCACTTTCCCAGGGCTAACTCCCCAACCCCAATTTTCATAGGCTATATGTAAAGTGATAGTTACTATTACTAATTGTAACTGCCCGTAACCATTGAGCATTCCATACGTGTCACATGCAATGGAAAAGGAGTCCTAAGAAAGTGATTTTGGGACTTGGGAAATAGTACACACAAAGTCCAAGACAAGGTCATACTTCCACTTAGAAGCTTTATCCCTTAATTACCATTTGTTGATGCTATAAAAACGGTTTACGACGTCCCCCACCCCATCAATGTAAAGAATAAATAATAAAATGGCTTTCTATTTAGTGGTAATATATTAATTTCAATCTCCCTTTGAAGCTAGAGGTTCCAGATAGGCAAGGACTGTCAAAATGCTCACTGCAGAACCTTCTCTAATTTTATGTTCAATAATAGGTTTACAATTAATACTTTTGTTAAATATTTTCTATTTGCTGGTTACAATAAACTTAAAGGATATCAAGTTTTTTATTTTGTTGAAGCAAGTTCTTACTGTGCAACCCTAGGTTATGGTAACTTCATGCCTTTGCTTCTTGAATGCTGGGATTCAACTCAAGCAATAAACTAGCTTTCTCAGTTAAAAAAAAAAAAGTAACTCTAGGGCTGAAGGGATGGCTCAGAGGGCAAAAGTACATCCCACAAAACCTAAGGGCCCAAGTACAACCTTGGGACCCAAGAAAGAAGAGAGCTAACTCCAGCAAGCTGTCCTCTGGCTTCCACAAATGTCCCACTATGTATATGACCATACACATAACCCACACAAATACATACACACACAGAAACTGTAAAACAAAAAAACACCAACTAACTCCATACAGTTTAAGCAGCGAGCCTAACATGTACTTACCATTATTAGGTATTAATTCCATATCCCAAGGACTCATCTTTTCTGTATCTCCATTGTCCCAACTTTAAGAAAGCAAAATTATTACATTAAAAAGGTCAGAAAATGATAATACCAAAAACTTTTATGAAAATCACATTAAACAAATAATTGACTCAGCATTAAATTAAATATTTTGACCTCTTTACTAAAAGATGAGAAAAAATTTAAACCCTGGCCTAACTGAAAATACAACCAATTATTTTCTTACCAAACATTATAACACTGAAACAAACTATCGGGGTACTCAGGTTGAAGAGGCTCTTGACTTTCAATTGTTCCAAACCACCAGGCATCATCTATGACAGATCTGAAGCGGTCACCTGAAAAATATCAAAAACCACCTGTCTCATCACACTGGCATGTACTGTCTCTTTGATTAACTTTTCCCAAAGTGTACCTTGCTAAGGTTCTTAAATTGAATGATTTCACAAGGCAGAAGGTAATCCATTTATTTAAAAAAAAGTCAGGAAAATTAGCACACATATCGAAAATAAACTTACATTATTTCTTAGATTTTAATAATGAGACTTTTCCTTTGTGTCTTAATCATTTTTGCAAATGCAGAATTTAAAAATTATCATTCAGGGTATGTCTAAACTTCCCCTTTACATACTTTGGGTTACTTCTGACTAAACATATTTATAGTTTATTTTTAATTTTTTACTATTACTTCTCACAAATAATCATCAAGATTTCAGATTAAAAGCAAAACCTGAAAACCTGAGTAGCTCTCGATCATCTCCATCATCTGTACTGTACTATATACTCACTCTTCCTTCCACTCTAACAGCGGAGAGAACAGTGAAGACTGACAAGCTTTGTAGAAAAAGAAAACAAGCTTTTGGTCTGTTTCTTTATCCAGTGCTAGGGTTCATCACTAACACTGCTCATCATAAACAAACACGCTAATACGCTCCAGGAGTCACCCCTGCTTAGAATATCAGTCTTTTCAGTTCCCTGCAGCATATGAAAACTACAAGGTACTTTTGCTTTGTGCAGTGTTTTCCTTTCATGTCTGTCCCAGTAATAATTAAACCTTCTCCTGATAGCATGGGCAAAAGTCTAAAAGATGTGGGTGTAAATGAATATATTAGTTGGTTTTCAAGTGTCTTAATCTATTCAATAATAGTGGTATCACATATATGAGAATATTTAAGTATTATCTAAAGTACTTTTTCATTTTTAACACACAAGTAAGGAATAATGAATTATTTTGTCAAATAGTAATTTTCAAAGAAAAGTATTTTCTCGTGTTTAAAAAAATGATTAAAAAGTTTATGCAGACATGAATAAAATAACATAAATGCATTAAATGAGAAAAACAAGGTAAAAGTATCTCTTAAATTAGGATTATTTTAGAGTTAAAATTAAAAGAAAATCTTTGTAAACTATTACTGATTTTGACTGGGTACTGAGCTGGATCCAAATTTTTATTTAAGCATTATGTCTGTCATTGTTCCTCAGATACACATTGGTGATAGTGAACTTAGAGGCAAGCTATTTTACAAAACATCATTCAAATAATAAATCTACCAGAATATTACTAAAAGCATGAACTTGTTAACAGACCAGTTTCTTAGGACTCTCCCAAGACCGACAAGCTTTGCTCCATGATTAGTCGGATACTGCAAATGTATCTGACTAAAATGGACAGGCTGGTTAGGTTAACAATGCAGAGTACCAGTCAGAGTCAACCATCAAATATTCCTGGTGATCTTAAGTGACAGAAGATAGATGAAAACATACTATTACAAAAATAAAACAACAGACTATGGAAACATAATGTACTAAAAAAGAAAAATTAAAAGATATAAATAAATGAAAAATGTACTAATATTTATTTGTTCATTCAAAATATCTGATTTACCTACAACTTTGTCACAAAGTTCAATAAAACTATATACAAATGAAATGTGTGCTGCTTTTATTCTAGATTGTTTCTATCTTGACTGTAAATACAGTGTGCTACTAGTCAAATAGGACTGTTTCCTTCAATCTATTTTCCTCAAATAATTTTAAATATTCAATTTTCATGTTTTCATGTTTACAATATCTATAAAACAAGCTGTATAAAGCATGTTTCAATATAATTTCCTACAATGTTAATTTCTTTTTTTGATAATGTTAATTTCTTTTTTTGATAATTTAACTCTACTTTTCTGAAGAAGTTCTTCTTTGTGATGATACCTCTGGACACTCCTATTTCCTAGAGATTCCTTTATACTTTTCCAGTGTTCATCTTTTGTTTATTTTTTTTAAAAAGATTTATTTATTTTATGTATATGAGTACACTGCAGCTGTCTTCAGACACACCAGAAGAGGGCATCAGGTCCCATTGCAGAGAGTTGTGAGCCACAATGTGGTTGCTGGGAATTGAACCCAGGACCCCTAGAAGAGCAGTCAGTGCTCTTAACCACTGAGTCATCTCTCCAGCCCCCATCTTTTGTTTTTAAGAGGATGTCATAATTCTGTTTTACTTCATATCCTCTAATTATAACATTTTTAAAGTGACTCAGGTAAGCAAACAAAATACTCACTTTCATTATTGCATATTAAAGCATGCATATCATTATAATTCATTTTTATATATGTTCCTATCTGCTACTTTCCCCCACTTAAATAAGTTTTGCCAAAATTAATCAAGAAAAACAACATGCCAAAAGCATTGGAAAAAAAAAAGATCAATATACCAACTGAAATGATTTGTTAAGAAATGCCATTTATACATCTACTAGAGTACATATAGTACTACAGTAAGTATTACAGTACAAAATAGCAAATAGTGGATTTGTTTAAATGAAGAACTATTCAATGAATACATGTCCATTTGAATACTTTAAATAGCTTAAAAGCATATGATTTCACACTTTAAGACAGGAATAATAAAATCATTTTAATGTTAGCCCAAGTTCAAAATTCAAACTCATGATGTTTTATGACCTTTGTCCTCAAACATGATTCCTATTATTAATATTATTGGGTAAGTTTTAAATACAAAACATAAAACAGTTCAGAGAAAAAATTCTAAAATAATTCTGTAATGGTTAAGCAAATGGAGCAGAAAACATTTTGAAATTTGAACAACCAGATTGAAGTATTTTTATTCTCAAAACTTAAAAATGTCATGTCTTTTCTATTAGCATACTTACAAATGATTAAAAAAGTATTTCCAATTATGCTAAATAGTAAATCATTATAAAGCAAAGGGTAAGATATGCAGAACACCTATGGTTTCTTAATTACCCACCTATATTCCATCGTCTATATTTTGCATCATCAAATTGTTGTCTCAAGACTAGAAAATCTATGACGTCAGGCATATCATGGTATCTATTACAAACAGAAACAGATTAATTAGGTCACACTACAAGTGTCTTAGATATGTTCAAATTTATCTTGAAAAATACTCCAATACTATCAAAGCTCTGCCTCGATAGCAGTCCTTACTTCATGGTAAATGATCCACCGGTAAGTTTACCAGTATCAGGATCTAGAAAAGCAAGTTTAAGGCAGCAAAGGGTAGGCAATCCCACTTCATACTTTATACCAACGATCTTCATTAGTTCTTGTTCCTACAATACAAAAACAAGACATTATCTCTGTAGAACAAAGAGTGTGTTTATGAGGCCAGAGGCCTTGGGTCTCTTCTTCATCACTGTCTGCTTTATTTACTGAAATATGAGCCTCTTACCAAACCTGTAAATTGCCAGTTTGGCTAGTCTGACTAGCCTGCACTAGTCATCGTCTGTGTCTCCCAAGTGCTGAATTGAGAGTATGGAAGGGCACAAACAACAGACACCCGTTCTATATTACAGGGGTCCTCAGGACCTGAACTCTGTTCTTAACACTTTCATGAAAGCATATTACCCACTTAACTATTATTCCTCTGCCCCATTCAGTTTCTTACAGTCACAGAGTAAACCTTCATACAACTTCTTTAATAATGCAAAAAATATATTTTACATCAGGAAATAAGCCAATATTTACCCTTAGTTCCATCTTATGCCATGGCTGCTTTTTAGGATTGATACTATAAATTTTATTTTTCCGGGCCATTTCAACATATGCTTCATGCCCTTGTCGGAAATAATAAACCTAAAAGAAATTAAACATTTAAAAATAAAAATGAATAAAAAAATAAAGGTGGAAGACACTAATTACATTGAACAAAAACTTTAATTTAGAGATTACACAGAAATTCTTACAATGGAAATTTTAAACATTATTCTAAGTTGTACTTAAACAAACCTAAAGGGCTCTAATTAAAAACTCCCCTGCATATATACACAGAAAATTAAATGTCTAGATGTTTTGTTTTTACTGTATTATTTTTGAATTTAAAGTATGTTAATCCATATGGTGTACACACACACGCACACACACACACACAATTATGACCAGGGGTTTTTAAGTTTATGGTCACAATCATTTTAAATCACATGTCTATACATATGCAGAAAACTTTGAAATCAAACATGTTTTTATATATATATATATATATATATATATACACACACACACACACACACACACACACACACACACACACTTTTTATCTAGTTTGATTCTTATAATCTGTAAATCTTAAATGGATGTGTGGATGCATGCATCTCTATTTAAAGATGAAACTTAACTCCTAGCTGGTGCCCTGCGGAAGAGGTATTTGAATAATCTGCCACTTCATATACATCTCATTATCAAAAATACAGTTATTTAAATGTTGGGGGTTCTGAATTGTCTGCATGGACGTGTGTGCACCATGTGCATGCATGCCTGCAGAGGTCAGAAAAGGCCGTCAGGTTCCTCGGGAGCAGCCATGTGGGTCCTGTACATTGAGCATAGGTTCTCTGTAAGAGCAACATGTATTTTTAACTCCTGAACCAACTTTCCAGGCTAAAGAAAGTTATTTAAAAATGTGTTTAAAGGATCTGTATCATTTTGGATGGTCACTATCCTACATGTTTTCAACCTATTCATTAATCCTCCTGCTGCTTGAGATTCACTGGAGGAATGTAGTACAATTCCCCAAGGTTCAAGCATCAGCATCTAAAGACGATCCACACAGAAACTAAACATATTTGACCATCTTGAAAGTACTGTTATCATTTTACTGCTACAGACACTTAAGAACTGCCATTCCAAAGGTATGTTCTAAGCTCCTAAAGTTTATGAGGCAAGAAAACCCTTTAAAGAAATCAATCATACCTGTTAGTTCCTAATTTATAATAATATTAATTACTAAGTTTTAAAAAAGGAAGCCTCTATTTAAAGTATTTTTATAGTCACTATGTTTGATACTAGTAAGTAAAACTTCTTAAATCTGTATTATAAAATAAAGAGATATAGTTCTGAGAAATTCTGACAGAAAGTCTTAAATTAATTTCAAATTCGTTTTAGTTTCAGGCCAGCCTGTCTTTTTTTTTTTTTTTTTTTGGTTTTTCGAGACAGGGTTTCTCTGTGTAGCCCTGGCTGTCCTGGAACTCACACTGTAGACCGGGCTGGCCTCAAACTCAGAAATCCGCCTGCCTTTGCCTCCCAAGCCAACCTGCTTTACAGAGTGAGTTCCAGGTCGCCCAGTACTACAGAGAAAAACCTTGTCTTGAAAAATCAGAAAAGGGGGGAAAAAGTCTTTTCAAAATATTTAATATTATGAATTATATTTAATATTACCACATATTTATAGTTGTCCTGAGGAATATTGTTAGTAGATCTTTGGTTATCCTTTTCCAATACTCTGTTACAGGTATTAAGAATGATATTTTTTTTAAGGAAATTGCTGCAATCTTCTACAAAGTTTCAAAATCTATAAAGATATTCAGGTTACTACTTGAAAAAAAACTGTAACTTTTAAAATGCAAAGTTTAAAAGTACCTCATCACCCATCTGTGGCACAAAAGGACATCTTCTAGGAATCGTATCTGTAATCCACGCTGAAGGCAACCATTCTTCTAATGTTAGACCATTTTCAGTTAGTTCTCCTACGGCCAATCTCTGAGAAAGCATTCAACAGCATTAGTAGTATCTTCAAATACAAGGAAATGAATCTGAACAAAAATTTTTACTCTCCAGTATTAAAACCTTATTCTAGAAAAGCCGTAGAAGTGACAAGTTATTCAGTTTTTCCTAATCACTGACAGAGAGCTATGACAAAAGCAACACATATACTCTTCACAAAACTCTCAAAAGACATCCTAATAGGCAAAACTATAAACTCTTCTAGTTCCTCCCATGCAAAACGTTATCATCTTATAAAAAGTACACACAGCAAATTAAAATGTGCTCAATTATCTTAAAATCTATAAACTGGACATTACACTTCTAAACAACCTAAGAACAGTCTCATTCATTCACTCACATTTATTCTTTCTCTCACTTTGTCACTGTCATTCACTCTATTTCTTTTAGACATGTAGCCCAGATTGGTGTCAAACTCATTATATAGTGGAGGCTGATCTTGAACTCGTATCCATCCTTCCTTCCACTTCATTAACTGCTGGGATACAGAGCATCCTCTCTTATTGAAAGTAGTCATTACATTCTTAGACTCATTTATACTCTTCCCAAACAACACACACACACACACACACCCCTTTTCTTAAAGGAGTACTAAAAACAGGTCTTTTACTTTTTAACTCCTATGGATTAAAAAACAACAGTTAAACAAATCTATGCTCCAAGTAAAAATTTAAGTTTTACTAGTCACCTGGTCACCAACAAGTAATCTGATGACAATAGCCTTTATAGTAGTATTACCTTGCTTGAATGGAAAATGAGCTAAAAAAACAAATGAACAAAAACAAACAAAACAAAAAAACCCTAACATTATTTATGGAAGAGATTTAAAATGTGGCTCAGTATATTTATTGACGGATTTGTTCCTGTTGGGTTTTTTTTTTTTTTTGGTTAAGCAAATTACCTCTGAACCAATAAAAATTAAGCTGCACCCTACCCTACAGCTCAGTCATTTTGAATGGGTTTGCTGTCATACAAAAGAAGCAGCACCATGACAGCAAAGACCACCACTTGCAGGAGATACTCCTAAGAGTTATTTCACAACATACAGTTTCATATATATATATATATATTCCTATTGCTCACATGGTATTTTTAATTTAATGCCTCAGGAGTGCTTTCACACCTTGAGAACACGGGAGAAGCAAAAATCTTTGAGATGATTTAACTGAAATGTTAGACTGAAAAGTACTTAAAGCTTACATATTTAAAAGGGATGGCTGAATGTATGTGTGTGTGTGTGTGTGTGTGTGTGTGTGTACACATATGTACAGCAAATGGATCACAGTCAAAGAACATCATTTGCTGAGTGTTTTATTAAGTTTTACTGAAACATAGCCACCCATATTTGTTTTGTATATCAAACATGGCTACTTTCAGGCTATAATGGTAGAATAGCTATCCTCTTCTTTTAGAAAATGTAATTATCTTTATGGCACTGAAAAGTGTTATGCAAGCTGCCAACCCAGTAAAGCAACCAACATTCCTACCCAGCTATGACACCTATGGACCACACAACCAACATCTCCAAATATCACTAAAGGTACAACAGTGGTGCTCATATCTTGATAGTAGCCAATAGCTGTCGAATAAGACTCCAGGTACACTCAATAGGAGGCCTGCTGTAAGACTGTCTTTCTTAGAAGTAACAGGGAAGCTAAATAATGATACATCAGCAATTCTGGCAGAGAACTACTGGCAACTAAGGAATGTTGAGAGCATGACAATTAAGTTATCCCAAATAATGATATTCCTCACTTATTACCCAGTACCAAGTGGGTGGTCAGTCCCGAATTCATATACATATGAGTAACACTAAACGGCATCCTTAGATTTATGCGATTTTTGTTTAAGTGACTGTGTACACACACACACACACACATACACACAAAGAGACAATGAATTTGAGATGGGGGACACAGGTCAGTTTAACAACGTAAGAAAAGAAACCGGTCCTCTGGGATAAAGTAGGTTGAAACAAAAGGACAGAGTAGAGTAAAAGAACTCTAACTGACTCAGCTCAGTATGCAAACAACTGACCTGATCAAGCAACAGTCAAATGCTAGATATGTTTTGAAGGCAGGGTCATAGTTCCCTGGCAGATTAAATAAATGTTCAAGTAACAGAAAATACTCAATATTACTTAAGAGCAAGAAATGGAGTTATGGCCACTATAGTGAAGAAAATTGAGGAAGAGCAAAGTTGAAGTAGGCACTGGGAAAATAAGATTTAAAGTTACACTGGGCAGTGGTGACACACATCCCATTCAGAAGGCAGAGACAGGCCGATCCCTCTGAGTTCGAGGCTAGTTTGGTCTACAGAGTTAGTTCTAGGACAATCAGGGATACAAAGAGAAACCCTATCTCAAGAAAGAGGAGGAAAAAAAGATTTGTAAGATTTGAGATCCATTATTAAGTCAGGTGATACCTAAGTAGTTATGTAAATCACAAGTTTTTATCACTAAGTTAGACCCAGCAACTGTTTGGGGTCTTAAATATTACCTCTCCCTGTCATGTTAAACGCTGAAAGCCTGACTGCTAGTCTGTGGTGACATATGGAGTGCTAAAACTTTCAGTAGGGCCTAATGGAAGAACATTCTATTGCTGAGGACTTGCTTTGGGTGAGGATATGGTCAGGACACAGGGATCCCAGTTCTTCTCATTCCCACTCACAATGAGGTGAGCACACACATTCCCCATCATGATGTTCTGGCCTCACTCCCTCCTGGCCTCAAAACATCAGAGCCACCTCAACAAAAACTAAAACCTAGGATCTTTAGAGCCCAAATAAACCAAATCTCCTTTTGATTATCTATTATTTTATTCAGGCAACAAGAATCTTACAAATAGAGACCACCAAAGAATTTCTTCTAGAAATTCTTTTGCTCTTATTTTGCCAGTTTTATACACTTTGGTTTTAAGCAAGGGGTTGCTTTATAAAGGTTATTTTGATAAGGAGGAAATATGTTTAAATCTTAATTTTAACTCAAATATGGCATATTAATTATACCAGGCAATTATATCTCCCAATACAGAAAGTGTCAATGTTGACAGGAATCGATAATAAGTCTTTCAGAAGGTATAATTGTACATTAAATAGGAATAACTAAACTTGTCACTAAGATTCTAGTATTACATAGAATCCTAAGAACACAATTCAGTACCCATTGATACTAGGGGGAACCTTAAATACTTGGTTAAAGCAGACTTTTGTCACCTAGTATTAAACAGTTAAAATGCATTGAATATTTTTCAAACTTTCTGTTCTGTGACTTCAGATTTCCTACTTCAGAGGTGCAGTCAACAGCGCCCTCCCACAGATCTCTGGGTCTGCCTCTACACTGATCTCAAGTATTTTTCTCACTTGATTTCCAATTATCTCTAAAATATGTGATGTTTCTTTTACTGTCATCTTGGGGCATTGGAACATATTACTAATTACACATTAGTTTCAGAATAAGAACACTGGCTTACATTTACTTTCACTGATCACAGTATTTTATAAACTTTGAGTCCTGAACAGTTTATTGAGTTTGCTTAAGAATTCTTCTGTTACCATTTTCTATATATAATTTATACTTTGCTTAACTAAAAGTCAGGAATATGGAAAATTTTCTCATTTTCTCACACATTTAGTAATCTACTTATTATTTGTTTGCTAAGTGTTTTTCACTACAACTCTATACATACGCAGGAACTACTATTGAGCTGTCTAGTAAAACTTGAAGACTATGTAAAAAACAAATTTATTACCCTATTATGTTAGATCTAATAGTAAACATGGGAACAAAAGTCTAGTCGAAAGGCACAATTCACACCTTCATCTCATTAAAGGATGTCCCATAAACAGATCCTGCTACAATATCCTGACGTGGCCAAACAACAGAATTAAAATATTCCTAACAGGAGAGTCAAATGCAGCATTGGCTCAGGCAGAAACTAAGGACAAACGTGGTATTTTCTTTGGAAAATTTTCCTCACAGAATACAAGGAAGGTAGGTAAAAAGAGCCATCATTTCCTTAGAAACCAAATTACAGCAATTTATAATAACAGAGCTGAAATAAATATAATTCAACGAGTAAAAATCAAACACATACTTAACCTTCATATATTCTTATAATTTTCAAAGCATCTTGAGAATAAAGAGCTGGAGCACAGTAGTATTTAATTCTACAAATGATAACATATTTACTTCTAAAGAAAGTAAAAGAAAAAAATAATTTTTGGCAAGGGGTGGTGTTGGTGGGAGTTGGGGATGGCAGAGTTTTTCTATGTAGTCTTGGTTACCCTGGGATTTGGTAGGTAGACCAGACTGGACTCAAACCTGCCTGCCTCTGCCTCCCAAAAGCTGAATTAAAAACATGTATCAGCCTACTGAGCTAAGAAAATGTAAACGTATTTTTCAAAAAATTTCTATTTACCAAACTATGTCTATTTACTATAGTATTATTTTCTTTAAATTAAAAAAAAAAAAAGTCTGTGCATGTCTCATGGTATATTGGCAGTAATCAATTCTCATGTTCTACCACGTCAAGCCAGGGATCAAACTTAAGTAGTCAGCCTTGATTGGTAGCAAGTACCTGCTACTCTCCTCTAGAATGTCTCCACAAGCCACCTCCCAGATCCTTATTACAGTAGTTCATACAGGAGAGACAAATATGCATTTACTTCAGAGGAAAAAAGTTATAAGCTGTCATACTCTCATTTGCTGGATTACAATTTTCAGCTTTATAAGGATAGGTTTTTCTCTGCTGTTACCTTGCTTCTTCTTTACTTTCAAACTGTCCAGACTCATTAATTAACCAAACACATTACTAGCTCAAAAAATGAAAACATGTAGTTTACATACTATATTTAATGAAAACTTGCTATAAAAGTATATTTTACCCAATAATTGATTTATATTTGCTTTATGGTCAACTATGACAAGTTTTGTCATTTATATTTCATGTGATGCACCTCTGCAACATTTTTTGTATTTATAGGAATAATTATTAGAATAGTTAATATAAGACCATTAGTAGACAAAATCTCACATACCATTATTTTTCTTATGTAAATAAATCTCTCAGTGGATTTAAAAATGTTTTAAAATTAAAGGCTCAGCTATTTATAAACTATAGTAATGTTGAGTAAACATTCTTCAGTGTCACTCAAACGCTTCTGTCAACATATCTCATGTACCTACCACCTTACTACTGCTTACTATATACCTCTGAATTTTTTCTAATAGTATTTATGAACAAACCTCAATGTTTGTTGGATTTTTCACATTTATGCTTTGAATCATTTCCCAAGAAAAAAAAAACGATATAAAAACTGTAAATCAACCTTTTGTTTTCTTTCTTTGGGCTTTTTTTTCTTTGGTGATGTTGGTCCATCTTTTTCTTCATTTGCTTTTTTTCTTTCCTTTTTAATATGTTTTTGCTTCTGATTTTCAGATTCTTCTTCTTCATCATCTGAACTGCTTTCTGGTTTCTTGGTTTTATGCTTAGGAACTTTCTTTGGTGGCTGCAAATTAATTCCAGCGTCTGCTGTCCAATCAGAATAATCACTGGAGTAGTCACTAAAAGAAGAAAAGCGACTTTTTAAGTCTTACAGTAGGGTAAAATTTTAAGACTATTTTTTAGATAAACAGACAAACAGACAGATTAGATAGATAGTCAGTCAGTTAGATACAGGCATTAATGAACTAAAAGGCATTATTTCCTTATGCTCAACTCCACTATCTTCATATCTAAAAACAAATTTTCCAACTTTCTTGGAAAAAATAAATGTAAGAACATAAAATAATTTTAGGAAGCATGCTGTTTGAATGTCATTAGTCCGTTGCATACAAGAACTAAGGAATGGAGTATCACCCTTTTCAGTTGAAGCAGAAGAAGAAAGAGCCCTAGAGTCAGCATGCACGCAGCACAGCAAGCAAGCATAGGGGAGGATCTTAGAATATTTTTTTATTGGATATTTTCTTTATTGACATTTCAATGTTATCCCCTTTCTGGGTTTACCCTTCAGAAACCCCCATCCCATCCCTCCTCCCATTGCTTCTATGAGGGTGCTCCCCCACGCACCCACCCACTCCAGCCTTCCCGCCCTGGCCTTTCCTTACACTGGGGAATTGAGCCTTCACAGGTCTAAGGGCCCCTTCTCCCACTGATGCCCGACAAGGCCATCCTCTGCTACATGTGCAGCTGGAGCCATGGGTCCCTCCATGTGTACTCTTTGGTTGGTGGTTTAGTCCCTGGGAGCTCTGGGGTGTCTGGTTGGTTGATATTGTTGTTCCTCCTATGGGGTTGCAATCCCCTTCAGCTCCTTCTTTTCAGTACTTCTTTTGAAGTGCTGATGATTGAAGCCTTGTAAGTACTGAACTAGCCAAAGTATGAAGTTCTTTTCTATTTATAAGATGGGACTTCACTCTATCTGGCTGGCCTCCAACTCATAGAGACCCACCTGACTCTGCCTCCAGAGTACTGGACTTAAGGCATGCACTAGTATCCCTGGCCTAAGGATAAAGTTCTTTTATCTACCTGTCTCTACCTCCCAAGGGCTGGAATTAAAGGGGTGCAACACCAACACTCGACAAGGATGAAGTTTTTAACTCAGTAGGAATTCTCCTAAGTAGGCAAACACTGAGCTGGCAGGCTGAACTCATAAAGACACTTAAACATGGAAAATCTTAGGATGAAAAATGAAATAATTTCAGATTACAAATATGGCTAAATGGTAGGACCACAATAACTACATTCAACCAAGACTGTTTTATCTACTTTTCCATTAAGAAAAAAAATATAGGACACAAACTGTCTTACTATCTGCCATATCTTTTCTGTACACCTTTACACAAAAATGTAGTCCTGATATGGTTCCCTCCACATATCTAGTTATATAGTCTTTTTTCTTAACTTTAGTATATTAGAGTATTTGCTTATTTTGCATAAGTTTATAATTAGAAATGTCTTAAAGGGATATAAGTCCTACTTCATAAGTACTACAATTCAATCTATGTGCCACCATACGTGATCTTTAAAATTGTTTAAAGACCTAATAAAAAATGTTTTTAAGCACTCTCTTCTAGTATAAGTTCTCCTCAATTTATGAACGTTTCACTCTTTGAAACCAGAAAAATATTAAATACTATCTCTATATATTTGTATGCCATTATTAAGAATTACTGAGGGTCAAGAAAGACTTTGATCCTAGAACTGATCAGAATCTTGTATTAAACTTTCAATACACACTTAATGTTTCCTTTGAAAATCTACTTTTAGGAAATGAAGCAGGAAAAAAATATAAGGAACAACTAATAACTTCCTTCCCCAAGGGTATAATTCCACAGACTATTAAAACCTTGTTGTGTAGCTGATGCTATTAGGCCTTTAAATATGTGAAATTCCAACATAAGTATTTGAAGGTTTTCTTGCTTGCATGATCAAAACAAGGAGTAGAAAATTCCTTTTCATTACTGGTAGAGAAAATTAGTAATGTCCTGTAAATACAGCCGTGTAAGAATAAAACTTTACTTTCATAATCTGATGCTTACACATTCCTCAAAATCAGCAGTGAAGCTAGTTTATAAGGCTGCATGTGAAATACAGCTTTTGGAAATGCAGCAACAAGTAGGCAGAAGAGTTAAAATCATTACTTTACAGATCTAGTTGAAATTTTTCTATAGACTTGTCAGGAAGAAAATCTAAATCTTGCTAACCAAAAGACTCTTCAAATAACTCTGTATGCAGTATTTGGGTGACGGACACAGAGAACCTGGACAAATAAACTCTACACTTCTACCTGGAGCTGCCGTCACTGTGCCAAGCTCGCTCCTCCTCTTCAGAAGTCCCACCACTGACAGCAAGCACTTCACCTTCCTGTGACAAGGAAGACACATTTCATAAGCTACCACCTAAGAACAGTAAGATATCAAATATCTGACTTGGGAGGACAAAAACCACAACTTTAGTATTTTTATTCAAAAAGGTTAAAATAAATATTTATAAATATCTATTAATACCAAATTCAGGAGACCTCTGAGATAATTGATAGGTCTCACTTTAATTTAATTTAATTTTTATTTAATCTTATTTTTCAGAGCTAAGAATTGAATGCAGGGTTCTGGACATGGCAGTTCTGAACTTTAACTGCTGCCTTATGATTCACTTTCATCTTACCCTAGTCCTAGAATTACAGTTTTATATCAAAACAAAATGCTTTATTGTTTAAAAAAGAACAAATTTTAAACTAATGACGGACAACAAACTGTACAGTTAACATCTGAAACTTACTGAAAATTTTTAAAAGCTAACTTCTTTGTAGATGGTTTCAGGATCTTACAATTAGGTACATTTTTACTTTACTATTAAAACAACTTTACATATCAAGATAGTCCATCTCTAGTCTTATTTTATCCAATGAGAGATGATTTAAAAACAATGATAAAGCTACAAACTGTTTCTCCTCTTAGCAACAATTCAAAGTTCAGAGAACACTATGAGTGAAGATATTTTTTTCATGAGGTTATAATTTTCGATATGATTCTTATGTATCTTCTTTTTTAAAAATTTATTTCATGTATGTGAGTATACTGTTGTTGTCTTCAGACACACCAGAAGAGGGCATCAGATCCCAGTACAGATAGTTGTGATCCACCATGTGGGTGCTGGGAATTGAACTCAGGACCTCTCGAAGAATAGCCAGTGCTCTTAACCGCTGAACCATCTCTCCAGCCCCCATGTATCTTCTTTATATTAATATGCTGCTTCAACATTAACAGTTCTCAAAGTTATTAAACTATTTTAAGTTCTTTCTTTGTATGTACCATGTAATATTGATCTCAATACAAGAAGTACAAGTTTTAAAAAGTTAGACAAACTTTTTTGAAGCAGCGTAACTATTAAGAAAAAGGGCTTAATTTGAACCTAAGTCATTGCAGTCCAAAGCCTAGGCGATTTTCAATAAATATGATAGTTTTACTGCTTTCTAGGCACACTAAAACCATTTAAAGAGCATAGTACTCTCTACAACTTAAATAACTAATATTTAAAAAATATTTTACTTTATGTGTTTAAGTCTTGTCTCATGTGGGCATGTGTAACACATGTATTTCTGCTGCCAGGAGGTCAGAATCATGGAACTAATTGGAGTTATACTTGGTTGTGAGTCTTCATGTGGATTCTGGGACCCAAACCCGGGTCCTTGGGAAGAAAAAGTGTTTTTAATTGATGAGCCATCTTCCAGCAGCAAAATAATATTTTACTATTTACATTTTAATTAAATATATTATCCCCCCATTCTCAGCCCCCAGACCCCCCTCATTGGCATCTTTTTATTACTGCTTATTTACTTATATATTTATTGAAAATAAACATATAAATGCATCCTGCTAAGTCTGATCAGTGCTGTTTGTGTGTACATATTTTTAAGGAAGTAGTATTCCTATTTTGGTGTCTTAGTGAAGAATGTGAACTATATAGCTATTCAATCAAGTGTTTGTATAATGAATGAAATCTATAATTGATAGATGTTTTTGTATTTCATTTTTCCTTAAAAGGAATGAGAAGAAACAGAATTACTTTGAATTTCTAAATTCAAAACATAAAAAGACAAAATATTTTAATCAAAATACCCATGCTTCTTATTCATGGTAACAATTACTTTCTATTAGCACACTCTAGTTTCTCTTAAAAACAATTACTTAACTGCTTTAAAAGGATATTAAACTGGACTGAAACGTTCATGCCACTGTTGTTAATTGTCAAAATACCAAAGTTCCTAAAACACTGAACTGTAAGAGTACTTTATAAAATTTTGTATTTGAAAGAGAATTATAAGTATCTTAAAAATAAAGTCCTGAATAAGATGGTGACTGAGTGCGGACTTTCTTGGCTTTAAAATGTACAAATTAATATAAACATTTATAGAGAAATCTGTACATAAGAAAAAGTAAAAAGCTAGAGCCAGAAGCTCTAAATTCATTACTGAGGATAAAAAAATAACCAAAACAGTCAAACTGTTTGTACTTACTATGAGAGTGACACTAAGCCAGCCCATCATGAGAGCAAGTCAATAACTCAGCTTTAATATAAAAGGAACCTGCATTTAATGATTAGTCAATATTTAAGTTTTATAGATATAAACTTCAAACATCTTTGAACTTCAGAACTTTTTTTTTTAATTTATTTATTTATTTATTATATATGAGTACACTGTAGCTGTCTTCAGACACACCAGAAGAGGGAGTCAGACCTTGTTACAGATGGTTGTGAGCCACCATGTGGTTGCTGGGATTTGAACTCAGGACCTTTGGAAAAGCAGTCGGTGTTCTTAACCGCTGAGCCATCTCTCCAGCCCAAACCTCAGAACTCTTAATACGATTTTCATTAATTAGTACTTTGTATTTAACATACTCTATTCACAAAGTATTATTCTAAAATTCTATCAAAGAAAACTAAGAATAATCCATACAGACTATACTTTTTATAAATTTGAGAATGAATATATGACATCTTTAGAAGTAGGTCTTTTTAGAATAAAGACATGCCTAGAATAAAATATAAAATGCCATATCAAAATTGTATTTAGAGTGAATGCAAATAATGAAAGTCATATTTAAAAAACAAGTTCAAGAGATACAGAGATTTGTGAAGGTCCTTAGATCTTACATCTGAAGAACTAGTCCCATTTTCTAGCTCCTCCAAGGGCCTGGGTGTTTCTTCCAGTGCAGATCTTGTACGGTAATTGTGTTGATTTGCTTGTTGCTTTTTTGAATCCCCAAGATCCAGGAAATGCTCATGAGCATGATTCTGGAATAAATAAAAATAAAATTTATTCACAATAGGCTTTAAGAAATGGGCCTTCTTGTTTAAAAGTTGTTATTATGGAAAAACTCATATTTAAAATATCACTGAAATGGACTAATGTTCCAACTGAACTTCTTTCTGAAATAAATCTCAAAAAGTCATCTGCAAACTGGACATAATGGCTCACTCCTTTAAGCAAGTGTATTTCTGAGTTCAAGGCCAGTCTTGCCTATCTATAAAAGAGGTTCATGGCACCAATGGCTATGTACAAACCCCATCTCAACCCTGAGAATTTTTTTAAAAAATTTACAGATAGCAAGTGTGAATATTCAAGAAAAAGACAAAGTCAAACAGTAAGAGAGATATTCAAACTTAACATGCTCCCAGAAAATTTAAAGCAACTTCAAGTGTGAAAAACATCATACGCATAAGTAAAAAGAATCAACTAAAGATCTTTAAATAAAAAACTAATCATTTAATTAGCAATGGGGAAAGATTATCAGGCTAACCATACAGACTAAAATGTATGTGAATGAGAATATGAAACAGGCTAATTACTGCTCAAAGCTTCAAATAAAAACAAATCTGAGTGGTGCAAATGCCTGTACAACACTGTTCTCAAAAGTAAGGCTGGGGCAGGAGGATCAAAGCTAAAACCTCTACTGGCACCAGGAATGCATGGGATGTGTGCTGTTCCCCTCATTTCAAATATACCCTCAAAAAAGTAAAGACTGGTAGAATGTCCCTAGTATTTTGTCTTGGCATCTCAGTGGTTCTCCCCTGCAAGACTTGTGTTTTCCTTTCTCTAGCTTAGCTGGAAAGTTTCAGAGCTATTAGTTTTTAGGTTTAGGAACACTATATGAAATAGCTTCTTAAGCACGCCTTTATTATCACTAAGCAGTGATCTAAGCAAATTAAAAATTACTGGTTTCTGACTAGTTTATAGTGGATTAAACAAGTTGAAATATACTTTTGTGTAAAAAAAAATCTTTGTGGCTTGGTTGTTAAAGGTTGGGGTCACAACTAAAACTATAAAAATTCTTGGTAGAGGTTGACAAGATTGGCTCAGCTGGTTAGACATTTGCTGAATAGGCTGGGAAGCTAGGCTGGATCTCAGAACCATCATGGCAGAAGAGAACTGACTGCACAGTATTGTCCTGACCTCTATATGTGTGTCACATTTACACAAACATACAAATAAGTAAAGATTATTTAAATTTAAAATAATTTAAAAGCATTTATAATCCAGGGTTGAGAATGAATGCCTTTTTCATTTTCTTATTCCTCTAGGATTTAACCACATACCTGAAGTTAGTCTGATTTCACTGTTAAGGTTATAGGATTAAGGCTCAGTTAAAAGAAAGGTACAAAGAGCATACATGCTTGTCCTGTAGAAGGGTCTTGATACTGCTTTTTAATAACATTATGCCAGATTTATCATTGGCCCAAGCACTATCCCATGGTACTCTAATAAAATAGATTTCATTTTTTGTTGAGGGGGGGGGAAAACAAATTGTTTGTTAACAATCAGCCTGCTTTCTTGTTCACTGTATCATTCATCAAGGCATTTGAAATAGCCAGGTGGCTATTTTATATGGCTAACTTCTCTAAGCGTGTAGAATGCTAAGGTAGGAAAATCTTACAAGCTTGAGTCCAGATCCTGTCTTAAAGAAAAACAAAACAATATACATTTAAAATGCTTCTTATGTTTTTCTATTTGAAATATCTCTTACCAGAATTATGAAATTGTGCATGAGACTTTCCATAGTAATTTAATGACATGAATGTGAGTAGTTAGAAATTTTTATGCCAAGTGAAAGAATGATAATTCTTAATAGTGAATTAATCAGTGTTTGACAAGGTAGATTATTTTTTCCTTTTTTGTCTTTACATACTTCCTAAGATTTCTATAAAATTTATGACAAATATGTTTGGAGTGGGTTTGTATGTGACCATTTTACTTTGATTAGTGAGAATATAATTTAGGTTCAGAGTTACCTTGTATGAGATTTTGTTGCTCTCCTTAGTGTCTAATGTCAGGTTCACTTTTTTAAAAAGATTTGTTTTTGTGAATGGTTGCTTGCTTGTATGTATGTGTACTCTGTGCATTCAATGCCAGTAGAATCCAGAAGTGTACCACAGAACCCCTGAAGTACGAACAGATTGTTAGGAGCCACTTGTGGGCGCTGCGATCTGAACTCAGGTCCTCTACAGACCACCGCTGCTCTTAGCTGACCATCTCTCTAGCTTCCAGGTTTGTGGTTGTTCTGGGTAGTCCTCTTGGTTTTCCTTTTTGTATTCTCAGGTTTGACTGTGTTATGTCTAATATACGCTTTCTTCCTTTGTTCAACTCAAGTTCTAAAACCTTAAAACATTGTTTAGGGTGTTGTTTTCTTTTATTTGTTTTAGCTAATAGCTCTGAAACTTTCCAGCTAAGCTAGAGAAAGGAAAACACAAGTCTTGCAGGGAGGACCACTGAGATGTCAAGACAAAATACTAGGGACATTCTACCAGTCTTTACTTTTCGAGGGTATATTTGAAATGAGGGGAACAGCACACATCCCATGCATTCCTGGTGTCAGTAGAGGTAAGAAGAGGCTGCTCAACTTCCCTGACACTGAGAAAAATTGTGAGTGACTAAATCCAGGTCCTACTCATCTTAAGAGAGAAAAGGGCTATTCTTTTAAGCATATACAAGCTGACTCAATTAACAAAGAAGATAATAGAGCAAAAATTAGAGGAAAATAAAAGTTTTAGAATGTACAACTAGTGAAAGAACTGAAAAATACTTTTCCTTATGATTATAGTTTATTGAATATAATGTATACATAAAAGTTGGCATTTAGGGGGTGGAGAGATGGCTCAGTGGTTAAGAGCACTGACTGCTCTTGCAGAGGTCCTGAATTCAATTCCCAGCAACCACATAGTAGCTCATAGTCATCTGTAATAGGATATGATGCTCTCTTCTGGTGAGTCTGAAGACAGTTACAGTATATTTTTATGTGTAAAATAATTCTTTAAAAAAATTGGGCATTTGGAAAAAGGATATGCTAAGAGATAAGAATTCAAAAACAAAAGTCTTAAGTGAGAAATCAAATAATCCAAATAAACAATAAGGAATTAACTATAATAATTTTTCATTAATATTATTTGCTTACAATATTAATACTTACATTTTTAAGAGGAATATTTTAAATGATCTATTAAACATCAAATTAATATTTACCTTTGAGACAGTAAGTATTTTATTTTCTTTTGCAACAGTTAAGTGTTTCCTTTTCTCTTCTGATCTGTAACTTTTTATTTCCTCTTCTCCCTTTGCAGTTCTCCATTCTTCTTGTCTACTAAAAGAGAATATTAAAAAACATAAGCATTAATCAACAATTTTATAAATGATTTCCCTTAAAACGAATATTATCTCTTACAGTAATAATGTGAAGTTAGTTCTGGTATTTTCTTTCTAGATGGAACATGTGGCTCAGAATATAGCTAAAATATTAGGAAGAGACTTGTTTTGCTGTTCCCCCTATTTCAAATTGTTTCTGCTCTGGTAATTAGAAATCAAATCAAGTTTTAAATTCTGCAAAGTTATAGCAAGAAACCTTAGGTACATGGCTTGTGCTAACACAATCTTACATGTCAAACATGTAATCTATTTAACAACAGAGCCTTAAAAGTAAAACTACCAATTACTGAAGCACACATAATTTTTCCAGTGACATAGATCAGACCCTACTACTAAAAACACAAAACCATGTTCTATTCCAGACATTAAGATGAAACTAAATTAACAGAAAAAGAAAAGTATTAGCTCTAAATTTTCATTTAATTCCAACTCCTTGAAATCACAAAATTTTATTTTTACACTGACTTGGAAATTTTGTTGACCTGTAAGAAAACTGAACCAGTGAGCTTTTTTTTCCCCAACATATTCTCTAACAGGAAGGAAAGTGAAATTTAAATCTTCAGAAAAAGGTCAACCTCAAATTTTAGGTTTTGAGCTTTTAATATTTTTTATACTGAAATAATCTTAAATTCACATATAGGTGTGAGAAAGAGAGCAGGAACTCTTGTATTCCTCACTGGTAAAATCTTGCCTAAATATTGTATAGTGTCAACACTACATTGACGCGAACCACTCATCACCTTCTGGTTCTCCGGTTCCACCGCTACTAATTTAAGAATGGTAGTTCTCTGAAATATATTATGTGCAGTCTTGTACATTTACCACAACAGTCAATGTAGAGAGCATTCCATCAATAAAAGTGCATTTCATCAATAAAAAGACGTTTAGTGTTCCTCTTTTATTACCACACCAACACTTTGTTCCACCTCAAATCTCCCTCCTCCTAATTCTTATTAGCTACTAATTTGCTCTCCAACCCTGTAACGTTTACATTTCAATAATGTTCCCTAAGTGGAATCAAACATTACACAACTTTGGAATCGTTTTAATTGAGCATCTCCCCATCAAAACAGATTTATCTAAGTTATCTCTAAGGTGTTCCTCTATAAAATGGAATATACCACCATTTGCTTAGCCAAGTAGAAGGAAATTTGCATTTTCCCCCTACTTTTCAGCAACTACACTCATGAACTCACAGCAATTGTGACTACTTTCACAAAACTGCATCCCTCAAATTTTGTGATGAAGGGGGGTATCCACAAGGTCACAAACCTCTATGAAAATTTATAGACAATTAACAGTAAGGTTTTAGGGTAGGAACCCAAATGTTCACACCTCTCTGAGAAGCTATTGGTAGTTAATGGTTGCTGAGGAGGAGATACTTTCTAGTGGTTTAGCCACTGTAAGCTGCCAGGATTCCACTAAGTTACCTCTCACCTATGCTCACTTAAGCAGGTATAATTAAACTTACTGGGCCACAAAAACAAACTAATACCAAAAGGATAAGGGGAACGGGTTGGGCAAATAAAGGGAAAACCTAGGGGGAAGCATGAGAGGACAAAGGGGGATTGGGTGAAAATAGTCAAAACAATCACATACATATGGAACTGACATAATGAGCCATTACTTTTTATGATTATTATTCACTAATAAGAGATAATTTCCAACTTACGATTGTTGAAGTCATATATGACAGTTGCCTAATAAAACACAAAACAGTATTCTAGAGTGTCTGTGTCATGCTATGCTGCCACAAAAAACATGCACAAGCATAGTGACTTTCTATAGAGATACCCATCATCTGGTGCTACCAGTTACTATTTGACATGATTTGTTGGTACGTAGTGGTGTTTCATTGTGGCACCTAGATAAAGGATAAACATGAGAACCTGAACTTGGATCTTCAGCACCTGCCTACAGAACAGCTGCCACAGCTTGAGTGCATCCTTATACCCAGTTCTAGAATTTATAGGAGAACACACACCACACTACCCGAGAACTCACTGGACAGGTAGCCTGGTCAATCAATATCAATTGACCCTGTGCTAAACATAAAGTGCAAAATCACAGAGAAAGACACCTGACATCAACAACTAAGCTCCACACATGCACAATAGGCATATTCATGTTCACATAGACCATGTAAAATTTGATTTGCTCCTCAATTAAATATTTAGTGAACCTAATTGGTGACTTTCTCATATCTTAACATACCCACATCTCATACCGTTTACACAGATTGTTATAGAAAAATACTTAAAATTTATTTTTGACAGTGATAACTAGCTAAAAAATACTTGCTTAAGAAAAGAAATCACAAGGCTTTATGTTCAACGGTATTAGTTAAAATGAAGGCAACTGATAATTCCCCTTACCTAGCTACACCAGCCGAGAGCTCAGGCACTACTACCCTTCGACTCCAAGCAACAAGATCCCGCTCTGTGGCGATTTCACTTCTTGGAGCATTGCTGTGCATCTGTCGCACACCTTCAATTTGCCCACTGCGCCTAAGTCCTATATTTGGTGGTGAATGAACTTCGGAGGTAGAACTTACTGAGCCTAAACGGGGTGAAAATCAGGGTGGTTAAATTCTACTTAGACACTCGCCTCACTTAGCTGATAACAAAAAAGAAACCCCACCAACAAAAACCCCACATTTTATTCCACACAAAACTTTTACATCAAATAATTCAATTACATTATCAGCAACAAAAGCACAGGCAAAAGTTTAATGAAAACAAAAATGAGATTATTCAATTGATTGGATAAAAGCAATCATTCATAATTATAGAGTGCTAAGTTCATGTTCTGCAAATATGAAATCATTACTTTAAAAAAAACTTGCTAAGTCTTTCAAGAGTTAAGAAAAACAAATATAAGAACATTTATGGCCACAAGTTTAACTTTAAACATTAAAAATACAGTAAGTAAGAGTGATGTACTAAAACTTTGATTTTACGATTTGAAAATGATATATTAAGCTGATTTTTCATGTTTTTCAGATTTACTGTAAGATCACTTTTCCTGTATAAATAAAACAGGGGTTTTCATCCCCAGTACGGAGAGAATCTTATTTCTAACGTTTACTTAAGGAAATGTAGAAGTCTATACATACTTTTAAAATTCATCTGTAAAATAGAACTTTGTAGTTATTATTCAAAAACAATCATTTTATGGATGTACCATTTGTTTGTAATTAAGATGGCCTGAGTTTTATTTAAAAGGACAATCTCATCTTACCTCTGTTAACTCGGCTAGAATTACTGACACCTGCTTCACCAGAACGCCTCAGGTCTTGCTCCTGCTGCAGTCTTTGAATCATGCTGTCTAGAGGACTGATATCCTGGTTTGCTTGCTGGCTCAAAACTTGGTTTAATCCTATGTAATAGAAAAAATACTAGTCAGTCTGACAGAAGTCCATAATTAAGCATGAATTTCCCTTTGATAATCTTAAAATGATTATCTATAAGTGATAGCAAACAAAGAAAAGATAACCTCCATAACCTACCTGTAATTTACAGAAGTAATATGAGGAGTGCATATTTTGTGCTTATTATGACTCAAACATTCATAAACCTTATTTATAGTAAGCAAATTATGAACATCATTATAAAATTAAAAAAAAATTACGTTCTAAGTTATACATCTAGGAAATGGCCAAAGGAGAATTACCTACTTATACATTAATTTCTGAAAATGTCACACTGATTCAACAAACTCTTGGTTGTCTACTACGTGTTTGAGACTATGCCTAATATTAGAGATCCAGTAACAAATTGGAAACATCAAGATCTTTGCCCTATATCAAACCACCTATCTTGATTGGGGCAATAAACCAATAAACTGGCAGATAAATGCAGATTGTGAAAGATGTAAAAATTGAAAAGAAAGAACAAGGAACTGAAAAATAGATACCCATGGTAAGCCAGAAGTCAGAGGAGACTTAGGTCAAGAAGCATGTAAACAGCACGTCAGTTTAGTGCTCAGACATGGAGGCATTTGGTATATTCTAACCAACTACTCATTAACACCCCCTCCTCATGCCATTCATATAAATACACTTGATTTACGCCTTGGACTTTGAAATTTCACAATAAGGACACACATGATAAAATTCTAACTCATTCTTCAAGTATCGATAAAAATGATACTGTGAACATTTCCCAAATTCCCTTGAAAGAACAGCCTGTGCCCCTCTTTCAGGTCTTTATCCATTTTCTATCTTAGTACTCAAGCAATATGTACAACAAAAGAAAGCTCCTCAGTAAGGTATTTTCTCCAATGTTATTTTCTGTTTTATTTCCTAAATCTCCCACAAAGGCAAGCAGATAATGTAAATCTTGGGGCTGGAGAGATAGCTCAGTGGTTAAAGGCTTATGCTGGTCTGGAGGTTCAATTCTCAGCATTCACATCAGACAACTCACAACTACCTTTGTTAACTCCAGCTCCTTGGGGATTGGACACAGGCAATCACAAACACAAGTCCATTCTCTATAACTAAAAATAAAATCAATCTTTTTATGAAACTATTTCCATGAAAATAACAAGTAGAATAATTAACATTAGGTATATATGTATGTAAGGTAGACATGAATTGAAAAGAGAATACTCAAAGAATATTCTGAAATGAAATAGTAATAAAGAAAAAGCCGGGCTGTGGTAACACACATCTTCAGCCCCAGCACTCAGAAGGAAGAGACAGGTGGGATCTCTGTGGGTTCAAGGCCAGTCTGGTCTACAGGGTTAGGGCTACACAGAATAACTCATTTCAAACTTCTCCTTCCCCCCATAAAAGAAAAAAAAATACCATGTATTACATGAGTTACATTTACATTAAAATGTAATTAAAAAGGTAAGTAACATGACTAGGTCACAAAGCTAAAAAGTAGAGAAAGACAGAACTAAAGTCACATGACTACAATGATTTCCTAACTCATTGCTAGATCATATTTGACTGTTGACTAATAATTTGTTTTTTTAAAAAAGATTTATTTATTATATATAAGTACACTGTAGTTGTCTTCAGATACTCCAGAAGAGGGAGTCAGATCTTGTTACGGATGGTTGTGAGCCACCATGTGGTTGCTGGGATTTTAAATCAGGACCTTCAGAAGAATAGTTGGTGCTCTTAACCACTGAGCCATCTCTCCAGCCCTGACTAATAATTTGTTATAGCTTAAGTTTACAATTAAAGAAGTACATTTTGGCATCAATGTAACAAAACTGCACTTAGATCAATTTATCATTATAATAGCTACATTTAGTTTTACCTTAGTTTTGCTACATTTAGCAAGTAAGTTTTCATAAATCTAAATTTACAAATACAGTTTGCAATGATGCTAAGGTTTTTCTTTTAGGTTTTGTTCCTTTTGTACTTCAGAAATCTAAAATAATGACAATTTTGAGAACTAGTACTTAGAAGGTGGAATGACTGCTGAAGGTTCTCTGATGAGCCAGTTAGTAATTGCTCTAGCTGAGCTTCACACACTGAATTCAGTCTGAATCTGTAGCACTCGTGAAATTGGTGGAACCTTGCTGGAGGAAGCAGACAAGTAACAGTGGCTAAAGGTGATGGCCACCTTTGAGAACAGCCAGCTATTTCTGCTTCCTTCTGAGCCACAGGAACACGCACCCATATGCCGCTGCACCGCTTTACCCGCCACGCTATCAGGGATGTGACCCTCAGAAATTAGAAGGCTTAAAGTTAATTATTTCCTAAGTTGCTACTGCTGGGTATTTTTCAAGGAGGATATAGGTATCTAGTACTAACTCTAAAAGCAGGAACAAAGTCAGTAATATAGTAAATATCTCTAATTATATGATACAACTATAAAATTTATGCTTCCTAAATGTTTAGAATGCAATGATTAAATATCTATGAAAGCTTCATATAAGCTATAAAATGGAAGAAAAGTAACAACTACAGTAACATTGAAGAAAAAAAAGAAGTCTTTTCCTTAATTTTCTGTGCCAAAAGCCCCCAGTGAGGAAACTATATTGAGACCTGGGAAAAATCTGATCTTGCCAGTTGTACTTCCAAGAGTACAACTTAAATTTTAATTCCATGAATGGTACTTCTCAAGAAGTCAAACATCTAGAATCTGAATATATGACTACTTGTCAACTGATCCTATTAACTCCTGTGACTATGCTAAGAAATATTAGCCTTACATATTAGATTATACTATATGTGGTAGTGGAAACAATTCTCCTTACCAACCATGCATGCTGGACATGTCTAATTTAAGGACCAGCACTTTTTATCTATATGTCCATCTTTATTCCAACTTTACATCCAATTGTATAGCATGCTATACATTTGTATAGCATCTCCACATTTGAATCTTTGGTTAATTAGGACCTTAAACTCATTGTTCACTCAGCACACAATCTATTCAAAGTTCTATTATAAAAGCATGTAAAACTTGTATGCAGTATCTTCACAAGTATTTTTTACTCTAAAATATTATCCCTAATGACAAAACTGGTTTAATCTTTACAGGTTTTTTGTATCGTCACTTAGTATTAAGTCAGTAAGCCCTATACTTTTTGAATATGGGAAGAAGAGTCTACACACCTTGTTTCCATTTTAATGACTATTCAATAATTCAACTTATTTGACTTCAATATTCCAAGACTTCACGGAAACAGCTCACTATATTTGTTTCATTCCTATCTTCTCAAAAATCTTTAAAAGTTGATTGCTTCTAGCCAACTGTGCTAGCACATGCTTTAATCGTAGCACTCAGGAGGCAGAAGCAGATAGATCTCTGTGAATTCGAGAGCAGTTTGACTACCACAGAGTTCCAGGCCAGGTGGCCCTATGTAGTAAGATCTTGTCTCAAATTTTAAAAGTAAAAGTTGATCTTTTCTTTTTTTTTTTGTTTTTTGTTTTTGAGACAGGGTTTCTCTGTATAGCCCTGGCTGTCCTGAAACACACTCTGTAGACCAGGCTGGCCTCTAATTAAGAAATCCACCTGCCTCTGCCTCCCAAGTGCTAGGATTAAAGGCGTGCGCCACCACAGCCCGGCTGATCGTTCCTTAAAATGCACTCCAGCGTGAAATTAATCTAGCTTAAATTTTTTCAATATTATTAACTTTACTAACATCAATCACAATCACAACTATGTATTTGTTTATAACTGTTAACTAATCTTTGTAACTAAGTTTTTGAGAGCATAGACCAAATTTCCTACTGAACGTTCAAGGCTTAATCAGAACAGAAGGTTTTTAATAAATGTTGCTAAAGGAATAAATGAAGTACAAAGGTAATCGTATTAATCCCTGGAGGTTAGACATTGGTAAGAACCAAAATAATTGATTCAAATTTCCAATTGCAATGCATATGTATTTACTGGAAAACTTTCCGATTGCTCAAAATAAATATGTAAAGGAGTTTTAAAACCTGTGAGAAACTTGACTCCTATGAAAATCAAGGCATACCTGAAGAAGTTACACCCATTTGAGGGATGAGCTGCTCCTCCCTGCAGTTTTCACGACCAGGGACTAATCGCTGGTACCTTGATGGATGAGGATTTCCATCAACATCAACCAGAAAGGGGGGAGGCATGAGATGAGGTGCCTGCTGCGTCTGCTCATCTAATACAAAATTGTTGGCATCACGGATAAGGGGCCGATAATCACTATGAAAAAACATCTGATCTGCTATCTGTAAAAAGAAAGGTCCATAAAATACTGGAAAAATAAAATCTATCATGAAGAAAATGCTTAAATTTCTAACAAAAGCCACAAATTATGGTACATTTACTTAAAGAACTGTATGAGACTAGGATTTAGTTTCAACATGTATTATGTGTTCAATTTCCAGAATTAAAAGGAAGGACTCAAGGAACCAAAGAATTTCTACTAAATTAATTTATTGCATATCCCTGTACTATCTTCATTGTCTATCAAGTGAAAACCTGCTGCTTTGGTTTTCTCTGTAAACAAGGGTAGCAAGTCAGATACATTTTCTAAAAATTTCAATGTAAATGTTAAGTAAAATTACATCTAGGCATAAAACATTCAAAGGTACTTTTACTTTCAGATAGTACACTCTATTTTAAATGATTAGGCTTGTATCTAAGAGGGATTAAACAGAATACCAAACACGTGATATAACACTGAGCTATACTCAAGATTTATGAAATATTAACTACAAAAAATTAAAGTGATAAAAGAAAGCACTGTCTCTAGAGTATTTGTGATAATATAAAATTATTATGAATTGATCTCTAATTTAACTTCAAATTTTCAATGGTTAATTTTCAATACGTTAAATTATAAATTAATTACTCATCCTACTACAAATAAAATATTTAAGTATTTTAAATACTAGTCCTAAAGAATCTTTAGCAACAAAACTTTAGCAGGTCACAAATTTCAAGAATCACATGAAAACTAAGGCTATTTTACCCTACATAAATGCATATTATCAGTGCAAATACAAAATTTCACATAACATGAGATATCCATTTATGGATATCAACTTATATTCAAGGTAATTTATCACAAGTTACAAACTCAAATCTAGACTGTTCTAACAATATGTAAAAAGTTGTTCCTTTTGAACTAATTACAATTACAGAAAAGACTTTATACATATTTTCCTTACACTGCTTTCTAAAAACAAGTCTCCAGAGTGTAAGATAGGATTCCTTGAGCTGATATTAAAAATAATTTTTAATTATGTGTTGGTATATATGTGTATCTGCATAAGGATATGTACATAGGAGTTCATCAAATCCTCTGGAGCAGGAATTATTTATAGTTTTGACCTGCCTGCCATGGGTGCTGGGAACCAAACTCTGGTCCTCTCAAAGAATAGCAAGTACTCTTAACCATTGACCATCTCTCAAGCCCCAAGCTTTCTACTTTTAACGATATGCATACTCACCCACTCCTAAGGAAAAGCATATAACCCCAGATACCTATGTAATTAAGAAACAGGAAAATATGCATATTTATCATACACTACCTTGTCATACTTGCTACTGGACCCAAAACCAAAAATTAAAAGATGTCCATGAGAGTCTGTACATGCAAAGTGCTGACCATCAGGGGAGCACTTGCAGTCAAATACTGCACCATGTCCTTGTCCTTCAATCTGAAACACATTTAACCAAAAATCAGAAAACTTCCATTAAAATATAAAGACATGGTACTACTGTAACTAGAATTTTATAATGGAAAGATTTAAAAGTATACAAATATCCTGATAAAGGGAAGATTAAGTATAATAAGCAGAGTACAATAAAACTTGTGAAAATTCATGAAAAATGCCAAATTAACAATATTAAAAAACCAAGAACCCAGTCACAGACCAGACACAATTCAGAAAATAAAATACACAGATTTTTCCTCCCACCCAGAGAATCTACCCAGATTAAAACATAACTGAACCATACATTCCATCTATTTCCATTCATTCCTACCCTTTCTGTAAAGGCTAAATACATGGAGCAAAGGTAGCATTTTTTTTTCTTTTTATTTTTTGGTAACACTGAGAAGTTGTAGCAAGGGGTCACTCCTTACAAGACACTAAATTTTATTTTTTGCTTAAAAAAAAATTCCCTGGTGGTCTGAATCATCTTTTAATGGTGAATTTTAAAGGTTAAAGAAAAGGGTTTTTTTACCTGATAATTGTTTTCTGTTTTCCAGTTCCATTAATCCAGAACGAATGGGTTTCTCCCTGCAACCTGTCAATCAAACAGAGGTGGCCAATCACCACTCTGACTTTTTTGCTCTCAGTGCTTCTTCAGACTATGTTCCAGTTGAAAACTTCTTTAGCAGTATTCTGAAAGAGGTAAAAATTCTACCCTATCTAAAGCACATCTAGGGACTGAATTTCAGAAACATCTAAAATAGGGAGTTGACTCCCAAACAATAATAACTAAGGATGATTTTCAACAACTGTGACTGGATTTCTGGATTAGCAGAATCGGAACACACACATTATCAGGTAAGAAACACCTCCTTTCTGTTCCGGTATCCACTGATCTAGAACAAACTGAACTTAGTTGGTTACATCCTAGGAAATGCTTGGAAAGAAAGAAGTAACTTTTGAGTATTAAAAATTAGGCAGAAGGCAGATGTTCATGAAACACAGGAATTAAAATGCAGAAGAGTCACAATGATCTCTCAAGAAAAACAAGTACTTCAGTCAAGAGAGAAACACCACTCTAAAATAGGCACATAGGATGACCTCAAAAAGACAACTACCCTTGCCTTTGGATTACTGAAGTTAAAAAAAAAATACATACAATACTTATTAATGATATCCCAGATGCTGATTTAACAGAGAAGAAAGCAGCTTTCCTCAAAATTATTAAAGAAAACAAGGAAGCTTTTCTAATAACTTACCAAGTAAAAGAAATGATTCAATAATGAGTTAGGATAATTTCTTGGGCAGAAAGAAACTTGAAAGTAAGATAGCAGAGGAAGGGATCACTTTAAAATAGCTCAAAATCAAAGGTCAGAACTACGTTCTCCATAGTAGTGTAGGACATAAAAGAAATAGCATAGGCCAGAACTAAAAGACTTTAAGTACAAATGTCAGGATTTACATTTGAAATGTTCAGTACTTTTGTAAAGAAATAAATGCTACACAAACTTACAAGTAACTAACCACATGAACAAAAACAAAACAAAACAAAAAACCAACAAACTATCTCTAAAAGAATTTGAAATCAAAACTTTAGGAAGTTGTCTGGACCATGAATAAGATGTTTTAGTCTTCAGTTCACTCAAAATTTTCATGAAAAGAAAAAAGACAAAGACTTTATAAATGCTTCTCAAAGTTCACTTATAGTTTTAAGCTACAGCAGTGTTGAGGAAGAAGAGGTGTGGAGTAGTTACACTCAGCAACGACAAAGGAACCCTGCCAGGGCTTCCTGAGCATGGCGTCTTCTCTGAGAAATCCTACACCGCATTTACTTGGGTCAAAGGAGTGGGGTGGGGGTACTCAAGTGCTCACGCACGCTATCTATTGGTGTGTTCATATATACAGGTAGGAGATTTCCAAAAGAATGTTTTTGTTGAAATGGAACTAATAAAACTCTACAACAATAATCGTACATTATGCCTGTGTCCTACATAACACAGATTCTAAAAAGCCTTTGAGACCAGGCACTTGGCAAGAGGTTACTGCAGAAAGGCCTCTACAGCCTAATGTGAGAAGCTGTTATATGAACTGGGTTAGAGACCCACAGATGTTTGAGATGACAGAGCAGTGTTATCTGCCAAGGGGAGCTACAAACAGGGAGTTTGCACTAGTCCAAGAGGGAGAAGTGTACTGCAGTCAAAAAAAAAAAAAACCTGAAAGAACAGAGCCATCTAAGTCCTTTAATATGAGACATAGAGCTATAAAATTTAGAATTTGCCCTGCTTGGTTTGGGTCTTAATTTGGTCTAGCATTAACTCACTATGCCATGATTTCTTCTTTTGGGATGGTAATGTATATTGTGCCATTTTATGTTAGAAGTATACAATTTGCTTTTTTATTTTACAATGCATCTTGAGTTTCATGAGACTTTGGACTTTTAAACAGCCTTGAAACTGAAAGACACTGGGGTTCTCAAGTTGGACAAAATTCATTTTGTATTATGATGTGGAAACAAGTCTACAGTATCCAGAAAAGGGAATGACGTCATCTGAATCAGAATGACACCCACAGGCTCATATGCCTGAATGAGGTTTTGAGACAGTGTCTCCCTTCTGCCTTAGGCTTGTGGATCATATGTTCACTTTCATGTTCTGTTCTAGCATCATTCCGACCTGCTGCCAAGCTCATGCCATGATGGTCATTAACGCAGCCCCTGAAACTCCAAGCCACTGTTAACCACTAACTTCTTTAAGTTCCTAGGTCGTGGTCTTTAATCACAGCAAAAGAAAAAGTAACTAAGAGACTGACCACCCTAGTTGCTTCTTTTTATAATGTATGTTATGACTGACAAACTCAACCAGAAAAAAAAGTAATTCTCTCTTAAAAGAATTGTCTTTTAAACCAGTCAAGGGATTTATAAGACTTTAAATACACATGTATAATTAGAAAGCAATGAATCTTACTTAAGGAAAGCAAAACACTATATTTGTATAAAAAAAAAAGTATGTGTATAAAAATATGAGGTCTATGTTCTACATAAAAAAATAAGTCAACATAACATTTAATAATGAATTATTTATTTCATCTTATAATAAAAGTCATACAAAACAAGTAATAATGACAAATTTTTAAATAAGAATTCTTCTAAATGAAAATAAACAACAGTAAAGAATAGCTAAAATAATTCATGAAATCGTATTAGCCAAGAATGGCAAAAATTTCAAAAGTCAATAAAAAAAGGTAATATTTAGCAATTACTATATTCTGCTTTTTAAAGTAGAAGATGAAGATATTATAACAGTCTCTCTTATTAGAAAATTCTATGTGACTAAGTCCTGGAGGTGTTTTTAGGAAATGAGTGTCAAACTCTTGTGAGAAAAGCGAGACCAAGAACAAAGCTAGTAATAAGCAAATAAACATGTCCTGGGTATGTAAGAACAGAGAGCAGTGAAACACCATTTAGAATTCGCCTCAGTTCTAAAGTCATGATGTTCCTGAGGAATTATTCATAGAGCTAGATAAATATGAATTTGATTTATATCAAAAGAACCAAAATGGAGCCTAAAATTATGTCAAAATGGAGCATCTAATTACATCAATTGGCTAGACTGACTGAAATGAAAAACAGGTACTTGTAGAAGACCTCAAGAGAAACACAAAGATGAAGGATAGGAAGTAGATGATGCAAAATCACTGTGTTAAAGAACTATTATATCCAAGGCTACTTTGTTTTTCCCATCTTTAAATTTTTTTAATCTTTAAATATCCCACTAAGTTGGAAGGGAGCACTGAGGTAGAAAGCATTCCAAATGAATCAAATAGCAGAGAATATTTATACATAGAAAAACCTCCTTGGCGTATAAAGCTCCAGTGGAGTCAGCCAACACTAGCAAAATTAAAAAAAAGAATGCATCCTATACATGTGAGATGAATCAATGGGAAAGGGGCTTGATGTGCAAGCCAGATGACCAGAGTTCAATCCCTGAGATCAACACTGTGAAAGATTAAGAGTCAACTTCACAAAGCTGCACATACATACATACACTATACCCCCCCACACACATTCTCCACAATAAAGACGATTTAAAAAAAATTATCCAATATACTGAACATACAATACCTTCCAATCATTCCTATAGCTTAAACAAAGCTAATTTGTCAACATTCTCCATATTCTAGTCATCTAGTAAACTTCAAAGCACCTTAAAAGGTTGTCACTGATTTTAATATTAAAATGTCCTTAATTTATGCTCAGATCACTACGCACTAACAAAAGATGGTAATTTAAAAGAAATTCTACATCTATGACAACACTACAGTACCTGCTATGGGATAAACTAGTGAGTCAAACTTCTACATAAAATAGAAGTTAAATAAGAATGATTTTTAAAGAATCATTTTAGATTGTTATCAAAATAAAAGTATTACAAAAGTAAATTAAGTCAGCTCCAAATATAACGGAACTCCAAATACAATTCTGTGGGAACTTATTCTCCTTCCAACTCTCTAAAAATGAAATAACGGCTGTCAAAAACACCACAGGGATTTTGATTTCTTTTCTTTTCCATTCTCCCAGAGAGCTTCTGAACGTTTACTTCTAAACTCTCTATACTACTCTCTATCTCAATGAAGAAACAATTCCAGACGGCACAACTCTAGTCTTTCTGTTCTGAACACCTAGAGCCTCAAGTCAGTATCTCCAAATGTTGGCTAGACATTTCAATATCAGCAAGTTCACCACAAGAATTAAATACGAACTTAAAAAACATCTGTTCTCTTTACCCTCTTGAACTTTGATTAATAATGCCATTATTGTGAGAGTAACTCAGGCTTAACTCTCTGAATACATGTAATGACTCTTTACTCCATGTGATTCCCCAGCCTTCTATCAGACAGAAAACAAGTGTTACATTTACATTTTTCATTCATAAATTTCCTACTACCTACCCATATAATTTTCATCTTTAAATAACTAAATTACTCCTTCCTAAGTCTACTAAATTTTACACTTGAAATACGACCTCTAAGCAACAAAACTATTATTGCTTGGCTGTTAGACTGTAGTTAAGAAAACCAGCATAATATTTCACTATTTCCATTCACAAGATCACCTGAGACCATTGTGAATCTCCCTCAGCTTGCGGTTTTACCTCACTATATAGTACAGTCTATTAAAAACTTCCTATATTATTTTATCAACTTATTTTGTTTATATTGTTCCTCTTAATATGATTTTTTTCTATTTCTCATTTAAAATATAATTTCTATAAAAAAAAAAAAAAAAACTTGGACCATCCAGCCTGAGCTGACAATTGTGGATTCAGATACAGCAACTCTTTGTTCTAATTCATCATGCTTCTATTTGATGTCAATATTTGTGATTTCAAGCATGGTTTAGTTCTTCAAGTTAACTGTTAAGTTGCTAAAGACAGCCATCTCTTTCTCATTTTTGGATACTGATGTTTTATAATCACAAAACACACAACCAAATAAATATCTGGTAATCAAAATGCCTTCAATATCACTGTTATATCCCACACATAAATTATATATATTTTTCCTTATAAATTATCAAATTTCAAATGCTTTGAAGTAACGGTTAGCTACTAGTATTTACGCCAACAAAGATTCAATTTTTGTACCAGATAAAGATGAAAGAAAATCTAAAGAACTTGGGAAACTTGAAAATAATAATATTTATATATACTAAGAAATATGAAGGTAACTCTTTCCTCAGAGACACTGAAACAAAGACTATAAGTATTCAGGATATTTTAAACAAAGAGATTGTAGATATATGATACTATATAGTAAGAAGAAATAGAGAATGAAAGGGGTGGTAAGCAAACTTAAATTCCCAATTCCCAAGTGGTAACATGGTAAGCTACAGCTAGCTATTTTCAGTTTTTCTCTTTCCTAAATACATACAACTACAATTACCTAAAACAAGGTCACACTGAGAACATGCTAATGTCAGAAGTATGCATTGGCAAAAATTCTGAGTGGTTTATTGGCAACCTCTACTCATTTGAAATGTTGCAAGGAGAAGTACATTGTTCTGGATTAGTGGACACTGGAGCATTCTTAAAAGCCTCTTAAGTAAAGAAAAGTTAAGAGAACAATTATAAAAATAAAGAAAACTTTATTAAATAAAAACTCTTATTTGGAATTTACCCATGAAACAACAAAAGCAAAGCAGATTATCAAGCTCAGTAAAAAACAAAAAACATTCGCTAATGAGACATATTGTATTTTTTTCCAATTAAAATTAAAACCAGGTAAGAAGCAAAAAAGTACAGCTTTTGAAAATCCTGACAAAAATAGTAAAATATGAAGTAAAGAAGAGTGAGGACTAGAAAGGCATGAACAGCAAAAGACATAAAGCAAAAGCAGCAAAATAACAAGAAAAATCTAGCACAGGGCCTGCAGGCATCACTGCGCACTGTTAGGTTAGTACTTACTATATGCACTACTTAGATATCCTATATTTTAATGTATACTAAGAAATATGGAAGTGAAGAAATTTTAATCTTTAAAATTAAAATCCATTTATAAATTTGCTAATTCTAATTATATCCTATGGCAATTTAATGGGGGAAAAAGGGAACCAAACATTTAAATGAACATTTAAAACTTTAAGAGAACTTCAAACCTACTTTATTTTTTCTAGGATTGGGAGAGACATAATGCCATAAATTTTAGTATACAGAGTTTACAGCACATATTTTCTATTTCTATAAACAATCTAAAAGCCTTCAGCATTTAGTTGGCATTTATACACTGTAGTTTCATAAATTTTCACTAAAACAAAGCTATAATGATGCTTTCTTCATGCCAATGTCAAGCAAAATCAATAGGCTTGCTAAGCTATACACAATTAGTTTGGAGTATTCATAATATACACTATGTGCTTCATAAACTAGCCAAATACATAGCACTTTCCTTGATTACTCAGTTTTGCAAGGACTATTCAACTTGAAATCTTAAGTACTCACATGGTCTCAAAACTTACTAGACAAGAAAAAAGTACAAGGCCTAGAAACTCAGTATTCTTTTAAAAGAATGTCTTCCTGTGTTAATAATTTCTCTACAATAAACTCTCTAGTTTCATTCTTCCCTAGAAGAGGAAGAGACAGAGGAAATGGGGAGAGCAGTGAGGGGACAAGAGGAATCGAGGTTGTTTCCCCAAATGCAATGAGACGACAGTGCAGGAGATGAGACGGCTGTGTTAGACCTTTCCAGATATATCATGTACTATAAACTTATATATCTCATAATTAACAGAAGCACACTCAGAGTCTGCCTCCTAAATGCTCACATCATTCAGGTCCTCTGCAAAAAGGAGCGCAATAAAAACAAGACAAGTTACCTCAATTTTTTCTGAAATACTATTAGCAAGTTGAGAATTCAGTTATAGGATTTTGGAATGAAATCAACTAGAAATTATTATTTAAGCATAAAAGAAAGTGAATTATCAATAACAAACCTTTTGTTTTGTTTATAAATATAAATAGAAAACAAAGAAAAAGAACTTTTTTTTAAAAAAGGTCTTAGTTTAATACAGAAAAGAGCATTTAGTGGAATGCTTACTATTGGTGTTTATTAAAATACTGTCTCTATAACTATTTAAATTCTATTATAATACAGTGACTGTTTCAAACACATGCATTTAAAAATTCAACTTTTCACAGGCATAAACTTTAATAATATAGGATTTTAATTACTTAAGATTTTAAGAACAGAATTCTAATTTTCCTAATTGGAAAGGAAGAAAAAATGCTGAGTAATCCATCATAAAATTGAATTATAGACTAATTCTATTATCTTTCAAAATTCAAAGTTTAGACATGAATCCGATTATTAAGAAACAGATAATGGCCTGGGGCGGGGCAGGGCGGGGCCGGGTGGGGTGAGGGTGCTGTAGTGAAGGACTGAGCCCAGTACTTTGTACACACAAGCATTCATTTAAGCACCTGAGAATATATCCTCGGCCCTCAACATATATTTTTATTTATATATATTCTTGTATATTTTAAGAATTCATTCAATTAAAGCCATACTTTCCTATTTTCTGGCTGTCAGCCCAATTTACTTACATATTTTATAAGCTTCAGTTTTTAAAATTCTTCAAAATAATACTTATTATATAAGAATTGACAAAGTCTAAGGCTAAATTAAAATATTATTTGAGGATTATTCATCGTTCTTAAATTCTACAAAGGATGACTAGACATGCCAAATAGTGCTCAAAAACATTTACTAAATTTAGCTGTGAATTAGGATGATAACACAACATACTATCAGAGATTGCATTTGGATCACCAAAGCTCTGTGGTACTTAACAGCTCTGATTAGCTACACCACACCTGAACAATGACCAGTAAGCTTCTATTTCATCCTAAACTTGTCTTTAATTTCTTAGTAGCAGTGCTGGATGCTTTTTCTGCCATATGCCCATTACAAAAAAAAAGGCAATGTAGTGAACAGGGAAAAAAGTATGGCATTCATAAAGATCACAGAAGAGCCACTCAGAATTATATCACTGTTAAGTTGTTACTCCTAGACACATCAATAACTGTATCTAACTGGTAGTTGCTATACAATGTTACCAAAAATTTCTCAGCAACCACCCTGAATACATTTAGCATTAAGACATTAGTAATAACCTTATTTAACAAAACAAAACAAAACAAAAAAACCCAAAACCATGAAATATTATACTCTGTGACCAAAGCAAAGCTGGCCAAAGCACTTTAGTGTTGTAATGAACATGTTCTCCTTGAAACCAGCAATAAAAATTACCCTATTATAAAAAATATTCATAAAGATACAATTATGTAGAGTTTGATAAGTACATTGAAATCTATTAAAGTCATTTAAAATTAGAAACCACTAAAACCACTGAAAAAATAAAAGTTATAACTTGTTTTTAATGAGACAAAAGGTAGAATACTGTAACTTTTCCGTATCAAAAAAAATTGTTTTATTTATTTTAGTTTGTTTTTTTCAATTTAAAGATACTAATGATTACAAAAAAATAAGTCAGCCTTTAGAGGTTTTACTACTTATTGTATATAAAAGAACAGAAAAATCTTAAACAAAACAAAATTATTTTCTTTTCTTTCCTTCTGGTAAAAAATGTGGTCTCAAATAACCCAGGCTGGCCTGGAATTCACTGTGTAGCCAAAATGAACCTTCAACTCTTGATCCTCCTGATTCTATCTTCAAAGTGTGGGATACCACACACTGACTCAAAAATAATTTTCATAGCAATGAAGGAATTTTCACATTAAGATTTCTGGTTATATACCTAACTTATAATGGCAGGAACAGAATAGCAATAAAGCTAAAAGTGCTGTAATTTTCAGGTTTGCAGAAATGGTAAAATGTTGATGTTCCAAACTTACCTGATGAGAGAAAATTCAGAATCAGTGTTTAACTGACTAAAAATTACTCTTCATTTCTATAGTAGTGTAAGAATGTTCTTTTGAAATGGAAATTGCTAAGTAAAACCATTAATGCGCATACAGTCACAATTAAGTATCAACTGGGAAATGACCAACTTCTACATTCAACAGAGATGTTTAGATAAGAGCAATACAGAAATATGAAGATAGAAAAGAGAAAAAAAAACCTTACAGCATTCGTAAATTTGCTTAAAAAAAAAACCTCTACATCATCACAAAGGAAATCCATTCATCACTAACATCTAACTAATGTAATCATTTTTCATAAAAATGGGAATTATACAATTCTCACTTCTTACTTTACGTACATTAACCCACATCCACGGCGAAGGCCAAAGTTGGTCACTTTACTAACAAAACTTCTTTTTATTCTTACAATCAATCAAGAACAACACTCAGTGTCAATCAATCTCTTTACAAGCATTTACTCTCACAAATTGCTCTGGGGGTTGGCATCTATGTGTGGCCTCAAAAATCAAAAACTACAGGCCTTGCATACACTAAGCAATTATTACTACCACCAGACTATATTCTCAGCCTGAAAATGACTGAACTTACAAAATAATTCTAATTTTTGTGTTAATTTGCTTATTATACCATCTCATGACTTACTTAAGATTTCTGTTTTACACAAAGTAAACCAATAAAGATAAAAAAACATGTTTTCTTTCCTCTTGTTGATTGAGAACACAAATTCAGAGGAAGTAGTTTTTTAATGTGATAATTAAGGTGGAGTATTTAAGGACCTGTTATTTCATACACTGATCAAAGAGGAGGGCAGTAATCAACGCTAACTCAAATGCGCAACAAAAAACATGCCAAAGGAACGTAGGAACAAGCATGGCAAAAGGCATTGAGCCAAAATAAACATCTACTGTGCTATCAGTTACAAAGTTAGGAACTACCTAATTCCTTGACTTCAATTTTGAAAATGATGTACTCAAAATTCGTTCTACAAAAAACAAAAGAACGCCAACAAAATGCAACATAAAGACATTTTCTTCCCTACAACTTCATTTACATGACTTACTAGTCAAAGTTTCACTACTAAAAGTAAACTAAGTAAAACTAAGTCAGTTATACTCAGAACAAGTAATTCCTTATTGCTAGGCATTTAAAGTCATAAGAAGGCATGAAGTTGAAATGGATTTCACTTGTGATATGCAGAGCTCTTCTATCAAAAATATCCCAAATCATTAACAGGTATTAAACAAAAAATATAATTACCATATTGAAATAAGATCGAACTTTGACTCCTCTTGCTAGATCCCACACTATCACATTTCCATCATGACCAGCAGAGAAGAGAACTCTAGGATCAAATGGGTGTGGCTCAAGAACAAACACCTCATCTTCATGACCCTGAAATATTTTGAAGTAACAAAGTATTTATAAATACTTAAAATTATACAAGAGTATGGCAATGGTTCTAGAAATCAAGTAGTAAGAATTATTAAACTGGCAAAATTTTCAATTTTACCAATGTCTAAACAATAACAGAGTGCTAATATCACTATCTGTTACTTAGGCATTATTAGTAATACTCAAGAATACAATTACTGTATTCTTATACAACAAACACAGCAAGCATTTATGCATTTCCAAGCCAATTATATTTGCATTTTTAAATTATCCCCCCAGTTACCTATCAAATCTGGATATCCATGAAAGCAAGGGGTTTTAAACATACTGGCTTTATATTATTTTATTTAGACTACATTCTACAATTTTATTTTGACTATATTATACATTCAGCCTCAATAATATTAAAAGCAATCAAGAGGTTTTAACCATACTTATTTAGATTTTACTTATTTAGACTACACTCTACTGTCGGCCTCAGCAATACTAAAACTTTGGGTTTTGTTTCTCACCATTAGGACATGAATCAGTTGACCAGTATAAGAATTCCAAACTTTCAGAGTCATATTATTAACTGCAGTTATAACTGTGTTGTCATGTCGATCCCAGGCTACCATAGTTACTTTCATTTTTGTGATTTTGTCTTCTATCCCTTGAAGATTTTGGCTGAAAAGGACAAGTTTATTTGTTTATGCCGAAATTATTAAAATACAAGACAAAAATTAAAACTGCTTTCATTTGTCTATATTTATTAACATGAATAGTTATCACTGTAATTGAAAACAGTTGAAATGACACAATAGCAGAAGCTATGGCATGGGCTCAGAAAATTCAAGATTTCCAGGGTTACTGTTTCCATAAGGCATTATGAAGAGATCTCTGGAATAAACCCCTCTGCAGTAACTATCTATATGGTTAAGTAGTAGCTCATGTCCCACCTTTTATTGTTATACTATCCTGACTGCTCTGTCTCCCAATTCACTGACACGACTATACATAAATACAAGTAGAGAGCATAAACAGTAAAACTGAAACAACAGTTACATTACAGTCTTTCTTGGCTGAGGAAGCCACAGGGAATGACTTCACCCTTTTACGGGGTCTTAGTTGGTAGGCTGCTTCCCAAATAACACGCCTAAAAGCTTGGGACAGAATCCCGACATTTCAAAAAACCAGGGGTGGGGCCACATGCCTGTAATTCCAACATGAGAAGGTGAGGGAATGGAGACCAAAGCCATTTTTGACAAAAAGTAAGTTCAAACCAATCCAGTATGTCTCAACAGCAAAAATAAAAACCATGGGGAAAAGAACGAATGGGATACAATAAAATACTCAGGCTGCAAACATTTTCATCCCCTTAATAAAACAGAACTGAAAATTTAACTCAGGAGGTCTTATTAGTGAGGGCAGCTAAATAGTTTACAAAAATCATCTCTGTTCATCTTCAATAGCACCTCAAATTAATGAAGAAAATTAATCCTTTTAACATGAAACAGAACTCTATAAACAAAGGTCTTTCCCATCTGCAACATTATAATATTAATCTATAAAAATATCTCAAGCTTGATCTCTTACCCTGCTGGACGAGTAGCCATATCTAACAAAATGCTTTTCCATTCCCTTCGTTTAAACTGCCAAATTCGTGCTGTCCCATCACGACTACCACTCACAAACCTGTTAAAAAGAAAAAAAAGTGGGGGGAGATTAGAGGCTCTATCAAAATGAACTTTCCCCAAATTTCTTTTTTTAAAGAACATCTTTATTTACAAAGTATTCTAATACAGTAGAATAGCTCCCCAAGTCTCTATAAATCAAAGAACTCCTAAAACTTTATGAGTTTGTAAGACCATTTTAATATGTCATGAATAGGCTGATAAAAATAACTCAAAATGCTTCAAGATCACTTGACAAACAGAATTAATATTTTCCGATTGAAAAATGTTGTTCCCCAGTATCAAAGACCTTGATTTGTTCTACTCAAAGTGTCAAGAATTAACTTTATTTTCTTTTATAACAAGAATAGGAGAGAATAACAGAAAGCCATCTTTTAACATCTAATAATGTCTTAAATATTAAGAATGTGATATATTATAGTTTTCATCAAAGGCTTTTTTAATACAAAAGATAAAAGTATAGATAAATTTTTTTTCTATTTTAGAAAAATATCCAAATACCTAATATGTATAACTCACTGGGGAGGAAGACTATATTCTGTGTCAAGAATATAGTCTTCAATATATTGAGTAACTTCTACACAACCTAAAATCTGACTACTACACAGTTACTTTTATCAAATTCCAATCAAGTTAGACAAACATATTTTACCTGTTACTAGTGTTGGAAAACTGGATACTGTCAACTTTGTCCTGTTCAAACAGAAAAACACACAACAGAAGGTGAATACGTAACTGTTGGTTGCACTTGAGACAGTACCCATCTAATGCTTTCACCAATACTCACAGTATGAAACTCCAATTCTGATATTTTCTCTGGCTGACCTGATCCAAAAAAATAAACTCTAATAATATGGTCAGTACTTCCAGTGGCCAAAAACATCCCACCTATGAAGAACAAGAGCATTATCAGTTTTATAATTAAAACACAACTTATAGATACTACTAACTTTGCTGAGTCTTCTTTTGTCCTCTCCCAAACCTATCAAAGTTCTATCCTACCTTTAAGTTCCAACTCCCTCTGACTTGCCTACACAAACTCTGCAATAACAAAATACTCAACATTCACTTATGCCACTGTACTATAGAGCATGCATATTCTTTTTTAAATATACAATTTGTATGACAATCTACTCACACTAAGAGCAATAAGCATGAAACTGTTACACACACTGCAATATTTTAAGTACTTTTGCTTAATGACCCATTCCATAGATCCTTAAAAAAAATGTATTTTTAGTAAAAGAACATAAATCGACAGTATGAAAAAACACATATGAAGAACCGATGCCTGTATCATAACTGGAACAAATCCTGTCTACTGGCAACAGTATTGGATATTCTGAATTAGAAAATTGAAAAATTTTAGCAGCAGCAGATTCACAGGTGTTTACTATCCTTTACTCTCAGCTAATACTGCTACCTACAATTATAAGTGAACAAAGGTCAATAAAAACAGACACCAGGAACAGTATAGATATCAGATCTAGTGACCCCAATTTTCTTTATCAATTTACTTTAAATACTTCGATCATAGAGCCATCTGGCAACCATTCAACATGCTACTGCGTAAGCTTATTTAGAACTAGAGAATCAGCACTGTTGGAGCAAGTAAGACTCTGGAACAATACATGCGCACATCATGTTTTTTAATTTTTACTGATTTTTATGGAATGTCATCAACTTACATGAAAACAAACCAATTTTAAAATAATTTGCAATGAGAAAGTATAAAGATTCATTCTTTAATTTTGAAACCATTTATGCCTTCCTCCTAGAGAAGTATGGCATTCTTGTGAATTTATACACTGAATTCCATAAGAGTAAAGTTCTCTAATTTGATTTTCAGTTTTATTTGCTTATTAGTTCTAACTTATATATAATGATATACAATCCAGAAGAAAATATTTTCATAATTCCATCTCTTTGAGATGTGCTTTCTAATGAACAATTTTAAGTTGAAAATTAAAATGGTAAATAATCATACCAGCACTGAATGAAGAACAGATCATCTGAACTCCAGGCCGAGGGCGCTCTGTAAATTTTGTGGGTCTTGGACTATAATGAAATCAAATAAATAATCATTTAAAAATATCCTAATGAGTTATAAGAAATAATCCCTTCAACAAATTGATCTTAAAATGAATGAGTAAAAGCTGGTTATATTCCTAAAAACAACATCAAAACTCTATGTCTAGTCCTTCTAAAATTCTAGAGATAAATTCCATAGTACATTCTGATATATATATGTATATATATACATATATATATCACTACATAGAACAAGTCTAAAGTCATTGTCACTCTAGAAATGAATAACCACCTTTAATCCAATTTAACAAGTTTCATATACTAGACTAGCAGCATACAAATATATAATAATAAATCAACTATAAAAATGAACCCATTGGCAAAACAGGTGTTAATTCTGTGGTTTGGATGTTATCAGTATACAGTACAGTTAATTGAGCTTTGCCTTTCTGTTTTAAGCAGTGTGTAAGTGTTAGGAGGGTGGGGAGAGGCCTATGAATATGTGTGAAACCATGAGTGCATGTGTATAAAAGCCAGAAGCTAACAATGTGTCTTTCTCAATGACTCCACTTCACTAGATCACTTAGTTCACTTGACAGCCAGCAAGCCCACTGTGACTGTCCCAGACCTATTCCCAGCCCCTCAGGTAACAGATGTGTCTCTATATCTAGCTTTTACAGGGTGATAGGGCTCTAAACTAAGGACCCCATGCTTGGATAGCAAGCACATTACCCACTGAGCCATCTCCCCAGCTCTTGCTCATCTTCTAATATAGCAACAAGATAAAATATTCTATTTACCCTTTATACTAAAGCAAATCTGAACTCAATGTGAATCATGTCAACAAAATTCCTCCAAAATAGCATGATTCACATTAAAAAATTATATTAGGCTTCATTACACTAGTTATAGCTATGCTACAGATGCTTTAGATTAGTATTTTTGACATGGTTAATGTTTCAACTATGTTGAAAAATTAAAATGATAGATCTTAAGTATGAGTTCTGATACATGTAACAATGTACATATAAATCTGTGATGATTATATTAAAAAACCTACTTTTACCTACTTTTTTTAATCAGAGAAGAAAACTTTAACAGCTCATAGCACTAAAATTAGAGCATTTTTCAGTTTGTGATTAAATAAAAAATAATATAAATAAGTGATCCTTAATCCCAGCCCTTGGGATGCTGAAACAGGCGGACTACTCAAAGCTCAGGACAGCCTGGGTTACAGAATTTGTTCAGGCCAACATGAGCTGCAAAGTGAGAACCTTTTACAAATAAATGCACATAAAGCAAAATACTATCTGGAACCACATTTTTATGGGAAAACTATTTTGCCTTTCTTTACTTCAATGTCCTTTATCAATAGATTAACTGCTTTGCCACTCTGGTTTGATAAGCCAAATTTTTAAAAAAAAAATTTGTTTAAATATATTTATTTCATGAGTGTTTTTCTTATAAGTATGTATGTGCACTACATCATGTGTGTGCCTGATGCTTGTGAAGGTCAGAACTGGGCATCAGATTCCCTGGAACTGGAATATGATATGACACATGATTAATAGAAATGTTCTTAACTACTGAACCATCCCTCCACCTCTACAAATCAAGACTTGAACGCAGCTGTAAAGTGCTGCTGTGGAGTCTGTGTGTCTTAATGTAGCATCATAATGAAAACTTCAACTGTTTTCCAAAACAAAACCTAATACTTACAGACTCAGTAATATAATTTAAATTCTTCTAAAAAATAGCATTTGCAATGCTAATATGTTCTCAGTACAAAAGTAAGCTAAGACAAAATTATACAGCATACAGAAAGACATGACAATAAAACATATATCCTTTAAGGAAACAACTAGACTTCAGAGAAAGACAAATAAAATCAAAGAATGAGGAAAAAATTGGTACATGAAAAAAAGGTAAGGCATAAAAATGAAAGAGATTAAAAAAATTCAAAGATTATTTCTTATTTACTCAAGGAAAAAAATTAAATATTTCTCTTTGTTGATTTGATATCTTTTACACTTTCAACCATTAAACATGTATTTTATGAAGTAAAAAAGCAACTGACTTTATTTTAAGGGTTCCAGCATCCCAAAGCCAAAAGCAAATAGTGCCATCCGCCCCAGTAGAAGACAGGTATCTCTTTGAGCCACTGCACAATGGTGAGAACTGAAAAGCAATCATAGGGAAAACATTCTTACAAGAACAGAGACAGACCAAATAATAAAACCCTCTTTTAAAAGTCAAACTAATAGAAGCTAATTCTAACCAGAAACACTAAGTTAACACGGCAAGATTACCATGTCATTGCAAGTTCATACAATTCCATAAAAAAAAAAAAAACTTTTCTGTTTTAAATCTTAGATATTATACCACAAAAGTGACATCATAAAATCTAATTTAATTCTTAAAAAAAAAAAAGGTTTAAATAAATTTAAAACAATTACCTGTAGTGATGTAATGGATGCACTATGTCCCTGAAGAACAGCCAAAGGTGCACAGGTTCGAAGACACCAGACACGAATCATTTTATCACAACTTCCAGCTGCTATCATAGTATTTTCATAGTTTACAGCCATGTCTGATATTTCAGCAGCATGTCCTCTTAAAGTAGCTAGCAATCGTCCATCGTCTGTGGCCCAGATTTTCACAAGACAATCATCAGAACCCTTGAAATTAGAATAGGAACATTGATAGAATTAATCTTATAAATAATAATTCAAATTGTTATGTAAAAAATGTGTTACATCCACATATCAACAGTTAAATTTTAGACATTGAAAACTAGTAAATCTTAAGTACTATTCAAATCATTCACTAATTAAGAACTGTATAGTTACAAACAGACAAGAGAAATAAATGTAGGTAGTAAATCACATTCATCAGTGGTCTACACCTAAGATCTACAATTACCACTACCTCCAATCTTATAAAGGAATATGAATTACTGCAATAATAATATAACTAAATTGCAAAACAAATATGGTTCCTAATATGTTATTTTACAATGGTACAGGTTAATCTGGGGAAACTATTAGAAGCTAAAGGTGTAATGAACAAATTTACAATCACTGACCTTTAGTTAAAATTATGACATCAGCTAAACATCATTATTCAGAGAAAAAGACTTGGTTTTTGAAACCAGTAAACATATAAATTATGTGCTTATCTTAAATTCAGTAAGAATTGTTAAAGAAAGGGCTAGTCATTAATCTTGAAATAAATATTACAATTTCACATTCCAAATAGAGATTTGAACTTCTGGGCTTTATTTTTATCTTTTAATGCCAAAATATTAAATATCTAAAACAGCACAAATTGTGTCATTAATCATCACATAACGATCCTAGGAGTTCACAACATCAGTATTTCTGCCACTTTAAGTTAAAATAGAAAACAGATACTTGCAAAGTTAATGTCTGTCAGGATCTAGTTTAACTAACTTTCATGTAATCATTCTGCCAAGATGTTCCAATCTAATGCTAAAAACAGTGCAAAACAAAACAAACTCAAATCTTTATATCTGAAGAGAATGTACAAAGCAGAAAATAACTCACACAAGTTTTCTATGTCATAGGGTTAGGGGTTAGGATACACAGTACTAGAAGTTTGTTAGATGCTCATTAATTCAAACTCTACCAACACTACCTAAAACATTTCCCACTTGAACACAAGTTAGTTGGGTGGTTGAATCCTGTAGCAAACTAAAAAAGTTACCAAGTAGCAAGCTGTCTGCATTCTAATATAGAATATGAAGCAATGGTATGAAAATGAAGAAATGATCTACAATGGACATCAAGCATGTGAGTACCAGAATCAGATATAATTTTCAAAGAGTACTTTGTCATCAGAGTGAATGATACTAAAAAATAGAAAATCAGGTCAAAGTTGGTGAAAGTTAGTAGTAAAATTAGCTTGTTACTAGAACAATAAAGATAGTAAAAAGTAAAACAGTAAGTTGTTGCTAGAGCAGAAGATAAAGATTACAAAGGATCAAGGAGGAATAACAGGGACAGGAATTCCAAACCTGCACATCTGGCAGACTTTTGACTTCCAGCAACCAAGTCTATCCCACCACATACCACAAGGAGAAAACAGCAAGTACTAGCTAAAATAAAAAGGCTTCACAAGACTTATTTGATTAAGTTCTCTTAATTCTAAAAACTGAGTAGACTCATTCACTCCATTCATTTATCCAAAACAATGTTACTATTTTCATTATCTATTTCAATAAAAGAGCATATTCAGAACCAATACATGTATATAAATATGTCTAGTCTCTTTACCATAAATGAGATGTAGGAACTAATTACAAGGAACTTGCACTGCAGTAACTATTGTTAAGTAATGCAGAGATTATTTAAAGTACATGGAAATAGAGGCTATCTAGAAATTATATGCAAATTTATATAAGAAAGTTGAACAACCTGAACTTGGATGTCCACAAAGAATATGGAAAAATCTTCTCCAAAATATCAAGACTACTTACTGAAATCTGTATTTGGTTCTGACTTGTATTTATTACAAAAATGGAATTTTAAGTTAAACATATATATATATATATATATATATGTTATGTATAACATAAGGCACAAGCAAAATTTGTGTAACTCTGCTTCCAAATATTGGTATTGCTTACTATGTTCATACAGATATGAGTAAAAGTTTGCTTTAAACTATATTACAATTGTTTCACATGCTTTCCATGTTAATGAAGTATGAACACTTCTAGTTTTCTGACAAAAATGTCAGCTTTAACAAAAATAAGTGGCAACTTGTGTTCCCTCCAGAATCTTCTCACAAATTAAATCTAACAATAGTCTTAACATATACTCCTGAGTTTATTGTTCTACCCAATTCAAACAAGTACCAACAATAAAACTAATATATATTTCTCATTATATAAGTATTTAATATTCAAATTAACCTTTCTTTTCTCCTTTCTAATTACAGAAGAGAAATTTTAATCATCGACATAAAATAATCTCTACTATACTACTCAAAGACCTATTCTTACCGCCAAAGAATTCCTGACAGAATTTCAAACAGAACACTAAGTATCCTAAGAAAATTTTACCTCATATTACTTGATTATTATTTTATTTTAAAGGAAATTTGAAAGAAAAAAATCAGCTAAGCGCTGACAAAATGACTCTAAGAAATACAAGCATAGGAAATAATTAACCAGAAAAGAACAAAGAATATTGAGAACACATTTGTTTAGCACGTGCTGGTGTTGCAATATGTATGTTTGTGCACCATCTCCACGCAGTGTCAACAGAGGCTAGAAAACACCACCCATTTTCCCAGAGTTGGCAGCTGTTAGACACCACGTGGGTGGTGGGTGCTGCAAATCAAACTGAGATCCTCTAGAAGAGCAACCAAAGCTTTTAACCACTGAATCATCTCTCCACCTCCCAGAAAATATTTTTAAAGAACAATAAAACTGTGTGATGACACTTCTACAACACATGGAAGACAGAAAATGAGCTCAAGGTCCTCCTTGGCTACATATTAAATTTCAGGCCAGGTCAGGCTACCCAAAACCCTATCTAGGAAAACAAAAACAAAAAACACTAGTGGGCTGGCATGGCACAGGGAGCTAAAGATAAGACTTGGCAGCTAAGAGCACTTGGAACTTTGGTAGAGAACAGGGTTTGGGCCCCAGCATCCACATGGTGGCTCTCAACTACCTCTAACTCAAGTTCTATGGGATCTGACACCCTTCTAAGTTCCATGGTAGCAGGCACACACCTCATGTACATACATACAAGCAAGCAGAAACACAATTACAATTAAAAAAAAAAGGCCAAAGTGAAAGTGTAAATAATGCAGTACAAATGTGTTTGATTTATTCAGTGATGCTCAATATGAATTAAACCCAATGCACTGAGTCCTAGAAAAGTTTTCCACTGCTTCAGTACCTTACAGGTGTTCTACAGGACTGTGAGAGGCTAAGTTGAAAACTGACTAAAAATTATTCTTTAAACATATAAAACTGTTGATCAAAATTTAAACAAACTTTCTTTCCTTAAGCCTAATTCCAGCACCACAAATAGTGTTGAGGTTAACTATAAACCAGAGGAAGACATTAGACTCTTATAAAAGGAAAAATGTTAAAACCACACTGAGTATTAAATAAGAATAATATTAAATAAATGGTGAAAGGCATAGTATCAACATGACATATATCAAGATATATGGAGGAGAATCAGAACAAGAAAGACTGGATTCTTCCCAAGAGTTTATGCTAAGGCAAGCTCACAACCCTCACATACTTCAAACTCATCAACCAACTTCGGTGAAACAGTGATCCCTCTAGTGGACAGAAGGCTCATGTTTCCCTAGATGTAATTATGCAGCAACTGAGTAGTACCATCTTAAGGGAGAGCCTATCACTAAAACCTCAGCTACAGTGAGAACCTGAGATAAAGGTTGGAAAGTCACAATACGGTCTCCTTCAGCCACTGAGTGAAGAAAGGCTACAGGAAGTGGATATGGTCAGGATGGGTAGATAGTGACAAACCAAATAGTGTAAATGGCTGGAGGCTGGGCAAAGGATAGGAAGAATGTCAGCAAAGATATCCTGCCCTTAGCTAAAAACTGATCTCATCAACTGGGAAACCCTAGAGTTTGAGAGGCCTGAGCCTGTGGAGAGTGAGGATCAACGCCTGCATCCATTCATCTATACCTAACTACTACAGAGCCTAAAAACTGTGTCATGGATCCAGGAAGATGACAAACAGGCAGACAGGGGTCCTTGAAAAAGCATGAAGATAGGTCTGTCTCAGGGCTTGGTCCCTTTCCCTATCCTGATAAGACCTGGAAAGTATCTGCCAGATAAAACAATACTGAGTAGAGGTACTAGGCCTGCTCTCAGACTGCAAAGCATATCCCCTGGTAGGTAAAAGAGGAAAGCTATCAAGATAAAGACAAAGCAGGTGAGCACTGGATACTTTTCTAATATAGATGCAGCACAAACTATAAGAAATACAAGCATCTGCTAGTTCAGTAAACACTCCCAACACTCCTAGGAAGAACATGTTCCATAAGTTTCATTCTTTACCTCTTAATACATAGACCAAGGTGTATGTTACCAAATAAGCCACATTTTTTTTGTCAACACTTTTAGATGTATTTCTGTTTTGTAGTATTTTTTTAAGTTTGTTTGTTTAATTCTCCTTCATGTATCACTTGATTTTAGATTATTTTCATTCCTAAGCAGTATCTTGCTGTTTTGCCTTAATATTTTTAAATTGTAATCTCTTATTCTTCCCCCTCCTCCTAATAATATTCTTCCCTTGTCATTATCCTTTCCCATTTTTATATTTAATTTTATTCTCCCTCTATTTCTCCATACTCTGGCCTCCTTTTATTTCTTAAGAAAGGATGAAGGGAGGAGAAGGGACTATGGGGATGGTGGAGAGGGTCTCAGTAAGGGAAGAAGCCAAACGATAGGAACAGAGGACAGTGGGAGGGGGCAAATTAGAACAAAACATAATGATGCATATTCACGAAAACGCCATACCCACACTCAGCCGTTCTCTACTACACTTAAATATTAAAAGATAATAACATTTAAAATGTATGTATGAAGGAGCATCGGGAACAATTTTTAAAGCAAATCTGTAAATATAATGTAACTAACCTCAGCGAACAAACAAACAGATGGTTATTTCCAGAAAAGAGGAAAGAACATAAAAGAACAAACCAAAAGGAGTGAAAAGTGAACACGGAAGCACAGGGGAATAAAGGGAGCTAAGAAGGAAATTTTCCAAAATCAACAGTGAGAAAGCAGGTAGTACAAACACCTTTGTTTTCTTTACTAAAGTCTCAATGCCCAGGAGAAAACACTAGCCATCAGCTACAGGAACATCATATATCCACAGACTATTAAATCTAATCACTAATCTGGAAAGGCTTAGCCTAAGGAAGACCAGAGAGGGTATTAAAGGCTTGATCTTAACCTAGTAAAGCAGCTGCTAGAGTATTTCAAGTGACAAGACCGTCACTGTCTTTAGTCTGACATCGCTAGTTTCTGCTGTTTCTAAGTCGAACTGAAGCTACAACAGAAGGTCTGAGAGCAAAAACTTAGTTATTAATTTATAGGTGGCAATGAAGCAGACATAATTACAAAAAGACAGCATTAGGAGTTCATAATTACAGGGAATGCTACAACAAAAGAATGAGGATGAAATTTTATTTGGGGGTTCTCTTTAAATCCAATTATGTTATATATAGTATTAATCTCCAAATAGTATGGAAGAGCAATAAGTAGTTATTTTACTTAATATATTCATAATTACTGTGAAAAGTGCTCATTGCAATATTTTTGTTTGTCTATTGTCACTATACCTAGTATAAGCTGAATAACTGCACAACAAAAATTTTGTACAGACTTTAGCTTACATAACCTTTACAAACAAGACATCAAACTTTGTGGGTTTTTAAAAAATTATTTCAAGATATTACTTAATTATTTCAAGATATCTTGTCAACAAAGAATAGAGGCAGAGAAGTTAAAATACACAATAGAGTACAAAAACTTGATAAAAAAAACAGTGGAATTTAAACAAAATTTAGGTTTGCCTAGATCAAAGAATTTGGCTTAATGTAGTCTGTAAGTTCACAACACTAACAAAACATACCAAATAGAATATTATTGCTTCTATATAAATAACCTTTAAATCTTTCTTCATAAAGCATTTTTATACCACAGATATATCTTAGTTGTAAAACACTTGCCTGACATGCATAAGGCCAGTTCAATTGCAGCTTCCCAGCAATATATTTTTTCCAATTTGAGATAAACTACAAGAATCATAAAATGACTGTCATATCTCAATTATCCAGATTCATTAATCTCTGAAAATTTTTCCCTGCATGTGCTTCAGGACCATTTCTTTCCCCAATAACCATTATATATTTACAGGCTTTGACAGACAGACAAAGACACAGAGACAGAGACAGACACTTCAAAACAGAAAGTAATGTCTTTTTCTGAGCCATTTAAAATCATGTTGCAGACCTGAAACTCTACCTCAACCTGAGACATGGACCCTTTCTGAATAAGCAAGTAAGCTAAGATAAATAGCATTAATTTCAATCTGTAGAGTCCATTCAGCTCTACTCATGATGAATTCTTTTCTTTTTTTTTTTTGCACATTTCACTTATTTCTTTAAACTCTGCTACCTAGAATCCTTTCTTATTTATGTCTTCAAGGTTTATAAATATGGTCCACATAATACCTCAGAGCCTGCCTTGGCAGAATGTATCTTTATGACCAGATGCACAAATGTCACCATAAAGATGCAACATTCTCCTCACTGTAACACTTTCAGAATGCATAGTGTCATATATCCTACAACTAGTAAAGTTACTTTGGTCATTTTATTTCTAACATGTCCTGTTTTTCTCACCTCCAATTTCTCCTCTTAAACAATTGGTACCTTTTGGGGCATACTGCAAGATTATGTCAATATATTCAAACAAAGATTCTTTCTACCAGCCTCAACCTGCTAATAAAGAAGTTAACCTCATGAATGGTTTGAGAAAACAATACAATCACTAGCAAAGGGTATAAGTAGTAGAAAGATTGTGACGAATAATAAGCAAGTTTTGCATCTGATATATACGGAAAGTAACAATGTAATTAAAACACAGAATGGTGACATTCAGCATTTGCCAAGGTTGCCTGTTTTAATCTATTGGGGCTACTTTAACAATACCTTTGGGTGGGTAATTTATAAACAATAGTCACTTAATGCTCAGAATTCTGGAAGCTGGTAATAAGTCTAAGATGCAGAGACTGAGAGAGTCAGTGTCTAGTAAAAAAGTGTATCTACTTCCTAGGTGGCAACTTCTAACAGGTATGACAGGAGGCAAACAAGTCCCCCGTGGGTCTCTTTTCACAAACCATTATCAAAAGGTCTACCTCTTAATATAGGGATTTGGTTTCAGAATACTTTTAAAATAGGAGTTTGAGAGTGGGGATTACAAACATTTAAATCAAGGCAATCATTAATTAACTTTGGTTAGCTGGTAAGATACCTTTACTCTTATTTTGCCTTATTCTTGTGTCTTTCATGACAATCTCACCTCTTGGCTTTTAAGCAGACACTCCTACTCTACCTACACAATACCAGCCAGAATCAAAGGCAACTGCTATGCCTCAGAAGTTGAAGATTAAGCTCCCTTCATCTGTAATGTTGTTTTCCATATAAATGATTTCTAAGCTGAATCTTGTAGACAAGATCTCACTCTTGCATTTCCATTGTTGTTGAGAATGTCTACTTGGCTTCCCACACACACTTCTCAAAGACACGAGAGCATGTTCCACCTTGGCAGTCTTTTCTGCTTAAATGCCTGACACAGTAAGTTAGATGACTTTCTGTTAACAAATTAAATACATGTCCTCTCATACTTGTCCTCATATATATACATCAGGCTTTTGAATCCTATAAATCTATTTTCAATGTGCTGATCTAATTCTCATTTCCCTATGACTGTTCCAAGCTCTGCTTTGTTTCATGGCTAAGTGCCAGAACATTCTCAGTTTATACCAGCCAAGATCACTTTTTAATCCACACACAATAGGATCCATAAAAGAGATATTCTGCCAGACCTGGTAGTATACACCTACAATCCCAGCATTCTGGCTCAACATGAGACAGAAAGATGGTGAATTCCAGACCAGCCTGTTTTCTGTAGCTCGATCTTAACAGGAAACCTGATGTACACTTTAAATGCATCATTTGTTCTCCCCTGCCTTCGATGAAGACTTATACTGTTTAATCTTTAGCAGATTGTACAGGAACTTGATGAATTTGTTGCCATCAGTATTTCTATTTCATGCTCAATGATAACCCATGTATAAATCTGTGCTATAACCAATAGTAAAAAATTATATATTAAGGTTCCTTACATAAACACCTTTCTCTAATTCTGCAATATCTACTCAATTCAGCTAAGGTGTTGCTTCTCCAGTAAATACCCTTACCATTTCTATGGTAAGGATGAATTATGGACCTATTTTAATATACCTCATTAATTTAGGTATCATCAATCAAAAAATTCATATAGTATCATAACTGTCAGTTTATTATTTGTATAGATATTTTTAAATTTTATACTTCAAATTCTTAAAATAGTGACGGTAAAAAATTCAAATTTATTAAAGAAATATACTAATGCATATTCTTTACTATAACTTCTAATAAGTGTAGCATTTTATGTTCCTTTTCCTTAATCTCAATGGAAAATAAATACATTTTACCTTTCTGAAAAGGAGATGAAGGCTCTCTCTGTCTCCCTCTCCTTCTCTCCCCCCTTTTCTTGGAGAGACTACATGTGTCTCACTTTATGTGCTTGGCTGGCCTACTCCCTAACAGAGCCAGTCCTGCCTTGTACTGGGATTGAAGGCATGCATCACCACACCCAGCTGGGATCTGTCTTTTACGTGCTCAGTGTAAATTAGTATTGTTGCCTTAGTCATCAGACTTCATTAAGTCTGCTTTTCCTTCATAAAGACAATTTCAGGCAGTGATTCTGAAACCAAGTAAAAAGGTTACAAGATTAAGTGAAAATTAGAAAGCAAGACCTAACTTGATAATTATTCTACATCCCTCCTCTTAAAATATTACTAGGAAAATATTTATTATTAAAAAGCACAAATAACAACAGTTTCCTAACATAAAACTTCACTTACCAATTACAAGGATTTCCTCTAAAACCTTTCATAGCATTTATAAACAAGAGTTTAGCTGGAAGTTGGAACACAGCTCAAGGGCTTAGGGCTTGAATCAAACTCTAGCATCACACAAGTGTTCGTTTTAAGTTTGTCTAGAAATTAACAGCAGTAGGTAAAACGTAATGGCTTTTTTGTGTAGCCCTAGCTAGGTAGTAATCATTGCACTGTTTAACACACTCCCTGAGAAACCCACTGCTACAGTTATCTGTTCCCCTCTCTGGACATGGTAAAGCTGTGACTAAAAGCACTCTAATGCCAAAGCTGATGCCCTTATCCTTTGAAAAAGCTTTCAAATATACCAGCACTAGCAACTTAGTATTAAAACTGAAAGTCTTAAAATATCAAATACATGATAAGAAAACATTGGTTAGTCCTTTACCAAAATGCCATTCTAATAAATTATATCAACATGTTGACACATGAATTTCTTGTTGGCCATGAACTACTATCATAAGCTTTACCGATCCTTAATTTTTTAAGACCAAATTTTAAAGCAAGCACCAGTCAGTTCAACATGTAGTGTGCTTTTAGTTCAATGAGAAAATACCCATCATAAGTTCAACTTTACAAGGTAATATGAGCAGTAGATATAAATGTACCCTGTTACCAACTGAAGTGATAATACAAAAAATGTAAACTGTAAAAAACAGGTCTCACAGCTGAAGGGATAGATCAGGGGTTAAGAACCATATACTGGAAAAACCCAGTTGGTTCCCATCACCCATGAGGATATTCACACCTGCCTCTAATTCTAGTTTCAGGAAATCTAACACCTGGTCTCTGCAGGCACACACGCAAAAATGTATATAAATAGAAAGTGAATTTTAAAAAACAAAAACTAGGCTCTCTTAGCATTTCTACTCCAAAGTACTATTTTAGAGTATATTATTAAATCACCATATGAACGAGACCATGAATTTGGCAAAATTAGCAAATTATATCACATTCTTACAAATATCTTTTAGAGTCTAGGTAAGACCATATAATCATTACTATGTTACTTTTCTTCCCTTCTGTGTGTGCCTTGTAGACTTCAAGAACTCTGATGTCTTCTTCTGAACTACATGGGTATGAGGCATGCATATGGTATATACACATACACATGAAGGCAAAACACACTCCTATGCACTAAATAAATAAATAAATCTTTAAAGTTAGCAGTTCTCCAAGGCCAGAAATGGGAATTTCTTTTTTTAAATTTTGTATTATTGTTATTTCTTTATAACCCGATCATGGCTCCACACACAGACCAACCCTCTGAACAATCCCCACCCCCACCTCAAACCATCCATCCACTCCTCCTCCATTTCTCTTCAGGAAAGGGTAGATTTCCCATGGACATCAACCAAACTTGGCAATTCAAATTGCAATAAGGCTGGACAAGGCAACTCAGTATGACGAAAAGGGCCCCAAGTTGACAAGAGTCGATCCCTGCTCCCACTGTTAGGAATCCCACAAGAAGACCAAGCTACACAACCTTAGCATACACATAGATGGCCTAGGTCAGTCCTATGCAGGCTCCTGGTCATCAATTCAGTCTCAGTGAGCCCCGATGAGCCGAGGTTAGTTGATGCTGTGGGTTTTCTCGTGGTGTCCTTGACCACTCTCTCCTACAATCTTTCCCCTCTTTCACAGGATTCCCCAAGCATCCCCTAATGTTTAGCTGTGGGTGTCTGTATCTGTTTCCATCAGTTGCTGAGAAATTGGTATTTCTATCAGAACTATCTCCCATTTTTCTGTTTCAAAGGCAATTAAGAGCTGTATAAATGCAAACTTTCAGTCCAAAGGATAATGTTCAATAAGTGCAACCACAGTAGTATGCTAAATATTATTCTTTCTAAGTATAATAGTTAAGGCACTTGAATCAATGACTCGAAACACTTCCAAAGTATTTTTCTCACTTAAAGCAGAAAAGCCCTGCTCCTTTTCCCTGTAGGTTAGGAGAAATTAAATTCCAAACAACTCCCAAAGCAATCCTTTAAAATCATCAGATATTTTAAAGAATTAGGTGTTAAGGATGACAAAATCCTAAGCAAAGAGTGTCAGATACGCACAAAATTTCTATCACCATTTAAAGTGAATTTTCTCAGGTTAGCAAGTGGTTCTCTGAAGATAATATTGTTCTACAAATTACCCATGCTCAGTCTAGACTTAAAAATACTACATTTGATATAATATTAAGGAATTCATATATGCAGAACATTGAGATTACACTATAACAGGACTAAATTTAGGAACTTCTGAACTTAGAAAAAGTTCAAATTTAAGTAGAAACTTGTTAGAGCATGCTTTTAAAAATTACCCAAATTTCCATTTTAACATTAAAAGAAAAAACAAAAATTTTACTCCAAGTTCTCGTACAGACATTGTTTCTTCAATTCTATCTACCAGTAAAGATAAGACTTTAAAAATGACTTACAGTAAATATCCGCCTGCCAGTTCGATCAAAAGTTACACAGTACACCGATGATAAGTGTCCAAGGATTCGCTTATGCATCTTCATATGCTGATATACTGCAGTTGGAACAAGTCGCTCAAGTCTGTATTTCCCATTCAGCTTCCTTGAAAACAGAGTATCCGCTACCAAGAAAATGGGGGAATATAAATGTACTCCAGAAACAAAATAGGTTTCTTAAATTCAGACTTCTAGAACTCATTTATTTTATCACATGCTGGTTTTAAAAAAGAGAAAACATAAAGATGACTTCTATATGGCTCCTAGTTTAAAGTCTTCAAAATAAACAATACAAATAATTAAGTTCCTTGAAATAACTGTCCTTCCCTCACCAAACACAGCTAAATGTTATGTCCAAAGTCAAAATAAGGCATGAAACTAGAATTAAAACTCAAACTTCTTTACTCTTTAGCCAGAGTGTTTTAAAAACAAAGCATTCTATTCTTTTTAAAGATTTCCTTACAAAAGCAACTAAATTTGGATAGTAGTGATTTTTCTTCTAATAATATTCAAATACTCTAAACATGTCTTACAGAATGTTTTTAAGGAGAAAAACAAAACGTTTCCATGAGTGAAAACAGAAGGCACTTAGGGATCCTGACCTCAAGACCTGAGGCTGATCTTCTGCTTTATATACTGACTCCAACACAAAATATTCTGATCTAACTAAATTACTACTGTACTTACTTTCTATACATAACTTATAGACAGAGAAGGTACTCAATAACTCTGAGTTTGTTTTTAACAGGTTAATTTTTCCCAAAGAAGACTGCCAGCTATATTAGAGAATTAGCACTATAGTTTCTCACTTGAATTTATTCAGAAAATTTCTTAAAAACAGTGTGTATACACATACACAGGTGCATGCACTCACACACACCAATAATATGCTTTTTAAAACTTAGATCAGAGTCTAGCAGTTATACCTTAGAGTTTATGAAACCTAAGTATCTCAGATATATTGTAAAGAAAAGAATCTCAGCCACTTTTTCACATGCAAATTTTGGCTCACACTATATTTGTGTGAGTCCTGCTGAAAAAAAAAACAAACAAAAATGCATGCATCACAGGTTTTAAAGTAATACTATTTCAAAGTAAAATAATCTTATGCTTGTATGTTCTATTACTACAGAATTACAGTGAATACATCAAAGAGCTGCTGTCAGTCTACAAACACTATTCAATAATCTAACACCTGAAAAGTCTGAGAGCTGTGAATTAACTTAGTTAAGCTTAAGCAGTTAAAGTTAAATTTACACAATAATTCAGTTCCAGGAAACTCAATTAGGTTTCCATGATAGTTTACCCTCTGACAAGCTTTCCTTTCATACAGAAGTAACCTGGTAATAAACCATCTGATGCTTGGCTTCAATCCTATTTTGTGCACACAAAACCAGTTATCAACTCTTCTTTAGAAGCAAAGTCAAACTATCTTGTTCAAATACCACAGACCACTAACATCTCAGACTCACCTCCCTGTACTGTAAGAAAGCAACTAATGACATGCAACCCAAATGATGACAGCTGTTAAGATGTACTTTAATTCCTTCTACCCAAAACTTACAAAATTCTTGGAATTCAATTTTTATAAAAATACTTAACACTGTTCAGGTATGAAGACACTACTGTTAAAGACAACTAAAATAATTATCTCACAATGATAAGCAGCAAAATTTTGAGACATAATTTTCAAAAAAAGATCAGACTTAATAATGTATAAAACATTTTATACATAAGAAAGTGTTACAGAATTAAAAACAGGGTTTACTTGATCTTCAAGATAGCTAGAATTAAATTTGAGTCAACTGGGAAAAAAAAGAATCCTACTATAACAGTGAAGTCTTCTACTAAGACGTTCTAGAAACACAAGAAACTATCTTTCACTATGATTAATGACACTTAACAAGCAATTAACTACTTAGCATTCTATCCTGAAGGTATGCTGTCAACTAACAAGTCTACCATCACTGCAAAAGACATGCGATACTAAGATAAAAATATAGAGCTACCAGGTAATCAAGTTGGTGATTCAAACCTTGTAATTATGAGAATTAAAGAAAATATAATTGAAATACAGCTGAGGAAGCCAAATTTGAAAAAACTCTTGACTATATCAAAAAGGTACGTCATTTTTACAACAGAAAAGATAATCTAGGACTCAATGCCCTTATATTTTTCTTTTATTATACTATTACTGCAACATCTATCTATCCTACTATATCTTAACTATTTCACTGAAAAGCAGAATGTGTATTTCATTCACAAGCAAATGTAGAACATTTTAAACAAAAAGGAATATAAGTGAATCTTGGTTAATAAGGTACAAATGGCTGTTCAATGTAATTTAGTTTCATGGGGAAGAAAGATAAATGGCAATTATTCACATTCTAAAAATGGGCTAACTACATTTGAGTAAAAAGAAAATGTCTCAAATTATAGAAATTTTTAAAATTTTATTAAAGTAGAACATCAATTTTTTAAATTAGCATGGTTGAACAGATGTAAAAGGATAAAAAGCAGCTGTTCCTTTATATGAGATTATTTGTAGCTTTAATTCTTAAATTAAATGTAAGTAACTGTGGTTTAAAAGTAGATTTATTTTCCTAGTTAAGGTGATAGGAAATAGTTCTAAACCCTACCAAATAACACTAAATCATTTTCCCTTGGGAATTCTTATCCTCCTAGGCAAGAGGATACCCTTATAGGCACACTGGTGAATTTCAAATGTATCCTAATTTCAAGTCCCATGATCACCACCTTCTCTAGTCGAATCTACAATATTTTCACTTTATTCAAAATAATCACAAATGTCCTCTGATATTGACCTACCAAGGTCTTATATAAACTTGTCTCAAATGATCATTAATACTGCCAACATGACACTTTAGGAAGCAGGCCTCCAGGGTATTTCTATAAAGGATTTACTGTATTAAAGCTAACCTCTGAAAATGTCTGAGAGACAATTTTGATTAAATTAATTAATGTGGGAAAATCCATTTTGATTGTGGGTGGGACCATTCCCTGAGCAGGGCATCCTGGACTCTATAAAATGAAGAGGGCAAGTGGTGCACTACATGCACGAATGAATTGACTGTTGTGTTTTAGACTGAGAATGCAATGTAACTAGCTACTTAAATTCTTGATGCCTTGACTAGTGACCTGGAATTGTAAGCCAAGTACACCCTTTCCCCCTCTACACTGCTTCCGTAAGGGTATTTCATCACATCAACAGGAAGCTACCTAAGAGATGTGTCCATTACCTGACTGACTTCATTTGCTACGTCTTTCTCTTCTGTCACCTCCAGTTGATAATCTGGCTCAATCGTCCAACACATCAGACATGATCCTTGTTTAGAGTATTTGTATCTTCTGCCTGCCATGCTGAGGTGATTTTGTTTGTATTTTCAATCCTTCCTTCAATGTCTGTCACAATTTTAATGAAACCATGTCCCATTTACCCATTGAAAATTGCAACCCACCACCAGTAACCCTTCATACCCTTTATATAGTCATGTATTTGGTTATTTTTACAATTTGCAGATAAAACCACATATTTTTATGTTCCATATTTATCTCCTACCTCCTCCCATAACATGCATAACTCCATAGGTAATATATTTTGTTTTGTATTTAATACTGCTTTGTATTTTAATCGATCTCAAATACTGCTTTGTATTTTTAACTACTCTGCTAAATTGACTTAATCTGCAGATAAGAGCATAACTAAATATATTTAATCAATTTTTCTGAAAACAAATCAGCAATAAACTAAAAAGTTTGGAAATTATTTTTAGCTATTTGAAGTATCAGTCCCTTTAAAATATGTATAAAGAGGGAGAAAAGAGTGAAAAGTCCTTTGTAGTAAATCATCCAGAAGTCTTTCAATCAAAATCAAGCACAACACTATAAAACTACTATAGATGAAAAGCCCATAACATTATAAATGTTACCTGTAAATATAAAATATGAGTATGTGTATGTAAGGTATCAAACATTAGAGTTTAAAACCTTTGTTTTCTGTACCAGAATGACAAAACTTTCCAAACAAATCTCTTCTAGTTATTTCTCAAGAATTGATTTATTTTTCTAGCTACAATACTAGTGCATAACAATTTAGAAAATAACAGAAAATTGCAAAAGTACAATGCTCAGTCCCCAACCAAAGCAATTTCATCAATTGAACAAGTTTTCTTCACAAACAGTACTTTAGCAGCTATGCTATATTTGTGTTCAAATCTGACAATGGAGACGATAAGCATGTTACTCTGCTTTTCCTTTTATTGACAGATTCTTTTCTCATGTAATACATTCTCATTACAAGGCCCCTTCCCTCTACTCCTTCCAGTTCTTCCCCATCTCTCCATGCAATCCAAAAGGCTAACAGATAAAAATATAGCAAAATAAAATATAATAAAATACATAAAAATTATCACATTGCAGTTGGACAAGACAAATAAAACAAACCACAGAAGGAAAGAGCCCAATAGAAGGCACAAGAATGAGAAACACTGCACATACAGGGATTCCATAAGAACACTAGCCTGGAAACCATCCATCACATATATGCTAAGAACCTGGTGTAGACCTGTGTGGGCCATGTGCATGCTGCTTCAGGCTCTGTGCGTTCTTAGGAGCTTAAGCAAGTTTTTCCAGTTATGGTATGAGAAATAATTTTCATTTTCCACAACATATTTGACTTTTAAGTAATGCATATTTTACATAATCACTAACATCAAATTTTCCTGTCTCACTTTCTCCTAGTTCAATAGTAAAATAAGTTACCTACTTGTTTAACTTTTGGTTTACATTCCACAGTTAGGCTTTCAATACACCTACAACTTTAATATGCATTATGCATTATAAAGGGAGTTTCTGAGAGTAATATCCATAGGTTCATATATTTAAATGCTTAGTAACCAGGGATTAGAAGTATTTGAAAGGAGTAAAAGGATTAGGAGGTGTGCCCTTGTTGGAGGAAGTGTGTCACTGGGGGTGGACTTTGAAATATCAAAATTCCATACCAGGCCTAGTCTCTGCATCTCTGCCTGAAGTTTAAGAGGTAACTCTCAACTACTTCTCCAGCACCTGCATACCTCCGCAATGTTCCCCACCACGATGATAACGGACTAACCTCTGAAACTGTAAGCATGCCTCCAATTAAATTCCTTCTCTTATAAGAGTTGCCTTAGTCACGGTATCTCTTAACAGCAACAGAACAGTGCTTAAGAGGTTGGTACCAGGAGTAAGGCATTGCTGCAACAGGCCTGACCATGTTGGGGTTTGGAGGATTACAAAAACAGTTGAATACTTTAAGTGAGGCTTAATGTGCCATCTTTATAGGAACATGGAAGACAGTGCAGAAGGTGATTTGAAGTGTGGGGACTCAGCTCAAGAAGTTGCAGAGGGGAAGAATATTAGAAAGTGCCCTAAAAACCATTCTTGTGATATGGATGCCTTCTGTCCTTGTCCTAAATATCTGCCTGAAGATAAATTGAAGAGTATAGGTTTAATGGTGTTGGCAGAAGAAATTACAAGACAGCCTATTATTTACTGTGCCATATGGTTATTAGTGGTCACTCTTATGTAAGCAAGGAAAAATACAAAATGTACAATTTGAGGAGAAAAAGTTTAAAAGAGTTAAGTCCTGTGCACAAGGAGATAAAAAGCCTAAAGCAAAGCCTGATGCTAAGTGGAATAAAGGTCAGTGCAAGACTCCTCCCAACTAAGTTTCCAACTAACTTGTGAAAGGAATTTTAAGAAAGCATAAGCAGTAAAGGAAACCAATAACAGAAAGTTGATGCAAATATAAATGAAAGAGGAGGCCAAGTTCCAGCCTCAGCAAGAACTTAGCAGTTTCAGTCATGGCCATGTGGTCTGGCTTTAGAGTCAAAGAACAGAGGTTGCAGAACCCCTCCCCCCCCTCATGTCTAATAAAAGCCACTGAAATCAGGTACGCATCGGGGCGTCACTGCACGGAGTCCCCAAGAGTTCATTAAATGAATCTGTGAAGGTAAAGCCTGGATAGTATTAGATACCCCAAGATGTGGAGATGCCAGAGTTGTGGGATACCTGCTGAGGAAAGCTGTAGACCAGGTGCAGAACGAGCCCAAGAGAGAATTATGTTGAAGTTAACAAAGCTGAAAGGAGTTGGAAATCTGGAGTACTATCTTAAATATGAAGATATAGAATTTGGAGTTTGTCTTGTTTGTTGGCTTTCAGCCTTGTTTGGCCCAGTATTTCTTCACTATGTTCCTCTTCCTCTCTTTTGGAATGTTAATGTATTTTCTATGCCATTATATACTGAAAATATGTGATCTGCTTTTAGATTTTGATTTTACAGGTGGTTACAATTAAGAGATTGCCTGAGTCTCAGAAGAGACTCTGGACTTTTAAATAGTGTTGAGACAGTGAAAGACTATGAGGATTTTTGAAGCTGGACTTTGCCTTATGACATGACCACAAATGTATGGGCACTAGGGAGTAGAATGTTGTGCCCCATCCCCATTGGCTCATGTATTTAAATGCTTAGTCACTAGGGAACAAAATTCTTTGAAAGGATTAAAAGGATTAGTGGGTGTAGCCTTGGAGGATGTATGTCCCTGATGGTTGGCTTTGATGCATTAAAAGCCCATGGCAGTCACTTCTCTGTCTGTCTGTCTGTCTGTCTGTCTGTGTCTGTCTGTCTCTGTCTCTCTCTCTCTCTCTCTCTGCCTATAGATCAGGATATGTTTCAACTGCTTCTCCAGCAACATGGCTGCCTACATACCCCATGCTAACTGCCATGATAACAGACTAAACTTCTGAAACAGTAAGCCCCCAATTAAAAGTTTTCTCTTGTTACAGAAGTTGTCTTGTCACAATGTCTCCTCACAGCAATAGAATGTGACTGAAACAGCTTATAAAGACTTTTCATCCCCAATAACCAACCAGTGTATCTAGTCTTTCATTTTACTCATTCTCCTCTTTTATATTAAACTGTAACAACTGTGCTAGGCTAATCTAAGCCATTACTAAGCATTTTAGTTTTATAATTTTAATATTTCTGGGTATTATTAAGTCTACTTAAAATCGCTTCTCGGCCTTTTGGCTAAGATTGAGTGAAGGCTACTTAAAAATATCTAATTCCTGATTGTTTAAAACTAATTTTGAAGAACGTATGAAGTAAAAAATATTTGTTCCAAGTCTAAATCTAGAATTGTTTGCTGATAAACTGACATCTTTCATTATCAAGTTTCTATAGCTGGGCCAAATTTTCAAGGCTGATGATTTTAGATAAACTTCAGCAAAGTTATCACAGTTTCTTTCATAATACAGGTATTAGTTGCACCAAATTTATCTAAGGAAGGGGGAAAAGCACACACACTTATGCACATGCATAAGCACACAACTACAGCTTGCCACAGAAAAGCATCAACAACAATTTTGGTAACTATATTTTTAAGGATAGTAAAAATACATATGTCAAAAATCAGCAATTAAGTACCAAAGCAGAAATACTGTTTTCCTCTCCAATGTTTAGTTTTTTTCCATTTGTAAAGTACTCAGTAAAAGAAACAAGCATTCAAGTAAAACTGTAATAAATTACCCAAGTTCAAAGATCAAAATTAACCATAAGTTAAAAGATCTTTAAGATGAACATTAACATTTGGTTTAATATCTATTCTAGTGTAGGAAAGCAGTTTCCCCCTTAACATCAGTACTGGAGAACCCCAGAACTACAAATTGATCAAAGCAAAGCCTGTCTGGCTGTCAGACTAATGAATACAAGATATATAGATTCCAAACTCAGGGAAACAATTTCTGTGACAGAACAATTAGATGTGGAGAAAATGAAGAGCAAAATCTGTAACTCAGAAAGTACTTCCGTACGACTTGAGCGCCTAACCTCCTTTCTGATAGGAAAACTCAGAAAAGCACTGGAGTACTTTAACAGAAAATCGTTTTAAGTAATGTTTATTAAATTACTTTTACTATCCTACCTTGTCTAATTTAACTCTTCAACTGTTGTTTAAAACCCACTTAAAGAGTACCCTCTGAGTCAAAAGCTAATGTTAGTAGGAATAGGAATAATAACTACCAAAATGTTTCCAAAAACTAAAGCACAAAAGAATAAACTTTGAATAATCTGTAACTAGGTTTTATTTTAATCTCCACAATGTAAAGAAAGGCTTTCTAAATATAAGACTTAGAATCAATATCTGTAATTTAAAGACTTTGGAAATCTATGAAGCTAAATTTTATTTACAACAAATTAACAAAAACAAATGAGCACAAGAAAACAAATTATCAAGTATACTATCTTCAATTTTAGTGGAATAACTCTTTGTGACCAAATATTCAGAAAACAATTTCTTATGATTTTAAGTTTAAGCAAATGCTTGTCTTTATAGGACGATAGTAATTCCAGTATTTCTATCTATCATACAAATATACTATATGGCATAAAGTATTTAATGGCATAGTTATATAAAATGTTACTTATTTCAAAGGACCACAAAAAAGGTTCTAATAAAAAAATACATATATATACACACACAATACACACACACATATATATGCACTGTAACACAAGTACACAAACAAAAATAAATGTATTTTAAAAAAGTAAAATATTAGCAGATGAAGTGCATTAATGCTGAAAAATGTCAATGCAGCATATGTGTAAATAATGGGTCATAGTGGCTAATACGTACTGAGTGCTCTCCAACATTCTAGACACTATGCAATGCTCTTGGTATACATTTTTGTCATCTCTATCATGAGACAAAATACCTTATCGGTAAGAAAACTTAAAGTAAATTTTAATGATCTCAACAATATTGTACCTGAGTATATATTAAGAAACAATACTAAACCAATTAATTACATTCATTTTATTAGCTTAAATTTAAAGCTTGATAGACAGTAAGATTTTAGACTCAAGAAATTTAACTTTATTTAACCATAAAAAGCATAAAAATAAGCATCTTAAAGAATATGAAAGGATATTATTCTACAGAAAATGCCCAATGCAAATTTTAAATGGACTAAAAACTGATAGAAAGAATTCACATATTGTTGGTCAAAGTGGAACATACCTGTAATTCCAGTGTTCATGAGACTAAGGCAGAAGAGTTCAAGTGTTAAGGTTAGCATAGGACTCCATTAAGGGACCATGTCTCAAAAACAAAATCAACAACAAAAGAATTTCACCCATCACAGAGTCTGATTTATAAGCCAGAAGATAAACTAGCAGGCCTTCAATTTTCGTTTAAGTTTTATTTATAAAAACTCACTGAGGATCTGACTCAGTGAGTAAAGTGTATGCTATGCATGCAGAAGGACCTGAGTTTGGACCACAGCACTCACATAAAGCCAGACATGATACCTTAGTGTTGAAAAGGCAGAGACAGCAATATCTGGGCTAGTCATCCTAGCAGAATCAATGAGCTCTAAATTTCAATGAGATCCTAACTCAAAAAATGAGGTGAAGAGCAACAGACTATGACACTTGACTATATGTACATGCATGTGTACCTGCACACATTCATTCACACAGATCACCCCATACACACAAACAATTCAGAGCTTTTAAAGTAAAAAAAAAGTATCAAAGAAAAGATAGTTTAAGAAAAATTTAGAAGTAAACATCTAAATCACTACACACATACAAATGATTCTGAGGTTACTGTTAATAAAGACATTAAGGCCAGAAAGCATGCGGAAAACATTTCAACATAATCTGGTTCATTTCTACAGCACCACCAACAGTATTAGAAGGACAATCCCATAATCAGTTTAATAATAATGAAGAGAGGTAATGGGGACTAGAAGATGGAAATAATCTCTTGTGCAACAAAACAAGCAGGAAAGCTTTTCTCCTTAATTTACTTATGTGTGTAAAAGAATTAGTATACTCCAGAGCTACCAGGAAATTCTCACATGTGCAGTTTTGGTGTTCAGTTGTTCTACTTAAAACCAACAGATTTAGTAAATGCTATAAGAGATGAATATTAACTAAAAAAGAGAAGCAAGGCAGCTGAAATTTCAAACAGGAAGAAATGATAATTCCAAGAATTACACAAAAATTTTCATAAGTCAAGGACATATTAAAGAATAAAGGGAAACAAAAAGATTGTGACTATCATTAAAATGGTACTTATTTCTCCTTTTCTTTCCTAGGAATCAATCTGCTGCTTCAACTAGAAGATACTAAAGTGTAATAATAGTTTTAAATTTTAACTATTGGTAAAAAGCTTAGTTATTTTAATAAAAATTCTTTAAATGTTTTAACTTTTGGATCATACCTAGGACCCTTAAAATTTTAGGTAGCTTTTTTTCTATGTCAAACATCTCAGTCACTTAACTTTGAGCCAACTAATATTTATAGAGCATGTATGATACAAGTGTAGTCAACTGGATGTTAACAGAGAAAAAAAGAAGACATGGTATTTACCCTTATGGAGACTGAGTCTAGCAAGGAAGAAAAACAGGAAATAAGGACTTACTTACAACAATGGTAGATATTATCAAATAAAGGAAATTTTGGAACATATACCAAAGGTTCCAAACATATGGGACAGTAGTTTAAGTAATTTCTCTAGAAATCAAGAAAACTGAAAAATAGCCCAAAAATGTTGACAAAAGGGAATATATTCCCACGTTGAGGGAACAGCCATGTACAATGGCCTGGGGCCATAAAACAGCATTACAAAGGTAGTCCCAGGAGATGGGTCAGAGGAGTCCCAGGAGATGGGTCAGAGGGTTACAGGATTTTCCAAGAAGCCAAATACTCTAAGATCAATCCTCAGGACTCACATGGTGGAGAAAACCAATCCCTACAACTTGTTCTCGGACCTCCATACAAATATGCAGCATGCATGCAAATGCAAAATACAAACAAAGTAAACACAACAGAAAAATCTGACAAAGTCAATCTGAAACACAGTGAGAGCCTATCTCAATAAAAAAGAAAAAAAAAGAACAAAAAACTCCAAACACAGTTAAGTCTAGTTATGATTGGAACACAAAACACAAAAGGACAATTGTCAAAAGAGAAAAGTTAAGATGTGATGGATGCATTTTAACTGAATTCCAGTGAAACTATGGTTTGAGGTCTTTACGGAGACATGTATGAAATAATATAAGATTTGCTTTAAGAAAATTTACTGTAGCTTTCTTGCTTGGCTGCAATGATAATGAAACTGGAAATGATCTAACTAAAAGCAGAGCTACTTTAGTGAAACAAATCCAACTATTCAAACAACAAAACTTGAGGTTGGGGATATAGCTTAGTTGGTGGAATTCTCAGTGCTTTATCCACAACACTGAGTTCAAGCACTAGCACAGGACAAACCAGGTGTGGTGAAGAACATACCTAAAGTCTCAGCTCTCAAAGAAGTAGAGGGAAGAGAATCATAAGTTCAAAGTCATCCTTAGCTACAAGTCTAACATACAGAGATTCCTGTAATTTCCTTAAAAAAAAAAAAACTGAGTACCTGATTTCAAATTCAAGTACTTAACTTGAAAGAATATACTATGCTACATTATTTCCACAGTTCCTATACTAAGACAAAGTAATCCAAAGATTACTATTCTCAAATAATAGACACCACTTGTACATGAATGCATAAATAATTTCACAAAGGTAAAAGGGTGATATGAATTAAATGCAGAAGCTGTAAATCAACACCAGAGAATGCACTGACTTTGTTAACACTTATCTACGATCTGGTTTCTCCATTGATAAAGAGGCCTCTTACAGAGCTGCTTTGGAATGCAAAGGACACTTGCATTCTGCAAACTCAAAGCTAGTTTATACTAACATTTATTTATATTGGCTGTTCGTAAGCAATCAAAGCATTATATGTTATAAAAGTTATTTTGTGGGAGATTATTTTATTTCACTGAGTAATATTTGAGGAGCTGAACAAATCACTACTATCTATATAAAAACTACTCAGCCTGACTATGAACTTCCTAATTTCCAAAAAATTCTCCCAGTAAATGTTCAAATATTAAATTCAAAGGATCCTTAAAGAAACTGAAAACGTCAAAGACCTTATGAAAAGATGACAAAAAGATCTTTGTCACCTCTAAAAGATGAAACCCAGAATCAACTCAGTAATCGCTGTGAAAAGCAGCCAGAGAGGACTGAGGAGAGAGCCTGAGTGCATCAGAATCAGTGCTAAGTCACCTGCCAGATACATCAGGGATGGAGAATCTGTCCTCATAGCTATAACTCACAAGTCAATCTGATCAATTATTTACTTAAAAAAAATGAAAACACAACTCTAAAAGCACTGAATTCCCTATGAAAATGGTTATTTTTTTAAAAATTTACCCCTTTGTTTTGTCCCCTGGAAACTGAAATGGAAATTTAAACATCAGAACTTTTCTATAATGCAAACAACATCTTGGGAGTCTGAGAGCTAACTTCCTGTTTTATAAAGAGAAGAGAAGAGAAGAGAAGAGAAGAGAGGAGAGGAGAGGAGAGGAGAGGAGAGGAGAGGAGAGGAGAGGAGAGGAGAGGAGAGGAGAGGAGAGGAGAGGAGAGGAGAGGAGAGGAGAGGAGAGGAGAAGAGAAGAGAAGAGAAATAATCAAAGGGACAATGTCCCTCCCCCACTTACAGAAGATAGAAAAGTGAAAAATTTTTAATGTTAACATTGTGCCAAATGAAAATATATTTAAAGAAAAATAAATTAAGAAACAAATGTCAATACAAAAAGAAAATAGTTAAGTGTGAAGTGACTAGGCACAAACTGTAAACCATTCTATGAAAGCGATGACAGACAACACAAGAAAGTGAACTGTGGACAGAGCAGCACTGAGAAAGCAGGCTGTGTGACCACGCTTCCTGGGGAGAACTGAGTGTGCAGTGTAGAAGGACAGAGTGTGAGCAGAAGGGAAGAAAGGAACAACAATGAACAGAGAAAACTGAAGGAGAAATTGATGAATATGAAAAAGCAGGATATATAATCTAACTGGAATTCTTTTTAATGTTAGATTATTATTAAAATTGTGTTAAATCTCACCAGGAAGATAAATAAAATATGATCAACTAGATTATGATCATACAAAATATCAGGATATTACCACAGGAAGAAAAAAATGTAACCAGACAAGAGAATAACAGACTACATCAAAAAAGTCCTACATTTGTTTAAGTCAAGTTCTACAGAGGAAAATTAATGAAGCAGACATTATTTTAAAATCCTGAGCATTTTTCACCTCCAATAAAGGACAATAAGCAGGAGTGCACATGAGGGAAGAAGCTAGGACTAACACACAACAATCTCTAATGCCAGGAGTTGATATACTGGTAGAAGAAATAAGTCTCTAACATGTAATAATTTACCTTTGTGTATTTCTTTGCAAAGAGCAAAGGTTAAGTCATACGAATTAATATTACAGTGTTAAACAATATACTGGAAGGGAGAAAGGCAAGTGACAAGATCAAGAAGTTCAGTCCTAAGGATGCCTTATTAATTCAAAAACAAAATGTAAGAGGTATTAGGCTATGTCTATAAAGCAACAAGAAGAAAAGTTATTTGCCAGTTTGTTCTCTTTGAAACTTTAGTCAAAAATATATATGCCTTGCTATTAAAAAAAAACCAAGCTAGTTGTTTACTAACTAACATTATAGCTAAATTAAAACACCAATTAACTCAACATGTAATTTTTAGTAAGGAAATTTTAGGAAAACTAAAACATTAGTGAGATAATCAGTCTTCATAAGATAATTTACAATTGTACATTATGACTTTATTACTAAAACTATTTACACCTAAGAAAATCTGAGAGGTTTTCATCTTTGAATGTTGGTATATAGAATATGTACAGATAAAAAGTTCTCTGACAGCACAGTAACTAAAAACATTATTTTCAAAAATTCTTTACCCAGAGGATAGCACAGCACAGTAAACTCAACTTACCAATGCTAGGCGGGCTCCCATAATTAACCGGAGACTCTGGTGGCCTCCCACAGTGCAGCGCAGCCAGAGCAGATCCTTTCCATACCACATGCTTGCAGCCTATTAAAACATACATTTCATGAATATAAAAATAAAACACAAAGGAGTGAGAAAAAGAAGATCCAAACTGTAATAGAAAACACTCATACTTTTATTTGTACGTAGCAAAGACTGTCTTCCAGCTCCTAATAAAGTTTGTACTCCAGGAACACTCTGAGGAATTTCTTGCTCAAGAAGAGGTCCTAGTCGATGACAGATTTGCAGCAAGTGATCAGGTGCAAGATGTCTATAATACTTCACCTATTTTGTCAAAAACAGACACAGGCACCTATTATGTCCCACACAAACAAAAACATTTGCTCTGTAATGTTAGGTAAAAGTTTTTAAGATTGCAATCTGTTTAGGTCAGTCAACACTCTAAGAGAATGTTAAGATTTTGTTAAACTACTTATTTCACAGTATCATTTAGTACACCAAGAAAGAAAAAGGTGCTATAAATTAATGTAAACTAAAGTAAAAGATTCTATAAATTAACATGATGTCCAATACTAAACAATGGTAAATGTACAGTTTCAGGGCTGAGGATATATGCTGGTTGATAAAACTTGCCTAGGATGCAGGAAGCTCTGGGTTTTTCTCTCTAACACTATATACCTGGGATCTGGTAGTTAACCTATAACCCCAGTAGTCTGGACATGCAGATCCATCACTGTGTAAAGTTGAGGCCAGCCTAGGATGGAAACTTGGAATAACCCCCACCCAGAACAAAAAACTAATATACATACCATAACATTATATGGTATATTTCAGTTGAATTTCCCAAAACTTAAGGAGCAACAACAAAACTCAAAAAAAAAAAGGGGGGGGGTCAGTGTTTTAAAACTGCTATTATATCTCTAAATTAATTAAAAATTAAAGACAGTATTCTAGGTTCTCATTATATAGATTTTGGGGATTTTTAATATGCCACCTATGCTAACTTTTGTTGTTGTTTTCAGAGCCAGTGTTTCTCCACTTAGTCGCAGCAGTTATAGAACTCACTATGTAGACCATGTTGGCCTCAAAGTATGAGATCATTTGCCTTTGCCTCCCAAGTGTTGGAATTAAGACGTGCACTATATCATGCCCAACCATGCTAAATTTTTAATTTACCAAAATCCTTTCAAAAAGTGGGGGTAAAATTCTAGCTGCTGCATCATACAAGTTTCAGCAGCATTTGAAGTCATAATGCTCATACTTTTTTATTATTTCATCTTTCAATCAAGTCTCAAAATCCAAACTGAATTAAATTAGACCAAATATATACTATGTTACAAGTTTGCATTTACCTATCAAAGTTACAAAATATGTCCTATTGTAGAAGTGGTACTCTTAAAACATGTGCTGAGAACCATGATTCTTCAGATAAAAACTATGACTAATAGTAAAACTTAGCTTGCCTTTTACTGCCATTTTCTTTGGTGTGTGGTTGTGGTTTTCGTAAGCCACATACATAATTTATGACTTCACAACAGAATCAACGAAGACTAATGGTCTAAGTAGTCAGATGTTAAAGATACAGGAAAAGGTAAATAAAAAAGCAATTTCCCTCATAAATTTACTTTGAAAAAGTATTACTTAGATATTACTTGTGATAACATGAGATTAATATTACTTGTATTTAATAGGTTTCTAGTATAGTAAATGTTAATTAATGGCAAACACCAGTAGAGTACAAGGAACATAAACAAATGAACCGCCATAATTTGTATGGGTGAGAAGAGGCCTTGAGCCCAAGTTTGAAAGGATTTCATCCCTTGGGTAATCCAAATATGAATTTCTGAATTCATATTGGGGGAATGTAAATAGATAAACTTTTTATTGAATCTCACATTATCTTTTATATTCCCTTCCTTGGTGCTGGAGAGAGAACTCAGCGCCTTGAGCACACTCTGCAAGCACTCTACCACTGAAATACATCTCTAGGTTTTATTACACTCTGAAGACTAGGGTAAATATTTTTCAATGTTGGCTAATAAACATCCTTCTAAGTTGGAGCACATAAGAGAAACAAATCTTACTCTAGAAATATTCCTGTTGTTTAGATAATATGGCAATGTCACACTGATAATTAAAAAAATCAGAATCTAGGATGGATGGACGGATGGACAGACGGACGGACGGACGGACAGACAGTGTAATATTCAATATTATATTATAACCATATAATGTATATGCATCCTTCATTGCACTTTACCTCATAAAGAACTACTGTGTTGACTAAAAATAAAATTATGCCTGGGAATTTGGTTCAGCAGGTTAATAGTACTTGCTGAACAAGCAAGGGATGAAGAGCAGAGTTCAAATCCCTAGAGTCCAAATAAAAATGTAGAGGTCACACATGCTTATAATCTCAACACTGAGAACAGACAGGAGCTTTCTGATAGCCAGTCTAGTTAGTGCCAAATCAGCAGAAGACCATTTCAAAGGACTAAGAGTGATATGCTAGAGCAGAACACCCACAAAAATCCTTATCCTTTGCATGCACTTATGGATGGACAGAAGGACGGATGGATAGACACACACACACCCTAAATTGCAAAGGCCTGGAGTATTTATAAGATCCCTTTTGGATCAAAAGTACATAAAGTGTACATTAAGTGCTGCCTTAAAAAGTTTTTCAAATTTGTGTGCCTGCCTGCCTACCTGCCTGCCTGCCTGCCTGCCTGCCTGCCTGCCTGCCTGCCTGCAGAGGCAAGAAAGTATTGGATCCCCAGGAACTGGAGTTACATGTGGTTATGTCTGTGCAGGTACTGGAATCTCAACTCAGGTCCTCAACAAGATTTACAAATGCTCTCAAACACTGAGCCCACATGTTAAGCATTTTAATGTGACTTCTAAAACTGCTAAAAATTCCTTTCCAATTTTTCATTTTAGCCAGATGTAGTTCACTATTTGTTAACTTTAGTCTATAATGGACTTTGGACTTTTAAAGCTTTCTTTGATAATATAGATTATTCTAATTTTTCAAACTGAACTTTCACTTTCAAATTAGAAAAGACATATTCAGTTCTTAGATGCTATTCTTTCTCCAGCCTTGAGGTATTAAATATAGAAACTGACTTGTCTACTGGAAATATTTTCTTTATCCGCCCACTTCCACACCTTACTTTCCTCCTGTACTTCTCTGCTTTCCATGAGTAGCTGTTCAAACCACCTTAGCCTCTCTTTGCACTTGTTTTCTTTTGAAGTTTCATTTTCACTTTCAAGTTTCCCTTCATAAGTCTTAACACTTATGAAGCACGTACATTATTTTGATACTTTTACCTCAATGAGAATCTAGCAGTAACTATAATCCTCATCAGATTAATCCTGCACATCTCTTTACCTGGGACTCCAGAAGACCATATACCATATCAACCAACATATCTGTGTCCCACATATGACACAGGATTAGAGCTGTTTGACTGTCTACTGTACTTAAGAGTACTTTAAGGGGCTAAATGATTATTTAGGTAAATGAACAGATTAACAACAACAACAACAAAAATAGTGACTTTGTCACTATTCAATCTGAAAACATTTTATTAGCACCTATCCTAATGCATAAAATAGAAGAAACAAAGTAATATTTCACTTTATACATTTTAATGCTTTATCTAATGGTTTCAAACATTTTTGTCACAGAAAATTCCCCAAACTAAATTCTAAATGAAAAAGTAAAGTACTAGTACTGTTAAAGTATTCTTACATAAGTAACCCTGGAGAATGCATACCTCAGTGTTTTCATTTGTCACTGTTTCTCTTCAGCAGTCTGTAAACTGTTATCACCAAAAAGTGTGTTCAGGGGATAGGGGTGGGATAAAGACAAACTGTTTCCTTCTATAATGAGCATAGTAAAACATGCCTTTTAGACAAGTAAAAAGAGCTTAGTCAGGATCTTCACTACACCCAAGGCTGTATCTGAGAACCAGTACTCAATAACATGACTCACTCAAGATAACCAGACAGTCCTAGAGCCCCAAGATGGCCACTGGAGAGTATATATACACAGGCCATAAGCGATGCTCTTCTCTGCACATCTGGAGAGATGCCACCTTGATCTGCCCTGCAGCTGGAGAGTCTCCCAGGGTCCTGATCCTCAAATCACAGACTTCTATTAGAAACTAAACCTGACATACAACTAAGATCTGTGGTCAAGGTGAGCAGCCTTGGGGAAGATAGGCTTAGGACCTTAGTTAGGAATTTATAGAGTGTAAACTTTGTATAACAAAATGCAGCTTTTGTTATATTGTGTATATCTACCTTCTTGCTTGAGACAATTCCCCAAGGCATAAGCTTTTCTTTTCCATACTCCCTTTCTAACTTACTGGAAGTGGGGGGGGGGGGGGCGGTTGTCATCCCCATCAAATCCTTAAAGCTACAACTGAATCTATTCTGGTTTTGAGCACAATTGTTCCCTTTAATACATAAGATCTAAATCTTCTACCTATGCTTTGAATCCTGACTTCAGAGAAATCCCAAATGATATGCTAGTCCTCCTTATAGTTCAAGTTCTTCTCAACTATCTCCTTCCTATTCATACCTAAACATCCTCATGTTCCTTCTTAGTGAAACCCTCAAATCCTGCCTGACCTGTTCTCTATTTCCTTTCAGTTTTAATCATACAGGTGTTTCCATTGCTTGCTTCCTTAAATGTATGCTTACTACCAGTCTCATTGCTTCCCTTACTTTGACTCAGTCTAAAACAACTGCATTTGCATAAATCTGATTCAAGTTATATCACTTTTTGAGATACAATTTTAGAAATAAAAGGCAGGCAAGGCATTGTTAGAGTGAGAGTAGTTATAAAAGGACAATGTACAAGATCCCTGTACTTGGCTATGGTCTTGGATAAATGAAATGTCCTTAGTATTACACCTGTTGTGTAAAAGTCATCTGTTACTTGAACTACACTCCAAGTTACATATTACATATAATTCACATATTAGGGGAAAAAATAAAGTTAATCACATAGAATGTAACACACACACACACACACACACACACAAGGAAGGAAGGGTGGGAGCAACTGGGATCTAAATGAGATCCTTACATTCAATCAAAGTCAGTATCGTCGCCATGATTTTGCAAAATATTCTCAGTGGACCTCAGTGCACACAGGCTCCCTCTGCTTTCTCTTACCCAGAGAGCCTACAAGAATCTTAATATAAAATTTTATTAAAAACGTAATATTGACAGTAGGATCCCTAGTTTACTTTTGAAGTAAATACAAAAGCACTAGAGAAACAAAAGCCTTGATGGTCTTTTTAATTAATCTTTATCTTAATGACTCTGCCATCAACTAGGCCAGCTGAATACTTACTTCCTCCTTCATTCCCAAGCTATTCTCTAGCTTTTCTCTATCTGTGAAACCACTTACCTTATTACAGGGTTATCCTCTTCTACCTGGCCACAAAGTAAGTTCCCTGAGGTTCTAGCTGTCAAGAGCCCAATTCCACATGTGATTTCCTCATTACATTCCCTCTTTGTTATGCTAGTACAAAAATTTACATCTAGTTTTAGCCTTGGTCATTCAGGACATCTGGAATCTTCTTAGTATCTATTAGAACTCATTTGCAAAATTACAACCATGGATCTCCACTTCAAAAATAGGCAATCATCCTTAAAAGCCAGAAACATTACCATGGCAGTCAACATTTACTGACCCTTTCTTTCCCCAAAGAATGATCCCTAAGTCCAGCAATGCTTCTCACATCAGGATCAAAAAATTTCTGTGAGAGAAATGCAGTTCTTCTCATATCTTTTCCACTTTGGTCAAAAATCACACACTTATCCCTTCTTTCTCATATCACATGTAAGAAGTACTTCTAGAATTAGCTGCAATTTGAATGATACAATCATCTGAAAATGTGAATTGCAGTATACTAGAAAAAACACAGGAAAAAACTAAGCTGGTTGGTTGTTAACACTCATCATTGGGTAAACCAACCTCTTTCTGGGCAGCATACTGTCCTGGTCAGTTTATCAACTGGACAGAAGCTAATGGTATCTGAGAAGAAGTAACTCAACTGTCTACAAAACATTTTCTTAAATAATGGTTGATGTGGGAAGTCCCAAGAGCTTACTGTGGGTGGTGCAACCCTGGGCAGGTGTCCAGCAGTCTGAGCAAGCCATGGAGAATAAACCAGTAAGGTGTGTTCCTCCCTGACTTTTTTGTTCTTGCCTCCAGATTCCTGCTTTACTCTTTTTTCCAGTGAACTACTGTAATCTTAAACTGTAAGATAAAATAACCCTTTCCTCTCCCAAGCTGCTTTTGGTCATGGTGTTTATAACAAAAGAAAAGCAAACTAAGACATATGTTATCCAATATAAGCAGCTATCCCTTCTAGACAAAAAGGTTGGCAACTATTAGAAGGTAGTGTAAAAAGATGTTATCAGTCAATATGGAACTATGAGGAAACTCAAAGCCACTGATTTCCATTAGACATACTATGATTCTTACTGAGCTGGGCCTGTATTGAGGTATGGTATACCTTTAATCTCTGCACTTGGGAGGCAGAGGCAGGCATATCTGAGGCCAGCCTGGTCTACAGAGCAAGATCCAAGACAGCCAAGGCTACAAAAAAAATTCTGACTCAAAAAGCTAAAAGAACAACTCTTATTCAACTTTTAAAGAATCAGTAGCTTAGAAAACACCAAATCCAAACAACCTGGCATCAGACTTACTTGCCAAGAGAATGGAGAAAGCATGTTAAATCCAGATCCTCATCATCACATGCAAGGCATCACTAACTTACTTAAATCATCTGGTGTCCTTAGCACTGCAACCAGAAGAGTCAACTGCTACTTTAATTATACTTCAAGAACATATTACATATTAACCCTCATACTGGGAAGAAAACTTACCTAACCTGAGAAATTGTTTTGTGTCCCTTAATTTTTTAATTTCACACAAGTTACAAAGTACAGTGGGCATATCTCTCCCTGGGGCCTCCTACTTGCCCTTTTCCCCTTTGTTCCCTCGCCAGTTTCTCTTCTATTTTCACACATATACACATATACATGAATGATATTATGTATCAATAGTAAAAATCTTTCCAGTGAAGTTTCATTGTGAGATTAGCTACATAGGTTCATTCCAATTACTTGATTTGCCTATGTTGACCTAAAAATGTCCTTTCTCTTAGCAAATCGATATTTACAAAAGTGAAGTTCAATGTCTGGCATTAACATAAAGTTTTAATTCAAGTATTCACTTCATATTCATTCCTTCCAGTAACTACACCAATAAACTTTGTCAGATCAAAGGGCTGGTTACTTCTGCTCTCTATATTTTGTATTATAAAAGGTCAGTTGAATAGAATAGGAATAGCCACTACAAATAAAATCTGACTATTCTACAATATTTTTTAAAAACACAAATAAAAAACCATATCATTGTTTATAATCCTGAAGCTTTATCATAAAACCCCCAAACTTTTGAAACTGAAAGCCTCAAAACCTCCAGACTTACAAGTTGTTCAAGTTTGAGTGAGTTAAATCTCATCTATTATCTTTAAAGCTAGTGTCCATTTCCTAAACAACCTTTACCAGTTTCTTCACAGGGGAAAAAAAAAAATCTTTGTGTCATTTTTCATAATTTAACTGTAAAGATTATAGAATTGCAAAGAAATGTAAGGAAACTCCACCTATGCCATACACAAAGAAAAAGTAGCAAATCTGTTTAAGAAATCTGCCTTCAGAAAACAGGAGACGAACTAATCAAATTCAGGTCTCCAGATTCCAATGCTGTTTATAGTACTGTTTCCTTCTCAAAATTTTAGTCTCTTCCCTCCCCCCCATCACAAAAGCTTGAGCATTAAAAACTTTTAAGTAAAATCAAATCTTCTAAATTAGATTACTATTTACGAAATAGTACTGAGAATTCCTAGATTTTCATAATTTCCTTATAAATGCTTAACAATAAATACAGAACCTTGCCAAACATCAAAATCAATCTTAGAAGTCTACTTACAAAGTACTTGGAAAGAAACACAACATGAATGATTTCAAGATTTCAGTCAACCATAACACATTTAGGTATTCATCTGGTCTTATCAATACAGTGTCTGCCAGTTAAAGAAAAAGGCAATACAGATATTTCAAACATTATTCATTTAAAATCTGATTGTTTTGGTAAAACAGTCTTAAAGTTTCCTCCATACAACAAAGTTGGGGTACTCTACTCGAATTAATTTAAAACACCACAAAATGACTTAAAGTAACACGTTGAATTTTTAAAATCAAATTGTATTTGCTAAAATTATCTGTCAAACATGTTAAGAATATAATTTAAAACTCAAATTTATGAGTCTGATGAAGTTACTTTCTGATGAACAGGAAAAAAAACCCTTAAATCACTTCCTCTTAAAAGAGTTCATGTGAAAACAGTGCATCCAACTTCGTTATTACCTATGTTTCAGTCACACTTAAGAGACAGTCAAGTCTTCCTTTCACAGGCTGCTTACAATCCAGTTTCCCACTCCAAAAGCCAAGGGAAGCAAACTGACTCAGCTCACAGTAGTGACGGCTTGCATTGTTAAAACCTTTCCTCTCTGCCCATGACAGAAACCCAGTATGCCATGCCACACTTCTGTGGAGCAGAACCCACACTTTCTTTGATATTGTGTCTTTAACATGCTACTATCGACGGAAATGTTATGACAAATCACATTACAATTTCATTTTAAACTAAGCAGAGGATATACCAGACCATGTTACTGCTTAGATTTCCTTAATATCAAAATTTCTCATCCAACCATCCTTGAAAGCTCAGAGATTGCACATGCATGTATACTGAGTAACTAAAGGTAAACGTGCCTAGAGACAAATGGCTACCTCTTAAGCAGTAACCAAGAGTTCTTACATTTGTATAAATGACTGTTCTCTATCATTACTTTGGACTTATAATACCTTGTAATATTCTCAAATTCCACAAATAAAAGTTTAATTTTCTCCATATCATAGAATACTTAAACCCTTTTAATAATCCACATGCTCTATTGTTATTAACCACAAAGTAATTTATAAACTTTTGCTTTCACATATTAATTTAAAATGACTTCTCAAAAGAATTTTTCGAAAAGGCTTATATGTTACCAAAATATCCTCTCAAACAAAATATGAAACTGAAAACATTGTAATTTTCAGATTTCTTAAATTTGAGTCTTTACCACTTCTAAAGTTTACTTAAAATTCCTACTTTGATGATACTATTTTATGCCCAATGTGCTCATATCTTCCTGAAGTCAATAAAAAATAAACTAGGAAATTGTCTGCTAATCAAGGCCACGTGAGTTAATATTAAGCATATTGTTCTGAGAATCTTGAAATGCACATGAGAAAACTATTCCTAAGAATGAATTTACCCATTAGATTAGGAACTGCTCAAAATCAATTGCCCATATGCTGAAGTGCCACAAAATACATAGATAATAAAACTTGAGACAGACAAAAAAAAAATGCCCGCAGATAAAGAATTTCCAGATTTAATCAACAAGGACAAAAATTTGCAGCCTATCTTTACAAAGAATCTCTAAATTGGTAAAAACTTGACAATATTTAACCTAAAACTAACCTAAGAATACATACAATTTTAGAATTATTAAATTGTCTGGAACACATTCTCTTTAGGCTAAGAACAAATTACTATGGCTTTAAATGCAACTAACTTTTAAATAGAAAAAGCCAATGTTAATTCTCAGTCTCTCCTTACCAGACAAAGAAAAGGCTTCATTTGGTCTCTAATACCTTCAGGGTAGTACTTCCCTCCTGTTTTTTTGTTGTTTTTCCTTCTCTTGGTACAGGGAATTGAACCCAGGACCTCATTCACACTAAGCAAGTCCTTAACCACAGGAGCTTTAACTCCAGGCTAGTTCAAGATAACTCAACCACCCAAATATTTAAAGTTTGCTGATTCACAGAGAGTCATAGCAAAATTAACAGCAAAATATTTCTACAGACCTATTTACAATACTTAAGAAATTATTTATTGCTTTACAATCACCAACCTTTTTTCTATGTCTTAGGGTTTTTTTTCACCGTCAAGTCTAAAAAGTACATTAGCAGTACTTTCTAAAGTTTCAAAGTAGCTTTTTTAAAATAAAGTATTAGGCTAAGAAAGTTCTAAGTATATGTATCTCAAATAGAAACACTTTCCTTATGGAAAACTTTACACTACACAATTCTACCTTTACTACTGTTACTAAGGTTGCCCAAGAGCAAACCCAACCCTGTATCAACTACTACTCCCAGACTTTTAAGGTCAATTTGTCACCTAAGCCATCACCATGCAGTGAGTAAAGATACAATTCCACTACCCCGTTATGACCACACCACTTTGCAATGTAAGGATTAGGAATCTCATGTGGACTTATTTTATTTAAAAACTCCATAGTTTTGGGGGATAAACTTGGTAAGAACTGAGTTTGATCCTCAGAACTCAAGTTAAAAAAAATACCAGGCACCCACAATAATTCTAGCTCTAGAAGGACAAACAGGTGGGTGGATCCCTGGTACTTGTAACCTACTCGGAGAGTTGTAGGCCAGTGAAATTATTTTGGGGAAAAAAAGAAGTGTATGGTACCTGAGAAACACCCCAAGGTTGTTCTGACCACCACAATCACACATTCAAGAATACCCACAAAATAAGTATACATATACATCTGATAAATGCATCTAATTTTTTAAAAGATGGATAGTAAGCACCAACAGAGTAACTGCATACATAAACAAGATGAAGTTTCAGTCCTTTAGCACACACAATTTCCTTTATACCTACTAACACATTTTATCCCTCATTATAATTCTAAGTCATTTTAAAAGCTCAATTTTATAAACTACCAAGCCAAGCTTACTGTTTGAAACTCTTACAATTTCAAAAAATAGCTAAAATTCATCACGTACATGTATGAAATTTTCAAAGAATTTAAAAATGAAGGAAAAAAACCACAAGCACATGCACAAAAACAAAAAACCAACCTACCATTATATAACTACCTTCTCAAATGTTCTCTCCCAATCTGGAAAAGACTTATACTCAAGTCTTCAAAGTACCCCTCATACAGACTGGAAATTCCTAGTTTAAAGACATCTAATATCTTACCACTTTCCTTAAGCTTACCTCTAAGTTTTGTTCAATGACTTTCACTTTAATCAGCATACTCTAAATATATGTATACCTAAGACATATACTTAAGTAAATACTATTCTTAGTTCCTCTATTCATCTCTGAATTTGAAGTTACCAGTAACTTATTTTCTTACAAAGTGACAAACAATTATACAACAATAGAGGTATTCTACAATGTGGCTACTATCACAAATATCTTCAACTTTACAAGAAGAAATAGTATTATAAAAACTCAGTTGTCAACTTGACATCTGGGAAAAGGGAACCTCATTGAAGGAACTTTCCTCAACCAGAGAAGCCTGTGGCTAAATATTCGAGATACCTTAATTGCAAATTGATGAGGTCTAGCTCACAGTGGGTGGCGGCCAGCCTAAGCTGCATAAGAGTAGCTGAGCAAGTGGGTGGGGGAGGTAAATCAATAAACTGAGGTCTTCCATGGCTTCCGAAGACCTCGGATTCAGTTCCTGCCTCCAGGTTTCTGACTTCAGTTCCTCTGAATTCCCACATTGATGGATTGTGACTTAGGAGTTCTAGGTGGAAATAAACCCTTCCCCCACCCCCCCAAGTTGTTTTTCGTGAACAGAAACCAAAGTAGGACAACCACCAAAGAATGGTACTATAAAAAGCATTTATTCAACTTCCAAACTGGCATGATTTCTATAGATTTAACTTTCCATTTTGGAAAATTAAACTCCAAAATAAATGTTGAGCACTTAAAAAACAATGCACTGCTATTTCTAACTCAAAATCATATTTCCAGATCATTTTCCAAACATGTTTTTACATATAGTTAGAAATAACCAAGACAAGAGTAATAAATTATAGCATTTGCCCATATCACCTGCAAACTAACTGTCACCTGGCTTTAAGGCAGCAGTCCACATCTCCTGACTTCTAACTCTTTCACTCTGACAAAAAGATTTCTAATGACATGCAATCAGTTTAAGAAAATGAAATATGGTTATTTTTGATAAGGCAAAATTACAGTATATAAGCAAATTAGCAAAGTATTAACTCAACTGAAAATAACATAAATAAAACGTAATCACCGCATCCCAAGACTGGTGAAAATGCTTTAAAATAGCAGTCAGGACTAATTAAGGAGACAACTGGGAAGCAGAACTGAAAAACAATTCAAATACAGAAGAAAGAAATGAGCCAAGTGGCTAATGTCTATGATCCCGGCTAGGGAGTTGATGCAGGAAGACAGAGAACTAAAAGCTAGTATAGGCTGCAGCAAGCTCCAGACCACCCTACGATGAGTGAAATCCCATTTTAAAAAACTGGAAGTACCATCCAAAACCTTCCTAATCTGTAACAACAGGGCTGGACTGAGCGCGCGGCTCGCTCAGCTGTTCCGTGCGTATGCATCAAGCATGCAGGAAGGAGCGCAGTTCACACCCCAGCACTTCCAAAAGCGCTCTGGAATCCGGCCCGGGGTGGACCGGGAACACCAGAAAAAATCAAAGTCAATCTCAGCTACACAGTTCAAGGCCAGGCTATCTAGAAATGAAAAATATAAAAGTAAGAAACTTTTTCCGGCCTAATACCTGGCTTCATCTAAAAGAGTTCTGGCGAATATTTGAAAAATGTCCTTTACTTTTCAAAAAGATCCAGGTTAACAAATATAAAGTCTGAATAAACTTAAATTGTGCCAAAAACAATTATCCCGTCAAATTCCATTCACTTTTACAAGAATGTTTTAAGTGTTCCCACAGTTAATAATCCATCATATTCTTAATATCAAAGACAAAATTCTCAGCTTGTAAGAATTCCCTTTTTCAATCATATATTAAATAAACATGTCAATTTTACTTTTCTAACTTACAAAACTTTCAAAACTGCATTAAACACTCCATTTTCCCCTATGTCAAAACTGAATGACATTGGAATTCTATTTAGAGACTATTGATATTGATAAATACTTACTTTTAAACTCATTAAGTACAAATATACTTCTCTTTCCTAAAGATTTTCTAGAAAATTCCAATTTCACATGAGTCTTTCTGCTTAAATTACTGTTCAGTTTATCAGTTAATACTCCAAACCATTTTCAAGTACAAGTTAAAATGACATTTTTAACTCAAATAACTTTAAATCAATTTTTGTTAATTCAATTTGATGTACAAAAAGAAAAACTTTAAGTCATGAGATTGAAGACACAGAATATTTAAGCAACTATGCATGTGCTTACCAATATGCTCAAAAACCTGACAATCAAAATGTTTTAAAGCTACCTAAAATCAAAATTAAAGTGACATATAGAGTTAACCCATACTCTCCCACACCTCAGCACATAGGTTAATGGATGTAGAAGTACTTCAAAGGGTGGCCTGCATCCAGTGCACCCTTTGCTGAGTAAATAAGTAAATTTCTATGCTGAGTAAATAAGAGGGAAGGAATCAAACACAAGTTCCAGTAAGAATTTTTACCTGTCTTTAGAGTAAAGCCATCCTTAACTGCTGAGGTAAAAAATCTCTTCAAGCAAGAAAAGTCACCTTCGAGGAAAACAGGTGGCTTTTGATAAATAACATACTGACAACAATTTATGAAGTTTGAAAAACTGGCTACAAATATTTCATTTTACTACTATTTGAGCCTAAGAATCACATCTAAGATTACATTTCAGGAAACAAAGTGATATTTGTACACAGATGAATCATTCCCAGCATTTGGTCAAAAACACTATTAGCTGCTTAGTTCAAAACACATAGCATTAAAGACTCTTAAGTTAACAAGACAGCCATTTTCAATGACTTGGAATTTGTGGGATTTTAAAAGAAAAATTTTTAAAGAGTTTGGTTTAAAAAAAATGCTGTATCATTGTAACAGTATTTTTAGAGTTGTTTTTTTCTTAAACAGCCAGAAAGACATGAAAATAAACTTAAGATTTTTGTAAAAATCATAAATATAAAATTTTCAATATTGCAAATAGTAAATCCAGAAGTTTACTTCAAATCCCAATCACTTTGGACCAAGTAACTGAACTTTAACTAATTTAAAATTAACGTGGAAGCATGGAAATGAAAACATTCTTCAGTAGGTTTCTAAAGCATCAACAACCACACCAAAACCAGTAGTTTATATTAAATCATAAGACATACACACAAAAGCTATGTGATTTGTATCTAAAACCAAGCAAAAGCTATCAAACTCATACCATGCTATCACTTCAGAGACATTCATTCTCAACTACTAAAAAACTTGCCTAATCACTACAGCCCTGATAGCATTAGTAATTACAACTACCTTTAAGAGTCACAAACATCTCAAAAAATTTTTTTCAGTGCATTGCCTAAATTTCGACTGCTCAATGGGCCCTAGTGTGACTAACTATTCAGCACATTCATACAAACAACTATAGCAAATTATATCTTAGGCAAAGAAGAGGCTGTGAAAACTGCAGCTCCTTTACTGAAGTAAACTAACAGCACCTTACCATTCACAATACTCGTGATAGCTCCATTTTTGGAAAGCAATTGTTTGTAAATTATTGCCATTGAAAACTCACCAACTATAAAAACATTATCTTTCCATCAATTAAACAAAAACATCTCAATATAAACAACAACTTAAAAGCCAAGGTCCATCCCACGGCAACTATGCAGATAAAAACCACAACTCTTCAATGCCCTCTATATAAATGACTTTTAATAAAAGGTAATATACCCCAAGAATCAGAAAAATTAGAAAACGCCTATTAAAACTTTCAGGTTTATACTTCCAGATCTGTTTGTATAATGCACAGTGTGCCGCTGGGCATTATCTATCTGAAGGCCTCCAACTCGAAAGAGATAAAATAAAATAAAAAATTAAAAATCTAGGTCTGAATCTACAGAAAACAAAAGACAGAGAAGGGGAAAAAAAAAAGAAAAAGGAAAAAAATCTTGCCAAGGTTCCTCCGTGGCTCAAAGGCCTTCTTGTGAAATGCTAATGCCACTTCGGAGCAGTTAGTCACCAGCTATTGTGTGGGTCTGGAGAAAGCTGAGCCGGCCCCGCGTGCAGAGCGAGCAAGGAGCTGGCGAGCGCGCTCTCCAGGCTTACGCCGCTCCCGCTGCCGCCGCCGCCTCGCGCGCGCGCGCGCGCGGACACGCGCGCCGGCCCCTCCTCCTCTGGCCTTGCACTGCACACCACTCATGACGTATCTTTATTTCTAGCACATTAACAAAATATCACAAATAAATTGTCCGCGGCCCCTGCGGCCCCGGGACGTCCGCACCCCCGGCCGCCGCCCCCCGCAGCCCCCGCTCCGGCCTCCCAACCCTCCCCGTGGCCTTTGCAGCTTTCCCGTTCTGAGGCCAAGTTTTTGTCTCGGTAAAAAATTGCGGGAAATTCAATTTTTATTCGACTCAGGGAAAAGTTTCTTTGCAGTGCGCTGCGAATGTCTCACCAGATTCTGGTAGGTCCTGGGATGCTCCTTCCCGGTCCAGTCGGTGCGCCGGGGCAGCAGCTGCGGGGACAGGACGCCCGGTGAGCGCGGCCCCCGGCCCGGACCGCCGCCGCTCCCCTCCCCAGCCCGCCCCGCGCCCCTCCGGGGACCCCCGCGCCCCGCGTCCCGCGCCCCGCCGGACGCCCGAGCTTGCACAGCGGCCCGGGGAGGCCGTGCGGCGGCAGGACGGCGCCGGGCCGCCGCGCCCTTACCTCCTTCTCGGCCACTTCGCGGATCAGCACCTGCAACAACAAAGCGGGGACGCTGAGCCCCGCGCCCCGGGCCGCGGCCCCGCCGCCGCCGCCGCCCTCCCCCACGCCCGCGGGCGGCCACCGCGAGCGCCCGCCCGGCCCGCGCCGCGCGCCGCCTACCTGAGCCGCCTGCTGACAGGGTCCATCTTCTAGGAACCGGGCGATGAGGAAGTAGAGCTCTGCGCGGGAGAGAAGGACGGGGAGACACGGGCTGAGCGGCCGCGGGGGGCGGGGGCCCGCGGGCGAGTCCGCCCGGCGCGGCGGCCCCGCAGCGCCCGACTTACCCGATCGCAGCTCCGAGAGGCCTTTCCTCTCACGAGACATGTTTGCGGGTCACTTCGGGGCCGCCGGCGGGACACCCCGCCGCCGAGGGGAAGCGGGGACGGTGCCGCCGCCTGCCCTGTAGCTGTCAGTGTGTGCTCACGAGCCGAGCCTCGGCTCCACCATTCAAGCAACGGCGGCGGAGGCGGAGGAGGAGGAGGAAACAACAACTCTCAGGCAGCGGCCCCGGCTGCGGCCGCCTCCGCCGGGATCCCTCCGCCACAGAAAGGAGTCCGCGCCTTCGCGACCCGCACTCGCCGCCCCCGCCCCCCGCGGGAAAAGGAGTGCCTCGGCCTAGGCCCGCGCCCGCGCGGTCGTCGCTCCGCGCGGCCCGGGCCGCGACTTATTTACTTATTTCCAGCCCGAGAAGATGCCGGAGCCGAAGCGGCGGGCTGCCTGGCAGGCGCTTTCACTAAGGAGGCCGCCCGCGGGAGGGAGAAAGGGAGGGAGGGAAGGAGGGGGCCGGCACGGCTGCGCGGAGGGATCTGACGCACACGGAGCCGCAGCACAGGCTCTATTCAGCGGCGCTGGCTGGGTTGAGATGGAAGTTAGTTTCTATGTAGCAGAAATAGGAAACAAATGAAGCAAAACTGCCCAAAGAGGGGAAATGCCGGGAGGACCGGGCTCACTCTCACGCACGCACAGAGACACTCAGGGAGCACTCTCAAGCTGGGCCAAGTCGGGATTGCGCTGCCCTGCCCGACTTGAACGCTAGTGTTTGCTTTCTGCCTTGCCATGTGCATGTGTATAAATGCTGCGGATTGGCATCCGTGTAAGTCTTGTCCTGCGATATTTCTGCAGCCTGGGCAAGTGTTGTGTAATTTATTGGAGTGCCGTGGGTTGCAATAGAGGTTCGGGCTGCTTTTTTTGTGAGCCACTTGCGTTCTGCAAACCCGTTATTCCCCAAAGCCACCTCTGCATATTTCTTTTATTACTACCATCGCCTGAAGCGTTCGTTTTTGTTTTTCTTTTTTTAAATGGTTTTGTTTTGATAAACCGGCAAGAGGAACTCCAGATTTGTACTTCAGCTCATCCTTTTCCCCTCCTTATTACAAAAAGGCTAGTGATGGCTAATTAGGGATTTGGAAGTGAAGAACCTTAAAGCTTTTTAAAGTGTTTACCAGAAGGGATAATATAAACCTGAAGGAAAGGAAAGGGCGCTAGCTAATACTTATCTCTTAACTGATATGGAGGTAAATTACTGACCGGTCGATAACCTACCGAAGGTTATTGAAAGAGTATATTACAGTTTAGCAAAGGTGATTAGTGATTAAATAATTTAAATTATCTGTGTATCTTGCAGTTGACTTCGTCATGCTAATTAATGGCTTCTAATTTACGGTGTAAACCATTCCTGTTTACAGTTAATCACGGGAGGACTTCTTAAAAACTGGCGAAAAGCAGGAACAAAAATGTTTCGTAAATCCTAATGTAATTACTGGTTTTATATGATACATCGTTCATCTGTGTTTTGCTGATGAGGATAGGGGCCTTCTTATTTTTAAAACGAATGTGGGTGAAATTAATGGAAACAATGGAAAAGGCCGTTTGTTAGAAAACAAGGACACCGAGTGATATTTATCTCCAGATGAATTAAGCACTTTCCAAAAAGACTTTTGAGAGTTCAATTTTTTTAAAGGTTGGCATTTTAAAGAGAATTAGGCTAGTCATTCTTTTGTTAATCCTTAACAAAAGATCCTCTTCGAATTTTTTAGATAATAAGATGCATTTTATGGGTCTAATTTTAAAAGGTAATTTGTGAGGTAAGGACCAAGAAGCTGTATTGTGGTTTTCCGGAATTGTTTCCTCAATCCTCGCACCCTTCTAGCTCCTTGCCTTCCTAGTGGGAAATGCTGCAGCCACCTTAGGCTGTACTGCAAGGGTACTAAAACACCAGAAATCCTCACACATACAAGCAAGAGGAAACTATCTTAACCCCTTTTGGAATAATGGATGTAAAATTGCCTTTTGTAACTCAATAAAATAAAAATAAGAGGTTACCCTGATTGGTCCTATTGCTACCTACCGTATTATCAGAACTGCCCCTAAACTGGCGTGGCTAGCCTCAGAATGTGGATATGTTTGCATTTTTAAAACATGTAATCCTATTCTTACATTGATAGGTAAAGTAACCTGCTTCTGAATAATTAGGCATAAAACATATTTTATATGCCTTTGCAATTGTATTTATTTATATGACTGATGTTGTTTTATCTTAACTTTTTTAAATGCATTATGTCCTTCAAATAATTTAGGTACTTCACTGAGAAGATTTTTAAATGAACAGATTTTGAGAACTAAAAATTCTACTTGAGGTTTGCTAGTTCTGCACGCAGCACTAATCTAATTCTTCCCATTAGATGTTTTGTCCTTGTAAGGTAAAATCAAGTTTTGACATGTAATGTAAAATTTATCAGGATAAAGTTTTGTAGGTGTTGGGAGACATGCAAAGCTATCATATCATGTATGTTTTCCATGCAAAGCTAAAGTGATGTCATGTATATTTTCCATGCAGAAGCCATGGAAGCTTTTTCATGAGACTGAAAAGGAAAAATAAAAAACTGTTTAAGGAAAGCCTGCTTCCTTCTAAACATGTCATTGCCAATATTTTGGCTAACTTTGACAATGTTTTTAGTTTCTTTTGGAAATACTTAGTTCGAAAACAGTTGTAAGCTTACCTTTAAAGTAATTCCTATCAATGTTTTGTGTAAAATATACAGAGTGCTTGACAAAAATTAGGACTTCTCTCATCCTCTCAGTCTAAAAAAGCATTGTTTTTTAGCTCTAGCTGTTAAATTGCATCTTGCTAAGTCCATTAAATGTTCTTTTGAAAAAAACAGAACCAAGATCACTTCACATTCTTTAACATCAAGCATAAAACATTTCAGTTAACTGGAGATTGCTAAGTCATTTATTGTGCATATGTATGCAAAATGTCTATGCTTATCAAATATAAGTTCTTGTTTAGAAATCCTGTATTTTGTTCCCAAAGCAGAGGTGTGCACAGTTCTTTCCACAGGCGATTTGTTTCTATAAGACAGTTTAAATTCAATCCATACCCCTAGCCCTTTATGTTTTCTATGTACTTCAAAAAATACCATTAAAAATATACCTCTCAGTGTGTTTTAATTAAGAAGATTAAAAAAAAAACAGAAAAGCAAACAAACAAACAAAATCAAAGAAGAAGAAAAGAACTCTTTGGAAGCAAAAACTAATTTTTATCTGCTAGTCTCTTTAGAAGAATTATAAACTTTTCCCGAGTTTCTCTGAAATTCCATACTGGATCCTTGGCATTACCTGAAACAAGCTAAACATTTAACAGAAATTTTATATTGGTCTTGACAAGCAATATTTAAAAAACAAAACAAAAAACAATAATAATAAACTCTGCCATTTAAGTCTTCTCTAGAATAAGATAGATGCTAATTACAAACTTTAAAGTTCTACTACCTTTATGAAATTTGATTTGTCTCCTATGGTTTGGTGTCTGACACAAAACTAAAACTTACGGACTTGGTACCTTACCTTATATGTAAGTCATGTTTCTGTACTGGTATTATGTTACCCTTATGAGGTTTGGGTGAGCAATTACATTGTTTTGTTTTGTTACTTTGTAAGGCTGGGCAGTGAACCCAGGTTCTTGCTCATGCTATGCAGGCTAATCTACCACTCAGCTATATATTCTATCTCCATATGCTACTTTCATAGCAAAAAGTTTCACTCAATGAAATAAAGCAGAAAACATCCTTCGCCAAAGAAGGCCTAAAAAAAACAAAACAAAACCTATTTCTTTGCCCTGAAGAACAAAATGCACTAGAAGGGCATTTGGGGGACATTTTCTGTTAATCCACACTGCTGTGGCTTGCTCTCCACCTCTGTGTCTTCTGCCTTGCCTGTCTGTTTCTTCCCACAACCTATAGTCTCCTCAACCTGTAAATATCAAACCTGAATCTCATGAGCAGCTATAGTGCTTTGATACCTTCAGAAAGAATGGGGTTAATTTACTTTAGTAAACCACTCCATCATTTAATAAGGTATTTGTTGTTGGTTTGTTTGGTTTTGGGGGAGGGTTGTTTTGTTTCGGTATTTAATTTTAGTTAATGATTCCCCCATACTAGATCACTAAAAGCTTTTCCCATAAATTGTAGTACATTTTCTTATAATCTGTGACAAATATTAGCTAAATTCCAATAATCATATATTCCCTTCCTTATTTTAATGTTAGTAATTTATTCAAGCTTTTTTTCTCCTAATTTAATAATCCTTTTAGTTTACAATTGTTACATGTTAGTTTGTAAAAGAAATACATGGATAAATTCATATACATTTTTAAAAACCACTTTATGACTTTAACAGTACAGTTAGATATTACAGAAGAAAAACAGTTTTAGAACATATTTCTCTAAGATTCGGAGCAGCACAGTAGATGGCTTAGAAAAAGGCAGTTCCAGAGGGGAGAACACATAAAGAAATCTGCAGGTATGTATTATCCTAGCAAGGTGTTTGATGGACAGGGAGGGGCTGGACTCACAGAGAACACTGCAGAGGAGGATGCCCAGGCTCCAGGAAGTTGCTGTTGGTGATATTTTAAATAAAATATAATATTATTAGTTTTTTTAAGACAGGATTTCAGGACCAGAATTAAGACACCTCTTGCATTTATATATAGTTAATTCATAAACTTCAAGACTCCCAAGTAATGAAAAATCAACTTAGTTGAGGAGAAGGGAGAGAGGCTTATCCAACAAATATTGAGAAATTTCTTCATAAGAAAAATACTAGGAACCAAAGACACCAAAGTCGGCCTGTTGGTGAGGAAAGAAAACCATTCATAGAAATAAGACCTAAACTTTCAGATTGCCAGTGGAAGTCAAGTCTAACTCAAAATTGAGAATTTTAGTTTTTAGAGAAGTCTAAAGAGATGACATTAGATTTAACCCATTCGGTTAATCAAAAGTGTTCTTCCCAATTTCAGAATTAGAAAACAAGCCCATCGATAGAGTGTTGGCAGATTGCTTTTGCTTTCGTGCATGTGCCTGTTTTGCAAGGCCTCCTCCCCTGACTCTTGTTGCTCTCTCCTACTGAGACATTGCTGGCTAACTAGCACTAGGCTGTCCATCATGCACTTACAGAATAATACCAACATTATCCTATTGAGATATGTGTGCTGAAGTTTATGAAAAGCTTATAATTAGATTCTGGGATTACAAATCCTATTACCTTCATAATTCTCATGCTTACATTCAGGTGTGGGAAAACCATACCAAACAAGAATCATTCATAGACAAATAGCCTTTCCGCAGAGCATTGTAGTAAGAACAACCTTGCTGTTTCCCTTCTACAGCAACTGCATATTAAGAAATATTAAGAAAGTAGTATCATGTGAGAAGGAAGAACTACCTTGAGTTTTTCTACTACCCTCATCCTGACTCAGCACATCTTCTTAAGTTTTAAAAATATTTTTTTAAAAAAATCAAAATGAAAATTCCTGTTCTAGAAAGCTCTCCTCTCCCCTTTGTTCCTTGGCTAGTGCATGTCCCGCAGTGTGTGTTTTATCTAATCCTTCAGTCTTGGGTTTCTGGGTAAGTTCATGCCTTTGATTTCCATCTTCCTCCGACATTCCTATACTTCCGGTCATTTTCAAAGTATCTGAATTGTCCTCTTCCATCACTGAGACTTTGGTTTCTAATGGTAAATCCAGTATGAGAACGAAGATCTGATTTCCATTTGATGTGACCAGTTTGGATCTACCTGAAGACCTCTAAAAATTATATAAAGATGAATCTGACCCCCAAGTTTTAAAACTGAGGCGTCATACATTAAAATCTTCCATATCTCTAACTTTCAACAGTTCTGGTTGTTAAAGAAAAGGCTGGGAACAATTTTTGCAAAAAGAAAAAAAAGTCAGGAAAACAAGACCTTCTCCTCTGTCCTTCCATCCCTCCTCTTCCTCTCCCTTTTTCTTTCCTTTCTCTATTTTGTCATAGACATAAACCAGTGCAGTCTAAATCACAGCGTTTTCTTTTATGCAAGTGTGTGTGCATTGCCGTATTTGTTTGTTTGTTTGTTTTTCTTTTCCAATGTGTTTGACCAAGTCAAGACAAACCAGGCCTCTTCCGATGTTAGATTTCACTTAGGAATTACTGGATATGTTTGCTTCTCTCTCTTTCTTAGATTGTGAGTTTCTTGAATTTCTTTATGATTAATGTTGCCTAACTTCACCTCTATTGAAAATTTAAATTAGGAAATTTTTATTATTAGGTCCAGATTCTGTACTACCTTAATTTTTTTTTTTAAGTAATTTGTGATACAAACTTGGGAAATTAGCCAGGGCTCAGTTGTGAATATATCTTCCTTTAATACCATTCCCAGGTACTTTTCTTAGGATAATCACGACAATTTGTGTGTTCCTTTGGCAGCCAATTCTTTTCCTTTTCTGTTGCTTTTTTAGTTCTTCTCCTATGTCACTAATAAACTATTTCAATAGAACTTTACTTTTTAAAAAAAATTTTTTTAAAAAAAATCACAGATAGGATTATCTATTACAGGTTCTGGTAATGTATACTCCTTCTGTGAAGCTGTATTTCTTTTTCCGGACAAGAGTGAGTTGACACGGAAACCCCAAGTCCATCTCTAGCATTCGGCCCTTGCTCCTATCTGCCTTGCTTCACATAATAGTATTCTCATTGCAAAATCTTACTGTCTGTATGTTAGCCGAGAAACCATCATTTAGTTGCTAGTTCGAAGTGTGGGCCCTCGTTATGTGCTTCATCCCAACACCCAAGGTGCACAGATCAGCACAGGTGGTTCAGAGGCTGAGGATGAACCTGAGGTAACAACATCGCCTTCTAAGGGCTATACCTGGAAAGCAAAGGTTTCATCGATGGCCTGGCCCATCTCCAGAAGTGATCAATTATTAAAATCAGACTTTATTTAGCAGCCATAACTCAACTTATTGCATGGCCTGCAAGAGATAAATCAATGACTATATATACCTCTCCAGTATAGTTTTAGAGAATTCAGAGACCTGAAATAGAAACAACGGTTGTACTTATTACATGTTGACTCTGTTTTTGTGTCTTAACCTAATTTCTTATAGTATAAAAATATAACTTTCACAAATCCATGAAAAAGTATTTTTAACAAATTCTGTGAAATAATCACCTAAGTACAACCCAGACCCCTGGACAGCTTTACAAGCCTTTTGGTAGTGAGGGTAGGGTTCCCATAACTGAAAATTAACAACTAATTTCTAGTACCTTAGTCTTAGTCATGGAAACTGGATGTGGAAAGGTTTGGAGCCAAAAGATACTATAGCCACAATGAAATTGAAACTTAGAAACTGCAGTCAATGTCTCTTCTGCACTGACAGGTTGATGAGATGATTCAGTCGGTAAGGACACCTGCCTTCCCCAGAACCTACCTGGTGGAGAGAGAGAGAGAACTGACACCTGCAAGTTATTCACTGATTCCCCTTCCCCAACACGCATACACACAAACACATACTAAATATAAATGTAATAATTTTTAAATTGAATTGACTACAAAAATGTTTATCATGTGCAGGGTTTACCTTACCTTCTAGTTTTCAAAGTTGCAAACCTACACTCTCATTTTTTAAAAGATTAATTCTTGGGCTGGGGAATGCAGATCAGTAGAAGAGCTATCGTCTAGTATGTGCAAGGCCCTGGCTTCAGTGCCTAACCCTGGGAGAAAAAAAGCTTTAATTCTTTCTTAAACCAGGACATATATTCTTCTGGAAATTGAGAGGTCTTAAAAATCTCATTTTAAAAATACTTCATTGTGAAAAACTTTCCAATACTTAAAAATAAATAAAATAATTTTATTTATTTTATTGCCCCCCAAATCTCTATGCTCAACTGTATCCTATGGACTGTGATCTTTACTACTTTCCAGAAAAACATTCATTTTTCCAATGATGACATTAACTTTTTATAAATATTGGTATCTCTTTTTAGAGTCTTCAGCTCCAAACTAGGTCAATTCTATGCAGTTTTTAATATGCATAGCACAAAAAATTGCCTGTTTGGGAAACCTTATTTTTCAAAAGAAGAACAAATAAAGAGCTACTAGCAAACAAAGGGTGAGCTATCCATTTTCTGTGCTTCCAGACAAACTTTGTAAGTCTCTATAGGCACAAAACATTCAAGTATATAAAAGTTTGCTTTTGTTATTTGTTTTTGTTTTTATTATTATTTTTTTTTTTACTAACTGTATGTTCATTTTCGTTCTCTTGCTGTGATGGTCACCATGACCAGAATCATCTTAGGAGAGGGAAATATTTATTTGGCTTACACTTTGCAAGTCCTGGCGCTTCATTGAGAGAAGTCATAGCAGGAACTCAAGAAGAAACGTGGGGCAGAAACCATAAAAGAACACTGCCTGCTATCTCGCTCACTCAGTCATATTTAGCTAGAATCCTTATTTGGTCCAGGACTACCTGACTGTGGAATGTTGTTGGCCCTAATGGGCTGATCCCTCTTTTAATTGATCCCTCAATTAACAATCAAGAAAATCCCATGAGCATTCTCTCATGCAAATGTGATCTGAGCAGTTTTCAGTAAAGACTTCCTTCTCAGGTGACTCTGGGCTGTTCCAAATTTAACAGTGAAAGCTAGCACTATACTAAGAGTTTTTTGTTTGTTTCTTATTTTTACTTTTCTAATCTTTGTAAGGATATTCCCTGAACGTTGGGTTTCTGCATCTTCATTGTGTACGCAATTCAAAATATAAAATAGACAATAATTTGTGATAATTTTTATTGGGATATCTGTAATAAATAAATAGCAATGGAGAGGTAGAGTAGGGTAGCTATCAACAATAACCCTAGTTTTCCATAATTTCATAAGACTAATAGCATATGGAACCATTGGTAGTTTACTTGTTGAGGGAAGGAAATAGAAAGTTGGTTGCCTTAAATGGAACGGCAGAAAATCATGTAACATTTATGTATCAGTTTTGCCCTGTCCAAGTCTTTATAACAGTATTATTTGAATATAAAATGAAGAAATGATATGACTTATAAAGGCCAAAGAATACAAAACAAGCCTAAATTAAATTAATGAACATAACTTTTTCTCCCCTCATAGTCTTTTTGCCACGTGACCTTATTGTGTCTTTTATAGTATAATTTTCTTAAATGTCTTTATCCCCATTTTGTATTTGTCTATACACAAAGTAAAAAATAGGGTCTGAGTTGTGCCATCTAACACTTTAGTAGTTCCACATTTAAAATGGAATATAGGGACTGGAGAGGTGGCTCAGAAGTCAGAAGCACTTGCTGCTCCTCCAGAGAACCCTGTAGTGACAATTAGGGGAAATTTTATAAGAATATGTTTTTGTTTTAATGCCAGGTGTTGAGGACATGGGGCTGCTTCGAAGCAGCTGACTATGATTTGCCTCATGCTCTAATAGAGGCATGGTTTTGCCAGCTGCATTTAGTTCCTGTAATTGTGTGATACTTGGATTTCTGGGGACCTCTTAGAGGGCCTCAAGAAAGTTTGTTAGTTGTTTGGTTGTTGTTGGTCTTGGTTTGTTAAATAGTCATGTGCAAAGACGAAACAAGAAGAAACTAGATATATTGACATCAGAGATTAAACTTGTCCCAAAAAACTCAATGCCCCCTAATCAGCAGCAAGTAGTCTAGCAATAACATTATTCCCTCTCTAGCCCCTAACTCTATTCAGGGATCTAGTTCCTTTCCTCTCTGTTTTTTGGTTTTTTTGTTTTTGTTTTTTCTCTTTTATCTAGTGTTAGGGAGTTGAAAGGGCGGAAGACAGAACCCACAACATAGCCAAAAGCAAGCTAGAGAACCCAGGTCCATTTCCTTGTTCCCAAGAAAGCTGGCTTATAAGCATGTGTAACTCTAGTTCCAGAGGTTCTGATGTCCCTTCTGACCTACAAATATTCTATTTTCCCTCTCTTGAAAGGTTCTTCCCACTGGCCCTTAGCAATTTCCTGACCTCTCTGGGTATTCCAAATGAAACATAGATAGCTAAAGATTCAAAGCTAATCTCCACAAATGAGGGAAAATGTGACATTTGTCTCTCTGAGTTTGGATTATCACACTCACAATGATTGTTTTCAACTCCATTTATTTCATAATTTCATTTTTTCTTAATAGCAAAGTAATATTCCAATGTGTAAATATACCACATTTTCATGATCCATTCATCAATTAACAGCCAGCTAAACTATCCCCATTTCCTGGACATTGTGAATAGAGTTCCAATAGAATAAGAATAGGTATCTCTATATTAGCATATAGAGTCTTTGGAGCATAGTTGGATCATATGGTAGATCTAGTTTTAGATTTTTGATGCTCCTCCACACTAATTTCCATAGTGGCTGAACCAGTTTGTACTCCCACCAACAGTGAATAAATGCTCCCCTTTCCTTCCATCAGTGCTAGTATTGTAGTTGTTTGATTTTATGTTTTTGTGGGTTTTTGTTTTTATTATTTTATTTTAATTAATTAATTTATTTTTTACTTTAGCCATTCTGACTGCAGTAAGATGAAATCTAAAAGTAAATTTTAATTTGTACTTTCTTGATGGCTAAAGGTGTTGGACATGTTTTTTTTTTAAGTTTTTTTTCAGCCATTTCTATTTCATTTTTGAGAATTCTTTATTTAGTTCCATGTCCCACTTTTTAGTAGAGAGTTTGCTATCTTGATACCTTTTTTTTTTGTTCTTTATATATTCCAGATACGAGCTCTCTGTCAGATGTGTAACTAGTTTCCCTATTTTATAGGTTTCCTCCTCACTCTATTGAGAGTGTCCTTCGTTGTCCAAGATCCATTGGCTTCATGAGCTTCCATTTTTTTAATTGTTGAGCATAATGCCTGTGTTAACAGGGTCTGTCAGAAATGTCCTTTCCTGTGCCAATGAGTTTGAGTGTATTTTCTACTTTCTCCTTTGTTAAATTCAGGATATCGGGTCTTATGTTAAAGTCCTTGAGTTCTTTTTTTTTTTTTGCTGTTGTTCAGGGTCAGAGATAAGTATTAAGTTTCATTCTTCTACAAATAGCTATACAGGCTGACCAGCACCATTTGTTGAAGAGACTGTCTTTGATTGAAATGGGGGATTACATAGGTCTTGAGATTGTTTTTTGCCAGTACCATGCTGTTTTTGTTACTAGTGCTCTATAGTATATCTTAAAATCAGCAATGGTGAGAGCTCCAACTATTGTTGTTGTTGATGATGTCTTTTAAAAAGTATTGCAGTATAGAGGAGGAAAAGATCTTCGAGGAATGTCTGGATCAAATCCCCCTTCAACGATGTTAATTTGAAATCATTTATCCTAACCCATATTCTCTTTTTCAAATTTTGATCAAAACTGAAATCCTTCTGCTATGCCCAGTTAAAGGGTAGGTGAGCAGAATCATCAAACGAGAATAGTTTATCACAAAGCAATCAACACAATGTCTAAAAGAGAGATGACATTTGCTAATTTCACTGGAGTTGTGTCAGGGAATAACCAAACACAATTAAGAACTCTGGAAAGAAAGCTGATATTCCAACTTTCAAAAATGGTTTCAATAAGACTATCAGAGACTATTTAAACAATCCCCATTATAATTTAGCCTGGAGATTTCATTGTCTGCTTGATATAGGAGTATTTACCTTATATTCTGCCATGCCCTTCAACATTATGACTGTATGTTCTGAAGCCATGAGGCAAAATAAACCAGGGGTTGGGTAGAGAAGGAAGATGAAGAAGAAGGGGAGGAAGAAGGAGAAGGAAGAGAAGGAGAAAGAGGAGGAGGAGAAAGATCAAGCTTAGAGAGAAATGAGGAAAGATCTGAAGAATTAAAATAACATAGACAGGGGTCATATCAGTGGCCTTAGGGGATTTAACCACACTTAGCATCACTTTCCTACAAGTAATATAAGAATAGAGATATTTACCTAACTCAGAAGGCCATCATGAGGACTGAATTAGATAATACTATTCAGATTAAAAAGCTAACACTGTGTACTTAAAACAGTACTGAGCTTTGAGAATGTCAGACACTATTCTAAATGTTCAATAAATGCCATCTTCATCGTCACAAGACCCCATGATGAAGGTACTACTATCATTTCCTTGCCTTAAAAATCAGGGTAGTGGATTCTCATTAGAGTTCTAATTTGCATTTCCCTAGTGAGACATTTCAAGAATCAATTCTGAATATATGAGAAACAATGTGGATAGTCATAAAAATATTGAAGAAGCAGGTAAAACTGAAAAGACTCATACTACCATATTTAAGACTGCCCTAGGCCAGCTGTGGTGGTACATGCCTTTAATCCCAGCACTTGGGAGGGAGACGGGGTAGGATCTCTGTGAGTTTGAAACCAGCCTGTCTACAAAGTGAGTTCCAGGACAGCCAGAACTACTACACAGAGAAAACAGTCTTGAAAAACCAACCAACCAACCAACAATAACAATGACAAAAAGACCGCCCTATAGCTACTGTCCTGAGGACAGAGTGGAATGAAGTCCAGATGGTTCACCTAATGTGTACTCTCCTGATTTTTGTCAGTCATGTTAACCAATCAATGCAGTAGAAAAAGTGTTCTCCACAATAAATAGTTCTCATGCTATTGACTTTTTAAATTAAATTTATTTTACTAGAAATATATAAATTGTAATAATATGCAATAAAACTTCTTTTAAAAGTCAAATATTTTCTTGATTATGAGATAGTAAGAAAAGAAGAAAATAAGAAAACAACAATGTAAGCTGGGCAGTGGTAGCACAAGCCTTTAATACCAGCACTTGGGAGGCCCCTGTCTCGAAAAATCAAAAAAACAAAAAACAAAAAAAACCCCATAAAACAGAAAACAACAATGTAGATGTAGTAGTAAATTGTTAATTTGCTCTAATTTGCTCTACGCCCCAGCGGGTGCCCATGCCTCCTCTACGCCCACCCAGATGTTTTGGATTCCCAAAAGAAACACACACATACACACACTCACACACATACACACACTCACACACACACACACACAGAGAGAGAGAGAGAGAGAGAGAGAGAGAGAGAGAGAGAGAGAGAGAGAGAGTATGCCTTAAACAGCATAATGGCTGGGCACTTCCAAACCTCCCCAAAGCTAACACACACTTTCCTCTAATATTCCTGAGTTATTACTTTCTAAAATCTATATTCCATTTCTGCTACCTCAGACTCAATCAGGGAAGTGGCCCCTGGGGCTGCTTCGCTTCCCTGACTCTTACATGGCTGGATGCTTTCTCTCAAGTCTGATCTTCTTTGACTCTCTCTCTCTCTCTCTCTCTCTCTCTCTCTCTCTCTCTCTCTCTCTCTCTCTCTCTCCCTCCCTCCCTCCCTCCCTCCCTCCCTCTCTCTCTCCTTCCCCCCCCCCATGTCTGGGAATCCTAAAAGTCCTACCATTGGCCGCTGGCAACTTTTTTCCTAACCAGAGTGCAGATGTGTGGGTTACTGGGTGATTTCAGGAATCAAATTAACACAAATAGCATTAGAACCAAACTACAACATGTAGAAGTAAATTTGGGGCCTTTTCTACCCATTCTAGCTTCTAAATAATGACACAGAGTCAGTTTTAGTAACAAGATTTAAGCACTATAGCTGGGCAGGTAGTTATCTGTTCTAACCCTCCATGACTGCCTGCTACCCAGTGTGTGGCCCTTTACCTGCCATCTTAGTCTGGCCCTGGATGCTTCTGCTCCATCAATGTCCTTATGGTGACTCCCCTGGCGACTTGCTCATGGCAAATTCTCTTGGCAAATCCTTTCTGCCTCTTTCTTCCACCAGACACCCCTCTCACTGAAACTGGAAGTCCTGCCTCCCCTCTTTTCTGTCCAGCTATTGGTTAATCAGCAATTTACTAACCAATCAGAGGTGGTAGAAAACAATTTTTATACAACATCGAAACAGAAGGTGCTTGACAATGCCAACATCCAGACTGCGGTCACATCTCTGGGCCACAGAAATCAGCATCTGAATACACAGTGTACAAAACCATCTCCATTTATCTCACCCTTTTAGTTCAATAAAGGCTCTATCTCTTATAATAATAAATTATATACAATAAGAACAATTCTGAAAACTATTAGATAAGAATTACATTCACAATGTCCCGTCCATTTGTATTTGGTAACCTTGGATAAAATATTCTATTATTTATCCTATCTTGGTGAGTTCAGAGTTCTGTACTTAAATAATTTTCTTAAATCCTAAACAACTTAAACTTAATTGTGAGGCTATAGCTATCTAGTCTTCAATCCCATCAGAGACCTGAGTATGCAGGAAGTACGGAACAAGCAGTTTCCAAAACTGTAGAAATGACAGAGACATCTGGCTGCATGGAGAGTAACCCAAGATTCCTCTGCAACATTTGGGGGTATCATCTTCAGCCTTCTGCCCAATATAGTTGACAGATTTTTCTGTAAAGCAGGAATTATGAAGGACTGCTTACCTTGTCTTGGCAAAGCTTGGCAACCAACTTCCCTGTATCTCTTTGGACCAGTTTGGACAGCTTTCTGTCTGCAGTTGAAGCAATTGCTCAGTAGCTACCTTGTAAACTCCATATGGAGGCTCTTTAATGCCCTTCACCTTCTTTGAAGTAGAATGGGGTTGTACCCAGGAGTTGACAACCATCCCCAACGCAGCATAGAGAACAACATCATAGATATGAAAATTAGAAGTTATCAAACTTAATGTCTGATCACCAATAAACTAAGCAGATTTTAGATTAAATAGCAATCCACAGCTTGGAGAATGTATATGCATTTAAACACATAAAGAATTTGTATTCAGAAAACATAGATTTCAACTTTAAAAAAAATCTAAGCAACCTAATAAAAATTAAGTGAGTGACATTCATTGTCTATTCATTGATATTTAGAGTCACCTAGAAAACAAACTTCTGGACATGAAAGTGAATTTCTAGACTCCATTAATTGAGAATTGAGACGGGAAGACCCATACTACATGTAAGTGGCACATCCCTTTGGCTAGATTCTTGATGGCATATGAATGAGAAAGTAAACTAAGCCTGGCCATTCATCTCTCTGCTTTATCATTATGAATGCATTTTTACCAGGTACCATTTTGCCTTAACCACCGCAATCAATTGAACACTGATGTTACATGTTTTAACCTCTCTAAACAATAGCAACTCCTTTTTCCCCAATAATATTGTTATTGATTCTTTGGGAATTTCATATCATGCACCCCGATCATACTTCCCAGTCCTTCCTTCCATGTCCACTCCTCAACCCTTGTGACCCCGCCCAAATGATAATAAATATAAAAAAATAGGAAAAAAGTGAATGCAATTTGAGTTGTGTATATACTCATTGGAGCATGGTCAAACTCCCAGTGGTCTGCCTCTTTAATAGAACTGAGTCCTCCCCCTCCCACACTCCCATCAGAAGCCATAAACAGTGAAGAGCTGTGCTTCAGCATTCTTATCACACTTTTTAAGGGTTCTCTCCTGGGCTTCCTGTCCAGCCTGTTAATTTTTTAGGGGGTGGGTTGGTATGGGAGTAGGAGGTGTCACAGAAGCTTTCCATGTACCTCTTCAGCAAACTGTTAGATAAAAATACTGAGAGCCAACAGACTTGCTTTTCTGTTGATATCAGAGGAAAAATATTTAATCTTTTACCATTAAGTCTTGTTTTTGGTAAGCTCTTGTAGATTCTCTATTCTCTCCTCCTAGTTTGCTAAGGTTTACTTTTTGTTTGTTTGTTTGTTTCCTTTCTTTCTTTTCTTTTCTTTTCTTTCTTTCTTTTTTTTTTTTTTTTTTTTTGTATTTTTGTGTTTGTTTTACCAAGAATGGCTACAAATTCTGTTCTGGTTTTTTATTTGGTTGGTTGGTTGCTTTTGCTTTTTGTTTTTGTACTCTGTGAGAGGATCATTTTGGTTTCACTTTCAGTCTGTTAGTATGGTAAGTAACACTGATGGAGTTTATAAAGTTAAACTAACCTTGCATTCTTGAGAAAAGCTTCACTTGAAATATATCCTTTGGTCTGAACTGCTATAATTTTTTGTTATGAAAATTTCAATCTATGCTCATAAAAACAATGTTCCCTGTTTGTTTTCTTGTACAGTTTTGGATTGGTTGTTCCATCTCAGTGAAACTAGGATCTCAGAAAGAGTTGGGAACTGAGTGCTTCTTTTTAATTGTCTGACTGAATGATGCTTGTTTATTATCTTCTTTGCATGTGTGGGCAGAATTCACCTACCAAGCCATCTAGACTTTGTTTTCTCTATGCAAAAATGTAATTTAAAAATTCAGTCTATTTAACAGATACATGAAATTTAAACAACCGATTTTTGGGGCCTTAAAGAGTTTTATAATTATATGTAGACAACCTCTTTTTATACAGTTCGATGCCCTGCAGACTTTAACACATTGGCTCCCCAGGATCTCCCACTAGCCTTTACTCAAGGAAACAACCCGTGTCCATTCGGATTCCTCTGCTCAGCAACACAGTCTGGAAATAGTTTCTGGGCCACAACCTAACACAATGTTGCTGTTTATCTCATTTGTATTTGGTCTTGTAAGTCATGGTCGTTCATTGTCTGCTGTCTTTCTGCTTTCTTTTCTCTTTTGAGATAGCATCTCACTATGTAGCCTAGGCAGGCTGACCTATGCCCTGGTTCTCCCAAGTGTTGCAGTTGCTGACATGAGCTACCAAGTCCAACCTGCTGTCCAGTTTCTTGAAAAGCAATGCTTTACACATTTTATTTACTTCAGACAGTAGAGAGAATTCAGTTTCTTCTATTTCACCTTGGCTGGAAGCCCAAGTCCATTCTTCAACTTTTAATACATTTATCTTACTCAAATCTAAACAACTTATCTCTCTTACACTGTAGTTAAATTTTTCTTAGTAATACTTCAAAATTTGACACATTAAAAAAAAAAAGCATCTTTTCTCCAGGAAAGGTAAAGCACACTTTCTACTGTTTTATTTAGCTCAGTGCTTGGCTCATAATTTTCACTGACCAGCTTCATAAAAGGTCTTCAGTGTAAGCTATTGAGATCAATTTGACAGAAAGACTTGGTGTGATGAATGCATTCCCTAATTGTTAAAAAATAATCCAAGCAAAAGACTTAACTGCTGCACCCAATTCTTCTTTCACTACTACACCACTCTTGGCAGAAAACATGGAAACCAGCCAAATATTCTCTTTTGTGTCTATTTTTCCCACCACAGTAAGTTGGAATGTCATAAAGACATTTTTCTTACTATTCAAAAAAGGAAAAGTAAAAATTCTTAATATGAACTTGTATAAAGCATGCATTTATCTATTAAACTTGTAAATTTAAGAACTAAAACTTGAACATTAGACAACTTTGAGGCTGTCAGTGAGTCAAACTACTGTCTAATATTTAGGCTTGATCATCTCCTTTGTGGGTGATGTGTACCCCAGGCATTAACTGCAGGCTGAAAGTTCTTCTGTTCTGATCTATCTTCCAGTAAGCATTATTTCTACTGGCAAGTAAGATATTACATTATGGGATTTGGATAGACTTCAATGGCAGGAAAAGCCTGATCTCACAGCAGGTTCATTGGGCAGAGAATGATACAAAACAGTTTCTCAAATAAATAAATAAATAAATAAATAACCTCTGAGTAATCACACGTGCGTGTGTGTGTGTGTGTGTGTGTGTGTGTGTGTGTGTGTCTGCTTGCATTTATGTGGACATGGGCGTGTGTGTGTATACTTATGTATGTGTGTGCACATGTATGTGTGTGCTCTTGTGTGTCTACTTGTACTTATGGGTATGGGCATGTGAATATTCTTACATATGTGCTCACGAATGTGTGTAAATTCTGGTGTTTGTGTGGGTGGGTGGATGTGTGCATGCACACATGCCTACTCAATCATGTATACCCATGCAAGAGTACAGAGTAGAAAGGGAAAATCCTCATCTCATCAGCCAGGAGGCAAAAGAAAAGAAAGAGAGATCAAAGTACCATTATTTGATTCACCAACGCACTCCCAATGACCTAAAGAATGTGTACCAAACCCACTTCATAAATATTTACCAATTCCAAATACCATCGCCTTTGGAGTCAAGCCATTAACACAGGAGTCTTTGGAAGATTTTCAAGACCTCAAGCTATAGCAACACTCAAATAGGGTTTTTTCTTCTTAAAGTGCTGGCGTCCTCCATGGAATTGCTTTTCAGGGTAGAGAAACAGAGCAACCAGGCAATTGTTACAGTGTGGAAGAAGACTGGTATCCAGGGTATTTTTGGATTATTTCTTGCCACATTCCCAACTGTAGCTGATGGCATATGACCAGAATAATCAGGTCTTTTAGTAGCTTCAAAGTATAGTTATCTTGTATTTGGTTTTACTTTCTTAAATTAACAATAAATAAAAACATACTTAGAATATAAAATTTATTCCTAAGAAACTAACATTTAAAAAAAAAAAAGAAGACAAAATTGCCCATTCACACATATCAGCTTTTAAGGAAAAGCAACTAGGTGTTGGCTTCCCAGCTGCCTCTGCCAAATCTTGAAGGCAAGTTGATAAGGTTAATTGTGCTTTATAGTGAGACATGAGTGACTGCTCTCCTCGCAGCAGATGATTTCTTACTTTTTCCCTTTCTAGACAAACAGCACCAGATTTCTGAATGTAGGACAGTCACTCTGATCAGTTAAAAATAATCCACTCTGTCTTGATATTTTTTGTAATCGGGGTGTTATTATTTATGCCATTTTAAAAAGCCAAGCCTTGAAAACAGCCTATGTTCCTGGTAGAACCTACTTTGATTTTTCTGACTAGTTCTTACTAAACACTACCTTTTCCAGTGTTAAAGAGTGACTTAGGTTCAAGGCACATAGTGTGATGTTTTGCTGTAAGGATAGGAAATGATTCCTATAAAGGGCTAATCACCTCTCATCTTGTAGTCACTGTATTAATTACTTTTCTCTTTGTTGTGGCATAAGATCTGACAAAAGCCAGCTATGATGCATTATACCTATAGTCATGAATATTCAAGAAGTTGAAGCAAGATTGGCATGAGTTTGAGACCAAAGTAGTCTATATCTTAAGTACCAGGCAACCCAGTTGTACACAGCAAGACCGGGGACGAGGGGAGCAGAAAAAAAGGATGGAAGAAGAAAGGAGAAAGAGGAGAGGAGGGGAGGGGGGAAGAACACCTTCCTCTCTAGTACATCCTTTTGCTGTATCTGTGATTTTTGCACGTTCTGTGTCATGGAAGCTTGTGGGCTGACTCTCCTGAGTCTTTGTTGGCATCCTCTCTTTCTGAGATGTTTGACTCTTGATTCACCTGCTTTGTTTACTTTAACACTTGTGTGATTATTAAATGTTACACCTTTACTGGAATCAGAAAGCTCTTCTGTTCGAACTTTTGTTGTGGCCACTATACCTTGGTGGCCATTTCTTCCCCATCATGGTCCCTTGTGCATAGGAATGAGACCTGAATTCCCATTGGTTGTCTCAAGACTCAGGTCAGGTCAGCATCTATAGAAGGTAGCAGCAGCCCTCAGGGAAGAGACACACATATGGGGCAGACAAATCCTGGTTCTGATCCTGGCTCTATCACTTGATGATATAGACAATTTCTTTTCCTAGAACTAGCTTGCTGCTAAGTAAAATTGTCTTCTGATTCTATAAATGGTGTTCTAAAATTCTAGGATAAATTGACAAGACAGTCATTATCCCTCTACCCCAAGGACAGCAGTGCAGGAGAGGCTCCTTAAAATCTGCAACATGAAACCAGACATGACTGCTCATACCTTTACCCTGCACCCCCAGAAGTTGGGAGACTGAGTCAGGAGAATTGGTTCAAATTCAAGGCTAGCCTGGCATAATGAGTTCAAGGCCTAGTATCTCATAGTGGAGGGTTATCTCAATAAAACAAAATAAATAAATATATTAAAAATATGTTTCTTATACCCAGGAATCCATGGAACTATGTTGGGTGGGGGGGTGTTATTCTAGAGTTTTCCTTTTTAGCACCATGCTGATGACTACTTCTATCCCAAAGCTAGGTAGAGTACAACTAGTGATTATTTTATTTGGGAAGTTGAAACCCAAAATGTTAGAAGTGACAAAATGCAAGTGGGGTTGGCAAGAGTGGGAGACAGAAACAGAGCCAGGTGATGCCTTTTCAAGCTTGCACATATTCATGACCAGCCCTGAAGAGTCACAGGGGTGTCACAGGTGGCTTTGGAGACGTCCCCATAGACTATACTGGGAGAAAGAATGCCTTGTGACAATTTGTGGGAGGAAATCAAGAAGGCAGAATTTCTCTATCTTCCATTCCCCCCACTAGTTAAGTTTTATATTGTGAGTATTAGCTCCTCTCCAAGTCCAGCGTGCTGTGGCCACATGGAATACCAGTATGTTCTATGGCATTCCCTTCAGGTCTGGTGGGAAGAAACCAAAACTCCAGGCATGTGGCTAGTAAGTGTCAAGGAGCATCTGAGGTGGAACATATGACATGATCAGTGTGATCCAGCATCACTTTTCTCATTTTCCAACAGATGAATAACATGCAGTGTCCAAAGGCTTTCCCCAAGGTCATATTGCTGCTGAGTGGTGGTTTGATGGCATTAGCATAGTCTGTCTGGAAACTGTAGAAGACCAAGGTCAAGAACTTGTCACACAAGCCTGACAGCTGATTCTAGGACCCACAAAAAGCCAAATTAGATTCTCTAATCTCAGCACTCCAGCTGGGAGATGGAAGGGAGAGAGAGAATAGTAATATCAGGGACAGCAAGCCTGGGGTATGGATAGAAACAAGAAGGACCTTGCCTCAACAAGGTAGAAGGAGAGAACTAAGTCCTGAAAGATGTCCCCTCACATCCATGCATGCACTGTGCCATGCACAGCACTCCCCTCTCCAAAATATTTTAAAATAATTGGATTTTATGACGCATGAAAAACAGACTCACTAAAGGTTTTCTAGCTGCAGAATGACATGAGTTAAGAACTTTTAAACAAAGCCCTCTATCTCTGTGCTGTCATCTAATCTGACAAAGTGGCGGAAGTGGGTGATTACAGAGAGGTGCTGGCATTGGAGAGAATATCCCAGGCTTTTGGGGAATCCTGATGGCATCTAGAGTCTCACTTGGCTTTCAACATTGCATACCAACCATCCTGTCTCCATGTAAGCTGTACCGACCAAGGAAAGAAATGAAGCAGATGTCACAGAGATGGCTTAGAAAAGCCGAAGTGCAAAGAGGAGAGTGTCTCAAGGGCCAGGAACAAGAGGATGGATGGATTGTGTCTCTCCCAAGGTGCCCTGAGGTTCAAGGAATCTGGCCTGATCACGTGGTGAGAGACAGACTGTCACTTCCCTCTACCCACGTTCTGTCTGAGTGCTTCAGCAGACAATGAATTGGCCTAGATGCCCACATGTACGCCACTGCTTCTGAATGATAGAGTTGCGTCTAAGACTGGCCTTGATTTCTCATAATGGCTGGCTCACCTCCCCCATGGGTCAGCTGCACCGTGGGACTGTGGAGGTCCAGATCTGCCTCAGTCTGGGTGTGAGGCTGCCCTCAGTGATGCTGTCTCAAGTAGGTGTCCCGACACCAATATGTTCCCCTTTGTAAAATTTCTCTATATTGAACTCTATAATCACATGTTTATTTCTGGAAAGCACATATCTTTTGATGTGATTTCTTTAATTTTTAATTTTAGTTTTCATTTTTTGGTACTTGGCAAAGATTCTTCAGTGAGAAGAATACACGTTAAGGCATACGTTTAAGGTATTTCTCATCAGGCTGAAGAGATGACTCAACAGTTAAGAGCACTTGTTCTTACAGAGGACCTGGGTTCAATTCCCAGCACCCACATGGTAGCTCATGACCATCTGTGACTCTAGTTCTAGGGGATCCAACACCCTCCTCTGACCTCAGTGGGTACCAGGCATGTACATGGCATAAAGACATGCATGTGTGTAAATAAATATAAAAATAAACTATGTAAAAACTCATCATCTACTCATGATCTTGGTTTTGTATGCACATTTCTGATTCAAATTATACTTAGTTCTTACTTTGACAGTTTCTCATTTGAATGCAAGAATTAAATTGTGTGTGTGTGTGTGTGTGTGTGTGTGTGTGTGTGTGCGTGCAGTTCTCTGACACAACAAAGTCATTAATCTACCAAAATACAATTACACTGCAGCATTCTACTGTATTATTACCATTCATGGGTGCGTGTGCCATGCCACTTGTGTGATTCAATAAATAAAACCAGACTCTGACTTTGTACTACCAACCCTCTCCCTGTTTTTTACTGATAAAAGATAATAATGTATTTTCTAAACTTAGTAATCCTTAACTTTGTCTGTTGTAACCACTGGATGAAGTAGTTTTCCCTTGAAACTCTCTGTGTAATAGCAACATAAGATGTCAGGACAAGAAAAGAAGAAAAAATTAGTAGCAGCAGTTATAGCCTCTGAAGTAGTATGTGATTATATGAAATGCTATCAGTATATTTTATTTATTTATAGATATTATATTAATGACAGAGATAATATGGTTTGGTCATGCTGGCTTGTGCCTTTCCTTGAATAGTGGTTGGCAGTTGGTGGCACAGGTGGCAATAACAAGTTGTAGATTTTAGCATGATACAAGTACTATTTTAAGATCCATCTCTGAAACCTAAGCAGATCAAAGGAATTGAAACTGATCCATTGGTATCAAACTACAATTTCCATGATGCTTCTTGCTAGAGCACTGATAAACAAAAGTATTTGATTACTTTTTAAAAATTAAGTGAATTTTCATAATAAACATTTGATTTACAAAAGGTCACATTAACATTGACAAATTATGAAACAATTATTCATAAAAACAAAATATAAAAGATGAAAAGACAAAAACTATGTACTTTTTTTTTTTACCTAGAACACAAATTTTGGTTAGATAATGGAATTCAATTAAATGGCAGATTTTAAAATAAAAAAAAGAAGTCTCAATGCTTTTGCAATACAGTCTAGAAATCAATGAAATATTCTCTTTCAGCTCAATTGATAATGGAATAAATCATTTATTTATTATTTATTGTGGTGCTTGCACCCCAGGTTTTCCCACATACAGTGATACAAGGTCTTTCTGGATGATGATAAATAATGCATTCTTTTTGCATTGTAGTGGGTATCTATAAATGGTCTTTCTCACACTCCTCTTGTAGAAAATTCTCATTTTGCCCATGTAACTAATATTGGTCTTTCTCTGTATTTCCAGGTTTCCTGTGACTAAGTTGTATCTTTTCCTAACTTCATAACTTGGCTGTCCAACTCTTGCTTCAATTACAAGAGCCCATTTAATCCATCTTTTTCCTGAGTTTGGTAGAACTGGTATCTGTCTTTTACCATCTAATCCTTGAAGTTCACACAGGTAAGGTATCTGTCAGGTATACAGCAGATCTAAACAGATCCAGTGGGAAATCCTAAAGCAGGCATGAATGGCTGATATAAAAAAACAAACAAACAAACAAACAAAAACATGCATTATTGGGTATGGAGAGATGGTTCGGTGTTTAAGGGTGCATACTGCTCTTACATAGGACCTGGGTTTGGTTAGCAGCACCCAAGGTGGGCAAAGCACGATTCCCTGTAACTGTAGTTCCAGGGGAATGCCTCTGACCTGGCACCTGCATTCATATGACAACCCACAAAGACACACATACTTACAAATAATTAAAGTACATCTTTTTTTTTTAAGCATTATGATGGCTGGAGAGGTGGCTCGAAGCTAAGAGAACATGCTGCTCTTGCAAAAGCCACAAGTTCAGTTCTCTTCACTCACATCATTGGCTGCCTCATGATTACCCATCACTCCAGCTCCTGGAGAATCCAATGCCTCTGACCTAAGTGCTTGTACTCACATGCCCATGCACACCACAGACACACATACATGCATGGGCTTGCACACACACACACACACACACACACACACACACACACACACACACACGCACACACGAATACACACACCACAATTAAAAATAATAAAAATTAATCTTTTTAAAAGTGGTATTTTATCAGGCTATTCAAGGATTTTGCCTAGTGGGTATTACAGCGCTCATAACCAAGACATCAGCAACCAAGACCTGAGAGGATCCAGTGCACCGATGACTTTCAGCACACTGTGCCATGTAGCCATATAGATGCTATCAGTTATGCTAGAGGCATTTAGTGTTGTTTCAGGTCTTTGACCCTTTCAACCTGCTGCCCTTGCTCTGGCATCCAAACGTGTGACTTGAGGACTCTGAATGATACTCAGAGAAGTTAAAACATACTATTTTCTCAATTCCAGGTCATCTGTGCTTCACAGTGTGTCTAATGTTGGATTATGTGTTGCAGTGATGTTCACTTATAAACTCATCAGCCACTTAGAAAAGCAGGAATCCATTGTCACTTTACCCATGTGCAAACCTGTGTGCACAAAGAATCTGTTCGGCAGTTATCTAATGTTTAATTCCAAAGTTAAATTGGGATCTCACTTACGAAATGAAAGCCTTTCATTAAAGCACTGAGTATCTGTCCATCAAAACATCCAGCTGGCTTTTTCGAAAAGCAGAAAGAAGTGTGGTGTTAGTCAGAGAGGATATGCACAGAAGAAAAAAAAAAGAAAGAAAAAGACACTGCTATTTCTCAGATGCATAGCAATTCTGTCAGGCTGAAGGATACTGAAGAGGTCAGGGTTTGAGCGTGGATTAGACATGCCACAGGTTACCATGGTGTTATAATGACAACAGCCTAACACTTTTCTGAAAATTCTTAAATATCACACATACATATTTACTCTTAGGTTATGATTTGCTACTGAGAGAAAAAACAGTCTGTAACTATATGGATGAGATAAAATTATTTGCAGTTAAAAAATATCTTCATTTACCTTATTCCCCCCTTCCCCACCTCCTGAAGCTACCGTCAGATGGATGAGATGTATCAAAATTGCTTTGCAACATGCAATCCAGGGATCCATGCTTTTCTGTGTGCTTCTGCCAGGTCATTAACTGTGACTAGACTTCTGTTTCTCAAATAAACATGTGTTTTAACAATGTTAGATTAAGTATAGCAGGCTCAACTGAATTGTTTAGTGACTAATATTATTCTTTGTGAAAAGTTCCAATTCATCATTAATTCATGCACATTGTTGATCGAAGACTATATAAGGTTTGCTACTATATTTAATTTCAAAATATTTTTCATAAAAGAAGTCTTCGATGTTTTTGCACGAGGTTTCCACCATGGTGTATATTAAAAGCAACTAGTGATGTTGAAGAAGTTTCCTTGCCATTTTAGTGGCTCTTTTAAATTTCTCATAAAAATTAGGGGCAGTTGGGATTGAAAGGAGCCAAAATGCGCAAACATTTAAATGACCTGGTTTTGTAAAGGCTGAAAACTATGAGCTTTGAGGCTCGTGACAACTGAAATGGCAAGATAAAATAATGAATCCAGTGATGCATTCATAATGCATGTCTTGTTTTGTTTTTTGTTTTTGTTTTTTTGTTTTTTTTTTTTAGATCAGCCATTCATGCCTGCTTTAGGATTTCCCACTGAACCTGTTCAGATCTGCTGTATACCTGGTAGATACCTTACCTCTGTGAACTTCAAGGATTAGGTGGTAATAGACAGATACCAGTTCTACCAAACTCAGGAAAAGATGGATTAAATGGGCTCTTGTAATTGAAACAAGAGTTGGACAGCCAAGTCATGAAGTTAGGAAAAGATACAACTTAGGCACAGGAAACCTGGAAATACAGAGAAACGCCAATATTAGTTACATGGGCAAAATGAGAATTTTCTACAAGAGGAGTGTGAGAAAGACCATTTACGGATATCCACTACATGGTAAAACAAACAAACAAAAAAGTTTTATTTATCAACATCCAGAAAGACCTTGTATCACTGTGGGTGGGAAAATCTGGGGTGTAAGCACTATGATTACATGTAATCAATGAAGGTATTACAGTAGTGTACCATTGACATCTGAAAAATTTCTTTGCAAACTCTAGCCAAGGGGTTTATAAATGTGACATTGCTATTCAAATATTTTAATTCAATTGAGTGGCTATCTACTCCCTTCTCACTACTTCAAAAACATAAATAGCCCTCTGTGGTGGCACATACCTTTAATCTCAGCACCCCAGGGGAAGAATCAGGAGGTTTTTGGGTTCTAAATGAGTCCTAGCTACATAGTAAGTTTGTGCCCAGCCTGGCCTAGATAGTAAGATCTCGTTTCTAAACAGTAATTAAGCAACCAATCAACAATAATAATAACAACAGAATACCTACGAAATAAAAGGGAATACTAAGATTTAATGTTCTATTTTTGATTTATATATAGTTTGTAAACATTTTGAAAGTGGCTTAATTATAGTCTGAGGAAGGATGAAAATGTCAGCAAGCTGTGTAACAGTTTCCTCTGAGATTGAAACTTTCCGTCTTGCAGGTAAACTCTTTAAAACAGAAGATAAACAACTCAAAATAGTTTCAGGAAGTTCCTGAAATAGAGCAGATTGACTAGGCCTCCTCCCTACCAGAGTAAGCAATAAAAGCCAAGAGTCCCCATTAAAGGAGCAAAGCCAACCTGCAAAGAAGAATCTCAACCTAGTTAAGTACAAAGAAGACTTTGACACAAGGCTACTTGCCTGGAAGTGGAAACCCACCAAGCTGCCTGGAAGAGGTTTAGAGCAACTGAGGTACCTGGAAAGGACACACTCCAACTGTTGAGCTGCCTGGAAGTTGTGACATGTGTTCCAGTTCCCTGCTTTGTGAGCTACCACCCATGATAGGGTGGGTTTTGGTGATGCAGCTGTCTTTGAGTCATTTCTGCTCCTGTAAAATAACCCATCACCCATATTCCTGTAAGTAACCTCAGTAAAACTCATTGGTTCACCAAGTAACACTTTGGTGTCATCTCCACTTTGGTCTGTTGTGGGTCCCCTGTCTGGGGTGAGTAAACATGTGTGATGAGTCTCCCTAGGAAAAATTTTGTCACACAACACAGAGTGAATGTTTTCTGACTATCATAATTCTGTTAACAACTACCTAAAAAACTAGAGTAGCTAAGAAATGTTGCTATAGGAGAAAAAGGAAAAGAAAACCCAAGCAAATAATAATAGTAAGAAACATACTTCAAAAGAATAAATTGCTGGTGTGGGAGCAGAAGAGGCAGAGAAAATTATTTTGGAACACATTTTAAAAATCAAATGTATTCATGTCATCAGAACAGGGAGAATACAGAAATCAGAGTTTATATGGTTCATTACACTTTGATCATAATGTTTATATCAATCCTATTTTTGCTATATGGTCATGTGACAGCCAGCGGCAAAACTGGAGTCTAAATGTATGTTCTCTGCCTGCAAATTGCACTCTTTCTCTTACTCCATACTGCCTTCCATTCAGGCTGTTCATGTGTCTCCTGTATGCTTACAAAGAGACGTTCTACCTCCAGCACCTAGTAGATAAGTGACCACGAGCAAATTACCTCAGTCTCTTTAAGTTCATATTATTCACCCATGCAGAGGAAATCATGACACCCTGTCTGTCATCACTGAGATGTGGAAAGGTTTAAAAAGGCAATGTTCTATAATAGCAAAGATATACATATAAGCCATTGTTACTAAAACTTATGGAAGAAAAGGTTGACAAGATCTCATAGTCAACAGATACTATCTTTGAGGACTAGTTGGAATCTCAGTTGAAAATAATTGCTCTCTTAATTAAACACTTGGACCATTGTTGAGTTATCATTACAAGTTTATATCTCATCTTGCTAAGGAAGTCATGAAGTAGGTAAACTCATAGCAGATTAATAATATAGTTAATATATTGAGTAAATAAAACCCACAAGGTAAGATAAGCTGGGTTGGAATTCATTAGTCTGGAGATAGTAACTGTCTCCTAATATTTAAAGCATTATCATAAGAAAAAGATCAGTGTGGTGGTTTGAGAATGTCCTGCATAGGCTCATGTATTTAACACTTGGTGCTATATGGGAAAATTTAAGAGGTAAGGCCTTGTTGGAGGAAGTATGTCACAGGAGGCATATTGAAAATGTAAAAAGTTGTACCACTTCTAGTTGCTCTCTCTCTCTCTCTCTCTCTCTGTCTCTCTGTCTTCCTGTCTCTCTCTCTGTCTCTATCTCTCTGTCTCCCTGTCTCTCTCTGTCTCTGTCTCTATCTCTCTGTCTCCCTGTCTCTCTCTGTCTCTATCTCTCTGTCTTTCTCTCTCTGTCTCTATCTCTCTGTCTATCTGTCTCTCTCTCTGTCTCTATCTCTCTGTCTATCTCTGTCTCTCTGTCTCTCTCTGTCTCTCTCTCTCTGTCTCCCTGTCTCTCTCTGTCTCTCTCTGTCTCTATCTCTCTGTCTTTCTCTCTCTGTCTCTCTCTCTCTCTGTTTCTATCTCTCTGTCTATCTCTGTCTCTCTCTGTCTCTATCTCTCTGTCTATCTCTGTCTCTCTCTGTCTCTCTCTCTCTGTCTCTATCTCTCTGTCTATCTCTGTCTCTCTCTGTCTCTCTCTCTCTGTCTCCCTGTCTCTCTCTGTCTCCCTGTCTCTCTCTGTCTCCCTGTCTCTCTCTGTCTCTATCTCTCTGTCTCTCTGTCTCTGTCTGTCTGTCTCTCTCTCTCTCTCTCTCTCTTTCTCTCTTTCTCTCTTTCTCTCTACTTTGTTCTCAGAGTCCTGACCCAAAGGTCACACCTGCCACTTGCTGCCGTGTTATTCTCCTTTTATGGTCCTAACCCTCTTTAGCCTTCCCTCTCTAAATTGCCTTGGTCAGGGTGTTTTATCACAGCAACAGAAAAGTAACTTGTATAACTAATTTTTGTTCCTGTTTTCTGAAAAATAACTTAAAAGTTATTGTGGAAATATAATACAGATATAAGAATCTACTGGTACAGCTATTTGTTAAAGATTAAAATAGACAAAAGATAGGAAGTCTCCTTTTCAAAAGAAAAATGGACACAAATCAACTTTGTTTGGTCATGAAGATATGCTTGCAACCACAGAACTAGCTATGCTAAATTACTGGGATCTTTTTTCAAATCTGGCTAATTGCCATGGCTAACATAAAAGTATATATTTTTTCCAATTATTTTCTTCTAAGAATGCAAGCTATGTGAATGTAATACTATTCTACAGTATTTTGAGTTGAAGAAACTAAATTGATGTATTCTTGTTAATATGCTTATACCTGAGCAGATAACCTCTGAGCACTTGCATAGATACCCATGCATTTATGTGTAGTTTGGGAAATAATGTGGTATCTGTTTTTAACATATATATTTTCAAGTTACTTAAATATAAATTACTGCTTTTTGACATTTCCATAAAGCATTGGGTCTATAAGGTCTTGCTTATTCTCACAGCTCTGTACCCTTCAACAATATACATACTATGTCTTCCTTTCTATATGTTCCTTTAGTGATGGATTAAGAGGTTGTTTCAGTGTGATGACTGTGTTATTTTATATGCTACTTTTTCTCTTCAGAATGTGATCAGGTAGTCATTCAGAACATGGACAATTAATTATTTTGCCAAATTTTTCTCCAAAATAGTATCAAGCAAATGAAAAAAGGTTCTGTTTCCTTCTCTATATGCAGTGTTACTGAGTCGGGTGATTTCCCCTCAGATGATCAGAGTAAAAGAGTCACTCAGTTCTAGTTTTCTTCTTTACTTGTTGAAGTCCTATCTTTGTAATTTATTCTTCCTGTCTGTCTAGGGTTTCCTGTTTTATTGACTCTAGGTTTGATCTCTCTAGTCACAGTTGTTATCCCTTGTCCACTCCTGATCTGCGACATTCCTCTATTTCTCTATTACAAGTGACACTTAGGCTGGTAGCTGACCTTACATTGTTAAGTCACCCCATCTTGAGGCAGTGCCCCATGTATTCAAATCTTCTTTGTTTCGCTAGGTTCTAACTTGTCTCCCCAAAGGGATACGTATAAGTGGTATATTACCTTGTATGTGGTTGTCTCTGTAAAAAAATAGAATTATTAATAATTTAATGTAAACATTCTGTTAATTCATGCCCTTTATGTAATGAGTGAGTGGAGCCTCCCTCCCCCTCCTCACATATCAAGTCTCTGCAGGGTTAAGTGCTAGGCATTGTCTCCCACTGAAGTCAGACAAGATAGCCAAGTTACAGAACGGATTCCACAGACAAGCAGTAGCTTTAGGGACAGCTCCCTGCTCTAGCTGTTTGGGACCCACATGAAGACCGAGCTGCACATCTGCTACATATGTGCGAGCGCTGGGGTGGGGGCCTAGGTCCAGCCTGTGTATTCTCTTTGATTGGTGGCTCAGTCTCTGTGAGCCCCCAAGAGTCCAGGTTAGTTGAGTCTGGTGGTCTTCCTGTTAAGTTCCTATTCCCTTCGGGCCCTCAATCCTTCCCCCAACTCTTTCATAAGAGTCCCCAAGCTCCATCCAAGGTTAAGCTGTGGCTGTCTGCATCTGTCTGATTCAACTGCTGGGTGGAGCCTCTCAGGAGAAAGCCATGCTAGACTCTTGCCTGACTGCAAATATAACAGTATCAACAGTGTCACAGATTGGTGCTTTGTCCATGGGATAGGTTTCAAATTGGGCCAGCCATTCCCTCAGTCTCTGCTCCATCCCCTGTCCCTGCATTTCTTATAGGCAGGATCAATTTTGGATCGAAAGTTTTGTGGGTGAGTTGGTATCTCTATTCCACTACTGGGGTTCCTGCCTGGTTATAGGAGGTGGTCTCTTTGGGTTCCATATCCCCACTAGTGTGAGTCTCAGCTAAGATTACCCCCATTGATTCTTTTTTTTTTTTTTTGGTTTTTCGAGACAGGGTTTCTCTGTGTAGCCTTGGCTGTCCTGGAACTCACTTTGTAGACCAGGCTGGCCTCGAACTCAGAAATCTGCCTCCCCATTGATTCTTGCCTGCACTTTTAATCAAACATGAATCAAGGCAACTACCAAACTGTACTAATGGACATTGTATCCTTCATTAACATATACTCCCACCAAAAAAATGTAATGGCATAAGTAAAATATAATTAAAACGTTACTTTTATTTAGTAAAGATTATGTTCAGCAGAGTGCTGTGGCATACACCTTTAATCCTAACACTTAGGAGGCACAGACATGTGGATATCTATGAGTCTGAGTCCAGCCTGGGCTCCTTAGCAAGTTCTAGGCCATCAAAGGCTACAAGGTAAAGTCTTGTCTCAAAAACTAAGTGTGTGTGTGTGTGTGTGTGTGTGTGTGTATTAAAATGTCTGTAGAATATTGCCAGACATGGCAGCGCAGGCCTGTAAACCCAGAACTTAGAAAGCTGAAGCAAGAAATACCATGAGCTCAAGCCTAGCCTGAGCTAAATAGTGAGAATTTCTGTAAAAACAAGCAGAACAAAGCAACAAACAAACAAACAAGCAAAAAAAAAAAAAAAAAACCAAAGCCCAAAACCTTGCAACTTGTTTTGGACTGAACAATGACTCATTTTATTAAATTTTAATATATAACTATATTATTAATATTTTACATTTTTATGATAAATTAGAAAGTATGCTTGGTATGATTGTCATCTTAAGAGGAACACCTCTGCCATTAAAAAAATTGTCATGACTAAAACCTGGGGCAGTCATTTGTTTCCATGCAACATTATTACTATGTGAAAAAAATGACTGGCTGACAATTTCAGTCATTGGACTATGGTACTTTGCAAATGCTTCCAAAAAAAATTTAAAGTGAGTCAAGTATAAAGCTGTCAAGTAAAAAATAGAACTTTGGAGATTTTTATTCATTACCATGAGCTCAACAGCTTCCAATATTTAAAGACTCTTCTGAATGTGTATGTTTTTTTTAAATAAATATGTCAACATTTAAAAATTTCTATGAACTAGTGAATAAATATTTTTCAAATGGCAAATGTAGGAAGTTACAAAATCATGCTAGATAAAAGGCCTATTCAAATATGGCAATCAACTAATGGATTTATGCATAGAGATTAATTGATATGGTTCAGATTCTATCTTGCATGTAGCCTTTAAGGACTTACTAATCTTGGGCATTAGTGTGCTACTAAAGACTATAAATACAATTATCTAAAGCATTTATTTAATATTTAGTATGAAGACAAAATTCTTCATATTTCTTTATTTGATTTTTTTTTTTTGAGTTATGGCCTTCCTATGTAGCCAAGACTGGCCTCAATATCACAATCTTCCTGCTCCAATCTCTCAAGTAGTGTTTTACATGAATATGCCACCATGCCTAGCAGATTTCCTATATATTTTGCAACACAAGTGTTAGGTTAGACATTTCCTTGGATTATATTTATCACAGATAAAGAAGGCAATGACATCAGCTAGGTGAGCCAACAAGTTCTTTGGGTTTTTTCTTTTGTTTTTGTTTTTCTTTTTTTCCTTTCCTTTCTTTCTTTTTTAAACACAGACTAGACTCTCACCATGTAACTAGCTGCCTTGATATTCATTCTGTAGACCAGGCTGATGTCCAACTCTCAGGCAGCCATCTGCCTCTACTGCTTGGGTTGCTGGGATTAAAGCCTATACCACTAATGCCTTGGCTGTTACAGTGTTGCTTTTAGGAACCTTGCTGACACACGCTGCAACATCACTGAAAAGTTCCACCCCAGCATGGTTTACAGCTCTGAAAGCCTGCATCACTAGACTCCCCTGCACAACACCTGGCAGTCAGCTACCCCACTCAACAAAGATGTCCTTTCCTCTAGTGCTGGTCCCTGCTTCCACGGCCTTAGAAAGATGCCTGGTGAGTCTTTAAGTTTCATCAGTTTCTTGAGTCTTAAAAGTAGTTTGGGTATTTTTGTTTGTTTTTTGGTTTGGGGGTTATTTTGTATGTTTTTTGTTGTTTTTTTTTTTTTTTGTTTCTTTGATTTTGAGTTTCATGAATCTGGTGAGCTTTTACTCTGAGAGGGAATGTTTCAATCTAGAGCAAACAACTACACAAGAAGAGGCAAGATATTACTACAGATTGCATGTGGAGAACGATAAGAGAATCCAGATAGCTGTCAAACCAGGCATTGGCAGGATTTGTGAAATGAACAGTAATGCCATTCTATATTTCTTTTTTCTGTTTTAAAAATCATTCTTCACAAAATGTTGTTTATGTTAATAAGAAATTGGGTTTTTTTTGTTATTTTCAATGAGAAAATATGGAAATATTTTCAAAATCGGTCTCAATTTTTAACAGCAATTAATGGGAGACATAATACACACAAAAAGAGCTTGAGTCCCAAGTGCATTTTAAGAGTGTGGACTTCTTGAAATAAGTGAGTATAAAAGCCACCACTCTGAGAATAGAACACACAGAGAAACAATATTCTCCTTTTAATTGATGCATGCAGATATCTTGACACATTAAAAATAGAATCATATTATTTAAAAGCATTAAAAGAATTATGATGCAGTGTGTTACACACGTGATTTAATTAATTGATTAATTAATTAATTAATTAATTGCTTTTTAGTAATATAAGGTTTCTCTCTATGTAGCCCTGACTGTCCCAGAAGTTGCTTTGTAGACCAGGCTGGCCTTTAACTCAGAAATCCACTTGCTTGCCTCTGCTACCTGAGTGCTAGGATTAAAAGCTCTAGATGTATTTTAAATCCAATGAACTGGGAAGCCTTTCCTGGAGTGATTACAATCTAATCAGATTGACACATGAAGTATGAGCAACCAATTGGCAGGAGGGCAGTGGAAGGTTAGTGTAAGTAGAGGGAGGAAGTATTTCATCAACCTGAGAAAAGGAGAAATCAGAGAAGAGGCCACCATGTCTGTGATAGAGCAGCCAGGAGAAAAAGCAATAACAGAGAAGGTGGGAGAAATAAACAGAGCCTTTGTGTCTGTGGTTTGGTTTAAAACAACTGTCCAGTGGGAATATGTATTGAGATGTCAGGAACTTCCCTTAGCTGTTGTGTGGTTTACAGCGTCAGTAGGGTAGAGGGGGTAGTGAGTTACATGGCAACGATATGGGCTTCAGGAGCCAAACAACTAGGCTGAAGTGGGGGTAATGGAGACAGATTAAAGATAGTCAAACCTAGATATATCTTGATGGAGGCCATAGGACCTGGCAATGGATTTGGAGGACTGAAGAGAGGAACCCAGGATGATTCTTATGATGTTTTACTAGAGCAGCTGAGTGATGGAGTATGTTTACTGAGATATCCCATCACTCCACGGTCACATCACCACACCTTCTGTTCCTCTGTCACACTCTATCAAACCGGAAAGGAAAAATTCAGAGTCTGCTCAACCCCAAATCTCTATTGACTCCTCAACTGTGCCTGAACAATGAAATACTAATGTATGCCCCAGCTGACTGATTGCTCTCTATGATCTAAGACTTCAGTGGTTTTAGCCTAGTTGTGCAATGCTACTATGATTTCCTAATAGATTTATTTACTGTCTTACTTTCCTTGATAACTTCTTTTACCTCGTCTTTTCTTTCAACTCCATGACTTCGCTTCTCTTTACTTTTCTCACCTAATAGTGACCATTGTTTCCTATTTCAACCGAAGGCGAATTCCACATCTCTGATCACGTCTCCCAAACTACTGAAAACTGGGTCTTCAAGCTTCTGATCACAAAGGATGGCTTATCTGATATATACGGAAGACACATTCTCTGTCTGAGCTCTGGATACCTCTTCCTTGTCTAACTGTGAACATTATTCTACTAGACACCTATCTTCCTAGTCACGTAACTGTCGGTGGCACTCCAATAGAGCATTCACCCCTTTCACTAATGTTTTCCATCTGACTTCTCCTTCAAACCACAAACTCTTATCGTCTACGGACACCTGAAATAACCATCTAGATGAGTTTTAGCAGTTATTTCAAATTTGGTCTCCAACGGAGCTCTTATGCTTCCCTACCCTAAAGGAATCTGTTTCATCTGCAGCATTTAAAATCTCAGCACCACGATTTCATTTTGCTGAAGCCAAAACCTTGGCATAACCTTGCCTCTCCTCCTGGACAATCTACTTGTAAAATCCCAGTAGCTCTAACTTCAAAGCATAACAGCAGATCACTTCTTTATAAATCTGTTGCTATCCTTCTAGCCCAAGGCATCAGGAGTTCTTGCTTTGACCCTCCTAATTAGTGTCCCTGCTTCTGACTTTATCTTGTCATGGGATGTCATAGCAGAGTGATTTATTTAAAGTACAATTTTAATAGTGTCTATTTAAATTTTTCCAAGAGCTTTCCATTTTACTAGGTAAAAAATTCTCACTGTGGACTCTAATAAATAACTTGCCCCTCATCAACACTTCAACTTTCCCGTCCATCCACTTTCCAACCTCATTTCAGCATCATTGGGCTGGTTCACTGTCCCTGAGCACAAGAACACTCTTAATTTAGGTTCCTTTCCATGTATAACTCCTTCCATCTGGAATGCTCTTCTTTCAGATATTTATATGGCTTATTTCCTTACTTCCTTCAGGGCTCCTCTTGAATATTATTGTATAGAGACACCCCCATGAGCATTCTTCAACTTCCAGGTAAAGATGGAGAACTGAGCAAATGCACTCACTTCTCTCTACACTCTCCTCAAACTCACTGAGTTGCAGTTAATTATATTATCTTATCTCCCAGACTCACAAAAACAAAGATAATAAGAAACATTGAAGTCAAACAGAGTGATGCTTGAAAATCATAATAGAAATCTACACATGTGCACACACACATCACTCTGGGATTATTTATTCCTCTTATGTAGCATTTCTCAATATCACTTGGCCTAGGTAAATAGCAATAGATATATTTAATTCCTATGCCCTTTCCCCTGGAATATTGTCTGCATATTGTCTGTATGCCATCAGTCTTTTTGGGTTTCTTTGATGCTGTGTTTCCAGACTTGGGGATCATGATATAGTTTAATCCAATACAGATTTTGGACTGAGTAACTGGGGATCGGGTGAATTACAGTTTGGGAAGGTCTGTGATAGGTAAAAGAGTGGAGTTGAGTTTGGGAGATAATCCATGAGATCTTGGTGATAATATTAACTGAAAAGTTGATATTTGGTGATAAAAGAATAGATCAGGGTTAAAAGTGAAGTGTTTAACATTTTAACTAAACAAGTTCATTTTGAGGAATTCTGAACACAAAATGAGAGCAAAGTGGGGTTCTGAATCCTAGAAGATAACATGATTTAGTGGTCAGGCAGAATAGATTTCAACCCTTTGTAACTCTATTCTATTACCTGTGAGAAGAAAAAGGACTAATGCAAACTAGCAGTATGTAGACATTAATTTATAAATTGTGCATGCATATCATTGTGCAACTATATCAAGCATATTTTAAGATGCACCAGCATAGATATGAAAAAACAATGAGCTGAAGGACTTCCAGTTAAAGGAAGTATTGAACACAGGCACTTTTCAGCTCTCTCTTGGAGGCTTATTAGAGGGATGGTAAATGGATTTTAAAAAAAAGGGGTATAAATCATCAAGGACTTTTAGAGTCAAGAGAACAAAAACTAAATAATACCACGAGCATGGAGGATGTCTGAAAGAAGAAAGATGCATGGAAATTGAGTCACCAGATACAGAAAAGCTGAAGTGCTTGTGGGGAAAGCAAAAGGAAACTGATTAGCAACACAGAATCCTATACCTATCTTCCCCACAGCCTCCAGCAAGGCTCAGGAATTGGTGTCTGGCACCTCTGCTGGGGAAGTGTATGCTGCATAACAGTAAACTTGGCTCACTGTTCATTTTAGAAGTAGTTATACCCCCACCATTACAGACCACCACCACTCTGTACAATCTAATGACTAGCTCCCTATTCCACAAAGCAATAGATGAGTCAGGGAGCCTGGACTAAAGGGTGCCAGGCATACTTAAGGATAGAAATTCTAAACAGAACACAAGTTTACTAAGTCAAAGTCAATGTCAGACTGCTTAAGACAGCAATATCAACAAAGAGTTCCCATGCTACTGAGGGATACAGAGGCAAATAGCCAAAGAACAATGTTTTGATATGTGGTAATGAAATTCAACCACATGAAGGCAACTTTAAAATCACGAAGGTTATGTAACGGGTTTTCTTTTTTTTATTTTTCATTTCTTATAGGCATTTCGAATATTTATTTCTATTTCTTTTAAAGTACATGGCTTATTTGAACATTATCTTGGTACATGACTGTAGACATTTTAAAGTAATTGCATTTTTGCATCCTGGGTTGGAAGTAGGCATAAATATTGATTTTCTTCTGCACTATGTAACAGATGACATGGAGTCTGTTTTGCGCACTGTGGTATCACCAAAACTTATTTTTGCATTTCTCGTGATGTATGTGTCTACAGAAACTGTACTTGGAGACATAATAAAATCCTAAATTTGTAATGTTACATTTTTAAATGTATATATCTTGATCATACAATATATTCTATATCCCATTCTCAAAAAGCTGTCTTTGCACTTGGAAATTCTTATTTTTTCATTTATTTTTTAAAATTTTATTTATTTTAATTTTTGTTTTATTATTGGTGTCTCAATCCTACCACTGGAAATCTTGCCTGGTTTCAGGAGTTGATTAGATCCATATCCCCAGTTGTTACAAGTTAGCCAGAGTCACCCTTGTAGATTTCTGGGTATTTCCATTGCACTAAGTTTCTGGCTTATCCCTGAGATGTGCACCAATTCCAGTTGTCTGTCTCAGTACTCTCTCCCTATCCCCTTAATTGATCCCTCCTATTCCCATCCCCCAAGCCCCACCCTGTCTACCTGCAGTATCTATTTCATTTCCCCTTTCCTGGAAGAGTTATATATTACCCCTTGTGTCCTCCTTGTTACTTAGCTTCTCTGAGTCTGTGGATTGTAGCATGGTTATCTTTTACTCTATAGCTAGTATCCACTTGTGAGTATATTCCATGCTTATCTTCATGATTTTAATTTTACAGTTGTTAATTCTGTTTGACCAGGTACAATGTCATCTATACTTATAGTCTTCCAACCTACCATCCTGGGCACACAGCAAATATTCAATGAGTACTTGAATTGATGTTTTAAAAAAATGATTTTGTGTTTATTATCTCAGCTGATTTCCCCAGATTCATTCAGTCAGTAGATTCTGTTGCTCTAAATATTTTTTCACATCCATGGATGTAGTAGAATTTTCCCCTAATTGACTATAATAATAAATACAAGAAGACAATCACTGGGCGAGGAGGCGGGATTTCCGGTCCGAGAGAGGAATAAGGAAGGCAGGAGGAAAGGAACTTCCTTGTGGACTTCTAGACCAATGCAGACACAATGTAGGCCGGAGACTTAGTCCTCCACTGGAAGATTTCGAAACATAGTTGATAAATTTAGGATGCTAGGTTCTGCGCCCAAAAATTGTGTTTTCTGTTGATACTAACCTAAGATTGTCTAGTGTTTTCCTTCCATGGAGTCTCAGGTGGGCCAAAGGAAAAGAACATAGCCTAGGCGGAATTCGGCCAAGCTTTAGGACTGGGAGACTGGGCAAGGACTGTGCGCCAAGGGGAAGGTATCGAGCTATGTGGGAGCTGGTGAGAGCACACCTAAAGCTAGCTGTGGAAATGTGGGAGTGCACCAGCCAGCCAAGGAGTGGGGAAAGCGATTTTGGAGCTCTGGAGAGGCCTTGGTGGGACAACCATTGACAAAAGGGAAACATGCAGTTTTGGTACAGGGCTAGGAACAGATCGAGACCACTGGCTGGCTGGTGCCTAGCCGGCGATGGTTTGTATTGTTCTTTAATATTACATGCTACACGTGAATTTTATCCGTGCAGTGTCTACCATAACAATTCATGCTCCTGGTGTCTTTTTCTGGGACTATTAGCATCTTAACCTGATTCAAGTATCTATGTTACTGTCTTGAAATACTTTATTGTCTATTAGAATTATTTAACGATAATCTATTTTCAGTCTGCGTCACAGCTTTTAAATGACTACATCTACAGATTATAGGTTATCAGTGAGTGTATTTAACCCCCTGCCTTAAGTTATGAGAATCTAGGTGAAACTTTTTTGTTTTTGTTTTTAGATATTTTCTTTATTTACATTTCGCCTCCAAAAATCCTTATCCCATCCCTCCTCTCCCTGCTCAACAGCCCATCCACTCCTGCTTCCCTGTCCTGGCATTCCCCTACACTAGGGTATCGAGCCTTCACAGGACCAAGGGCCTCTCCTCTCGTTGATGTCGGACAAGACCATCCTATGTTACATATGCGGCTGGAGCCATGGGTTCCTCCATGTGTACTCTTTGGTTGGTGGTTTAGTCCCTGGGAGCTCTGGGGGTACTGCTTGGTTCATATTGTACCTCCTATTCGGCTTCAAACCCCTTCAGCTCCTTGGGTCCTTTCTCTGGCTCCTCCATTGGGGACCTTGTGCTCAGTCCATTGGTTGGCTGTGAGCATCCACTTCTGTATTTGTCAGGCACTGGCAGAGCCTCTTAGGAGACAGCTATATCAGGCTCCTGTCAGCAAGTACTTCTTGGCATCCACAATAGTGCCTGGGCTTGGTAACTGTGTATGGGATGGCTCCCCAGGTAGGGTAGTCTCTGGATGTCCTATCCTTCAGTCTCTGCTCCACACTTTGTCTCTGTATCTCCGCCCATAGGTATTTTGATCCCCCTTCTAAGAAGGACTGAAGTATCCACACTTTGGTCTTCCTTCTTTTTGAGCTTTATGTGGTCTGTGAATTGTACCTTCGGTATTCTGAGCTTCTGGGCTAATATCTGTGAGTACATACCATGTGTGTTCTTTTGTGATTGGGTTACCTCACTCAAGATGATATTTTCTAGTTCTATCCATTTGCCTAAGAATTTCATGAATTCATTGTTTTTAATAGCTGAGTAGTATTTCATTGTGTAAATGTACCACATGTTCTGTATCCATTCCTCTGTTGAGGGACATCTGGGTTCTTTCCAGCTTCTGGCTATTATAAATAAGGCTGCTATGAACATAGTGGAGCATGTGTCCTTATTGCATGTTAGAGCATCTTCTGGGTATATGCCCAGGAGTGGTATAGTTGGGTCCTCTGTTAGTGCTATGTCCAATTTTCTGAGGAACTGCCAAACTGATTTCCAGAGTGGTTTTACTAGTTTGCAGTCCCACCAGCAATGGAGGAGTGTACCTCTTTCTCCACATTCTTGCCAGCATCTACTGTCACCTGAGTTTTTTATCTTTGCATTCTGATTGGTGTGAGATGGAATCTCAGGGTTGTTTTGAGTTGCATTTCCCTGATGATTAAGATATTGAACATTTCTTTAGATGCTTCTCAGCTATTCGAGTTTCCTCAGTTGAGAATTCTCTGTTTACCTCTGCACACCATTATTTTTATTTTATTTTATTTTTTTTTAATTTACATTCCAAATCATTTCCCCTTTCCCGTTTCCTCCCTCCCGGAAAGTCCCATAAGCCCCCTTCCCTCCCTCTTTTCTCCATTCAACCCCCTCTCGTTTCTCTGTCCTGGCATTCCCCTACATCCAGTCTTTCCAGGACCAGGGGTCTCTCCTTCCATCTTCTTAGAAATCTATTGATATGCAAATTGTGTCTAGGGTATTCCGAGATTCTGGGTTAGTATCCCCTTATCAGTGACTGCATACCATGTGTGTTCTTTTGTGATTGGGTTACCTCACTAAGGATGATATTTTCAAGTTCTGACCATTTGCCTAGGAATTTCGTGAATTCATTGTTTTTAATTGCAGAGTAGTATTCCATTGTGTAGATAATACCACATCTTCTGAATCCATTCCTCCGTTGAGGGACATCTGGGTTCTTTCCAGCTTCTGGCTATTATAAATAAGGCTGCTATGAACATAGTGGAGCATGTGTCCTTATTGCATTCAGGTAAAGCCTCTGGGTATATGCCCAGGAGTGGTATACCCGGTATATATATCCGGGAGTGTCATGCCCAGTTTTCGGAGGAACCACCAGACTGATTTCCAGAGTGGTTGTACCAGCTTGCAATTCCACCAGCAGTGGAGGAGTGTTCCTCTTTCTCCACATCCTTGCCAACAACTGCTGTCTCCTGTGTTTTTGATCTTAGCCATCTTGACTGGTGTGAGATGGAATCTCAGGGTTGTTTTGATTTGCATTTCCCTAATGACTAAGGATGATGAACATCTCTTTAGGTGCTTCTCAGCCATTAGATATTCTTCAGGTGAGAACTCTTTGTTTAGCTCTGTACCCCATTTTTTAATAGGGTTACTTGCCTCTCTGGAGTTTAACTTCTTCAGTTCTTTGTATATATTGGATATTAGCCCTCTGTCGGATGTAAGGTTGGTAAAGATCATTTCCCAGTTAGTTGGTTGCCGCTTTGTCTTTTTGACAGTGTCTTTTGCCTTGCAAAAACTTTGTAATTTAATGAGGTCCCATTTGTCTATTCTTGATCTTAGAGCATAAGCTATTGGAGTTCTGTTCAGGAAATTCTCCCCTGTGCCCATATGTTCAAGGTTCTTCCCTAGTTTCCTTTCTATTAGTTTCAGTGTGTCTGGTTTTATGTGGAGATCCTTGATCCACTTGGAATTGAGCTTAGTGCAAGGAGATAAGAATGGGTCAATTTGCATTCTTCTGCATGTTGACCTCCAGTTGAGCCAGCACCATTTGTTGAAAAGGCTATCTTTTTTCCACTGGATGGTTTTAGCTCCTTTGTCAAAGATCAAGTGACCATAGGAGTGTGGATTCATTTCTGGGTCTTCAATTCTGTTCCATTGATCTACATGCCTGTCACTGTACCAATACCATGCGGTTTTTAACACTATTGCTCTGTAGTACAGCTTGAGGTCCGGGATACTGATTCCCCAAGAGGTTCTTTTACTCTTGAGAATAGTTTTAGCTATTCTGGGTTTTCTGTTATTCCAGATGAATTTTTGAATTGCTCTTTCTAAGTCTATGAAGAATTGAGTTGGGATTTTGATGGGGATTGCCTTGAATCTGTATATTACTTTTGGTAAGATGCTCATTTTTACTATATTAATCCTGCCAATCCATGAGCATGGCAGATTTTTCCATCTTCTGAGGTCTTCTTCAATTTTTTTCTTCAGAGACTTGAAGTTCTTGTCATACAGATCTTTCACTTGTTTGGTTAGAGTCACACCAAGATACTTTATATGGTTTGTGGCTATCGTGAAGGTTATCATTTCTCTTACTTCTTTCTCAGCCTGCTTATCCTTTGAGTATAGGAAGGCTTCTGACTTGCTTGAGTTGATTTTATATCCGGCCACTTTGCTGAAGTCGTTTATCAGCTGTAGGAGTTCTCTGGTGGAGTTCTTTGGGTCGCTTAAGTATACTATCATATCGTCTGCAAATAGTGATAGTTTGACTTCTTCCTTTCCAATTTGTATCCCTTTGACCTCTTTTTGTTGTCTAATTGCTCTAGCTAGAACTTCAAGTACTATATTGAAAAGATATGGAGAGAGAGGGCAGCCTTGTCTAGTCCCTGATTTTAGTGGGATTGCTTCAAGTTTCTCTCCATTTAGATTGATGCTGGCTACCGGTTTGCTGTAAATTGCTTTTACTATGTTTAGATATGGGCCTTGAATTCCTGATCTTTCCAAGACCTTTAGCATGAAAGGATGCTGAATTTTGTCAAATGCTTTCTCAGCATCTAATGAGATGACCATGTGGTTTTTTTCTTTGAGATTGTTTATGTAGTGGATTACATTGATGGATTTCCTTATATTGAACCATCCCTGCATCCCAGGGATGAAGCCTACTTGATCGTAGTGAATGATCGTTTTGATGTGTTCTTGGATTCAGTTGGCAAGAATTTTATTGAGTATTTTTGCATCGATATTAATAAGAGAGATTGGCCTGAGATTCTCTTTCTTTGTCGGATCTTTGTGTGCTTTTGGTATTAGTGTAATTGTGGCTTCATAGAACGAGTTGGGTACTGTTCCTTCTGTTTCTATTTTGTGGAACAGTTTGAAGAGTATTGGTGTTAGGTCTTCTTTGAAGTTCTGATAGAATTCTGCACTAAAACCATCTGGACCTGTGCTTTTTTTGGTTGGAAGACTTCCAATGACAACTTCTATTTCTTCAGGGGTTATAGGATGGTTTAGATGGTCTATTTGATCCTGATTTAATTTTGGTATTTGGTATCTGTCAAGGAAATTGTCCATTTCCTCAAGATTTTCTAGTTGTGTTGAATACAGGTTTTTGTAGTAGGATCTGATGATTTTTTGAATTTCCTCAGTTTCTGTTGTTATCTCTCCCTTTTCGTTTCTGATTTTATTAATTTGGATACTATCTCTGTGCCCTCTGGTTAGTCTGGCTAAGGGCTTATCTATCTTGTTGATTTTCTCAAAGAACCAACTCCTCGTTTTGTTGATTCTTTGTATGGTTTTATTTGTTTCTACTTGATTGATTTCAGCCCTGAGTTTGATGATTTCCTGCCTTCTACTCCTCTTTGGTGTATTTGCTTCTTTTTGTTCCAGGGCTTTCAGGTGTGCTATTAAGCTGTTAGTGTATGTTGTCTCCCGTTTCTTTTTGGCGGCACTCAGGGCTATGAATCTTAGCACTACTTTCATTGTGTCCCATAAATTAGGGTATGTTGTGCCTTCATTTTCATTAACTTTCAAAAAGTCTTTGATTTCTTTCTTTATTTCCACCTTGACCAAGTTATCATTGAGTAGAGCATTGTTCAGCCTCCATGTGTACGTGGGTTTTCTTTTGTTTTTGTTGCCATTGAAGACCACCCTTATTCCATAGTGATCTGATAGGAGGCATGGGATTAGTTCGATCTTCTTATATCTGTTGAGGTCTGATTTGTGACCAATTATATGGTCAATTTTGGAGAAGGTACCAAGAGGTGCTGAGAAGAAGGTGTATTCTTTAGCTCTAGGATGAAATGTTCTATATATATCTGTTAGTTCCATTTGGTCTAAGGATTCAATTAGATTCACTGTGTCCCTGTTTAGTTTCTGCTTTTCTGAATGATCCATTTCAGAGAGCGGGGTGTTGAAGTCACCCACTATTATTGTGTGCGGTGCAATGTGTGCTTTGAGTTTTAGTAAAGTTTCTTTTACGAATGAGGGTGCCCTTGCCTTTGGAGCATAGATATTCAGAATTGAGAATTCTTGATGGTGGATTTTTCCCTTGATCAGTATGTAGTGTCCTTCTGTGTCTGTTTTGATGACTTTAGGTTGAAAATCAATTTTATCTGATATTAGGATGGCTACTCCACCTCGTTTCTTGGGGCCATTTGCTTGTAAAATTGTTTTCCAGCCTTTTACTCTGAGGTAGTGTTTGTCTTTGACACTGAGGTGCGTTTCCTGCATGCAGCAAAATGCTGGGTCCTGTTTACGTATCCAGTCTGCTAGTCTATGTCTTTTAATTGGGGAATTGAGACCATTGATATTAAGAGAGATTAAGGCATATTGATTATTGCCATCTGCCATTCTTGACACTATCTTTATGTTTGAGTGGTTATCTACTTTTGGGTTTGATTCAAGAAGGTTATTATCTCATTTTTTCCAGGGTGTTGTTTCTCTCCCTGTATTGGAGGTTTCCACCTATTATCCGTTGCAGGGCTGGATTTGTGGAAAGATATTGTGAAAATTTGGTTTTATCATGGAATATCTTGGTCTCTCCATCTATGGTGATTGAGAGTTTTGCTGGGTATAGTAGTCTAGGCTGGCATTTGTGCTCTCTTAGTGTCTGCATGAGATCTGCCCAGGATCTTCTGGCTTTCATAGTCTCTGGTGAGAAGTCTGATGTGATTCGGATAGGTCTTCCTTTGTATGTTACTTGGCCCTTTTCTCTTACTGCTTTTAGTATTCTTTCTTTGTTTAGAACATTCGGTGTTTTGATTATTATGTGACGGGAGGTATTTCTGTTCTGGTCCAGTCTGTTTGGAGTTCTGTAGGCTTCTTGTACGTTCATCGGCATCTCTCTCTTTAGGTTAGGGAAGTTTTCCTCCATAATTTTGTTGAAGATGTTTACTGGCCCTTTAAGTTGCAAATCTTCACTCTCATCTATACCTATAATCCTTAGGTTTGGTCTTCTCATTGTGTCCTGGATTTCCTGGATGTTTTGGGTCACACGTTTTTTGCATTTTGCATTTTCTTTGACTGTTGAGTCGATGCTTTCTATGGAATCTTCAGCACCTGAGATTCTTTCTTCCATCTCTTGTATTCTATTGTTGATGTTCCCATCTATGACTCCTGATTTCTTCCCAAGGTTTTCTATCTCCAAAGTTGTCTCCCTTTGTGATTTCTTAGTTGTTTCTACTTCCTTTTTTAGTTCCTGGATGGATTTGCTGAGATCCTTCACTTGTTTGTTTGTATTTTTCTGTATTTCTTTAAGGTATTTTTGCATTACCTCTTTCAGGATTTCTGCCTGTTGACCCACGTTCTCCTGCATTTCTCTGAGCGATTTTTGTGTTTCCTCCTCATGGGAATCCATCTGTTGATCCATTGTCTCCTGCATTTCTTTAAGCAGTTCTCGTGTTTCCTTTGTAAGGGCATCTAACCGTTGATTTATTTCTTTAAGCAATTTTTGTGTTGCCTCCTTATGGGCATCCGTCTGTTGACCCATATTCTTCTGCATTTCTTTATGCAATTTTTGTGATTCCTTTGTGAGTGCATCTACCCGTTGATTCATCTCATTAAGCCATTTTTGTGTTGTCTCCTTGTGCGCCTCCATCTTTTGATCCATGTTCTCCTGCATTTCTCTAAGCGATTTTTGTGTTTCCTTTGTAAGGGGTTCTAACCGTTGATTCATGGTCTCCTGTAATTCTTTATTAGATTTATTTGTGTCCTTCTTGTGATCCTCTAATAGCATCATGAGAAGTGATTTTAAATCCAGATCTTGTCTTTCGGGTGTGGTGGGGTATCCAGGACTTGCTGCAGTTGGAGAGTTGGGTTCGGATGGTCCCATATTACTTTGATTTCTGTTAGTAACATTCCTACGTTTGCCTTTTGCCATCTGGATACCTCTGATGTTAGTTGGTCCTGCTGTCACTGGCTGTTGGTTGGACCTCCTGTGAGCCTGCAAAGCTATTTCTGCCCCCCCTGGTTTACCAGGATTCCCCTGGCACAGACTTCTGGGACCTGCCCTGCTCCTGAGTGACTTTGGAGCCCTGATGTGCCTTGCCCCAAGTGATGTTATATTGGGGAGTCCTTGCACATCCAAAGGCTCAGCGTAGTGGATTCCTGGAGCAGAGGTCGCCAAAGGGAGGCTGGTAGGCTCCTGCCCTGTGCAGGGGTGTGTGATCTCTCCTAGAGTGGGGGGGGGAGGGGGCGTCCCTCTGCCAGGCAGAAGTCCCACAGCAGAGCTAGCACGCTGGTTACTGCAGATCTGCCCAGCTCTTGGGAGCCTCGTACACACAATCCGCCCGAGACCCAAGCGATATTATGCCTGTCTGTCTCAGAACCTGGCAGTCCCAACTTCCTGGCCACTGGAGCAAAGATGGCGGAGTGCACTCTGCACACTCTCCGTGGCGCCGCTCACCCTGCAGACGCGATGGCCTGCAGATCTGGCACCCAGACGACCACAGCGCTGTCCTGTTCTTGGGCCCAGGCGGAAGCCCCAACAGGCCGTGTCCCAAGTGATGTTATATTGGGGAGATCCTGGGTACCTGTCTCTTCAGTGCAGTCTACCGGAACAGAGGTCGCGGAAGGGAAGCTGGTAGGCTCCCGCCCAGTGCAGGGTCCCTCTGCCAGGCAGAAGTCCCACAGCAGAGCTGGCGCGCTGGTTACTGCAGACCTGCCCAGCACTTGGGAGCCGCATACACACAAGCCGCCTGAGACCCAAGCGATATTATGCCTGTCTGTCTCAGAACCTGGCTGTCCCAACTTCCCCTGCACACCATTTTTAATAGGTTTATTCGGTTCTCTGAAGTCTAACTTCTCGAGTTTTTTGTATATATTGGATATTAGCCCTCTATCGGATGTAGGATTTTTAAAGATCTTTTCCCAATCTGTTGGTTGCCATTTTGTCTTATTGACAGCTTCTGTTGCCTTATAGAATCTTTTTTAATGAGGACCCATTTGTCAGTTCTCAGTCTTAGAGCATAAGCTATTGGTGTTCTTTTCAGAAAAATTTTCCCTGTGCCCATGTGCTCAAGACTCTTCCCCCACTTTGTTTTCTATTAGATTCAGTGTGTCTGGTTTTATGTGGTGGTCCTTGATTCACTCGGACTTGAGCTTAGTACAAGGAGATAAGAATGGATCGATTTGCATTCTTCTACATGCTAACCACCAGTTGAACCAGCACCATTTTTTTTAAAATGCTGTCTATTTTCCACTGGATAGTTTTAGCTCATTTGTCAAAGATCAAGTGACCATAGGTGTGTGGGTTCATTTCTGGGTCATCAGTTCTATTCCATTGATTTACCTGCCTGTCACTGTACCAATACCATGCTATTTTTATCATGATTGCTCTGTAGTATAGCTTGAGGTCAGGGATGGTGAGTCCGCCAGAAGTTCCCTTATTGTAGAGAATAGTTTTCACTATCCTGGGTTTTTTGTTATTCCAGATGAATTTGGAGATCAGTCTTCCTCAGTGGAAGAGACACAGCTTGGGTCCAGAGAGATGAAGGAAGTTAGACTCTGGAGACAGTAGTAAAGAGGTGAGAGCTTCTGAGTGAAGACAGAACACTCCTGATGGCTTCCAAGATTTCCTCACGTGTCTCGTAGCTGAGCACTGATTTGTGACAGCAGGGAAGGACTACCTAATGTGAAAGAAAACACTCTTGAAAGACTTAAGACTTAAGCTCAAATAGACAAGCAACAGTTGATCATCCAAGAAGCCAGAATATAATAACTGTGTAATGAGTCTTAGGTGGGTCTCAGAAGGACAGTACCATGGTAACGGGGACAAATTAGCCTATGCTAAATATTATCCTATGTCTTCCTTAAAGAGTTTAGAGAAGGAATAAACTGATTCCAAGAAACAAAACCTAGCATGTATGTACAACAAAAATTAATAATATCATTCAACCAACTATTTTCAAGCATGCAAAGAAGCAAGAGAACATGCCTCATAAAAGAAAAATCAGTCAATCCATACAGAGTCACTCACAAATGATGACAGAGCACTATGTGGAGGTGTTACAGAGGTTTGAAGGGAACACAGACATGATGATGAGGATAATGAAAAGCGTTTTTGTTTTCAAGAAAGAAACTGAACTTTTACTTCTAAAAAGTACATCATCTGAAAAGAAACGAAAGTGAATGAGGTGAATAGATCATTGCTCACAGTGGAGAGACAGGATTGACAAATGAATGATAGTCCTAGAATCCATTCCAAACAAAATAAACAGAGGTTGTTGAAAGAAAAAAGGCATTTGGTTAGTGGGCTCAGTGACTGTGTTTAGAACACCACCTGTGGGTGTGGTTTGAAGAGTGTTTACAGAAAGATTTAACATCCAAAGCAACACAAATAAGGAATTATTTCAATGCACTCATTAAATTGATTACAAAAAAATAATCCACGAGCTTTAAGATAGCTGGAGAAAACATATCCAAACCAAAGCGCAACAGAAGACAAGAGTGGTAAGGGCACTAGAACAGTCAATGCTGTGAGGCAGCCCTGAGGTGGTCAGCCAGACAAGCCACTGGTATGTCAGCAAACAAGAGAATGACAATGGACCAGAATCTCTCTGGAAGAGATAGTAACATGCAAAATAATTGTGCAGGATAACCATATAAGAAGTCTAGATTATATTAAACCAAAGATCAAAGTATGAGGAAAGGAATCCCAAAATAGATCTTATTCAATGTCATAAAATGAAAATTTTTGAAGGCATCAAGAAGGAAAGCACCTATCATGTACATATATATAAATACAGAGATGAAATTCAGCTAGCTTTATACTGGAACCATGACAGCAATAATTCAATGATAAAGGGGGAAAAACAACAACAAAAACCTCTACAACTTTTAATCTAGGTTTTTATACTCAGAAAAATAACCTTTCTAAAAGAAGGCAAAATTTTGCTGTTTTCCCCCAGTTAAACAAAAGCTATCACCAGTGGGCTTGCAATACAAGAACTGGCAAGGGAAGTTCTTCATGAGAAGGAAAATGAAACAGAGAGAAAGGGGGAGCTCCAGAAATAGTTGAAATGAAAGTAAATACGAGAGGTATTTCTGGACTGTGGGCGTTGCTCGGTAGCACATGCTTATCATGCACAAGGCCCTGGATGCAAGCCCCAGCACCAAAGCCACAGCAGCATGCAATGCCCTCATCTAAGTTATTTTAAGAAACACTGGCTACTTAGGGAAAAAATAGAAGCAATGTCCTGTGGGTCTGTTGAACATGTGAACGTGTAGTGTATCACCCAAGTAGCATGCATGAAGATAGGAAAGTATTAGAAATATGGGGTTATAAGAGATTCTTTCCAAATGACAGTGCTATGTAAAAGGTCATAATATATATGACCTTTTATATATATATATATATATATATATAAAGGAAAGCTTTTAATTGAGGCTTGCTTACAGTTTAGAAGGTGAGTCTATTATCATAGCAAGGAAGGGAGCATGGCAGCAGGTAGGCAAACATGGTGCTGGATAAATAGCTGAAAGCTACATCCTGATCTGCAGGTACACACACACACACACACACACACACACACACACACACACAGAGTGAGGATGTCAAGACCACACTTACTAATCCTTCTAATCATTTCAAACAGTTCCAGTCTTTGGTGACTAAGCACTTAAATACATGAGCCTAAAGGGGGGACGCATTCTTATTGAAATCATCACTCTGTGTCTTGCTTTGTCTCTCCATGGTATGTGTGACCTTCCTCCTCAGAGCCTGGCAATCTTTTTTGGCTTTTGTTTGTTTGTTTCCAGTTGCTTGAGAAGTAAATACTGATTTTTTTTTTTGTCTTTGTTCTTTTGGGGGTTTGGTTTGGTTTTTTTTTTTTTTTTTTTGAGACATGGTTTCTCCTTGTAGCCCTTGCTATCATAGAACTCATTCCATAACCCACGCTAGCCTCAAACTTATAGTGACCCACTTGCCTCTGCCTCTCAAGTGCTGAGATTAAAGGCATGTGCCACCACTGCCCAGCACTAATCTTTATTTTAATGTTTTTTTTCTTTTATTGAAAATAGATTTATTTTTCAAATAACATACCTTGTGCTATTCTTTTTTGTTTGTTTCTTTGTTTTTTTTCAAGATAGGGTTTCTTTGTGTGCTCTAGATATCCTGGAACTATCTCTGTAGTCCAGGGAAGCCTCAAACTCACAGAGACCTCCCTGCCTCTGCCTCTGAAGTACTAGGATTAAAGATACATGCCACAACTACCATTCAACACTCAAATAATATGTCCTTCTTCCCCTCCCACTTCCTTTCCAACTCCCCTCCCATCTGAATCCACCCCCCCTTTTTGTCTTTCAATAGAAAACAATCAGGCTTCTAAGTGATAATAATAAAATATAATAAGATAAAATTGTTGTGCCCATTTTGTGAAATCCCAAAAGACTACCAAGGAGCTGATTTGATGCAATCTCAGTAGGATCTTTATTCAAGCTTGAGTTTGGGCTCACTGCCATTACTGACAAGGCATGACAGGAGAGTGAAGTCCCAAGCTCTTGGTTTTATAGGAAACAGCAAGTAAAGGGTGTGGAGGGTAGGAAGGGAAGGGGTTCCAGCCTGGCAAGTATCTAATTGGATGATTATTATGACATATGTTGCCCTTTAAGCCAACAGGTGGGTGCTCTGAAGCAAAACCATGAACAATAATCACAAACAGGCTGAAAGTACATCTGGAACTACCAGACTAATCCTGATGGGCTGTTGCTGATCAGGGTCTAACTCTGGGGTATGGGCCAGGGACAAGTTATTCCTGGAACTTGGGTGCAGCTTAAGTGCATCTGCAGGTCAAGTTCTCAGGCCCTTTTTCTTTTAAAATAGAGGTTGGTCCCAAGATGGAGTAGGTTTGGCCTCTCAAAATAAACACTAACACATTGGAATAGGACAAAACAAGCAGAAGGAAAAGAGCCTAAGAGACGGCACAAGAAACAGATATCAACACAGATATCAACTCTTTACACACACAGGAATCTCATAAAGAACAAAAAGCAAGCAATGATAAAGGATATGTAGGGTAAAAAGACAGAAAAATAAAATTAAAAAATAAAAAACGATAAAATTAGAAAGAAAAGCTCTGACAAGATATTATGAGACAAGAGACCTCCATAAATGCCATTGCATTTGTTTTCTGTTTGGCAGACACATTTTAAAGCAATAGATGAAATTAACTAGGTATATTTTAACGTAACCTAGATAAAATAGTTTTAACATATAATTAAATCCATTCTGATATATATATATATATATATCCTATTTATCTATCTATCTATCTATCTATCTATCTATCTATCTATCTGTTGAAATTCCATGAGTATTTAATATTATATCTCTGTTCAGACCAGTCATACATATACATCAATGTTTCCGGAGTCATATGGAGTTACCGGTTACTTGATTGGATTGTTCAATTCTAACCATTTATACTAAATGGAAGAAAATTTCTAGTAATTTCAAAAACTGCCAAATCTGAAGTCACAGTCTTGTGACTCAGTTACTTGACAAGTTGGGCTGACAGGATCAGAAGTCTGTGGCCAGGGTGGACTACAGAGTAGGCTTAAGAGCAGCCTACAGAATTTAGTAAGATACTGCCTCAAGATAAACAGTAAGCTGAGGACTGTAGATGTAGCATGTGATAGAGTATTTGCCTAACATGTAAGGCCATAAATTCAATCTCCACCATTATAAAAGGGGGTAGTGTTGGAGAGATTCTCAGCAGCTGAAAAGGCTTGCTACTCTTTAGAGGACCCTAATTCAGTTCCTGGCACCCATGTCAAGAGGCTCACAACTACCTCTAAGTCCAGCTCTTGGAAACCTGAAGCTCACTTCTGGTCTCCTCAGGCATCCATATGCTTGTGCACATACATACAAAGATGCATATACTACAAAAATAAAGCTTTTTATATAAAAAGAAAGGAAAGAAAAAGTACCCGAATAAATGCTGTTTATAAAAATATTCAATTTAAATGTAAAGACATGGGACAATTAAAAATAAAGGAATTAAAACTTTCACCAAAAGAAAGCTACTTTAGATTTGTTAATATCACACTTCAGAACATGAAAAGGGTTCATTATGTGATAGGGGGGCAGTTTACTAGGGAGGCATGGCATAACTCTGTATCTAATATTTCCAAATGTATATTCCCTAAAACAATAGGTCTAACTGTTGTGGTTATTCCTCATTGTCAACTTGACTAAATCTGGAATGAACTAATCAAGAATTGGAAGGCTCACCTATAATCCTAATCTGGAGGCTCAGAGATACAAGTTTCTGACCTGGAGTTCTTGATGCATAGTGACTATGAATTCCAGAAGATTAAGATTAGGAGATCTCTGAGTTCAAGGTCATCTGGGATTAAAGGCGCGGTGGCACACGCCTTTAATCTGGGCCACACCTTCTGATGGAGACCTATATAAGGACATTGGAAGAAGGAAGATTCACTCTGGCTTTTCCTGGCCTGCCTCGTGGGACCGAGCAACTGCTAGATCCTTGGACTTCCATCCACAAGTACTGCTGACTATTGTTGGGGAGTTGGACTACAAGCTGTAAGTCATCGATTAACTCCCTAACTATATAGAGACTACCCATACGTTCTGTGACTCTAGAGAACCCTGACTAATACACTAACCATAATTATATTTAGATGTGTTGACATTTTTCTCAGTAATTGATAGGATAATTCCATCAGTAAGACTATGAAAGAGCTGAACAGTGCTGTCGACCAACTTGATAGTGTTGATAAAGCACACTCCACTCCCAAATAGGTGAACACATTCTTTCCAAGTGTATAGATAAACATTTCAGGATAGACCATACTATAAAGCATAAAGCAAAGCAACCCCTGAATGTTTCAAAGAGCTATGATTTCTGAACACAGTGAAGTTGGCAAACATCAGAAAAGTATCTGTAAAATCCTCAAATATCTGGAATATAAATAACCTGCATATAGGTTAAAACACTCTCTCTCTCTCTCTCTCTCTCTCTCTCTCTCTCTCTCTCACACACACACACACACACACACACACACACACACACAAACACACATACACAAACACACACACACATACACAAACACACACACATGGAAATCGTGAAACAATTATAAACTTTTAAATTTTGTACATTTTTGAGACAGAATCTTACTATGTATGTAGGTTTTGCTAGCCTGGAATTCATAATGCAAACCAGAATGGACTCAAAATCAAAGAGATCTGCCTGCCTCTGCCTCCCAAGTGCTAGAACTAAAGGTGTGTGCCACCATGCCTAGCCACTACTTTTGTTTGTTTATTTTTACACCTTCTTTTTGAAAACTCTGAACTTGAGTACTATATTTCTAGCACTCCTACCATTTTTTCCCTACCTCAAATTCTTCCTATATATCTCCTTTTATGGTTTCTTCTTTAATTTCTACCTATCTTTTCTCTATATATATATCAATAAAATATATTGATAATATAATATAAGCTATACTTATATATAATAATAATATAAGCTACACTTACCTGTGGGTATTTAAGTGGATTCTTTGTTTTCTTGATTCTTTGATTTTTGAGTTCTTTATATATTCTGTATGTCAATCTGATATAAGATACGTTTATATGTGTGTGTATTACATGCATGTATAATGCATATATATACATATACATATACATATGCACACACACATATATTCTGCATCCATTTAGATTTGCTCGTATGTACATGTGTCCATGGCTAACCACTTGGGTTTGGATGTCCTATGTAGAAGCTTGTCTCGTGGAAGCTAGATTTCCCTCACTCAGAAACCAATATCCACCTGTAGTTCTCTTCATGCAGAAGTGGGACCATGTAGAATTTCCCATGTTCATGTTGGCATGTCAACTGGTATTGTCATTATGCTGGCAACCATATTGGTGAAATTTTATGGGTGGATCTGTCTTGTCATGTTCAGAGGGCACTATCTAGTAACTGGTGTCCTGGCTCTCTAACTCTTAAACTCTTCTGACCCCTTATTCCATTTCCCCTTAGTCGTAACTGTAGGAATTGTGTTGCGGGTATAGCCTCAGGAGCCAGGTACTCCACAGTACCTTATCCTCTGTTTGACTAGTTGTAGATTTCTGTAATAGTCTCTACCTGTTGCAAAAAGAAACAGATTAAAAGCTACACTTACCTGTGGATATAAAGAGAGCATATTTTAAAAATTGGGTTGTTTGTTTTCTTGATCTTTTGATTTCTGAGTTCTTTATATATTCTGCCTATCAACCTTGTATAAGATGTATAGTTGACAAAGATTTTCTTGCACTTTGTGGGCTTCCTCTTCTCTTGATTGATTGTTTTATTGTTGTAGAGAAGCTTAATATTATGAGGTTACATTTGTCATTGTTTGCCCTTAATTCCTAAAAAAGTGAGACATTCAGAGTCCTTCCCTTCAATCTTGTAGGATCATGCTTGTATTTCCTTCTAGCTGTTCCATTGTTTATTTCTTTCTTGATATTTTCTTTGACCCACTCATTATTCAGTAATGGGATATTTAATCTCCACTAGATTGTGTATTTAACAGAGCTTTTTTTTTTCTGTTGATTTTAAGCTTTATTGCACTGTGATCAATAAAATGCATGAAGCTATTTCAATTTTTTATTTGTTGACAATTATTTTGTGCCCCAGTATGTTGTCTATTTAGAAAAATAGTCCATGAGCTGCTTAGTAAACTGTATATTCTTTGGTGCTTTGATGGAATATTCTGTCAATATCTACAAGGTCCACTTGATTTTTAATGTTATTTAATTCCAATATTTCTTTGTTTAGTTTTTGTTCCAATGACTGATCTAGTGGGAAAATGGGGACATTGAAATCACCTACTACTACTGAGTTGGGGTTAATCTGTGTCATTAAGTCCAGTAGTATACAATTTACTTGATCCACCAGAATTTGATGCATAAATTATAATGTCTTCTTTGTTAATTGTTCCATTGATCCGAATGGAGTGCCCCTCTTTATCTCTTCTGGCTAATTTTAGTTTGAAGGCTCTCTTATCTGATATTAGGATAGTGAAATTTGCTTATTTGCTGGTCCTATTTGTTTTGAATATTGTTCTGTATTCTTTTGCTGGAATGTGATATTTATCATTGAAAGCAAGGTGGGTTTCTTATGGAGAACAAAGACGTGTAATTTGTTTCGTATTCCATTCAGCTAACCTGTGTCTTTTGATTTGGGAATTGAAGTCATTAATATTTAAAATTACTATTGAGAAATTGCGGGTTGGTTGATCTCATTTTGCAGTTGCTGTGTTGCTGCTGGTGGTTTTACTCCTATTTTTACCCCAGTGATTATAGTTTCACTTGTTTCCTTTCTGCAACTTCTTCACTGTGCCTCTTCTCTTCAGTCTGAGTATGCTTTCAGTGTTCTCTGTAGGGCTGCATTTGGTGGACATGAATTCTTTTAGACTGTTTATATCATGAGAAGATTTTCCTTCCACTGTGGTTGATAGTTTTTAGGGTAAAGGAATTTGAGTTGGCGTCTGTTGTCTTTCAGGATGTACAGTACATTGCTCTAGGCAATTCCAGCTTTTAAAGTCTCCATTGAGAACTAAGCTGTTATTTTTCCTTTTTTCGTGACTTGTGATTTTTCTCTTGAGGATTTCAAGACCTTCTCTTTGCTCTGTATATGTATTGTTTTAACTAACATCTTAGTTGAAGTTTCTATGGCTGTGATAAAATACCATGACCACAAGTTGCTAAGAGAGGAAAGGGTTTATTTCAATTCCACTTCTATACCACAGTCCATCACTGAAGGAACTCAAGGCAGGGCCTCAGAGGCTTGAACTGATGCAGAGACCATGAAAGAGTACTGCTTAATAACTTGCTCCATCATGGCTTGCTAAGCCTGATGGACTACCAGGACCACCAGCCCACTGGCACTGTCCACAGTGATCTGGACCCTCCCACATAAGTCAATCAAGAAAAATGCACCATAGATTGCATACTGGCCAGTCTTGTGGGGCCATCTTCTCAATTGAGGTTCCTTCTACCCAAATGACTGTAGCTTGTGTCAAGATGACATAAATGTAGCCAGCACAATTGATCTTTTGCCAACTTGGCACACAAACCCATTACAGTTAAATGGTTAAACTGCAACCTTTCCTTTCTTGTTCATCACCAATATCTCATATTAATAACAGTATCATGACATAAAAGACAGATTACTTGGAAGTCCTACAGTCTGTAAAAATTCAATCTCTTGAAAACTTCTGAAGTCGCTTTCAATGTTCAAAGTCTGCCCCCAAATAATCCAAAGGATCTATAAAATATACAACTATCTCTAAATATCCAAGTCTCTCTAAAATTCTAAAGTTTTTCAAAATAAATAATTCATATTTTCTTATTCCAAGAGGGATCAAAGCGGAAGTGCAGTAGTGTAGCTCCATGTCAGACTCTGGGACGCAGTTCTAGGCTCCAGATGGCATGCCATAGTGTCTCATAGGCCAGACTGATCCATTCCACAGCTCTTACTGTTCTTGATGATCATCCCATGGTACTGGTATCTGTAGCTCTAGTTGATTAATCCTCTCTAATTTCCCTGACAGTGGAAGCGCAAGTTCCTCGCTACTGGCCCCAGTGCTCTAGCGTCTTGAATGAAAGATACACACACTCAGCCTTATATTTAATATGCCTTAATCAGCTCATGGCTGGGCCATTCCTAAACTTCCACTTTGCTAATGCCTCTCCTCCGATACTCCTGAGTTATTACTTACTAAAATCTATACTCCATCTTTGCTAACCTACACCCCATTGCGGGGGGCGGGGGGTAGGGGGTTGGGGTTGTTTTTCCCCAGTTCTTACATGCCTCTCATCCTCCTGCTTCTCTCAAGCCCAGATCTTATTCCTTTCATAGCATGGTGATTCTGCTTCTTCTTCAGTTCCCTTGCCTGTGAATTCTAACGTCCTGCCTCTGTCTCCCTGCCCAGTCATTGGCCACCGGCAACTTTATTCACCAATCAGAACCAGCTGGGGGCAGGAACCTCAGTGTCTTCCATGCAGGATTCTCGTGCAATTTGGGAACCCAAATAACGTAATACAAGCATTAAGCCAAATCCACAACAGGCATCTCCAAATTCTGGGATCTGCACTGCTACTGGGCTACATCTTCTCCAATAGCCTCTCCTGGGCTCTCTTTAGGGACTTTTTCCTCTCTCTCTACCATATGATGCCAAGTCTCCAACTTCTTTCCATGACCCAGTAAATTCTCAGGCTTCTTCTGTGACTGAACCTGCATCTTCATCAGTGGTCTCTCCTGACTTTGACAGTACCAACCCTTAGCTCTTCGTGAGTACCACCTGGAAGACTCTTATAATATTATTAAGTTCAGCTACCAGCACAAGGTACAGCTTTGGCCCTCTCTAGACTATAGCTTCTGTGTACTGACTCTGAGGAAAGACTTCCCAGAAGATTTTACCTCAATGATACTATTCTTCTCTTGTTCAAAGCTGATTCCTCAGCTCCATCTGACCAGCAGTGATGGTCCCAGCAAAGCAAAAGTTTCACTTCAGTGGTGATGAGCTCTTGTTAATCACAGCTGACTCTTCAGCCCCAGCTGAATAGAACCACAGACTTTCAATTTAAAATATCACATAAATGGCCCTGATAGTGTCTTTGCTTCCCTCTAAAACATCACAAGCCATCCCTCTATTATCTGTACTGCTCTCAGCATTATCTTTCAAATTCTCAAAACAGCTTATCAAACTTTGAACATTCAATGACTTTTGTAGACCAAAGTTCTAAAAATCCTCCCACAATCCTCTCCTAAATACACAGTCATATCTGTCTGATGGCCTGAGTTTGATCCCAAGGGTCCACAGGGTAAAAAGACAGCACCAAGTTCTGCAAATTGTCCTCCAGTTTACACATGTGCATCAAAACATATGCTTTCCTCCCTCAACAGATGCATAAATCAATGTAATAATTTTTAAAATGAGTAAGACATGAACACATTAAACCTAAAGCAAATGAAAGAAAGAAGATAAAAAAAGCTAAGAGCATAAGTCAGTGGAATGGAAAGCAGAAACATTTTTAAAACAATGAAACAATGGGTGAGTCTTTGAGAAAAGACAGACCAGTGGAAAATAGAAAATTATAAAAGCTCAGAACATGAAATACACATCGTCATAGTTCACACTTACATTAAAAGTATAATGAAGTTCTAAGTTCATCTCTATGTCTGGCATTAATACATTGAAAAAACTTGGAAAGACACAAAACATCAAAGTTTTCATAAGAATTCAGTGCCTGGAATAACTATTTAATGACAAAAATTAGTTTATAGCTTAAGAACCAACCAACCAACCAACCAACCAACCAAAAAACCAAATCAAAACAAAAAACACAGCACTGCACATCTAGATGCTTGAATGACTTCTTTGTTATGTTATTCTAAACAAAGATAAAATGGAACAAATTTCATATATAATTTTATTGTCAGTCTGAAAATCTAGTCAGTCAAAAAATAGAGGGAAGAAAACTTTTCAGTTAGCTTACTATGGCTGGCATTATTCTTTTAACAAAACAAAATGAGCTCCTAGAAGCCAGTATTCCTCAAAGATACAGGTGTTAAAATCCTCAGTATAATACTCATGTATCCTATATAGCCATATGTTTATTAAGATAAAATAATGTAACAGGATTAAATAGAGTTTATCTTGGGAGTGCAAAATTGGTTCAGAAAAATCAGTGTAATTCATGATGGTAAAAACCAAAATGAGAAAATGGATATGAGCCTTTAAATAGACAAAGAAACAACATTTTACAAAGTTAGAGACTATGCCATTGTAGAAAATTCCTAGAAATCTAGTGATGAAAGAAAAATTTCTTAATTTGTTAAGTACCTACAAAACTATACCAAATGAAATTCTTTACATTCATAGCCTGAATGTGTTTCCTGCAGAATACAGCTAAGGCATCTACTCTCCACACTTCTCTTAAATATATTAGGTTTTAATTCACATTACAAAGCAAGAAAATGAATAGAGGACTATACATTATACAGAAAATTGCTTTTTATAGATTATACAATAGCATATTTAACAAACTCAATGGAATTTACACAAAAGCTACAGGAACTAATGAGTGAATTTAGCGAGGTTACAGGCTCAAATAGCAGCATGAAATATTTATTTAATCTCTATACATTAACAGTGGATAATTATAATTTAGAAGTTATTGTCATAGATATTGTTGAGGTATACACTTTCTTGAAATTAATTTGTAGGTTCAGTGTATACTCATTCAAACTTTTGTGGAAATTGAATTTTGGAAATAATTTCTAAAAATTATTTAGAAATTAAAAGAAAGTAAAACAATCTTGAAATAAAGCAGCAGAACAGATTTATATGTTTATATTTCAAATTATCAACTGATTGTGCTATAGAGATTAATGAAACACAAAGCACGAAGAAGCAGATAAATGTGGTCACTTAATTTTGAACAGAAGAGTCAAACTAATTTAGTAGGGGAAAAATGATCATTAAAAGCACAGGAACTATAAGATATGCACAGGATTAATTTTGACATCACAAACTGTGTATAAAAGTCAATTCAATTTGATCATATATCTAGGTATAAGATTTAAGACAATAAACTTAAACGAAAAACAAGAAAGATGTCAATGATTTTAGAAGCTAAAGTTATAAGGAAAATAAAAAGTTAATCTGGCCTCCTTCCAAATTAAAACCATTCTTCAAAAGTCAGTTAAGCAAAGGAAAAAAGACAACACATAAACTGGAGGAAAATATTTGCAAAACACATTATCTCATACAGGACTTACATCTACAATTTATGCAGATTTCTTAACTTTCGATAGTAATAAAAATGTAATTAAAAATCTAGCAGAAGATCTGGGCAAATGCTTCACCTCAGAAGAAAAGCAGCGGGCAAATAAGCATATAAGGATGTCTCACGTCATCATTTATTACGGAGATGTGGGTCCAAGTCACCCACTGCTAGCATGGCCCAGCCTCAGGCTTGCCAAACACTGGTGCAGATGCTGCTCTGAACTCACAGTGTGCTGGAGAGGATCTCAGCAGTATACACTTTGGAAATGAATTTTCAATCTTTTTATAAACATTTAACATATACTTTCCATATGAATTTGGAAAGGCACTGGATTTAACCAAGAGAACGGAGCATACATCAAAAGAAGAAAACAGGCCCTCCATGTACACGTTCGTGATGACATATACAGGAATGTTTAAGCAAGCTTTTGAAGAATAGACTCTGATTGGAAACATTCAAAACACCATCAACTTGTGAATGATTTAGGCCGTTGTGGTATGTCCGCATTATGGGCTACCATTGGACAACAAATACACATAAATAGCAGATGCCATAAACTTCATGGCATAACACACTATGCTTAGTGAAATCATACACAAGAGCTGCATATTGTGCTATTCCATTATATGAGATTCTAGAAAACCATAAAGCTAGCAAACTAGTCAAGATTTTTTAGAAAAGAATGGGGAGGGCTTAACTGCAAAAGGAGGGAGGACAGTGAGAATGGAAGTGCTCCATCATGGGTGGAGTAGTACTTACACTCTGTATTCAACTTTCTAGGTTCATGGAAGCACACACTTAAACTATCAATTTCACTTTCATGAAATACACTTCTAAAACACCCACAAAACATGTTTGTCCAAGAAAAAAATAGAAGACCTTTTTATTGGCCCCATACTCCCCACGGTGAAGTCTGACAAGTCCAAAAGGATGGTGGGTCCAAGGCAGTGGCTGAGGAAGAGAGAATACCCCTAGGAGAGTGGACAAAGGACTGAGTAGCCATTGACAATATAAGAAGGGTTTTAAGGCACTACTGGAGATAGGTAGCATATTAAATGCTCTGATATTGGACCTGTCGTAACCTGGGGCTTGCTACCTCTTCTTACGTGCCCTCCCTCTTTTAAGTATTCTGTCTTACTCTTCCTTCTTTGGTACCCATGAGTACCCTGCATAGCTCTGTGCTGAAGCTCTGAGCATTTACACTTTGTCCCATTTGCTCTCTCTAGATCAGTCGCTAATCGCCATGTTTCAATTCTTATATCAGTGATGACCAAGCCACAGCTTTCGAGACTCTTCTCTGTGCTGTCAACCTTAAGCAATGAAACCAGCTACTTTGAGGCTGGAGATATAGAATGGTAGAGACGGTCTTGGATGGAGGTAAAGGTGGAAAAACAAGGGAGAGGAATGTTGTTCCAGAATCTTTCTAGATTTAGCAACATTCCCTCACAACACCTTCTATTTCCTCTTTGAAGAAGACAACACACTGGAAGTCACTTTTTTGGATATCAGTTTCCTGGGAGATTTGGAAACTTTTGACAGGATGTCATCTTACTTCTGGAACTCCTCAAAGCAGGCAGTGAATTTGGGTCTTCAGAACACCTCAGTAGGTATTTGATTTCCAGTAGACATTCTCTCTCACTCCATGCTTCATATAGAGCTGAGCAATGTGCAGTGTGGTTTTTCATGCCCCGGGACTTTGACTGTTTCTTCTGCTTGGGATGCCAATCTTTTGACCAGTTTTACCCTCCAGTGCCATTTCAGTGAGTAAATTCTTACTTTCACTTCCAGCAATAGCTTTAAAAATCCCCTTTAGAATACCTCACTGCCTCTGGAGACTTGTGCCAAGCCTGTGCTTTCTAAATTTTTCTTTTATAGTTCTTCTTGAAAATGATGTTGGCATATCTTTTTTCCCCTTCTTACTTAATTCTGACTCTTGCACCTTGCTTAATAAGTGGCACTCTGCAGACCATTAACCAACATTTGTAAAATGGATCATTTCTTTCCTCCCAATCACATGTTCTATAGAGAGTAGCATTATTCTTACATAATTATTAGGCTTGAAAAGAGGATAAACCCCAAATCCCTTCCATGGAAACTAGTTACATGATGAATCAACACTTACTAAGGTGGATGCCAAACCTCAAGTCCTTGGAGAGAGCTGTTACGGGGACTTCCAATGGCTGCTGAAATGAGATATAAATAGACAGTAATGCAACCCAGTTTTCATTAAAGAGTTCTCTAAAGATAAAATAATAAATTCACTTGTGCAATACCTTTGGCATTAGAAGTTCGCTACATTAGCTTGGAAATTAGATGGAAAGTCATGAAGCAGTTATGTAAAGTAAATTTTCATGGGGCCTAGTTCAACCTTATGTGAGGCAAGTACCAGTGCTAACTCAACTGATTTTTTTAAAAGTACTTTTAAAGTACTATAATTCAGTTATCTACTTACTCTTAGAAGTTTGAATTAAAATGTGATTAGTGGAAATTTTCTAACCACAGCAAATGAAATAAAAGAATACTGTTGGCATGTCAGACAAGCACGTAGTTTGTGTGTGTGCAGTTTATGCACATCTCTCCAGGAGAAACTTAATGACATGCAGGTGAACGAACAGACACTTCTGTAACAGTCATAAGAAAGCTGGAAGAGGAGCAGAGAGCTCAGAACGGGGCCTAAGATCTGTGTGATCAGTACTTGACAGTGCCAATGAGATTTGAAAACAGAAAATATCACTAATTTAAGTCCAACTGTTACAGCTCTTTAAAAAGTACAGGCACAAGTCAGGAGTAAAAGGAAAGCAGTGGTATCAAAATGCAAAAGAACAAGAACACTAAAACCAGAAAAAAGCAACATGAAAAAAAAACAAAACAAAACACATCTCCTGCCTGGTTAAACCCTTAACACCATGATCACAAAACAGAAAACAAGAAGTAAATATAAACCCAGTGAATGTAGAAATTTCTCAGTTTTAATAAAGTGTACCCATCAATCTTTATTTTAATATAGCTGGATTAAGAAACCCCCCAGGGTTTCAAGGCCAGCCTGGACTACAGTGAGTTCCAGGACAGCCAAGGCTACACAGAGAAACGCTGTCTCACAAAACCAAGAAAAGAAGAAGAGGAGAAGGGTGAGGAAGAGGAAGAAGAGGATGAGGAGATAGTGGATGAGAAAGAGGGGGAGGAGGAGGTGGTGGTGGTCGTAGAGGAAGAGGATGTAGTGGAGGAGAAGGAGGTAGTGGAGGAGGAGGTAGTGGAGGAGGAAGGGAAAGAGGAGATGGTGGTGGTGGTAGAGGAAGAGGGGAAGGAAGAAGAGAACAATAACAACAACCACCCCAAGGAGATTAGCAAACATAGAAGATAGATACTTGAAAACATTTAAGTTGAAGTAATAAAGCATAATAAGTATGGGAAAGCCCACAGGCAAATGTTCAAGAATTCTATAGTTTGAGAGTCTTAGTTTACTAACAATGGAAGTGGAGTTGGAAGGAGACATTGGTTCTGATTCTTAAATGTAATAGTTGGATTGCTCACAGAAAAACGTGAATTTTCTCCAAGTATAAAATAAGGCCTGCCTACCTGAAGCTGCAAAGAATTCAAACTACCTCCAGGAATATTCAGAGTATACATGATAGTGGTCAGTCAGTCTTAACTTTTTTCTTCATTTCTTGAGATTCAATGAAGATCTTTCTGGAGGCCTGCCTGACAAACCAGAAGACTTTGCATCTGCTGGAAGATCTGACTGTAATTCTGTTCCTGACATCTCAGTTTTTCCTAAAATCTACATCTAGAAATATAGAAACTGTTCTGTGTTTATATAAATTCTGCCTTGCAATTATTTCCTTGTTTCATTCATGCTGTTTGTAATATTCAGCCAACCAAACATGGGAATCTAGTTAAGACAAGGGATATAATGCTTACTGTTAATATCCTCCTGGAATTCATGTATTATCTACTGGGAAAAACAAATAGAAATCAATAAGCCAATGGTATTGAAATCAATGATGTAGAAATCAATATAGCATGGTAAGGAAAACAGAGAAAGCATGTGAAGAGAGTTGTACTACACATGAGTTTCAGGGTTAGTATGTCAAGATGTTATATGTAAGGTGTAATCTGAAGAATGAAGTATGTGTGTGTTCCAGAAGATTGACACATGCCAAGCTCTGGTAAAAGAGAAAAGCTAGCAAAATGTGAGACCCTGAATGAGGCCAGAGGATGATATTGGGCAGGGTTGGAGGAGCAGAGGAACAATCATTGGGGACTGTCTTAGTTCGGGTTTTACTGCTGTGCACAGACACCGTGACTAAGGCAAGTCTTATGGAGGACAACATTTAATTGGGGCTGGCTTACAGATTCAGAGGTTCAGTCATTATCATCAAGGTCAGAGCATGGCAGCATCTAGGCAAACAAGGTGCAAGCAGAGCTGAGAGTTCTACATCTTCTTCTCAAAACTGCTAGTGGAAGACTGACTCCCAGGCAGCTAGGATGAGGGTCTTAAAGGATGTGGCCATGCCCACAGTGACACACCTAGTCCAACAAGGCCACACCTCCAAATAGTGCTACTCCCTGGGTCAAGCATATTCAAACCATGACTGTATCAAAGTGACTTGTTCATTAACATGGGAAATAATGAAGGCTTTCAACAGGGAAGTTGTTTTGTATGCTAAAAAGAGGTCAGAGAGCATGATTAAAAGCAGAAACACATTGAGTCTGTCTTCTGTCCTGAAGCTAGGCTATAATCATGAAAGCAATGTGGGTGCTAAGACTGAGGGCCTAACCTGTGCCAGGAAAGGTACCCCAGCATGAATGAATTATGACATAATATATTTCATGTTATGACATAGCCCTCTACACTAATAACATTGATAATAATAAGTAATGAGGCACAGTCCGTAAATCTAGTATTCAGGATTCTGAGGCAGGAGGGCTATGAATTGAGTACTATCTGGGGTACATAGCAAAGCCTAAGATAGCCTGGATTCTGAGACCCAGTTTTAACAGAAATACACCATAAAACTCCACAAAAGATAGTGATATCAAAGGACATTGTATTGAGACAATATTTTTAAAGCTCTACATCTTGAAGCAATACAAAATGAAAATTACTTTCAGGCAGGCAAAGATGACAAGAACAGAAAGAAGAGAGATGACAACTTCCCCCGCCTGCTTCTGATACTATTTCCTCCAACTCTTCCCTTTGTGAATGTCTTTAGCTGATGTAAGGAATCTATTCCTGACTACAGGGAACATATGTTGTTTCTAAATGCTATGCCCTTACAAACAACTTATATCTTTTTCCTTTTTAAAAAAAGGATATTCATATTTGATCTTTGTGAAAGTACCATTATCTGAGTAGGAGTGAGCATGATCTTTTGGATGGTTGATGGAGCTATGAAAGTGTTTTACTTTTCATGTTCACTAAAGCATAAAATGCGGGTTGCTTTGCACATGCAATGTGATTTGAACTTTCCCTCTGTGACCACACCATCCCAAACAGTGGGTCATCTGATCAGCAATTACTCAATTTGTATATGGTCATCCTTATCAGTAACTCATTTCATGCTATATTTTCCATTTTTGCTTTGGCTATGTTGACCTAGTTCCGATCAGTTGCTTCTTAATACATCACAGATAAATCATTTACCTACTGTTTCTATTTAACTTGCTAATGATGATGATGATGATGATGATGCCTTTGGGGGGGGGGTTACTTTGAACTGAGTTTTTCTGTTTTGACCTCTTCTGTAGGGCAAGTTTCATGTGATCCAAATTATGCATGGAAGGAAGATGGTGTTCTCAGGCTCTGTGATACCCAGAGCTCACTAATGTCTAAAGGAGGAGATAAAACTGGCTGAGGCCTTGAAGGTCCTATATTCTACCTCTAGAGATTTTGAGCTTTTCAATAAGCACATGCTGATGTTCAGAAAGCTGGCCAATCTTATCTTCAGAGTCAAGAATCCTGATTGTAACTTGGTGAAAACGCTTAGAAATATGGAACCTCTCAAGCAAAACTCTCCAGGCAATGAGACACGGTGAAAGTTTTTATTCTTAAATCCCATGTTTAAGACAACTGTTCATTTGAGCTGGACAAACATCTATGGTCGGAAGCACTAGTGTTTTGCACCCCCACCCCCGCTCCCCATTGTGCTTTTTCTGAGAAACAGAGACTGGTGGAGACTTCTCAAACAATCAAAAGTGAAACTGCCCTGTCAGATTTCCAATGATAGTTTTCGTGTTTCCTGAAACTAAAAATCTAACTCCAAATGAAAAACTAAAATACATATGGAATTACAAGTAAAAGCTAAAAATCAAAATAACTGAATATCTAAAGCAATCTTTAGCCAAAAGAACAAAAGGGGAGGACTGGAGAGATGGCTCAGCAGTTAAGAACACTGGCTGTTCTTCTAAAGGTCCTGAGTTCAAATCCCAGCAACCACATGGTGGCTCATGACCATCTGTAATGAGATCTGATGCCTGCTTCTGGAGTGTCTGGAGACAGCTACACTGTAATTATATATAATAAATAAATACATCTAAAAAACAACAACAAAAGGGGAGACATGCTATGTGACACTTCTGGTGCAATTCTGTAGACATCAGTGACAGCATGCCCAAGCTGTGCATTCAGTCCTAAGCACTAGGAAAAAGTATTTACAGATATAGAATATATGGATGTAAATATATACAGAGGAATATACGTATACATATACATACACACACACACACACACATATATGCAGTAGAACTATAGTAATGAAAGCAGCAGGAGATTAGCATAGAAACAGCCATATGGAGCAATGGAACAGAATATAGATCCTAGAAGAAAACTCCGTCATCCAAAGCCAGGTGAATTTTGAGGAAGATGCCAAGAACACATGCCGAGGAAAGAGCAGCCTCTTTAGTAAAAAGCACCGAAGAACTTGGATTTCCTTAGGAAGAATGAAGTTAGATCCCTATCATTTCCTGCAAAGATCAGCTAAGAATAGATGGGACTTAAACATAGGATTCAAGTTATGAAACAGCTAGAGGAGGACCCGGCGGAAATGATCATGACTCTGAAATGGTATTTTCTTCTTTCGATAAAACATCAAAAAGTGCTAGAAACAAAAGCAAAAATACATAATCAGGATTATGTCAAACAACAAAAAAATTCCCTATTCATTCGGATGATGAACCGAATGAAGAGACAACCTATTGGATGGGTGAAGACATTTGCAAACTGTTCATTTGAGAAAAGCTAATACCCAGAATACATGAGCAATGTAAACAAGTCAATAGTGCTCCCTGCCCTGTCAGCAGGCCAGATTTCAAAATGGTGAGCAGACTGTCCTAGCCATACATCTGTTGCTGTGACAAATACCACAACCAAGGTAATTCTTAAAAGAAAACATCTAATTGGGGTTTGCTTGTACTTTACGAGGTTCAGTCCATTCTAACCATGGGGGGCAGAGCAGAGCAGCAGGCGGGCACATGCTGGAACAGTAGCTCAGAGCTAAATCCTGATCCACAGGCAGAAAGGCAGAGACATTGGACCCGGCAAGGGCTTTTCAAACCTCAAAGGCCACCCCCAACAACACCCTTCCTCTAACAAGGCCACACATTCTAATCATTTTCAAAGAGTGTCACTCCCTGGTAACTAAGCATTTAAATACATAAGCCTATGGGGACATTCTTATTCAAATTTTCACACAGACCTAAAGGGACTCTTGTCAAAAGAAGACATACAAATAACCACTAGAACTTGAAAAAGATGCTCATGGTGTGAGTCTAAGGGAAATACCCAAACCACAATGAGGTGTCTCAACTCCCCTCAGATGGACTATTGAAAAAAAGAAAAAAAAAAAAGAAACCCTAAGGAAAACGAGTACTGGCAGGGAAATGAGAAAGGAAATACGGAAATACACACTGTTGTTGGTAATGTGCCACAGCAATTATAGAGAAGGTACAGAGGTGCCTCCAAAAAATTACAGTTAGAACTACAGTTAACCCATCCATTATGTTACTGGACATACACTCCCAAGAAATGAAACGATTTTGCCAAAGAGAAATCTGGGCTTTCATGTTTATTGTAGCACTATTCAGTTATTTATTTATTTATTTATTATGGTTTTTTTGGGTTGTTGTTGTTGTTATTGCTTTTTAAAGACAAGGTCTCTCTCTATGGCTCTGGTTGGCCTGGAACTCACAGGTGTCTGCCTGCCTCTGCCACCACCTGAATGCTGTGATTAAAAGTGTAGGCCTTCACGACTGGCTGCAGCACTATTCAGAATGGCTAAGACATGAAGAATTTAAAGCCCTTCACCTGATGAGTGGACAAAAAAAAATAGTATATATACACTGCAGAATAAAAAGAATAAAATCTTGTTATCTGCAACAATGTGGAGGAAGTTGTGCAAGTCACAATGTTAAGCGAAATAATCCAGGCACAGAAAGGAAAAAAATCCCATTTTCTGACTTATATAAGGAAGCTAGATAAATGTATGGACCTTAGTAAGAGGTGGTTACCAGAGGCTGAGGAGAGGAGAAGGAAGGATGTAGAAGGACTAACCAAAAGGCACTAAGTTATACTTAATTAAAATTAAAACTTTCTGATGTTCTAGTGCACAGTAGGAAGAGGATAGATAGTAGTGATGTCTTTATATTTCTTAGAGTTTTTAATGTTTTCAACACAAAGAAATTAAAAGGGAGAGGGCAGTAATGTGGCTTATCAGGTAAGGGCATTTGTCAGCAACCCTGACAACTTGAATTTGATCTTCAGGGTCCACATAATGGAAGGAGGGAGCTACACAGGTTATATTCTGACCTCATTTACACACAAGCCCTAGTCTCCTGTGTGGCCACAAAATAAGTAAATAGGTATAATGAAAAGCTTTGAAGTAATTTTATTTCTGATTAAAAGTGAGGCTAACACAACAGAAGAGACATTGTAGCTTCTAGTGACAGCATCTCAATAGCATAATTGACTCTGGTGACTGTACTCCAGGGCTCCTGTAGAACCTTCTTACAGTGATAACAGAAAAGCCGATCACTTGAAACACATCCTGGTGTTTACTGTGTGGAAGCCCCAGCGGAACACTCTGCTTCTCACAGCAACCTTGAGGCAGAAGTTGGCATTCCCATTTTCCTGATGTGCCCTAAGCTGTGCTTCCTAGTGTCTCTCAGAGAGACCTTGTCACTATCTGAAAATTAGCTGGTGAATCCTGTGCTCCTCTCTCTGGAAGAGGAGGTCTGGTGCATTTGTCATTTGTGCTCTCATTTTGAAGTTGTTACCTCTGGATAATCTGTATTCATACACCAAGATCTGTGTTAGATTTAAAGATATTTTGGTTTTCTTCAGTGTAGAGGAAACCAAAGAACAGAATAGGTTACAACTTACTCAGTATGGGAATCATATTATTGAGTAAAAACTCTAACTTCTTTATTAAAAAAAAATTGTGTGTGTGTGTGTGTGTGTGCACACGCGTGCTCCACAGTACATATATGGTGGTCAGAGGACAACTTTGTAGAGCTGATTCTCTCTTTTAGGGACTAAGGTAGTAAAGATTTCTTGGCAAGTGCCTTCACCTGAGCCTTCTCAGTAGCCCACATTTTTCTTTTTTCTTTTCTTTTCTTTTTCTTTTTTTTTTTTTTTGGAGACAGGTTTTTCTATATAGCTCTAGCTGTCCTGGATCCCTCTCTTTAGACCAGGCTGGCCTAGAATTCACAGGGATCTGCCCACTTCTGCCTCTGGAGTGCTTGGACAAAAGTCATGCATCATCACCGCCCAGCTGTCCATGAACTTATTACTGCAACATTCATTAGCATCAATATTGTCACACTTAAACTCCTTTATATTTTAGAGTCTTTCCAGCACTAATTTCCTACTAGAGTCACAGTGCTAACAGGAAGGACAAAGGATGTCCACAGGCCACCATCTTCACATGTTTACACCTCCCAACTATCGACACTCTGCCAGAGTGGTACCTTTGGTGAACTTGCTGTGGCACATCGTTTTCAGTCAGCCCAGAGTTCACATCTGGGAGTCAGTCTCCATGTTATCCATTCTGCAGGTTTGGACAAATCTCTCATAACATGAACACAGCACTGTGTGTTATATAGAATAGTTTCACTGTCCCAAAATTTCACCTCACTCTTCCCACCCACCCCCTTTTCATTAATCCCAGGCAACCACTGATCTTCTAATGTCAATACATTTTTCATAATGTCACATGGTTGCAAACAAACTGTGCAGCTCTTTCAGATGTCCGCTCCTCACTTATTCATGTGCATCCAAAGCTCTGAGACCCTTCATGGCTCAGTAGCTTTTTTGGGAGGGTACTATATCATTCTTAGGATATACCAGAGTATATCCATTTGCCTACTGAAAAACATTTGATCACTCCAAAACTTTGGCAATTACAAACAAAGCTGCTTTAAACATCTGTGGGGATTTGGGTAGAGATGGTTTTCAATTTCTTTGAGTAAATGTAGAAGAACATGCCTGTTTGTATGGAAAGAGTATTTTTAGTGTTGTGAGAAATATCCAGACTGGCTTCCAAAGTATGGGGATCATTCTTGAGCAATGCTGAGATGGTGTTTTGTTGTTGTTTGGTTTTTGTTTTTGTTATTGAAAACTATCTGTTCACTTTTATTATGCAGAAAGCAATTGGCTTACCTTGAATTCTGTAACTCTTCTATGGTCATTTAATAGCTTCATGAGGTTTCCTTTTGATGAATTTTTAAACTTCTCTGAACTTTTGTTTTTATTTTAGCCGGTCTGCTGGCGATACCTAAATGATTAGATGCCCACTGCCAGGATCTTAGTTTAACCATCAAAGCCCAAGAACATGCTTGCTACCTAACAGACGCCTGGTGTGGTTTGAATGTGCATGCCCCATCTCCAGGACTGTCCAACCCTTTGACACTGTGAAACAATGCTCTCTAAAGTTCACATTCAAGACCCTTATAAGGATTACTAAAAAAAGATTGTGAAATAATCATAATATTTTTAGTAAGGTTATGTAATTTGAAAAAATATTTTCATTTGTACGTATCTTTTTGTATATGAGCGCTACATATCTGCCTGGTGCTTATGGAGAACAGAAGAGGGCATTTTATTCCTTGGAACTGGATTTATAGAAGGTCATGGACCACCTTGTAGGTACTGGGTTCTCTGCAGGAGCCACAAGGGCTCTTAACCTCTGAACCACTTCTCCAACTCCAGTTTTATTATTTTGTGTGGGGCCTTATTCAGAGCTATACTGCGTGGCCTGTATCATGTGTTTCAACATATGATATCCTGACAGTGGTGTTATTTTGGAAGGATATGAAACTTTTAGGACATGAAGCCTTGTTGATGGAAACAGGTCACTGGTGAGGGCCATCCCCACTTCCTGTCCACTCTCTGCTTTCTGACCTTGGAGGAAACATGAGTGGTCTCACTGTTTGTACATGTGCCTTCCCTGCAGAGATGGGCTGTAGCTCCCTTTTTAAACAGTGTAATTGTATTGTAATTATTGCTGGGGGTGGGACTTGCAGATAACAAGATGCACGTGTGGAGGTCAGAGGACAACTTTTGGGAGCTGATTCTTTCCATTATAGGATTCAGTGATCGAATTCAGGTTGTCAGTCTTGCATGGCAATCATTTTTAGCTGCTAAACTGTGTCACTCACCCAGAGTGTAACCCTTCATAAACTGCGAGTTAATAGAAATCTTTACTTCTTTAATCACAAGTTTTGTCACAACCAGAAGAGTAATGAATATACGCAGTGGGGGTGGGAGCCATTGTAGCCTCACTTGATTGGTTCACACAGAAGAGCTGGCCCTCCCACTTCTCTCCCAATGTGTATACTTCTCACAAGCTTTCCTAGAAAGCTATGGAAGAATTCCTAACCCAACTTTACTCTGGGAAAGCACATTCGAAACCTTAACTTCCAGGGTATCTTAGTGTCTTCTCTTACTGCTGTGATCAAATGCCCTGACGAAAGTGGTGTAAGAATGTAGTCTGTCACGGCAGGGAAAGGAAGACAGCAGGACCTTGAAGCAGCTGCTCACATCCCATCCACAATCACCAACAAGCACATGGTTGCTCAGCTCCCACTTGCCACTAATATAGTCCAGGATCTGGCCATGGAAGGGTGCTGCCCACAGTGGGTGGGGCTTACCATCTTAATTAATCGAATCAAGATTACCCCCCTCCCCAGGCCTTCACAAGCCTATCTCCCAGGTAACTCTAGATTCTGTCAAATTGACAGCAGTAAACATCACACAAGACGACAGAAACTGCAAGACAGGACCATTGGCTGTGTAGACATATATGTGCTTTCTCTTACTTTACCGCAATCTTTTTAAAAGATTACATTTATTAGTCAGGGGGTATATGTGAATGGGCCATGTGAGTGGAGACTGGAAGACAATGTGCTGAACTCAGGTCATCCCGTTGGTAGGAGGTAACTTTACCCACTACATCATCTTGCCAGCTTAAGTATTTTATCTATCTGTCTGTTTGTTTGTGTGTGTGTGTGTGTGTGTGTGTGTGTGTGCATGTACTGCATGGCATGGCATATGTGTAGAAGTCAGAGGAGAACTTGCAGTGGTCAGTTTTCTTCTATCTTGTAGGTCCCAGGGATTGAACTTGGGTCTTCAGCTTGCTGGCAAATACCGTTATTTAGTTCACTGTTTTCCATAATCTTTTAACCAAACAGAATGGCAAAAAAAAAAAAAGAGAACTTTTTAGTCATTTCTAGTAGTAAGTAGGAAATGAATTAAACCTTTACGTAGAATAAACCATACAGAATGACTGACAATTGTCTGACCACTGACTTCTAGGAGGAATAGGTATATTCATACATATGTATATGAGTTATATTCGTGCACTATAGAATTTGAAATAACATGTAGAGAAGAAAGGCTTCCATGCATTTTCAAGACTAATGCTTTGTTAAAATAAATAAAAGAAACAAACCTCTCAGTTGTATGTTTTCACCTCTAGATCTAAAAAATGCTAAGATGTTTGCTTTTTTTTCTTAAGAAAGAAAGTATTTGTAATAATTGAAGCCTCAAAAGATAGTGTGTGTGTGTGTGTGTGTGTGTGTGTGTGTGTGTGTGTGTGTGTGTTCTCAAGGCTTGCAATAGGACTAAATAGAAGTAGAAGCATAATGAGCTTCTGGGGGAGTTCTGAGCTCTATTCTTGCTCTCTATGTAATCCCACCCACTTCTCTCACTGTTTCTATTTTGTCCCATGCCTGCCCTCTTATTTCACTTCCTAGAATCCACTTGACCCTTTCCTTTCTCCTCCCTGACCCTGCCTGTTAGGTAGTCTCAGACCTGCCTCTCCCTCCTGGCTCTAGCCTTTGGACTCCCTCTGCTCCTCTGTTCACTTGGTTGCTCCTGACTCCTTCTGGCTCCCCGCTCATCTCAGGACACATCCTAGCTGGGATGTGCCTGGGCTGCTGACCTTCTGATGACTCTCTGGCTTCTCCCACACTCAGTCTTAGAGTGTTGCTGGCCAGAATCCTTAGTGATCCCACCACAATATTAACCGGTGATCTCCATCTAGGGGACAGGTGGTGAGCTTCAGATATAAAAGGACCCTAGATTGTAATGAGCATTTTCTAACCAAAGCTAAGTTAGCACTCACTAGTTAAGTCCTGTGTGGTGTGAGTGAATGAAACTCTGCTGTCTTGGCAAGTTCCCCTTATCTGTGTTGTTGTTGTTGCTATTATTATTGACTAAAGAAAAAGACACAGAATATAATATAGTTTGTGCAGGAACACAGCTCAGATGACAGACTGCCACAATCAGTGGCATTATAATGGTTAATATTTGGCTTTATTTGTAGCCTAAGCCTTGTCATTTATCTAAAATTTAAATGTAAAGAAACTCGACTAATAATTATAAACTTATTACGATGCTTAAAGTGACTTTGTGGTTAGTTTTGCTACTGTTATTAATGTCACCTCTTTTTCATCAGTAATATTAGATAATAGAGGAAACGTGCTGATTTATAAGCCTCAGGAATACTTAGAGAAATGTGCTTTTCCATTCCTGAGGACTGAGCATTCTTACCTGTCACAGGTGACATAGCACAGCACCCTGGCTATTAGGACAGTGTCTCATGAAAACTGAGTCATATTTTAACTCGCCACATTGAATAGTTTTTTTGGAGTGTATTTTGTGCCATGCTACATTTCTTGAATGTCTCATAGTGCTGTATTACAATGGTACTTATAATTCTTTACTCATTCTACTTTTGCTACCAACTAAAATTTAAATGTGAGTAATTGTATACAGATTTTAAAAAATTGTTTTATTTTTCAGCTTTTCATTCAATAACCATTCACCAAGAGTCTTCTGTGTGCCAGGCACTATTGTGTAAAGTGTGAAATATATGGTTATGATGAAATTATTCTTTTAAAGATTACCTGGTTTAGATGAAAAAAATCAAGAAATTATGTGAATAATTATAATACACTCTGATGTATGTTAATAGGTATTTACAAATTGAGGACAGAGTGCCTTCTGTCTGTCTGGAAAGCTCCCAAGAGAAAAGAAGGAACAGAGAAGGTCTACTTGGTCCTTAAGTCTTTTGAACACTATTCCTCCCACAGAAAAGGAAAAGTCCATTTCTAGCTTCATCGTTGTTAGGCCAGGTCACACGACTAGTTCAGACTAATAAATTGTGAACAGATGTTCAGTGTGTTACTTCTGGCCCCAGGCAGAGTTGAAGAGCTCCTGTGTAATTTCCCAGACTCTTTCCCTGTGCTTGGGTGGAGTCCTGCTGATGAGGCAGCCACAGGATCACAACTGGCTGAGTTCCTGAGTCCCCAGGACTAAGATGGCTTCTCCGGTAGTTAACCTGGACTGTAAACTTCGATGGATTTAGAACCACGCAGCAGACATCTCTGAGCATGTCAATTAGGGTGTTTTCAGTGTAACTAAGAAGGAAAGACCCACCCTGATTGTGGAAGGCTACATCCCATGGACTGAGGTCTGGTACGGAACAAGATGGGAAACGAAGGAGAGCTCCCGCTGAAGACCAACACTAATAGCTCTCTGCTTCCTGACTCAAGATACAGTACGACCAGCAGTGTCATGCTCCTGCTGCCGTTCCTTCCACGTCAGAACATCATCAGACTGTGAGCCAATATAAGCCCTTCGTTCCTCCCTTAAGTTACTTTTGTCAAGCATGTTGGCACAGCGGGGAGGATGTGAACGGATCCAACTGCCTGCAGAGCTAGCCATGTCCATAATGAAGTTGGTGATGTGTAGCAGTTGAAGAGCAGGAGAGGAGGCTGGAGGCTGGGGTGGATCTTGAAATTGTGTGGAGGGCTGAACAGTTAGCTGGCTTAGTCAGGAAAGCGATTGCCACCCAAACAGGAGGACCTGAGTTCAAGCCTTCAGCACCAATGTAAGAAGCCATGCCTGAGGAAGTGGAGACAGGTGGATCCCTTGGACTTGCTGGCCAATTTGCCTAATGGGCAGTGGATGCCTTCTGAGGATTAACTCTAAGGCTGTCTATGTTCTGGTCTGTGTGCCTGCATTAAGCTAATAGATTTACCTGTATGTATATGCACATATGCATGTGTGTGTGTGTGCGTGTGTGGGGTTACAGCATACTTGACTTTGAACAAAATACAGATATAAAATTCAAAACCTTATGGAATGCACATTAAAAGAGCTGAAAAATAGAGCCAAGGTCATTAGTTAAAGGACCTTAGAGAAAAAGCATCACTTTTCTTGTGAACCATGTAGAAAAGGTTAGGGAGGGACAAAAATACAGGGAAATTTAGGGGCAGAAATGGAGGAAGTTGAAGCTGCTTATTTATGACATCTACTATATTGTTGTGATGTCAGAAAATAAGTCTTCTGATGAGAAGGCAAAACAAATTTAAAGGAACAAATTTAAGTAGTTGTTGAGGACATATTACTAGGAAGAATGGAAAAGAGCCAGTTAGACAGGAGGCAGGGGGAGGAGCCGGGCATTGGTGCTTGCCCACTGGGCCTCTGGCCTCATGAATTTGCAGCAGCCAATCAACATGGTTTTGCCATTTTCTGTAACAGTGACTGCTATTGTGGGGGGGGGGGACATGGAAAAGATGATTGGGGTTGGAAAGTTACTGTGTAAAGAGACAGTCTAGACTACTAAGGAAGTTTAGAAAAGCATCTCAAAGGGACTGATAGTCCAAACAGAGGGCCATGGAACCAACAAAGGAAGCTGGTCAAGCAAAATCCTCTGCAAGAAACTGGAGATTTTGATGGGATTACAGGGCCAGTCTATGAGTGCAGAAATGGACTATTTATGGACAGGCTATAATGTAATGAAGTACTTAAGCATACCTATCATTTCTAGCATTTCTATTCCTAGACTAGTTAGCCATGTTTCCCCCCTGTACCTGAGGCTCTTCATAGGAAAATTTAACCTACATCAATGGGTTTTGTGATAGATGTCCAAATGAATGGAGACTCCTAAAGTTCCTAGAGTAATACTAAGCATAAAGTTCTCAAGTAGCCATCATTGATGGAGTGTATGCTGACATGGCTATTGAGGTGCTATAAACACAGTAAGGCTCTGTAAGGCAAAGACTTGATGATCAGTGTGTGGGCACTGCATATGTCAAGTTGCTGGAGTCAGGCAATGACTAGGACCTTTGGAGAAAAGAGTGTTATAACTATGGCATGAGCTTCCAAAACTCAGTAGCCACTCCTACAACTTATAGCCAAGACAGAGGGCATGAGAAACTGAATGGCTTCTCCTTTTATGTGTTTTAGAGAATGCATCATCAAGAAAGAGCAATGTCAGGGACTGGAGAGATGGCTCAGAGTTTTAGAGCACTGGTTGCTCTTCCAGAGGACCTGATTTCAACTTCTAGTACCCACGTATCAGCTCACAACCATCTGTAACTCTGGCTTCTGTGGGCATTACACACACAGACATGCATCTAGGCAAAACATCCATACGCATACACACAAAATAAAATAAAACAATAATAAAAAATGCCATCTCAATTTATCAGGAGGAGATGAACAAAGAAGAGAAATTTTGTTGAACAGCCACTTTGGCTAAGATGTTTTTGAAAATGAAAAACCACTAATGACAGATAGGAGAATAGAGTAAGAAGTATCCTAAGAAGAACAGGTGGAAGTATATGCACCATTAGCCAGCATTTCTGGGAAATTAATTGCATTTAGTTTGGTTTACTTTAGTTCACATACCCACTTTTGTTTCTACATTGGCTATAACCTTTCTGGAGTATATGTATTCTAGATTGTAAAAAAAAATGACTATAACTTTTATTGTGTAAATAATGTAAATGTCTCTGCTACATATATGATTATTAAAAAATAAATAAATCCAATGCTATTTAAACTATCTGAAGTCATACAAACGATGTCCATCTCAATAATATGTTACAAAATCATCAAAAATGTTAACACTAAAGTTAGATAGTAACAGGGAAAGAAAGCAACGGTTCAATTTCACTTATCAAAATATAAAGTAAAATTCTTAATAAATGGCTAAAAACAAAATCCAGTAGGGTATCAGTAATGACCTTCATTGCCAAGATCTAAATACAGTGGGTATCAGAGGCCTTTCAATAATACACTTTTGTTACTTGGAGTAATGTCACAGTGGGTGCTAAAAGGCTTTTGGTTGATTTCAACAGAAATTCTTATTATAATAGCTCTACAAAGAATGCGAATAGAAGGAAACCACCTAAACATGATAAAAATCACTTATGCGAAATCGCGAACAAACACGGCTGCAGATTCCATTTAAAAAGTCGACTTTGGGAATTCCATAATACACCTGTGTATGGGCTGTGATGTTTATTTAAATGTATGGGTGCTTATCTAAAAAGGGGCAGCAGGCTCTGTGCTGGAGATAACCAGATATGAGTAGAAAATACAATCCACTTAAAACAGTACAAAATAAAGTACAAGCAATATTGCAAAGTAAAATAATAAATGAATAAATTTAATAAGAAAAGTACAGGGCCCAAGGGAAAAGAGTCATAAGATCTTATTGAAGGGTTGCACCAAGGCTAACAAAATAGAAAAAAAAAAACACTCCCATTTCCTACATGAGAAGACTTATTATTACAAATACATCAATCTGCCCAAATTGTTATATATATTTAATGACTTTTAACTAAAATCCCTATGGTATAAGAAAAGTAAATTATCCTACATTTTGCATGGAACAGCAAATGTCCAAAAGAAGCTAAGAAATATGTGAACATGAAAAATAATGAGAGTCCTTGTCGGAATGTTAAAATATTGTACAAAGTCAGCATAACTAATGATTGGGTATTACCTCAGGGATAGACTGATTGATTAGGAGACTGAACAAGACTGCAGTAAGCATGGGAACTTGCTCTAGATTGAAGGTCATATTTCATGTGAAGGAGAGAGTAGCTCAGGAAATAAGCACTTTATTCTCACATTAGTAAGTAGCAAATCAATGATTTATTTGAAAAACTAATTGAACCATTACTTCCTATCCTTCGCAAAGTACCATATTAGTTTTAAAAACATAAAATAGTAAAACTTCAAAAAAGTAATATATGTTATATATACAATAATATATGTAGTACATTATGTTATATTATATAGTACATATTATATTATATTATAATACATAACATGAAATATATTGATATAATATAATTATATATGATATATACATATACATATATATACATATACATACACACACATATATATATGTAATATATATATTACATATTGGGGATAGACTAAGGTAAGGCACTGCAAGTGTTTTCACACTCTTAATGGCCCTAGCTGGATTCTCTATGAACTCCATGGCTAGGGAGGAGTGAGTTAGCTGACTTAGGCAGAGGGATTGGTGTGCAAAGGAATTTTCACAATTTGATTTTTTTTCTTTTCTTTTGTAGTATGGAATTTTGTATGATTCTTACTTTCTTCCTTACACAGAGCTCTATCTTGAACCTCTGACCCGCCTGCCTTCAAGGGGAAAAAGAAGAGTTAGGACTACAGGCTGTGCTACCATGTTGCGTTTATGTGGTACTGGAGACTGAATTTAGGTCAGTGGTTCTCAACTTTACTACATCTCTCAATACAGGTCCTCATGTTGTGATGACCCCGAACCTTAAAGTTATTTCATTGCTGCGTCATAGCTATAATTTTGCTATTGTTATGACTCATAATGTAAATATCCTTGTTTTCTGATGGTCTTAGGCAACCCATGTGAAAGGGTCACTTGACCCCCACAGGCTGAGAATCATTGATCTAAGGTTTCTCACAGGGTAAACAAACTCTCCACCTAATGAACTATTTTTAGAAATTACAGGTATTATAGTTAGGAAGTCTTAGTAATGGGTTCTATTCTTGTGAAAAGACACCACGACCAAGGCAACTCTTATAAAGGCAAACATTTAATTGAGAGTGGCTTAGAGTTACAGAGGTTCAGTCCATTATCATCATGGCAGGAAGCATGGCAGCATCGAGGAAGATGCTGTACTGGAGAATGAGCTGCGAGTTCTGCATCTTGATCCGACTGTATCCAGGAGAGATTGGCATCCTCAGGCAGCTAGGAGGAGAATCTCAAAGCCCACCCTCACAGTGACACACTTCCTCCAATAAGGCCACACCCACTCCAACAAGGCCACACCTCCTAATATTTCCACTTGCCACCACAATGATCTAGCCTTTTCTGTTGTGGGTAAAAGTTATTGCATAATAAGGATAGTCTGGATTGAGTAAGGATTTATATATTTTTATTGTACTCTTTTGGAATCATTCCCAAAATATTTTATGTGAGAGAAAATTTTCCTCCAATAATTTGCAGTGAGCTCAATTATGTTTTCAAACATTTTAATAACAAATAATTATAAAGTGAACTATTATAGTAGACATTCATCATAAAGTAGATTATCAAATAAATAGATAAATGAATGTGATATTAATATTCATTGAAATACGTTTTAAACCATGGTTATTGAGCAGTTCAGTAGCTTTTAGTGTCTCTGCCTCCTTCCTGGATGACAATTGAAATTACATTTCTTCCTCCAACACTATGTTGTTTGATGCCCTTGGAACAGTACGTTTTGTCTGAGTAGGAAGTATACCAGATCCCCTGTCCCAATGGACTAAAAGTTCTGAGAACTAATCCTGGCAAGTCCACCATCCCAGTAGCAGAGATATGTAGGGTGTCTCCTTTTTTGCTTTCCCAACATGTCAGCCTGTCTTCCTCATTCATTGTGTTTAGCTTTTCATAGCCCCGGAAGCTCTGCTAGGTGCTAGCACACACAGTGGGCTATTTTTAGCTCCTGAGCTTCCCTGGGGGAAAGTTCCTTGAGAGCTTGAACACATGCTGAGAAAGAAGCTGAATGGAGCAAAGGCTAGAGAGGAAGGCTGGATCCTTCCTGTGAATTTTGGCAGTTCCTTCTCTGAGGGGGATCAGAGATACAGTCCAGAGTCTTGAGAGAAGGCTGTGAGAGAATGGACAGTATTGTGAATGGGAAGGAAGTGAAGCCTGCAGACATGCCAGGAGGAAACAGCATGGAACTGGGTTAGGGAATCAGGCAAAGTTGAGGACAAAATTACTGTTTTTGAAGCCAGACGAGATCTGAAGTGACAGTTGTCATGGTTTTAGACCAAGTGCTAAGCGTGATCACATCTGACCTATAACTTCCCAACCATGTGATTTAAATACAGTCCTTAAATCTCTCTGACCCTGGGTTTTCTTATCGACAGAATGCCTTTAATACTTGCTTGTAGGGTATGAGGCCTGAAGGATCTAGACATACATAAAACCCTCGAACGGGGCCTTGAGCACAGGAAATACTTATAAAAAGGAGCTGTTATTGTTTTGTCTTACTGTCTATAGTCTGAATAAAACCATTCTATTATGCTCATTAAAAGGCAAAATAAAATAATAACATGTCAAGGGGAAGCATCTTAGCTCTGTCTTTTAACTCAGTAGTACACACACAGCCAAGGAAAGAAATTTCAGATGTTTTCTTGGGAATGTAATTCACACCTAACAAGGCAATGCTCAAGAGAGTTATTACTCTGCATTAGCCGGACACTGTCCACCTCAGCTTCGTAGCACTCAGGCAGGAGGAGAAGCCTTCTGCACAATCATGAACATAGGTTAAGTGTAGTACAAGTTTGAGGGCAGACAAAAGCAAATCAATTTATCTACTTTAGACACTGTCCTAACTAAGTGGAATAAATCCCAAGGGCCAAGTTAAATAAAAGAAAGGTAAAGGAATCAATATTAGCACAGGAACAGGAAAACACAGTGTAGTGCATGAGGCCTCAGGATATTTGGCCATGATTGGCTTTTTTTTTTAAATATTTATTTATTTATTTAATGCATATGAGTACACTATAGCTGTCTTCAGACACACCAGAAGAGGGCATCGGGTCCATTACAGATGGTTGTGAGCCACCAGTGGTTGCTGGGAATCGAACTCAGACCTCTGCAAGAGCAGTCAGTGCTCTTAACTGATGAGCCATCTCTCCAGCTTGGCCATGATTGTTAAACTTCAAAACAAAGATAATAAAATGAATATTAGAAATATAATTATGTGTTCTAAGTAAAACCAGGAGGACTAAGAGGAGATCATCCAGCAGAGGCCACAGCCTTGGACTGTCTGACTTTTAAGCTCCCCCAACCCTTAGTAGAAGGCACCATTACGATTCCTTCTGCACTGAAAAGGGCAACAAATGTCTTCACCTTTGCCTTTTTGTCTGCTTGATTTATCTTTCAACTTTGTACAGAAGAGCAAAACTACACGTCTTAGAATCATGGGATTCCACAGTTGGTGACACAAACATCGACTCTGTCCATCATTCACAATGGTAGGTGTTTTGGAAATTTCTGTAATTTTACTCTTTAAACTTAAATATTATCTAAAAGTTATTTCTATAGTCCTGGTTAGTTTCTCTGCTGTTGTGACAAGACACTGACTGTAACCAACTTCAGGGAGGTTTATTTGGCTCACGTTTTCATGTCACAGGCCATCCATCACCTAGGGGAGTCAGACTGGGAACTCAAGGCAGAAACGGAAGCAGAGACCATGGAGGGATGCTACTAACTGGCTTCCTTCTCATGGATTGCTTGTCTTACTTATACCACCCAGACCACCATCAATAAAGGAAATGCCCCACTGACAAACCCACAGGCCAGTCTGATGTAGTCAGTTCTTCAGTTGTTTCCTCTTCTAGTATTCCTATTTTGTGTCACGTTGACAAAAATTATGCAACTTGCTTTCCTTCTTTCTGGTTTCTTGAGGCAGGGTTTCTCTGTGTAGCCTTGGCTGTTCTGGAACTTGCTCTGTAGACCAGGCTTAGACTTGAACTCAGAGATTTTCCTGCCTCTGCCTCCCAAGTGCTAGGATTAAAGGTGTGTGCTACCACCAGCTGGCACAAATACCTGTCTTACTTGTTAGTTCTCTCTGCAGGAATATAAGAGGCTTTGTCTTCATCATCCTCTCTTCTCCCTTTCATCAACATCCCTGCCAATTTCCCTAATTCTAAAATTAACAGAAATAACCTAAAATTTTTTTCACATGTGACTTTTTGAAGGAAACTTCTAAGCAACCTAAAATTCTCCCACTGTTTTAGATTTTTAGATCCTTAGACCTGGGAAGTAAGTGGAAATGTGTGTGTGTGTGTGTGTGTGTGTGTGTGTGTGTGTGTGTGTGTGTGTGTGTTTGTGTGTAAAATTAGAGATAGTGTCTAAAGGTAACTAATGTAGGAAATGTCTTCTAGAAGTAACACTTGGACAAAGATTCACGTACAAAAAGTTTACTGGAGGTTATTTGAGGATCAAGACCTGAGGGAAGGGGAGGAAGCAAGATGGGACCATTAAGAAGATGGTTTGTAAAGTGTGGAGCAGTGACTGAAGGAAAGACCATCCAGAGACTGCCCCCATCCCATATGTAGTCATTAAACCCAGACACTATTGTGGATGCCAACAAGTGCTTGCTGACAGGAGCCTGGTATAGCTCTCTCCTGAGAGGCTCTGCCAGTGCCTGACAAATACAGAGGTGGGTGCTCTCAGCCAACCATTGGACTGAGCACAAGGTCCCCAATGGAGAATCTAGAGAAAGGACCCAAGGAGCTGAAGGGGTTTGCAGCCCTATAGGAGGAACAACCATATGAACCAACCAGTACCCCCAGAGACTAAACCACCAACCAAAGAGTACACATGGAGGGACCCATGGCTCCAGCTGCATATGTAGCAGAGGATGGCCTTCTTGGGCATCAAAGGGGGGAGAGGGCCCTGGTCCTGAGAAGGCTCAATGCCCCAGTGTAAGGGAATGCCAGGACAGGGAAGAGGGAGTGGGTGGGTTGGTGAGCAGGGGGAGAGGGGATAGGATAGGGGGTTTTCGGAGGGGAAATGAGGAAAGGGGATAATATTTGAAATGTAAATAAAGAAAATATCTAATTAAAATGAAAAAAAGAAAAAAAAGGTCCGTGATGACATCACAAGATGCGATCAGCACCTGTGTGTTAGGGCAGAGTCAGCCTTTACTCTAGATGAGAGATATCTAAGCTCCAGCTTCTTAAAGTGTGGGTTATGATGCCACATGGAATCATGTCGCTAAATGTGGTGATGTCAACAAGTTGGCAATAGTGAAAGATCTGAATATGGAAGAATCAAAAATTAATTCAAAACCAAACACATAAGGGATCTGAGGAGTTTCTGGAAGTGCCAGAGTTGTATCCTTCTAGGTCACTGCAGGCCTGAACACACAGCATGCACATGTGCATGCTGTAGCACACATGCCGTTGTAGCACACACTCCAGTGAATACTGTGGTGGATGCCGCCTGAAGCACACCAATGCAGACACCTATGCAGACACCGATGTGGACATCAGTGCAGATTTGAGCCATTGTCTGTTGTGGATTAAAATGCCTTCACTGTGCTTCTTGAAAGTTGTATGCTCTTATTAAAACATAGTGCATCAACTGTGGAAACACTTTTAATGCTTGCTTAGCATTCATCAAATAGTATGTCTTTGAGTTACACTGTGTTAGAATGTCCGATTTTAAATTTTTTTATATGAGTTGCTGATTTCAGTTTCATTTAAAAAAAATCATTAAATGAATTTGGCATGAGATTAATACTGAACTTCCAATGATTTCTGAAATAAGCCTGAAAAGACTTGAGCCATCTTGGAGGTATTCCTGTGCTGTAATGTTCTCAGCACTGATGATTAGAACATCAAAATATCCGTCAACCCTGGAAAATGCTGAAGATGCTCAATGTCCTGAACCATCAAACATTCAGCTAAAACCTAATTCTTTATGTGAGGATAAAAAGCACATCTGTCTCATTAGCATGCAAATTTGCCTTTGTCTTTAATAAATGCTAAAATTGAGTGCATCCTGAATTTAAAATATTTGTTTGATTTATTATCAGCCAAGGCATAACGGGTATAAACCCTTATTTTCTATATCACTATACCCAAAGTCATCTAGAAATTCCTCAGGTGAAAAGGGTCGCAAGAGGAAGAAGTTTTAGAAGCTTTAGCCTAAGGGAAGAGGCTCGGAAGTGGAGCTGCCATCAACTAAAGGAAATTCCTGGGTCCTGGAGGACTAAAACTGTTAGTCACAGGGCAAGAATGTGAGCAGGGCAGCTCAGCACCCTCCTCGGAAGTTAGAAGAACAGATGTTACCCTCCGGTCATGAGCTGGAGATGGACTGTTTGAGATAGCATTCCACTGGCCACTCCCCTGCTGTACACAACGTCGAACCCTTTCATTTGGTCTGTTGCTCTGGTAGAGGGATTGAGATGGTAGACTGCGGAGAACAAATTCCTTGCTTTTGAGTTTCAACAATTTAAGCTTCAGTACAGACAAAAATATTTAGACAAACGAAATATAAGTTTTCTCTGCTATGGGTGGTGTTCAGTGGCAGACAGTTCCCTAGAATTGGGGAAGCCCGGGTTTGGTTCCTAATATTGAGCAAAAATACAAATGAAAAAAATAGCATAGAAATAGGCCATAGCTAGAGCAGCCCATTAGTGTTTTCATGGTTTTAAGTTTGAACCCCAGCAGCTCTGGGGAAAGGGCTCCTCTTCCTCTCCCAGACTGAAGAAAGATTCTCTGAGCACTGAGGTGGATTAAAGGTAGAATATAGGGACCATGGGGGTAGGACTTGCAGAGCAGAGGCCCAAGGAGTGAAGAGCCCATTCCTGCGCCCTGGGGACTTACCGACTTGTAGGGACAATAGATCCAATCAGTAAGGAAATGACCACGGTGGGGCTGAGGCAATACATCATCTCCTAAAAGTCTCTGCACAGTAATCATGAAGCTTGGGGTTTGGCTCCCTGAACTGATGTTAAAAAAGGGGCGGGGTGATAAAGCTTTGCCATTGTTTTATGTTATATTATAAAACTTTTGTTTTGTTTTCTTTCAAAGTGACTATTTTTTCAGAAAGAATATAAATGTATTATTACGATGGGTTAATTTTTAAAATGTTTCATTTTTACCCTATTATTATTATTATTATTATTATTATTAGTAGTAGTAGTAGTAGTAGTAGTAGTAGTAGTAGTAGCATTTTACTATTTTCAATCCCAACCCATTTTCCCTCCCTTCTCTTTTCCCAGTCCCTCCTCACCTCCCCTTTGCCCCTCCATCTAGTTCTCCTGTTTCTGTTCTCTTCTGTCTGTTTCTTCTCTCATTCAGTTCTCTGGAAAGGGCAGGCCAAACCAAGAAAAAAAAATCTTGTTTCATACTTTTTAAAATGAACACCTCTTATGAATTTTCTCATTTAACCTGATAAGTGCAGTTTACAACTAAAGAACAGCTACATTTCTAGTAAAATCATTATCATCTGATTTACACAGGATGTGTCTATGTACTCATGAAATAGAATATATCTATGGCTTAATGTGAATAAATTAAAATATAATTACATACAGTTTTCTCTAATTTATTAATTAGGTCTTTTTGATTTGGTTTACTATTACCTACATAAACAAACAGATTAATTTCCATGTTAAATATTAAAGGAAATATATGTGTCATCAGTTTACAGAGCACCTAAATTTATAATCACAGAGTCCTGGTAATATTGTGTTTGCTTTCATAAAACAGTTGTATCAACTGTAAACAAACAAAAAAAGACTCACTTGAATAATTTAAATTGCAGACCACCTTAAGACAAATAAAGTTCCATAATAAAACCAAGGTTGTCTTTCTTTTTGTATACATTACAATACAAAGTCTTTTTTTCTTGTATAGTTGTAGACTTAGGAGGGAACACACACATACAACATTTTTCTACCTTTATTTTTTTTTATGCTGCTACTCACAGAACTTAACTAGGGTTTAAACCCACAAAAAGGAACTACAGTGAAACCTGCAAGTCTGATGACTTCTAGAGCTTGATTCCAAGCCATGAAAACAAACTCTGGCTTAATTAAACAAGTCATTTGGGAGGCTATAGTTGAGCTCACAGAATCACAGAGAAGGCTGATGAAGAGTGAACCAGGGAGGGCAGATCCTAAGGCAGTGTAAGGAGGAATGCAGGCAGGAGGAATCTGTTGGCAGTGTTCTAGACAAGCTGCACTGCGATGAAGTTGCTTTGATTATTTTCTATGTGAGCCTTACCCTACTCTTGATAGAGATTTTCTGCAGTGTGTACAAGGCCACTTTGCCTGGGGCAGGCTGGACATTGTCCATGAAACTTCCACAATGCAACCTAGTAGATGGGAAAGCCAACTATGGTTCCCTCAAAGGGAAAAGATTTGAGTCAGAGAAACCAGCAGGTACTTAGATTCTAAAATGCAGGCTGCAGCAGCTCTTATAATACTTGTTAATAAATGCTACATATGACTTTAACAATGTTGGCAGTTAAAGAATTCATATGGGAGGTTATTATAACCAAACAAAGGTTTCATTAAAAATAATGAATAAGGAAAAAAAAAACAGCACACGCTTATTTATCAATTGTCATAATCTCTTTGCACTTGAATGAGCATAGCCTACAAACCAGGACCTAGGCTCTATTCCCCATTGTTCTTTAATGTAGTTGAAGATCTGGACTAATGGAACCTTTCCTAATGTTTAGTTTCTTCATTCACAAACAAGAGGCTACAATAAATTCCAACTGCAGGATCCATTCTTTCACTAATTAAAAGCGAGAAGAATTCTTTGCTGCTGCCTTCTGCCGTGCTTTCCAGGGTCAGCTCACCTGTGCTGTTTATAATTTCTGGAACCTGAGTAGTGGCGGCGAGCATCTAAGTGTCTGTCGAGGAGTCAGCGTGACTCTATTTCCTTACTCATTCAAGTCAAGCATTTTCAGACCTATAGTGTGGCAAACCTCTTTGGAAGCCGGTGAGAGACACTACCATACAAAAACTTGCACATTCTGGTACCTACCAGTCCCTATGGACCAAAGGAAATCTCATGAATTGGAAGAAAAGTGAAGGAAATCTGTCCCCATATGTGAATAGCAGACATAGGTTATTTAAGAAAGCAAGGGTAAGGGCCTGCTGTCTATTAGAGGACAGAATAGAGCCAAAGCTGGCTCAGAGGGGACCGAGGACAAATAAACATTAGATATATTCATTCATCCAGCAGTTAGAGAACACCTCTGTGAAGTCAGTGTGTTAGGTAATGAAAACTGGAGAGGCTCAGGAAATATCTGCAAAGAGAGATGGAAAGGTTGTGAGAACCAAAGGATGAGAAATAATGCTGCAAGATAACATCTTCTAGATATGACAGGGATGGTACACACACGAACTCTCAACAAGAGTTCTTGCCCAAGACCTATATAGCTGCAGTTGATATACCAAAGTGGAGGAGAGAGAGTTAATGAGTCCCCACTTGTGACTGCTAGAGAAGGGAGATCAGTTTTCATGAACCCCAAGGAAGAGCTCCCTGATAGCTTTCCTAATCCCAGAAGGTCAACCCTAAATAGAAGTACAGTTGGGCAGCACTATTTGGAACTCAGTATGTTGTTGTTGTTGTTGTTGTTGGTGGTGGTGTGTATAACAATAATAAACATAAAGAAGGGGTTATGAATTTGAGAGAAGGATAATAAGTTCTTGAGAGGATTTGGAGGGTCAGAAGGAGGGATCAAAATGATGTGATCACAATGTGCTCACATGAAACAGACATATGAAAGTCTAAATAAAATCAAAACACAAAAATAAAAGCCAAATAATTATGGGGAAAACCACAGTGGCTCTGGAAATGAAAGATGATATAAGGGCTCAGAACAGAGAGGGGGAAGGAAAGGTATTTAAGAAACAGCAGGCCTGAAGCTACCACTTCATAAAAACAGAAGGAACTCAAAGGCTAGCAATCAGTGCCTGCTCTTTGCTATGCAGAATTTGAATGGTTTTTCAAGGTCCCAACGTGTCTCAGCAGAAACGGACAGTGCTATATTCCTGTTTTATAGTTGAGAAAATTATGAAAAGTTTAGGCGAGCTTACCTGGACAGATAATAAGCTTGGGATTTGAACCCAGACATGTAAGAATTTGGAGTTGTGGGTTTAGTTTAATCCACTTCTCTGCACATTTGTAAAAGATGAACAAATAATCACCCACTATAAATTCGGTAGCCTTGATCTATTTTAGACTAATTCTAAATATCATGCCAGTTTGAAAGAACAAATTAATACCCATAGCTATAAATATTCCTCTTAAAATTACACCATCATTTCCTTTTTATAGTTTCTTTCTCTTCCCCCAGCAAACTCCAGGACTGAATTGTCCCTCAATTTGGTCTTTATTGCAGAATACTTAAGTAGACTTGGGGGGCAGGTTAAAGTGTTGGAAAGTGTGGCTATTTTAGCAAAATTGCTTCATAGTAACTCATGGATGGATACAGGTGGAGTCACAGTGGTCTAGGTGTTCTGGGAATCTAGTGAGTTTGAAAGAAACCTGAAGGGAACTAGTTTAATATCTTATAGGGTGACAACTGGCTTACACTTCTTCTCAGTTTAAGGCACGTCTTTAAAAGCTGTAACATTTCCTATTCAATTACAGGATATCAGTCATTTTCATAAGATTGTATTACATCCCTATTATCTGAAAATAGGTTTTTGTGATGTTAACTTTTAAAAATTATTTAAAATTAGTGGAACTTTGGGACTAAAATTAATAAAATGTAACAGCTAGATACATACAATCTTACAACATAGCATGGGACACAGATCAACTTAAGTGGTCATATAAAAGATAATTTTTTGATAGCTAGAATTATTTTGATAATTATTATCTTAGGTCTGAGGACTGACTTTTTTTCCCTCTCAGAATTTGTTTTTAGACAGTTAGAACCTAGAGAGATACTTCCTTTCTCTCAGCTTCTATATGCTTGCCATTGTCAAGTTCTATCTGAATTATAAATGGCTGAAGTGTATGTGTAATCATTATGACCCTGCTCTGCCTAAAATCTTTCAAGACACTGTCAGTGTCCAGCACTTTGTTGGGCTTATGTGCGAATAACAAATTCAGCACGCCCTAGATGATTCTGTGTCTCTGAATCCCAATACCGGATGGTGTGTCTCCAGAGTTGTATGGGTAGGTAAACAGCATCTCCAGCTGCTGGAGCAAGAATAGGGGCAGGTTCTAGGTTCCTCCCCTCCCCCCTGAAGCCCACTTAAATCTCAAATAGATAACTCCATTTGTGTTTAAGTTTGGCCCCAGACAAACCAATCAGGGTTGCTTTATATTGTTATTTTCCAAATGTCTTAACAATAAAATAACATCAGAATTTTAGTGTTCATGTCTGAGGATGAGTAAAACAAGCTTAAAAATAATTTGAATTCAGTAAGTATTATTAAAATTCAGTCTGTGACTTTAAAAAACTCCACCAGGCTATAATAGAGACAGTAAAATAATTTAATTGCAGGTATCAAAAGACAATGTATGTAAAGTTAAGGTGAAACATTCAGTTTTGTAATTATAAAATATGCCATTCAAAAAACTAACTTTTCAAATTGGTAAAAACTGATTTCTTGTTAAGTGTCCATGTACTAAGTCATGAATAAATTTGCTTAAAAAATTTTAATCATACTTATTTATTTTGTGAATGTGAGTATATTGGGATATTGTTCAAGCTGTGTGGTAAGAAGAGGACAATTTGCAGGAAGCAGTTCTCCTTCCACCATGTGAGTTCAAGGCATCCAACTCAGGGCATGAGGCTTTGTGGATAGCACCAGTAATTGTGCCATCCTGGATACTGATATTCTTGATTCATACCTCATATGACTATATCGTGAATTTTTTTTAAAAAGGCCATTTTACACAGGTATATTAAGGCAAAGAACCATGTACAGCCCTCAACGATCCCCTCAATCCCAATAATCAGGAACCTTAATTATGCTGACAACATTCAAATTTGCATCCCTGGGCATATCTCCTTTTGCATTCCAAGATTCTGACAGCTCAGTGTTTCTCTGGGCTCCATTTGAGCTCTCCATTTGGTGTGAGCTCTCCATTTGGCGAATAACAAATTCAACATGCCCCAGATGATTCTGTGTCCCTGAATCCCAACACCTGCTGGTGTGTCTCCAGAGTAGTATGGGTAGGTATGTAAACAGCATCTCCAGCTGCTGGAGCAGGAACAGGGGCAGGTTCTGGGTTCCTCCTCCTTTCCCCTGAAGCCCACTTAAATCTCAAACTCAGTCATTTCTAGTTACCCAACACTCTCGAACCTGTTTTATTCCCACGGATCCTCTGCTTCCTGTGGCCTCTGCTTTCCTCTGCTCTTTATTCTCAACACCCTGACACGTATCCTTAGGTGGTAATGAACCATGCTGAGTTCCATATGGAACAAAGTTCTTTGGTTTGGCGGGGTGGGGTGGGAGTCCATTTTGCTTCCTTTACCCAGAACACACTGCTGCTCATCACCCATTCACTGTCTGCTGTGTTCTGTAGCTTCTTGGGGACACACTCTGCTGTGTTCTGTAGCTTCTTAGCTCACATCTTTTTCTCTTGACTCAACTCACCCATCTTTATTCTTCCACTGCTCTGTGACTTCTCCCTTCTTTGTGCATTTTAAATGTCCTTCCCAGACCCTTATTACTACTGAATTGTTATCAAGGACCAAAGAACCTAGTGCCTACTTCCATATATGTAAATGTATGAACATTTCATCCATCACAGTCCCCAATGAGTTTTTTTTCTTTTTGCAACATTCTGGTAAAGGCTCCTCAATTTGAATATTAAGGAGAGAATTTCCATAATCTCTCCTGATTGCCTTTAGCTTCACTGTTTAGACAATTTGTAGGAATCTGCTTTCTTCTTCCCCCGATGTGGAGCCAAGGCATTTTACTCCACATTGTCCCAAGGGACTGGTAGTGCTGCATCCCCAGAGACTTGGGTTTAGATATTCAGTCACACGTTTAATAAGGGAAAATATTAGCCAGTGCTAGGCTGTGTCATTCTTGGAGATCATTCTCCCACATTGCCTCCCCAAAGTGTGATCCAACTTGGCTGGTCTTCTGTCACACCTTGGCATTCTTATCTGAATCTTCCACTTGTGGCTTCTGGTTTCTTCTCTTAGCCACCTCATGATTGGCCCAGGCTTGACTTCCTGCCAGTGCTCTTACCTCTCTGTTTGGAGGCGATGAGCCTGCTGCTTGTCTGGTCTTGATTCTGGCACATTCAGGGCAGGATGTGCGGCTGCAGTCGAGAGCTCAGTCTCATGTTCCCATGTTGCATCACATCCACAGCCCATGTGATCCTTACATAGAGTGAAGTGCATATTTTTTTGAGACATGGTTATTATGAATCTCAGGTTGACTGAGGAAGACTTTAGACTTCCAATCTTGACTTCCCCTTACCACGTGTTAGGTAGGACTCGATTCCATGTGTGTTTTGAGGGTCACAAATTGACTAACCTTATTTCCCATAACTGATTTTTCTCTCTCACCCATGGACAGAATTTAAAAATTAACAACTCTGAGTAATATGTGTCCGAGTTTTACATAATTTCTTTCTAGAGCCTCAATTCCTCCTTGGGAAATTATAATTATTTGGGATTTCCTGTTCCCCTTACTCAGTTCCAAGGTATCGTCAAGACTGCATGTGGGCAGAGTGGGAGCAAGAAGGGGCTTTCTGACTTTCAGTTCAGATGATGGGCCTGAGGGATCCACAGTGGGCATTGAAGTTGGATACCTGTGTGGTCCTTGAGCTTGCAATTGCTGGTTGCTGGTGGTTCCTTTGACCCCATCACTTGTCCATTGGCCTGTATGCCTCCCCTCTGGATCTTGATAGCCCAATGGTCCTTTCAAGGTCCTTTCTTTAACTACCAAGATGCATAGGCAACTCTGGATTACATGCTCCCTGCACACAGGCTAAGGAGGCAGGCACACAGATACATTGTTCTAGGTAACTCATGCTCCCTCCTGTTCTACAAGGAAGAAAAGTCCATAAGCTTCCCCAGCGCATCTGAAGCTCCACACCATGGGGCTCTACCTGGTAGGGACTGTGGAAAGCAAGATTAATTCTCTACCTCTGTCTCTCTTCTCTGCTGAAAAGCTCACCTGGGCTCAGACAGGTTGACAGTGCTCTCCTCTTTAATCTCTGTTCTTTCTAAGCTGCAAGGTCTTCCCTCAGAACTTATCCTGAATTCTCTCCATTCCCAATAGTTGGTGATTTCCATGAATAAGGTCAACAGGGAATAAAATGGATTCAACAAATTGCTGAGTTTTCTTTTTTTAATTGTAAGTAATTTTCTTTTTCTTTTTTTTTTATTTATTTATTTGAATTTAGTTACATTTCAAGTGTTATCCCCTCACCTGGTTTCCCCCTCTCCCGGAAACCCCCTATTCCATTCCCCCTCCTCTGCTGAGTTTTTTGATAAGTCTGAATTTCAGGATATGAAGGTAGGAAGCTAACTTAAAACGCCAGGTTTGAATGCTAAAATTTGAATATTGAGGTTTTATTTCTTTTTGCATTCCAGATTTACTGCAATTCCACTGTCTTGGAAAGAATGAATGAAAGCTACACATTAAGGAATGTAAAAGAAAAAAGGCATTGACATATGAGAAAATATTCCCAGCCATCTTTGCTCCGGTGACAGACCAGACAGGGACAACCAGGTACACAGAGATATCCCGAGTATAACATCGCTTGGAACACAGAGAGCTAGGGTTCCACCTGTGCCCAAGAGCTGAGCAGCTCTGTGGTCATCCGTGCACCAGCCCTGCCGTGGGACATTTGCCCTGCACGGTGACCCATGCTTGGAGGGGGTCCCACAGCCTCTGCCATCTTGGCTCCGGTGACAGACCAGACAAGGACAACCAGGTACACAGAGATATCCGTAGAATAACATCACTTGGGGCAAGGCATACCAGGGCTCCAATGACACCCAGGAGCAGGGCAGCCACTCAGCAATCTGTGCCAGGGAAAACATGGTCATCCAGGGTGCAGAAATAGCCTTGTAGGCTCACAGGAGGTTCAAGCACCAGCCAGTGACAGCAGGACCAACTAATGCCAGAGATAACCAGATGGCAAAAGGTAAACGTAGGAACTTTACTAACAGAAATCAAGGCAATATGGCACCATCCGAGCCCTACTCTCCAACAACAGCAAGTCCTGGATACCCCAACACACCAGAAAGGCAAGATTCTGATTTAAAATCACATCTCATGATGCTATTAGAGGATTTCAAAAAGGACATAAATAAATCTCTTAAAGAAGTACAGGAGAACATGAATCAACAGGTAGAAACCATTACAAAGGAAACACAAAAATCACTTAAAGAAATTCAGGAGAATATGGGTCAAGAGATAGAAGCCCATAAAGAGGAAACACAAAAATCACTTAAAGAAATACAAGAGAACTTAGGTCAACAGGCAGAAGTCCTGAAAGAGAAAACATAAAAATATTAAAGAATTACAGGAAAACACAAACAAACAAGAGAAGGAACTGAGCAAAACCTTCCAGGATCTAAAAAAGGAAGTAGAAACAACTAAGAAATCACAAAGGGAGACAACTTTGGAGATAGAAAAACCTTGGGAAGAAATCAGGGGTCATAGATGCAAACATCAACAACAGAATACAAGAGATAGAAGAAAGAATCTCAGATGCAGAAGATACCATAGAAAGCATTGACTCAACAGTCAAAGGAAATGCAAAATGCAAAAAGCTTGTAACTCAAACCATCCAGGAAATCCAGGACACATTGAGAAGACCAAACCTAAGGATTATAGGTATAGATGAGAGTGAGGATTTACAACTTAAAGGGCCAGTAAATATGTTCAACAAAATTATAGAAGAAAACTTCCCTAACCTAAAGAGAGAGATGCCCATGAACATACAAGAAGCCTACAGAATTCCAAACAGATTGGACCAGAACAGAAATACCTCCTGTCACATAATAATCAAAATACCAAATGTACTAAACAAATTAAGAGTATTGAAAGCAGTAAGAGAAAAAGGCCAAGTAACATATAAAGGAAGACCTATCAGAATTACACAAGACTTCTCACCAGAGACCATGAAAGCTAGAAGATCCTGGGCAGATCTCATACAGACCCTAATAGAACACAAATGTCAGCCCAGACTATAATACCCAGCAAAACTCTCAATCACCATAAATGGAAAAACCAAGATATTCCATGATAAAACCAAATTTACACAATATCGTTCCACAAACCCAGCCCTGCAAAAGATAATAGGTAGAAATCGACAATACAAGGAAGGAAACTACACCCTGGAAAAAGCAAGATAGTAAACTTCTTTCATCAAACCCAAAAGAAGATAACCACTCAAATATAAAAACAACATCAAAAATAACAGGAAGCAATAATCACTATTCCTTAATATCTATTAACATAAATAGACTCAATTCTACAATAAAAAGACACAGACTAACTGACAGGATATGTAAATAGGACCCAGAATTTTGCTGCATACAGGAAACACACCTCAGTGTCAAAGACAAACACTACCTCAGAGTAAAAGGTTGGAAAACAATTTTACAAGCAAATGGTCCCAGGAAACAAGCTGGAGTAGCCATTCTAATATTGGACAAAATTGACTTTCAACCTAGAGTCATTAAAAAAGACATGGAAGGACACTTCATACTGGTCCAAGGAAAAATCCACCAAGAAGAACTCTCAATTCTGAACATCTATGCTCCAAATGCAAGGGCATCCTCATTTGTAAAAGAAACTTTACTAAAGCTCAAAGCACACATTGAAGCTCACACAATAATTGTGGGTGACTTCAACACTCCACTCTCCACAATGTGCTGATCAGGAAAAGAGAAACTAAACAGGGACACAGTGAAACAAATTGAAGCTTTGGATCAAATGGATTTAACATACATATATATAAAACATTTCATTTCTAAAGCAAAAGAATATACCTTCTTCTCAGCACCTCATGGTACCTTCTCCAAAATCGACCATATAATTGGTCACAAAACAGATCTCAACAGATATAAGAAGATCGAACCAATCCCATGCCTCCTATCAGATCACTGTGGAATAAGGGTGGTATTCAATAGCAACAAAAACAACAGAAAGCCCACATACACATGGAAACTGAACAATGCTCTACTCAATGATAACTTGGGAAAGGAAGAAATAAAGAAAGAAATCAAATGCTTTTTAGAATTTAATGAAAATGAAGGCACAACATACCCTAACTTATGGGACACAATGAAAGAAGTGCTAAGAGGAAAACTCATAGCCCTGAGTGCCTCCAAAAAGAAACTGGAGAGAGCGTACACTAGCAGCTTAATGGCACATCTGAAAGCCCTGGAACAAAAAGAAACTAATACACCCAAGAGGAGTAGAAGGCAGGAAATCATCAAAATCAGGGCTGAAATCAACCAAGTAGAAACAAATAGAACCATAGAAAGAATTAACAAAACCAGAAGTTGGTTCTTTGAGAAAATCAACAAGATAGATAATCCTTTAGCCAGACTAACCAGAGGACACAGAGACAGTATCCAAATTAACAAAATCAGAAATGAAATGGGAGAGATAACAACAGAAATTGAGGAAATTCAAAAAATCATCAGATCCTACTACAAAAGCCTATACTCAACACAACTGGAAAATCTGGAGGAAATGGGCAATTTCCTAGACAGATACCAAATACCAAAATTAGATCAGGATCAAAGAGACCATCTAAACAGTCCTATAACCCCTAAAGAAATAGAAGTGGTCATTGAAAGTCTTCCAACCAAAAAAAAAATCACAGGACCAGATGGTTTTAGTGCAGAATTCTATCAGACCTTCAAAGAAGACCTAACACCAGTTCTCTTCAAACTATTCCACAAAATAGAAACAGAAGGAACACTACCCAACTCATTCTATGAATTCACAATTACGCTGATATCACACAAAGATCCAACAAAGAAAGAGAATTTCAGACCAATTTCCCTTATGAATATCAATGCAAAAATACTCAATAAAATTCTTGCCAACTGAATCCAAGAACACATCCAAAAGATCATTCACCACAATCAAGTAGGCTTCATCCCAGTGATCCAGGGATGGTTCAATATATGGAAATCCATCAATGTAATCCACTACATAAACAATCTCAAAGAAAAAAAAACACATGGTCATTTCATTAGATGGCGAAAAAGCATTTGACAAAATTCAGCATCCTTTCATGCTAAAAGATCAGGAATTCAAGTCCATATCTAAACATAGTAAAAGTAATATATAGCAAACTATTAGCCAACATTAAACTAAATGGAGAGAAACTTGAAGCAATCCCACTAAAATCAGGGACTAGACAAGGCTGCCCTCTCTCTCCATATCTTTTCAATATAGTACTTGAAATTCTAGCTAGAACAATTACACAACATAAGGAGGTCAAAGGGATACAAATTGGAAAGGAAGAAGTCAAAGTATCACTATTTGCAGATGATAAGATAGTATATTTAAGTGACCCCCCCAAAAAACCAAAAACAAACAAAAACAAAATAACAACAACAACAACAACAAAACTCCCCCAGAGAACTCCACAGCTGATAAACGACTTCAGCAAAGTGGCCGGATATAAAATCAACTCAAGCAAATCAGTAGCCTTCCTATACTCAATGGATAGTCAGGCTGAGAAAGAAATTAGGGAAATGACACCCTTCACAAGAGCCACAAACAATTTAAAGTATCTTGTTGTGACTCTAAACAATCAAGTGAAAGATCTGTATGGCAAGAACTTCAAGTCTCTGAAGAAGGAAATCGAAGCAGACCTCAGAAGATGGAAAAATCTTCCATGCTTGTGGATTGGCAGGATTAATATATCAAAAATGGCCATCTTACCAAAAGCAATATACAGAACCAATGCCATCCCCATCAAAATCCCAACTCCATCGAGTTAGAAAGAGCAATTATCAAATTCATCTGGAATAACAAAAAAACAAGGGTAGCTAAAACTATTCTCAGAAGTAAAAGAACTTCTGGGGGAATCAGTATCCTGACCTCAAGCTGTACTACAGAGCGATAGTGTTAAAAACTGCATGGAATTGGTACAGTGGGAGACAGGTAGATCAATGGAACAGAATTGAAGACCCAGAAATGAATTCACACACCTATGGTCACTTGATCTTTCACAAAGGAGCTAAAACCATCCAGAGGAAAAAAGATAGCCTTTTCAACAAGTGGTGCTTATTCAACTGGGGGTCAGCATGCAGAAGAATGCAAATCGATCCATTCTTATGTCCTTGTACTAAGCTCAACTCCAAGTGGATCAAGGACCTCCACATAAAACCAGACACACTGAAAGGAATAGAAAAGAAACTAGGGAAGAGCCTTGAGCACATGGGCACAGGGGAAAATTTCCTGAACAGAACACCAATAGCTTATGCTGTAAGATCAAGAATTGACAAATGAAACTTCATAAAATTACAAAGTTTCTATAAGGCAAAGGACACTGTCAATCGGACAAAACGGCAACCAACAAATTGAGGAAAGATCTTTATCAACCCTACATCTGACAGAGGGCTAATATCCAATATATACAAAGAACTCAAGAAGGTAGACTCCAGAGAGCCAAATAACCCTATTAAAAATGGGGTACAGAGCTAAACAAAGAATTTTCACCAGAAGAATATCGAATGGCTGAGAAGCACCTAAAGGAATGTTCAACATCCTTAGTCATTAGGGAAATGCAAATCAAAACAACCCTGAGATTTCACCTCACACCAGACAGAATGGCTAAGATCAAAAACTCAGGAGATAGCAGGTGTTGGCGAGGATGTGGAGAAAGAGGAACACTCCTCCACTGCTGGTGGAATTGCAAGCTGGTACAACCACTCTGGAAATCAGTCTGGCAGTTCCTCAGAAAACTGGGCATGACACTTCCAGAGGACCCTGTTATACCACTCCTGAGCATATACCCAGAGGACTCCCCGGCATGCAATAAGGACACATGCTCCACTATGTTCATAGCAGCCTATTTATAATAGCTAGAAGCTGGAAACAGCCCAGATGTCCCTCAATGGAGGAACTGATACAAAAAATGTGGTATATTTACACAATGGAATTCTACACAGCAATTAAAAACAATGAATTTATGAAATTCGTAGGCAAATGGTTGGCACTGGAAAATATCATCCTAAGTGAGGATGATAGAACACACATGGTATGCAGTCACTGACAAGTGGATAAGTCCAGAAGCTCAGAATACCCAAGACACAATTCACATATCAATTGATTCCCAAGAAGAAGGAAGGAGAGACCCCTGATCCTGGAAAGACTTGATGCAGCAGTGTAGGGGAATACTAGGACAGAGAAGTGAGAGGGGGTTGAATGGAGAACAGGGGGAGGGAAGAGGGCTTATGGGACTTTCTGGGAGGGGGCAACCAGGAAAGGGGAAATCATTTGGAATATAAATAAAGAATATCAAAAAGAAAAAAAAGAAAGAAAAAGAAAAATATATTCCCTTTAAAGTATTTAGTCAGAAAACAGTTAACTACACCAAATTTCCATTTATTAGAACTTACTTTTTATTTTGAAGTCAGTATAAATTAGCAAAATGTTTATTATTAAAGAAAAAATTAAGTATGTAGAAAAATGTAAAATGTTAGATATAAGGAAGGGACGCCTATTATTGAACTTTGGAGGGATTAGGCTAGATACATTTTCTAGAGATCAACATTCATTTTATACATATGTTGATATACATGAAAGTTTCAGATACATTATACATTATATAGTATATATATAATATATGTATAAATTGCTTTATATATATGAGTGAGTTTCCCAATTTTACAGAGAAGAAAACAGCACAGAGATTTATGGAGTATCAAATGTCAAATATTTGTTGTTTGGCTAGGTTTACCTGACAGTGGAATTTGTGTGCACCGCCCACAAAAACCTCCCTTACTTAGAATGAGTGACTATGAGAACTATAGTCCATCACAGAGTGGTACTACTGTCTTGTTTGAAGATGTTTTTGCTGAGTAGATTCAGGTACTGTAGCCATAGGCATGTGAGATAGCAATTGTTCAGCTATGTGAGATGGTTGTTGTTAATTTTTTCACAGTAGCAGTTATTCCACTATATGTATTTTATAACACTCCATTATATATCTTAAATATGAACAATATCAGATCAATTTAAATAAGAAATAAATAAAATCCATCTTCAAAAATAAATCACATGAAGACCACTTTTACTAACAAAATGAAATTAGTATATTTTATATAAAAATAACCTTAGAATTCTTTAAAATATTTTCTTTTATTCTTCTAGCACAAATATTTCCCATTGTTTATTTTCTTTAGGATTTCTTAAATTTTATAATGAAAAGAGAGGTTACAGATTTACCTACCTATTCATGGAATCCACTTTAGAAGTATTTGCCTTTAAGCATTTTATGGTATGATTTTTCAAGAATTAAAATGTAATGATTCCTTATTATATATGCCATTTAATCTACTTTCTCTAGACCCTTTATGATTACAAGGCATAAACATGTTTACTTTCATCACAGTTTTTTTTTTTTAAGTCAAAGGTCACAGACACTTGACATCATTTGTCAAATAGCTGACTGAACTGGCACAATTCAGATGCATTCAGACACTGGGTTTAAAACTAAGGTGCATAGAAGTCTAGTGTGCATGTGAATAACTTTCTTTGGAATAAAGACTGAACTGTCTAAAAGTTACAATGGAGGTAACTTTTGAAAATTGGAATGATTAAAACAAAAACAATTTAATTATACAAAATAATTTAAGCTTTCTCAAATAGACAAAATGACAATAAATAATAATTTTGTCTTTTTTATTACACCAAATCTGAGGTCCTGATTTCTCACACGATTCTCTAATGAAAGCAGTGATTCTCAACCCGTAGGTCATGACCCCTTTAGGGGTTGAACAACACCTTCCCTGGGTTGCCTAAGACCATTGGAAAACACAGATATTCACATTACAAATCATAACAGTAGCAAAATCACAGTTTTGAAGTAGCAATGAAAATAATTTTATGGTTGGGCTTATCACAACATAAGGAACTGTATTAAAGAGTTGCAGCATTGGGAAGGCAGAGAACCATTCATTTAAAGGAACCAAGCCTCCTTGGAAAACTGGATGGTTTTCAAACTGGGCCAGGGTGAGCCCAAAACATATGATGGTAGCAGAAAGCAAAATGTCCTGAACATACATATTCACAGAAGTAAGCCAAGGGACACCAAGCCAAGAACAGGAAGAATGGAGACAATTGTGAATGTCTTATTTAGGGTTTCACCGCTGTGAAGAGATACCATGACCAATGCAACTCTTACAAAGGTAAACACTTAATTGGGTCTGGCTGAGAGTTTCAGAGGTTTACTCCATTATCATCATGGTAGGAAGCATGGTAGCATGCAGGCAGTCAAAGCACTGAAGGAGCTGAGAATTCTACATGTTGATCAGAATTCAGCCCAGAGAAGACTGTCTTCCACAGGCAGCCAGGAGACAGCTCTCTTTCAAACTGGGAAGAGCCTCAGCACTAAGAGACCTCAAAGCCCACTCCCACAATGACACACTTCCTTCAATAAGGTCAAAATTACTCCAAGAAGACCATACCTCCTAATAGTGTCACTTCCCATTTGTGAAGCATTCACACATACGAGTCTATAGGGCCCAACCCTATTCAAACCACCACAGTGAGCAACAAAGCAGGATAGGATTAAATGCCAAAATACGAAACAAATGCCCATGAATCCAGACCAATATAAATTAAAGGTTGGATTGATTAATAAAGAGAGAATAGGAGCTGGTGATGATGTTCTATGGTCCCAGCTACTCAAAAACCCAAGACAGTAGAATCACAAATTCATAAAGTGTGTCTGGAAATCATCGGCCTTCTAGACGAACTTAGATTCTGCCTTAAAATAAACAGCAGAGAGAGCCTAGCATCTTTGTGGCCTTGGGCTTAAGTCCCCCACATAAATAAATAAATGGAAGAGAAGCAAATCTCACATGCAGAAAAACCACCCCCCCAAAAAATTTTTTTTCAAAAAAATATCTCTCTAAAATAAGTAAGTCATTGACCTTCCTCTCTTTAACTGCAGGTTCTGTCTGATGCCTTCCTTCTAAAGGTTTCTGGAAAGATGGAATCTAAGGAGCTTTCTTTATAACAGAGAAGCCTGATAAACCCACTTTTCCTAAGTGATGAGTGACTGTGGGGTAGCAATTTCCTTTGAGTTCTGTCATGGAGGGAAGCCAGTCAAGACTCTGGAAGTAAACAAACAAAAAACAAACAAAACAATACCCAAAAGATTGCCAAGATCAGGGCTAGGGGAGTGGGTCAGTGGGTAAAGCAACTTACCAACCGTGGAAACTGGATCCCCAGTACCCACATAAAAAGCAGGCATCTGCTTGAAATCTCAGTGCTTGGGAGGTAGAGACTGGAATTCTCTAAGTAGAACAGACAAATCCAGAGCTCTGCTTACAGTAAAAGTCCCTAACTCAGTAAACAAATTAGAGAGCTATCAAGAAGGGTACCCGTATTACAAGAAAAAAAAAAGTGCAAATCAAAGATAGCTAAACATCAGGTGCCCACGCCAACAGTCAGAAAAGGACTGAAGAAGTCCCATGAAGGCAGTCAGCTGGGGTGCTCAACTGAGAGTTACATTGATGAACAATAAAACAAATGTCAGTTCATGCTTGTGAGGTTGTGGAGTAAGGGGAACACTCATCTTTTGCTGCTGGGATGGCAAAGGTGTACAACCACTGTGGGTATCAATGTGCAGGCTCATCAGAAAAATGGGAATTCATCTATTTCAAAATACAGCTGTATTTCTCTTGGGCATATCCCCAACAAATGTTTCATCCTACCCTAGAGACACATGCTCAACTATGTTCATTGTTTCTCTATTTATAATGGCCATAATTGGAAATAGACTAGATGTCTATCAATGAATAAAGAAATATGGTGCATTTACAAAACAGATTATTAGTTAGCTGTTAAAAAATGGCATCATGAAATCCACAGGTAGATATATGAAACTAGAAAAAAAAATAATTTTTGAGTGAGGTTACCCAGACCTCAAAAGACAAATGTGGTATGCACTCTACTATATGTGGATGTTAACTATTCAGTCTTCAATAGGCAGGCTACTGTCCATATAACTGCAGAGGTTATATATAGAGTAAGGGACTAGGAAGGAGGGATAAATAGCTCTAGGAAGGGGAAATAGAGTAGATAGTTATGGATGAATGGGGGGGAATGGAATGAGAGGATCAAATGAGGAAGGGGAGGGGAGAAGAGAGTAAGGGAGGAAATATGGGAAGGGACAGCTAAAACTAAGGAGCATTTGAAGATCAAATGGAAAGCTAATACAGTAGAAGCTTCTTAAAAATGAATATGTGTGTATGAAAGAAATCTAAGTGAAATCATCAAATAACAGGGGCGATATGGTGGTTTGAATATACTTGGCCCAGAGTGTGGCACTATTAGGAGGTATGACATTTTTGAAGTAGGTGTGGCCTTGTTGTAGGAAGCGTGTCATTGTGGGGGTGGACTTTGAGAGACCTCTTCTTAGCTGCCTGAAAACCAGTCTTCTCCCGGAGCAAGATATAAAATTCTCAGCTCTCCCAGCACCCTGCCTGCCCAGATGCTGCCATGCTCCTGCCTTGATGATAATGAACTGAACCTCTGAACCTGTAAGCCAGTCCCAATTAAATGTTGTCCTTATAAGAGTTGCCTTGGTCATGGTGTCTCTTCACAGCAATGAAACTCTAACTAAGACAGTAGACAAAACCCCAACTAGGAGATGCCATCTAGGCATCTCCACCAAAAGAAACCTCCAGTGCTAGGAATGGATTACATGTAATTGAGTTGGCCAAGGAGGCCCCTTTGGAATCCCTAAATAACTCAGGCTATTGCCAAGGCTATTGGTTGATCTCCACTAATCGATAGTAAGGCTCCTTTGTCAAAGACAACACCTACATAAATGAACATGGAGAAAATGAACTAATGCCTACATAGAGCCTTCAACCCTGCTGACTAGTGTTCATGGTACTAGAAGGTACTCTGCATACTACCAGAAGAGACAGGAAACACTAACCCAGCTACAACCTCTGCAATCTACAATGATGACTTGCCTGCATGACACAATGGTATAACAGTGGCACAAAAGTTGTGGAAGTAAACAATCACTACTGATTGAAATTACGTCTCACTCCATGAGACAGAAAGCATCCCTGACACTGCCTGGTGGCCAAGAGTCTGGGACTAGATAGGCAATTGACTTAGGGGAAAACTAAACACTACTCTTTTGCTAAAGGAACATAGCAATAAAATGACTCCTAATGATGTTCTGATAGACTTATAGATCAGTGTCTCACTCAGCCACCATTAGAGAAGCTTCCTCCTGCAATAGATGGAAACAAATAGAGACCCACACCTGGACAAAATGCAAGAGAGTGAGAGGCCTTGGAACATGCAGTTCTAAATTGGCTGTCTCCATCAGTTCCCTTGATGGGGTCAGGGAACGCTGAGGAAGAGGTGGCAGACATATTGTAAGAGCCAGAAGGGATAGAAAATAACAAGGAATCACGTCTTCCAGACATGACAGGACTGTGGCAGCACGCACAGGGCCTGCACAAGTCTAAGACGGACGGGGTACCAATGATGAGGGGGAAGTTAACACAAGCTCTCATTCCTAATCTGGAAGGTATCTTCAATTGATAACCACTTGAAAAGAAGAATTTGGTTTTTCTCCACTGGAGTCTGACTGGGTATACAAAGCACATTTAAGGGTAGGTAACATTCCCAGCAGTAGGTAGCCAACAAAAAATGAAGGAATAGATGGTTTAGGAGGGTTCTTTTTTTTTTTTCCTCACAATACTTTTCTGTTTTGTTTTTAACCTTATAGATCTTTTGCTTATATATTATGGTTTCTGATTTTTTTTTTTACGGGTCTTTGGTGCGTGCAAATGTAGGTGTGTCAGCATCTGTTTGTGCTTTTGGTGCTTTTGCTTCCACTCCTTTTCCCCCTCCTTGTTTGTTTTGTCTTATTCTGGTTTGTATGTTTTTATTTTATCTTAATATTATTTTTTTAGATGCCTGTTTGGATTCATCGAGAAAAGGGAAGGGTGTGGATTTGGGTGGGTGGGAAAGAGGGGAATCTGTGCGAAACACATAGTTTCAATCTAGGACAGGAGGATACAAAGCTGGGAAGATGCATTGTCAGGAGGAGGTGAAGGGAGGAGCAGAAGGGGAATAAAATCTGATACACTGTGTGGATTTGCAAAATTCTCAGAATGGATAAGATGCATATTTTAAAATTAATATGCTTATTTTATCTGGGGTGTCATAATTTATTACACTTAATTTAAAATTTTACTTGTCAGAGAGACAGAATGGGGAAGAATGGGTGGAGACAGGCAAGGCAGGACTGGTTATGAGCTGTTAACTTTGGAAGCTGGAAAGAGAGCACGGAAATGCTTCATACTATTTAATATGCTCATGCTAAAGAAAAGTCCAAAATAAAAAATTATAGAAATAAATCTGCCCTGTGAAGATAACCCTATAATAAGTGATATTGTGTCCTTCTCCAAACAGCAAAGTGTTTTTTTCACTTACATAACACTAATTCCCAAAGTAGCAACATGATGATAGAAAGTAACCTTTAAGCTGTGTCTAGAGGAAGTCTACACGAAGTCTACACCTACTGGTTGATTTGATCACCTCAGACAAAAACAAAACAAAACAACAAACCCTAGTTTAGAAAAGGCAAAACAAACTCAAACTGTCCATTTTGCTGAGTTTACTGGAGCAGATTGATAATACTAGAAAGTGAATTAATGAAGCAGATATCAGCTCTGGCACCTTATTGGAGACAGGATTTAAGGAGAGAACTTGGAAAGGAAGGCAAAGTTCACCCAGGTAGCTCTCTAGGCAAAACAGCAGGAAAACCCATGTTTATTTTCCAAGAAGTCATGTGCAGTGAACAATACATAAACAACAAGATTAAAACCATGACTGGAACATGATCAAGAACTAGTCATTTGGGTATGGTTTAATAAATCCCAAATAACGTTTTAACAATATATAGTTGAGCTGAACTACTATCTTGACGATCAATATGCCACATTTTAAACAGTAGATGAAGCTACTCTCTTGTTGCAGGGTATCATGTTGCCTCATTTTGTGACTCAGACAAAAATAGGTAACATTATCTCTGTTTGTCAAGCATGCAGCAGACTCTGGGAGGTCTTCTTGCCTTCCTGTTGCCAGAGGCAGCCGGATGGGGGACTAGAACCCAGGTGTTCTGGCACCCGCATTCTCTGTTATACTGTGCCTCTCAAAGGAAACACATGATATATGCTTTTAGCTTCCACTTGGGTTTTAGTGGAAAGAAAGTTGGCATCTGTAAGTATCTTAGGAACATAAATAACCTCTTTTGCCAACTTCTGGTGCTTGTCAATAAATTGGTGCTTCCTTTTATGATTGCATATTATAAATAGTTGATATTACAGGCAAAATAATGTTCCATTAAGGTAATATCCTGTTTGTTCAATGATGCATGGCTGAAATCCAGAGATTTAGCTCTGTGAGGAGGATGCTGAACACTATTAGACTGTCTAATGTTGAGAAAAGAAGATGAGTTGGAGCATATTAAAATATTACATAATAAACTTATAGTGTCAATTAGTGACAAGCTCATCATTATCACCCATTATTTGACAAATGGGTTTATTCTCTCATGAAGCTCTTTCCTAGGATTCTCTCTCTCCTCTGTAGATTTAGTCCATTCACTTTTCACACTTTCACCACAGCTGAAATCCATTTTCCAGTCTAGTTTATGTGCAAAGCAAACCACTCATGATGGTGTGACTGTTCTCACCTTCACTTCATGACCACTTCCATCCCTATGATTTTAAGCAACACTTTGGAACCAATCCATGCCTTTCCTTTGAATTTATTCGATACCTTTTGGTAACTTCTCCCAGTTGACTCTCTTTTGCCTTTGTTTTTAATTAAAGTTTCTTTGTATGGCTCCTTCCTGAGAATCCCCAAGATGATAATCTTTTGCACAGCAGTCAGTCCAGCCAAGAACAAAAGTATCCACATGAGTTGCAACAAAGTTTACATGGATTGAATTGGAGTACAGTTTAACTTTTTTTTTTTTTAAAAAACAGGTCTCTATTTCAAAAGCCACAGAAGAACTTAACAGTCAATGCTGGCCATCTCATCAATATAAACAAACCAAATCACCCAACACTGTACCAGCAGAAAAAGGACATAGTTCTAAAATCGTTTTCCTGATTTGATGCAAACAGCTTGATTACACCTGACAATGTGACCCTTGGGAGCTGCTCAAATGTTATTTGCCACTTTCCCTCGTGCAGAATAATCAAACTGGGAGGACCTAAAATGTCACTTCCCAAGCAGAAATTAAGGAAACAGGAAGAAATAAACTAAAAGAGAGTTTCTGTTGAAAACATGCCTAGTGGGCCACCACAGAATGGTGACGTGCATTTCTTAGTAGCCCCACAAACTGTGAGGATCAGACATGAGGGCTTGATGCTAAGGTTGAAGGGATGTGGGTCTTCAGGAAGATTCACACCAGGCAGCTAAGACAGATTCCAGTATGTCACTGGGTGACTCATTCCCTGGCTTTAATGGGCATTACTTTTCTCTCACTATACTATCAGGATCACAACTTTAACACAACACAAACTTATCACCAGGTGTTCTAGTAAGACTCTCACAGACTGAAAAGTGATATGCCAGCTGGCTTTCCTGAAGCTACAGCATTATCAGTCCTGTAGAACATCTACTACCCTATCTCTTCCTTTGACTATCCTAGAAAAGGATTTTAGAGACTCATAATGGGAGGAGGTCCACCTAGATATTCCAGAATAATTAGAGCCTCAGGGTTTATATCTACTTATATAATTTATAATATCTATTTACTAGTAGCTATAGCACATTCATATCTATTAAGTATTTTTAAGGTTCTCAAGATTAGGGCATCGCTTTTCTTTTTATTTTATTATTATGTTTGTGATCATCATCCTTCCTATCACAAAGAATAAAATATATTTACTTGAAACACAGGCTCTTTCCATCTCCACTTTTCAACATTCTCTTTATTGTTAGACTACTGGCTGTATCTGGGTCAACTACCACTCCAACATATACAACTCTTATTCACCTGCCTCATAACCCAGGGTGTCTATAATTTCATTCATTATGTTCCTTGATATATCCAAGAGTACAGAAAATTTATGAGAAATAAATTACTTTTCATAAACCAGATAAGGAAATGTTATTTCCCCCTATCTGGCATAGACACACCAGCCATCTTCTGGAGGAAGGCTTCAAATTTTGTTTTCAAAATGAAATGCTCTAGATACATTAGCACTGTGAAGGAAGTCACCATGTATGTGACATGGCAATCCATTTGAATTCTTCGAGTAAAAATGCAAATAGATGAATTTCTTCAGAGAAGGACCTTCAGAAAATTTCCACCTCCTTCTCAGTTATAATTTGTGCAGCCTGAATAAGTGATCCTAATTAAACATTAAAGTACTTTATTTTCAAAGAATGGGGTTTTTTTTTATTTTATTTTATTTTTTTAATTTACATTCCAAATCACTTCCCCTTTCCCGTTTCCTCCCTCCCCGAAAGTCCCATAAGCCCCCTTCCCTCCCTCTTTTCTCCGTTCAACCCCCTCTCATTACTCTGTCCTGGCGTTCCCCTACATCCAGTCTTTCCAGGACCAGGGGTCTCTCCTTCCATCTTTTTAGAAATCTATTGATATGCTGATTGTGTCTAGGGTATTCTGAGATTCTGGGTCAATATCCCCTTATCAGTGACTGCATACCATGTGTGATCTTTTGTGATTGGGTTACCTCACTAAGGATGATATTTTCAAGTTCTGACCATTTGCCTAGGAATTTCGTGAATTCATTGTTTTTAATTGCAGAGTAGTATTCCATTGTGTAAATATACCACATCTTCTGAATCCATTCCTCCGTTGAGGGACATCTGGGTTCTTTCCAGCTTCTGGCTCTTATAAATAAGGCTGCTATGAATATAGTGGAGCATGTGTCCTTATTGCATGCAGGTAAAGTCTCTGGGTATATGCCCAGGAGTGGTATAGCCGGATCCTCCGGAAGTGTCATGCCCAGTTTTCTGAGGAGCCGCCAGACTGCTTTCCAGAGTGGTTATACCAGCCTGCAATTCCACCAGCAGTGGAGGAGTGTTCCTCTTTCTCCACATCCTCGCCAACAACAGCTGTCTCCTGTGTTTTTGATCTTAGCCATCCTGACTGGTGTGAGATGGAATCTCAGGGTTGTTTTGATTTGCATTTCCCTAATGACTAAGGATGATGAACATCTCTTTAGGTGCTTCTCAGCCATTAGATATTCTTCAGGTGAGAACTCTTTGTGTAGCTCTGTACCCCATTTTTTAATAGGGTTACTTGCCTCTCTGGAGTTTAACTTCTTGAGTTCTTTGTATATCTTGGATATTAGCCCTCTGTCGGATGTAAGGTTGGTAAAGATCATTTCCCAGTTAGTTGGTTGCCGCTTTGTCTTTTTGACGGTGTCTTTTGCCTTGCAAAAACTTTGTAATTTAATGAGGTCCCATTTGTCTATTCTTGATCTTAGAGTATAAGCTATTGGAGTTCTGTTCAGGAAATTCTCCCCTGTGCCCATATGTTCAAGGTTCTTCCCTAGTTTCCCTTCTATTAGTTTCAGTGTGTCTGGTTTTATGTGGAGATCTTTGATCCACTTAGAATTGAGCTTAGTGCAAGGAGATAAGGATGGGTCAATTTGCATTCTTCTGCATGTTGACCTCCAGCTGAGCCAGCACCATTTGTTGAAAAGGCTATCTTTTTTCCACTGGATGGTTTTAGCTCCTTTGTCAAAGATCAAGTGACCATAGGAGTGTGGATTCATTTCTGGGTCTTCAATTCTGTTCCATTGATCTACATGTCTGTTACTGTACCAATACCATGCAGTTTTTAACACTATTGCTCTGTAGTACAGCTTGAGGTCTTATGAATATCGATGCAAAAATACTCAATAAAATTCTTGCCAACCGAATCCAAGAACACATCAAAACGATCATTCACCACGATCAAGTAGGCTTCATCCCAGGGATGCAGGGATGGTTCAATATAAGGAAATCCATCAATGTAATCCACTACATAAACAATCTCAAAGAAAAAATCCACATGGTCATCTCATTAGATGCTGAGAAAGCATTTGACAAAATTCAGCATCCTTTCATGCTAAAGGTCTTGGAAAGATCAGGAATTCAAGGCCCATATCTAAACATAGTAAAAGCAATTTACAGCAAACCAGTAGCCAGCATCAATCTAAACGGAGAGAAACTTGAAGCAATCCCACTAAAATCAGGGACTAGACAAGGCTGCCCTCTCTCTCCATATCTTTTCAATATAGTACTTGAAGTTCTAGCTAGAGCAATTAGACAACAAAAAGAGGTCAAAGGGATACAAATTGGAAAGGAAGAAGTCAAACTATCACTATTTGCAGACGATATGATAGTATACATAAGCGACCCAAAGAACTCCACCAGAGAACTCCTACAGCTGATAAACGACTTCAGCAAAGTGGCCGGATATAAAATCAACTCAAGCAAGTCAGAAGCCTTCCTATACTCAAAGGATAAGCAGGCTGAGAAAGAAGTAAGAGAAATAATACCCTTTACGATAGCCACAAACCATATTAAGTATCTTGGCGTGACGCTAACCAAACAAGTGAAAGATCTGTATGACAAGAACTTCAAGTCTCTGAAGAAAGAAATTGAAGAAGACCTCAGAAGATGGAAAAATCTGCCATGCTCATGGATTGGCAGGATTAATATAGTAAAAATGAGCATCTTACCAAAAGTAATACACAGATTCAATGCAATCCCCATCAAAATCCCAACTCAATTCTTCATAGAGTTAGAAAGAGCAATTCAAAAATTCATCTGGAATAACAGAAAACCCAGAATAGCTAAAACTATTCTCAAGAGTAAAAGAACCTCTGGGGGAATCAGTATCCCGGACCTCAAAGAATGGGTTTAAGTTTTGAAATGGGATAAATTATTTTTGAAATAATTTTATTGATTAATGGACTTAGTATTCCTTAAGTATATTATACAAGTTGGAGGCAACATTGACCATAACTCTAATTAGGCTTGAGCTTCAAGACTCTTAATTTTCTAACTGTTGATTCTGTTTTTCTAAAGAGGTTTGTCAAAGTTGTATATTTCAGATGCTTTAAAATTTGGATCCACTTACCACTGGCAAGGGGAGTTCTGTACCTGAATTGCCTAACTGCTTATTGATGATACTTTCTTTAAAAAGCATACATCCCATTGTATTAGTTAAATCCGCTAGACTGTTACACTTGCTCACAGATTTTCATTCCCCTCTACCTCTGCCATATTTCCCTGTAGTGCCGTGTACTTCTTTACCCTAATGACTTTGAACTTAATTTGCAAAGTGATTGTGAGCTCGGGGAAGAGCGCTATGCTCCAGCGGAAGCTTCCTTTTATGGTTTGACTTTATCCTACCTTTACCCCTAAGGTCAGTCCACTTACATGTTCCAAATAGTGGTTGTTGCTTTAATGTGGATTCTTAAAGAAAAGACTTGGAGCCCAGGTAAGCTCAGCACAAACCTAGGCAATCTCATCCCCTAGGTAATGTCAGTGGGATAAAAATGTTTATGGTTGGCCTGAATATGGCAATCGTTTTGCAATGGAAGCAATTGGTGTTCGCCATTCTGCCTTTTAATCCCTCACCCGACTTCACCATAAGGCACCCGTCTATCTATTTATCTCTTCATCCATCCACACTAGTATTATTTTAGGTTGACAGTACAAGTGTTACATTCTGGTTGTCTTTAACTATAACAGCATGTCTTTTAATAGTTGCCAAGGACTGAGTCATAGAACACATACCTTCTCTTCCCCAGAGACAGTCCTTGGTAAGAGGATTTTAAAAAGTAAATTAACAGATGTACACAGGAAGGAAGCTTACATCACTGAAGACTTTAGATCCTAAACATGTACTATACATTCACCAATTTAAAAACATGCAATCTTTTTTTTTAGATTAGTTTTATAGAACAGGTTTTTTCCCAGTTAATTATTTTTAATTATGCCTCTATAGAATTAGTGAAAATTTCCCTAATTGTTTATCAAAAAAAATTACATGAAGAGAGGTCATGTCCCCTGATAAGTACTATTTCCATTTTAAAGCATTTATATGTGAGTTTCTGGCTGGTGCTTTCCAATGTGACCAAATTAATTGCATTTCAACTAAAGTTCCTCAGTCAGCAATAATACATGTTATTGTATGAGTTCACTAAATATGTTATTTACTTAAGCATACAAAATTAGCTATAAATCTATGCTTTGCCTAAAAGATACTAGGATTCAAAACCACCAACTGTGGGCATGTTGTGCCTTGCATGTGGGTGCACCTGTGTGTAAGCCAGAAGGTGATTTTCAGTGTTGTTCCCTGGGAGGCATCAAGCTTGAATTTTGAGACAGAGACTAGGGCTTGCCAGTGTGATGAGATCATGACCAATGATCTCCAGGGATCGCCCTGTCTCTGCCTCCCAGTGCTGCGTTTACCAACCATGTACCACAATCTCCAGGTTGTTACATGAATACCAAGGATCAAAACCAGGTCCTTGTGTCTGCAAGGCAAGAACTTTATGAACTGTGCTACCCCCTCAGATTAAGTCAGCCTTTTTGGATATGTGAGCTATAACAGAAACCCATCCTTGGCAGGAAAAGCCGTCTTTAAAAGCAGTGTGCCCATTTTTTATTTTACAGCTGTTTTGATGGACTTGACTGGGCCCTGTTCAAATTTCTGTTAACTCTGAATTGTAAATGTAGTTTTATTCAATTTTTTTAAAAAAATAAATCACCAGTTGTGCTTATATAAAATCTGAATGCTTTTTTTTTAAAAAATTCAACATAAATTTAAACAAAAGAAAAGAGCAAGATTAACAATTAATATCCAATAAATTAGGTTTAAAAATATTCTAATATATAGAAAATGGAGAATATCTTAATGCTTTTGTGAGTGTGTGGTGGCTAAGTGTGTGAGGGAGTATTAGGTGGATGGAGAGATAGAAGAGATAGATGTAAAAAGAAGAGAGAGAGAGAGAGAGAGAGAGAGAGAGAGAAAGTGTACCTTGCTCTAAAATGAAACATGCCCATTGCATGGAAAAAGGCCTTCAAGAGACATTGAGCCTTAAATTATAGCAGATATTCAGCAAGTGTTGAAAGGATGGAGTGGACTAAGCTGGAAGATATATGTCTTTTGGGGAAATTATAAAAATGAAGGGAGGCAATCTGGGAACATCCTGTGAATATCTAAATTTAGCTTCCATTTATACCTACTTGGAATTGATGTGAAAGATCAAATCCAATCAGCTGACTACATGATCTTTTATATTAGGCGGAGAGCCAGGTCAGTGAAGAAGTCTGAAGATCCGGGATAAATGAATGCCTGTGAATGGCTCTCTTCAGGCCTGGAGGGCTGACTGGGCACAGGTGGATTCTATCAACTCTGCATATAAGCACCAGCGAATCTCAGATTAATACAAGGCTTTACCAAGAATGTATTCTTTCTAATTTCTATCTCTTAACTTGCAAAGAGAGGATAACAAGGCCTATAATCACATTTGCTAGAGAACAAGATTCTGGAAAGAGAATATAGTGGACTGTGTGAGATTCCCCTGAAAAGGCCCCTGTCACTTTTAGGATGTTGAGATCACCCTGGATAATCCAAGTGGGCACTGAGTCCAGTGAGGAGTGAGGAAAAGGCCTTAGACAGATGGAAGTAGAGAAAGTCAAGCAACAGTGTTATCCATGGGGTTTGCTTCCTTCCTTCCTTTTTCTTTCTTTCCTTCCTTCCTTCCTCCCTCCCTCCTTCCTTCCTTCCTTTTTCCTTCCTTCCTTCCCTCCCTCCCCACCTCCTTCCCTTTTCTACCTACCTACCTTCCTTCCTTCCTTCCGTCTTGGGGAGGGGGGTATTCAAGATTCTCTGTGTAGTCCAGGCTGTCCTGGAACTCACTCTGTAGATCAGGTTAGCCTCAAACTAAGAGAGATACACCTGCCCCTGTCTCGTGAGGGTTGGGATTAAAGGCATGCACCACCACTGCCACTTAATAGGTGGCTAATAGGTTTTACTTTGTAAAGATGTCCTTGAGATCCACTTCACTTTAGGACTGTGCACTTAAAATGGTTACTGTATAGTCAGCTTACTGTTACTATGACAAAATAACCAAGTAATTACCACTAAAGCAGGAAAGGTTACTTTGACCCAGCCCATGGTTGGTTGATCTCAATGCTTTGAGTCTGTGGTTGCCCTGGATGTACATCGTGATGCAGCCATGTGGCAAGGAGGGATGTCTGCTTCATGGTAGCTGGGAACAAAGAGAGCTGGAGCTGCGTTATCTTGTCCAGGGCACAGGTTCAGTGACAGAAGATCCTTTCATGAGGTCCCATCTTGGACCATAGTGACATGGGTTGGGAACCAAAAGCCCTTTAATGCACAGGCACTTAGGTCTTAGAACATTCAAGATTCAAACTAAGCTGTTCAGATGGAAAAATTGTTTATTTTAGAAAGCCTTTACAATGTTTTATAGAAATACATATAACAAAATCAGATTAAATATAGAAATAAGAGAATACAGAAAGTAGGACAGAATAAATCTGAAAGAGATAAAATTAAACAGAGTGTTTTGTTCACAGCACGAATGCTGTGAGGCCTTGTACTTTTGACTCTAGACTTTTTAGAAGCCACTGCTGCCAACAAGAACACTAGTCACATGACCCTTATTTAAAAAAAACCCCTAATTTATAGTATGCTATCAATTAGCTAAAAATAATGATCTAACCTTGGAAGGAAATATGCATGTATGTATGCATATGTAGAAAATCTTAGAAAGATGTACACTGAATGTTAATTGGTTATTAGTAGGCTACAGTGGTGGGTCATATTTCCTTCTTTATCCTTTTATACATTTTCTGATAATTTCACAGTTGACTTACAGCTTTTAATTAGAAGGGTGCTTTGTGCTTCTTGATGACTTTTGTATAAGTTTTCCAGCACCTCAGAGGGAATGAAGGAAAAGATATCAGATATACAGAGCCCACGCCCAGTGAGTCTGGCTACAGACAGGAGTGAAGACCCCTAGGGAAAAGGACTAGCCCCTGTGAGCAGGAAGAGCTGTGGGGATGAGTTTCAATAGGGCAGTGCAGGTGTGCGAAGCCTCAGAGAAGTCACTCCCCCTGAGCCTTATCCAAATCCCATGGCTTCAGCAGCAAAGGACAGAACAGATGCAGGAGGTGGCAAGGTGAATGGGGGAGGGCTGCGGTCCCATCCCCCACCCCCGGGGGAACACAGACAGTTGCTGTTCACTTTTGTTAAGGCCTGAGATGCTAATTCTCCTCCCTAGCCATTATGTTCCATTAATTTAGGCAGATTCCGGGTTAATGTTAAAAGAGAAATGTGGCATTCACTTGTCGATCCTGGAAATTTTTGACAGCTCGATTGGTTGTATATAATTCATACAGTGTAATATTTACCCACAGAAGTGTATAATTCACTGAGTCTTAACATGTTCACCTGTTCACACAGAGTTAGGCAACAATCGCCCATTAGTGAACTCAGGTTCTCATACATGACAGGCAATGAGCAACTAAGCCACACATTCAGTCTTACTTTTTTTTTTAATGACTGACTTCTTTCACTAAGAATAATTTTTTTTAAGTTAATATATATTTTATGTATCAGTTCTTGGCTCCTTTAAAATATTCTAATTTATTCATTTCCTATGTATGAGTGCTTTGCCTGGTTTTACACATATATACCACATGCACACCTGCTGTCCAAGGAGGCTCCAAGAGGATGTTGGATCCCTGGAACTGAAGCTACTGATACTTTGTGCCATGGTGTGGCTGCTGAGACCCAAACCCAGGTCCTCTGCAAGGGCATCAAGTGCTTTCTACCCCTCTTGGCTCCTTTTTAGGGCTAAATAACGTTGCATTGCCTGGATATATTAAAGTTTATTTACCTACTGGGTAACTGAAAAATATTTGAATTGTTTCTATTTTGGCTAGGTTTTTTTTTTTAAATAATTAATTTATTTTTAGCTCAAGGAGTTTTATTGGAGTTTGAAAGAAAAGCGTCGAAGCAGGCAAGCTATAAATCTCACAGGCTGCCTCAAGTAGGGAGACAGAAAGCCATATTGTTTTAGTTAGGCTGAGCCATGGAGGTCAGCCACAGGGTGGACAAGGCTGGGAGCGGAGCTTTAGGGAAAGAGTAAGGAATTCCCAAGGGTTAGGGAAAGAAGGCTCAGGAGAGAGGGAAGGGGAAGAAAAGGAAAAGTTATACTTCTCCAAGTAATTCATTAAAGTATACAAACTTACAAAGCTATAAAAAGTTGAGTCAGGGGTGGGGATTCCTATGAGGAAAAGAACATTATCTGAAATTATTCCACCTTTCCCTATAGAATGCTTTAAGGTTGGCCCACCTTCCTGAGGGGTGGTTCCTTGGCTAGGTGAATGACCAGCACAAAAGAATTAACTCTCATGTTTTTGTTCAGTTTGGAATGTTATGTGTCCCCACTAGGCAAAAAAAAAAAAAAAAAAAAAAGCTTTTTAAAAATGGGCCTTCCAGAGCCTAATCAAGGCTACTGTAACATCCCCCGTTTGGAAGATTTTACTATAAAATCTTCATTTAGGAGATGGACTAAAATTGGAGAATATATACAGTCCATTTTCATCATGAAAATCTGAGGCCCAGTCCCAAAGCTATTCACTGAAACAGATTAATGTCTGGACAAGAGTGTTAAGTTCGAAATTGCACATACAGTTTCCAGATAAGATGATCCTTTAGGAGGAGATAAGAAGCCAGAGCTCTCTTCCTGGCATTGCTAGTTCAAAAAACAGGGACATTTCTGAAACTGTTGCCTTTTGGTCCCGTCCCTAAGCCTGTCTAACTAGTTTCTGTCTCTATTCTTGTCATTTCTTCCTCCCTTGCACAGGAAATAACTGCTACTTAGGGAACTGGTGCATTAATCAAACGGGCTTTTTTGAGCTGAGTGGAGTCAACAGGTGTGACAGCTGGGGTACCCCTATAGTGAAGCTATCTAGGACACCCTGAAAGTGTATCAGCAGTTCCATTTTTATAATAGCAAAGTGTGGGGAGAAATAGAAGTCCTTGACTGGTGCCTCATGCCTAGATTGAGACACGAGGGAGAATTAAAGTAAAGGCAAGAGTTATTAGTATCATAAGTTCTCAGCAAAGAACCAGGAGAAGCCACAACAGAACCTTTTTAAATGTCAAAATCAAAGTCCATTGGAATCCTTTGATGGGTTCATAAGAGAACAAACCCATCTGTAGGAACCCTCCTTGCTTTTTCCTTTGTCTCCTAAGACTAGACTCAAGAGTCCTAGGAGGAACTCAGGATCTGCTTTCAGAAAATTTGATAACTGTTGAAGTGTCTAGATCTCAGTGTAAGGTCCCTTCCAGATACTTCTAGAGAGGGAGACAAGAAAATTAACCATCATTTATTTGTTTGTTTTTGTTGTTTTTTTAGGCTTAAAAACATAGTGACCCTCTTGTAGCTACAGATATGTGGTTCAGTGTCAAACTGAGCCAAGGTCATAATGCCCTATGTCTTGGAAGCATTTTCTTTATCAAGATGAAATTATCGAGAATTGGTTATCTAAATAACATGTCACACGTCTAGGGAGTGTAATCCTTTGGACTGTTAAAATAACACGCCAATCATTGTAATCTTTGGTTATACTTTCCTGTGTATAGATCCTGTAGGTAGCCACAAATGACCACTGTCTTTATTATTAGTGAGGCTAGTTGAGGGTCTAATCCTCAAGGAGAACTTGACCTTTTGGGGAACTGAAGTGGGAACTTAAGGTTTCTTTGTTTTGGACGGTGTTTTGCTGGGATAAACACGTGAAGGAGTGCTTCCCTGAAGTGGACACAGCTGAAAGACTAAGGCAGACTCGTGAAGGAAAGTTTCACTGAAGCAGACACAGGAGAGAGGATGTTCTGCTAAAGCAAGCATGTGAAAGGACACCTGATAAAGGATTTTTTGCTAACAACACACATATATTCGTCCGCCTTACATTGAGTAGTTGAGCTACATTTGTAGGGACTCCACAGAGAGAAAAAGCACCAAAAATCTTCTGGTGGTATGCTACAGTTTCTTACCGCTTCTGCAGACTCTGATTGGAAGACTGATGTCAGCTGAGACAGATGCTCGTGGAGAACAAGTGATATTTGGAGGGTATAAATAGGACTCAACAGACAGTGACGGAGGTGGAACTTGGCTTGCTCATAGAGCTAGCTGTACAACACTTGTGGGTCTCATGTCTTCGCTGATCTTTGCTTCCCTGAGAGAGGCATAGCCTAGAACTTCTGGCATTCCTCTTGGTCCTTTCTGCTGACTCAACCAAAGCCGAAGCCTGACTGTCTCTGTTAGGTAGTGCCACCCCTGCTGATTCATGTTTGCTATCCCAACTCTGTGAAGGTGTTTGCGAGTGGATTGAGCAGCCGCTGCTAACCTGTAAACTGAACTGCTGATTTCCAGACAACACAGACAGGTGTTGCTCCAAAGAACCTTTCTAAACAGGTCCACTTCCCCCCTCCCCATATTCTTTCTTTTCCACTACCGCTGGTGGGAGGTGGGCTACAAGGGAGGCTAAAGCATTTAAGAACCATGGGGGCCCTGCCACCTTTATTGGTTGGATTTGGTAAGATGTCATTAATAACTTTCCTACAATGAGACTATTTCTTAAATTTTCTCTCTATGAAAGTCTGACTGGGTGATTAATCTATCTCACTTAATGTAATCAAAGACATTAGAATGCTACTCAGAATTTCTAAATAGCATAAAATAACTTCTATTATCCTTTGTGATAACTGATTATTGTATCTAACAGATACAATTTTTATAAAAAACAGATTCATCATTTTAGTAAGTTCATATAGCTTCAAGTTAAAAGCTCCATTTCTGCTAGGTCTTGTGATGTAATAAAATAGATACACAGATTTCTGTCATCACTGTTGAGGTCATGGAGGGACCTTAAATGAGATGTGAGGTTGGGTGTCCAGTTTTTAAACTGCACAAAAATAGAACAGGTGCTTAGCTTTATTGCTTTCAATTACATAACATAACGAAGTCTAATTTTCAAAGCGTTGGGATAAAATGTTCCTGAGGACATTCAATTAAGGACAGGCTAAGAGTGATCTGTACTGGGCATACTCACTATAGTAGAAAGAATCTCTCGTGCACTGTATGGAAGCATCTCCTATCAATAAGAAGCTGAGGACAAACGAACTGAGGCAGGATTAGAAAGCGGGACATCTTGCAGGAAGAAATAGTAATTCTGGGAAAGAGTTAGACATAGGGGAATTTTCCCCGGACTTGGAGGAGATGGACTTATGAAACTGAGGTGAGGTGACCAACCATGTGGCACACATAGAATATAACAAATAGTTATATAATTTATGAGCTAGTTGGGGAACAAACCCAAGCTTATGGCCTAGGCTTTCATTGATACATAAATAGCCTCCAAGTTATCAATCGGGAACTAGGACATGGGAGAAAAGCCCATGGTTACATATTATCATATAGGAATGGTGCCTTTAAGGAGCTTTATCACTTTCTTCATTTTTAATAATTTTTAAATTGACTTTTATTTGGATCTAGAGAGATGGCTCAGAGGTTAAGAGCATTGGCTACTCTTCCAGAGGACCCAGGTTTGATTCCCAGCATCCTGTCATATCACAGCCATTTGTAAATCTAGTCCCAGGGGATGTGAAAGCCTCTTATGGCCTATGAAGGCACCAGACACTCTTGTGACAAACATGCATGCAGAACACCCATACACATAAAATAAATTTTTAAAAAATGAAAACAATTTTTGTTTATGTGACTCTGTCTGTATGTGCATCTTCTGTATTCAGTGTCCACTGAGTTCAGAAGAGGGAATCAGAGCCCCTGGAACAAGACTGTGAGACAGGTATTGTGGGTGCTGGGAGCCAAATCTGGATCCTGTAGAGAGCAGAGAGAGCTCTTAACCACTGAGGCATCTCTCCATCCCCTAGCATTTTCTTACGGAAGGACAATCTGGGTTAGCTTGTTCCTGTGCTCATGGTGCAGAAAGGAAGAACTTCATCATTCACAGAGACCTGTCCCTTGATCACCAATGATCCTAAAAGACCAAGTCTTTAGTTCTCTCTGGTTCCCTCTTCCCCTGGGGCTGGTTCCCACCCTAGGTGCCGGAGAACAGATCCTAACAGAGTAACTTCAGTATATACAAGGGGAACGTCTGTCTCCCAGATGGGCAACTTTCCTTTAATATTTGCCTATTTGGTCATTCTTTTTACATGTGGGGGAGTCTGAGGAGTTGTATGTATTATGGAGGTCAGAGAAGAACTTTCAGGAATTTGTTTTCAACTAAGAGAGGCAAGATCACTCTTCTGCTTTCTATTGCTGTGTTACATACCCCAGACTAGCTGGCTGTGAACTTCCAGTCAAATCTGTCGTACCTTTCATCTCGATGCAGAAGAGTGTGCTGTTGCATATTGCTTTTAAGGGGGGATGGCATTGACCTTCAGGTGTCATGAACGCATGATAAGCACTGGTATTCACTGAGCTATTTCTTAGGTCCTGGTGACTGGAACTTCACGAGGGGTTTAAAGGTGAGGGATCATGGGTGAATTCCTTTTCCTCTACTCCATTTTAGTTCCTTCCTCTCTCTGCGCACTGTTCAGATCCTCTGTCCTGACCCTGAGAGCCAGAAGCCAAGCATAGGGAGCAACAAATGCACTGAACTCTGAGAACTGGACGCCTGCAGATGCAAAGGTGGGTAAGAAGCCATGACAGGGCTTCTGAAAGTAACACCTCTTCCACACTGTCTTAGGCTAATGAAAAGGTGGAAATAAGTTGCTTTCATATTATATAGCCCCGTGTGGTTGGCCGCTGTTCAGGAGAAGCCAGGACTTCTGCTACATAGTGATTCAGCAATTGTCAATAGATAGTTCAGTCACCACAGGACAGACTCAGCCTACAGGTATTGTGTACCACTGCCACCCGATGCCATTGGCAAAACTGGAATGACCCAAGCTGCATCAAGGGGTGTCCATGAGGTAAGAAAAGGAGCTTGTAGCAATTGACTCTGTTACCTACACAAGCTTTGGACCAACAGGTCAGATATTTTTCCCTCATTGCTTCTAGTGGTTTGGCTACTCTGTCTCTTAAAGAGTCTCCTTGTGACAATGCATTCTGAGATTTGGGAGATGAGTTATGTAGTGATTAATGAGGATTTGCCCGGTGTTTGATCCCTGAATTTTCTACCTCAACAACATCTATGAGTATCTGAATTAATGGCGCACAGATTCACAAAAGGTAAAGTTCAAGAGCTTTGCTAGCTCCCTTGCAATAAGGGAATTTTTGCTTGGTGTTGTAAAAGTCGTTAAGGTTTCCGTTAAGTATCAAGGCTTATCCTCTTTCCTAATTTCTCTCTTAGCCCTGGGAAATTTTACATGTTAGATAAGTACTCTAGCACTGGCCTACATCCTAGTTGTTGGGAAAGCATCATCACCATCATCAACAACAACAACAATAACATCAACATCAGCAGCAGCATAGGAAATTTTCACACATGGCAAACAATCTTATTGGAATTTCTATGAGCCTCTGGTACACAGGACTGTCCCTGTACTCTGGTGGGGCAACTGACCCTCCTGGTGAAGAGCCCAGACTGGGGAGCAGAGGGCATGTTGTGACCTTGACTCTTTATGCCTCAGTTTGCTCATTTATCAAACGTTGGGGGTGGGGGGTTGAGGGTTAAAACTGTACTCCCTAACTCATGAGACTTTCCTCGCTTAGCCTTCATTCTCCTTCTCTCCAGGGACCCTCTCCAACAGAAGCCTGGAAATGAAAATACGCCTTTCTCAAAGTCAGCTGGAATTGGTTAGATTTTGATTCTGTCATTTTGATGAATTTGTTTGAAATCTGGAAGGCAGATATGAGGAAGCCATTGTTTTGCTTCACTGGGTTGTTTTTCTGCTGGCAAGACAGAGTCTGAGGGGCGAGGTCTAAACTGCAGTAGGATCCCAGCATCCTTTGCTAGCTTCCTGATGGCCAAAGGCAGTGTCAGCAGCAGATTCTTGAATCAGGATTCCCATCTAGTGATTTTCTTTTAAATTAAATATCTTTGGTGATTATGAAATGATGTTCCCACAGTTGGGATGAGCCTCACCTGTGATAAGAGTCTGCAAGCTGATTCACTGATTAGAACTTCCTGACTGTGGAGACATGCAGTGTTTCAGATCCAGAGCCAAATTATTATGGGTTATCTGAAGCCTCCTCAGCAACCATTTACTGTCTACCTCTATCGCTGACCTAAAACCTGGGGACTATAACATGCAACTTATGGGGATGTTATTAATAGCCTGTCTTAGGGTTTGTATTACTGGACAAAGCATAATGACCAAGAAGCAAGTTGGGGAGGAGAGTGTTTATTCAGCTCACACTTCCACACTGCTGTTCATCACCAAAGGAAGTCAGGACAGGAACTCACACAGGGCAGGAACTTGGAGGCAGGAACTGATGCAGAAGCCACGGAGGGGTGCTGCTTATTGGATTGCTCCCCTGGCTTGCTCAGCCTGCTTTCTTTTAGAACCCAGGACCACCAGCCCAGGGATGGCACCACCTACAATGGGCCCTTCCTGCCTTTACCACTAATTGAGAAAATGCCTTATAGCTGGATCTCATGGAGGCATTTCCTCAAAGGAGGCTCCTTTTTCTGTGATAACTCCAGCTTGTGTCAAGTTGACACAGCCAGTACATAGCCCATTAGCTTGCACCAACCCAAAGGCTAGAAATGTCATAGGATGCCATCCGAAACCTATAGCAAGGACTTTCTAGATTTGCTTTAACCAACTACATGATATTGTCATTATTATTTGAGAAGTGCATTGATTTATGGCTTTGTTTTGTTTGGTAACTATAAGAATGTCATGACACAGTCACCACCTTTGACTACAGTATTTGCAGTTATTAGAAGCCATGCTCCTGCACCATGGACACTCATATTTAGCTCAGATTAAACTCTTGACTAATCCCTTTGAGGTGAAGGTTATGCCTTCGTGTCTACAGTTAACCTTGAAAGGGTTAACTTTCTCAGAGAGGCGACTCTAGCCCCTTTGGTACCTAGTGATTCTTTGATGAGAAAAGATGTACCACAACTTATGCATGAGCATCAATAGAAAAATAAATTGGCACAGTTTCTCCCCAAAAGCTATTTCTATTGTTTTTCTGATAATTTTACAAAAACCAGTTCCTTATGTTCCATCCTGGACCAGGCTAAAATCAGTCTTCTTTCCCTACAGTGAATTGTAAGGAAATAAGTGTCCTCACAAGGTTTTGTGGAGATGACACCACATACCCAAAGCACAGAGCTCAGAAGGTGCTGAATACACGGGAACTCCACTGCAGTGCCCCCAAATGTGGAAGGAAGTTCCTAAAGAGTTCCACTGTTGAAGATGAGTCTGCTTCCAGAGACTTCTCAGTTAGTCTACTCAACAGCCAAATGTGGAGTCTGTGTCACAAGGTTAATGTGCCCAAATTCCTTTTTCAAGTGCTAATTCGGGGAAAGCTATTTGGCCCTCTGCTGACCCCATTACTTTGGTGACTGCCATTTCACCTGGTCCTAAAGACACACCACCCGAAATTACATTTTAGGTCTCGGAGTCCACAAGGACACACACGGTGGGTGGAGGTGCTGGGGCAGAAGTATCTTATTGAAAGCCTGTGTTTTAGGCCATGAGTTTGAGAGAGAGCAGGGTGGGGGCGGCAGACTCTACATGGAGGGATTGGAGGGATGATAGGAACAGGGGAGCCAATGTAATTATATTTTAATTTTAAAAAATTAATAAAACCTCTTTTAAAATCAATTTATTTAATTTCAGGAGGCAGCCAAAAGATAAATAACGGGCTATTCTGAAACGTATGCCAATATAAAAGAAGAAAATTTGAACAAAATTGTGTTTGGTCACTATGCAACTTCCTTTATTCAAGATATCAAAAGCCTAATTTAACACTCGTTACTGCATCTTGAAATCCATTCAGTCTGCCTTTTAAAAATAAATCGCCTTTTTAATGCCTCTATTGCATTGTAGACAGGGAATTGTTTCCTTTTACTGTTCCTCCTCCTGAGCCAATATTTTGAATCTGAAGTGATTACTAACTTGCCACACATTAGGAGTTTCCAACCACAAATAGCACTAATAACATTCGTGGGGCTTTTGCAGGGAAAGGCAATGTTTGCCTCCAAGGATGACAAGGGTGGCACCTTCTCACACAAGACAATAGAAATTTTGGAGAGAAAACTGTGACAATTCATTTTTATATTGATGCTCATTCATCACTTAGGATGTATCCTTTCACACCAAAGAATCGCTAGGTACCACACAGAGCACCGACCATGGTTTGCTTTACCACAGGGGACTGCTGTTGAGTTGTTAGCTACAGATTTCATGAGAATCTCTTGGCAAGCATTATTCCTAAATCCTTCATTTGTAAAATAAGAATGATGATAGTTCCCCACTCCCAGTCACCAGCCCACCCTGGACCTATAGATTATAGATTATAGATAGATATAGGATTAAAGATTAGAATGCACACACAACATGGCCCTCAATGCACCGGAAATACTGAGGATCTGCTACCTGTTGCCATGTGGTATCTATCGATTTAAGTTATGTAACTTAAATTATAATGGGATAAGGATGGCAACTAAAAAGTCAAAGAGGGCTGAGGTAGAGTCTAGAATTTTCTACAGTGACATTTACAGATCCTGCGGATTGATTTCATCTGTGTCTGTGAAGATGTTGAGGGTTTTTTGGAGCAGGGAGATTTCTGAGTGTTCTGTTGATTCTGAGTTCCCAAAAGCAACATCTCTACTGTGGTTGGAGGTACTGACTAGGTTCCAGGAACTGAGATGTCCCCAGTCCAAGGAATAAAGCCTGCAACTGCTCCTAACTGTCCTTGATGGTTCAGCATCTCTCACTTCACCCCTTCTGCTGAAAGCAACTCCTCTGTGCTTGATGTTCCACTACTGAAACAGTAATCAAATGTGATTGTCAAAGGTGTGTGTGTGTGTGTGTGTGTGCGTGTGCACGTGTGTAGGGTGGTGTTGCAGTATATTTAGTCACACCGTGAACCCCGAGACGGTGTTATTTACTGGAAAAACCAGATTTTAGTTGTAGTGTGACTCAGCCTTAGCACACACCTTTAATCCAAGAGCTTTCTGCTTGAATACTGCAAACAGGATTAAAAAAGAGGTAGAACAAGCAACCAGTTGACAGGAAGTGAACATAAGATCATTAAGGGAAAAAAACCATAGAAAGGAAGAGGGAGTTGGGAGGATGGATCGAGAGACACAGGAAGCAGAAGGGTGGGATTTGGTTTGAAGGAGGTTTTTGGAGACACCTTCTTGGTGAGATGTCAGCTGAAGAGAAGGGTCAACTGGGTCTTTTCTCTGCCGCTCCGAGCTAGCCTTAATTAGTAAAATGGAATGATTGAGATTTTGTTAAAAAAACAACAGTGGGGGGGGGGGAGGTGGGAAGTTAAATATAACAATGGAACATTTGACTTCTGCTGGAAAAGGTCTGGAAATACCCAAACTGGGTGATCTCTTTCTGAAAATTATTAAGGTCAATGTGTCTGACACCAGAGATTACAACACAGACCTGGGCATATGGGCTGAGTAAAATCCTTCTATGGAAAAGATGTCCTTCATCAGTTTACTTAAAAAACAAAGCAAAGCAACAACAAAAACAAAAACAAAATAATCTCAGTGTTAAAAAAGATTTTGTGAGGGCCTAGAGAAGTGGCTCATCTGGTAATACTACCTTTGTAAAGGACCTAAGTTCAGTTCTCAGTACCCATGGCGGACAGCTCACAGCTGCCTCTCACCGCAGATCCAGAGGACCCAACACCCTCTTCTGGCTCACAGATGCTTTCGCATGAAAATGAACATGCATACAGCCACACATACATGTACATTAAGAAGACTTTATAGAGAAATAATTTTCCTTACACAATAGACACATATATGCATTTTTCAGTGTAAATTTCAGCAGTTTTGTGGGTAAATTTGTCAAGTTATGTGCCTACCACGAAACTACAGTTTTAGGACATTTCAAAGTGTACATTGCTAGCATATTGAAATGCAATTGATCTTTTAGTATATAAGATGCTAGCATTCTGCTACACTTTTAAAAAACATAGTTGTTAAAGCTTTCCTACTCATGTATCTATACAGTAAGGTTTTCTATAGATAGGACCCTCTTGTCTGAGCACAAAGAAAGATTTGCCTCTCGGCAACTTTCAATTCAACAACAATATCTAATTTGTTCCCTTCATGAGAAGAAAACCCTGGAAGGAAACTCTGATCTTAGTCCACACCGCCCATCAGATTGTCCACGTGGCAAGCAATGAAAACCAAGATTTTACTGCTTGGTTTCAGAAACAGGTTGTATCTTCGTAGTTATTGGCCTACTTTATTTCTGCAGTTATAATTGTGCATTGGATTTATAGGCTTATGCATATTTCTTTACAACTGTGATTATCCATAACAGTCCATGAAAGTCCCCATTCCCAGGTTAGAAAAAAAGCAGGTATGTGGCTGTCTCTTCCAAGACCTCTTGGAAGTGTGGACACACATTCTTCGAGTCACATGCTGTAGTGTTTGTCTACTGTGTGTCCACAGTCATGGCTTCTCAGTTGCCCATGGAAGAATTACTCCCTACCTCCGACCCATCTCCTTTCTTCTTCTCCTTAATTTCTCAGTAGCACTTTATTTTCTTATGTTCATGAACACCCTTCAACAACACTAACTCATTTCTAAATCCCACTTCTCCTTGCTTACCCATTGCCATGAACCCCTTATTTCTTTTAAAACAATAGTATTTGTTTTAGTGGGTGGGTGCATGGTGTACACATGTGTCTGCGTTTTTGTGTGCACATTTAGACTTTTACTTTATAACAAGTAAAATTCAGTCAAAAGTGTAGGAAGTGCAGAGAAGGAAGTTTATTTGTGATCTGGAGTACATTGTTGTATTATATCCCACATAAGACACAGATGTTGTGCCTTGGGACTGACCTCAAATTCCTCTCTGAGTTTGGAATGGGAGGGAAACAGATTCTAGAGTGCTAACTCTGAGTGGAGTCTCCTGTCTTCAGAGGGTGCTACAGTTTCCTGAGAAGCCATTACTAGCTGTCACAATGGTGTAGCATGGAAGCGAGTCTGGAATGAGGCACTGGCATTTCCTAGGTACACATTAGGCATCCCACCCGGCAACGTGCAAACCTTCCCACGCAAATGTGCGACTGCCCTGCGGTTCCTATGACTTCATATCCCACTGAACATTCATGTCGATTTAAAAATATATCCCATTTATAGTATCTAAGTCTAGAGCCTAACTTTAAAAAAAGATATACATATTGAATATTCTGATTTTTTTTCTGAGTTTAAGCTCTGTTTAGTTTAGAACTTTAACATGCACTATGCACCCTTTCTGAAAAACCACACTGCCAACAGCTAGGCTGTTTGTAGTGTTTCCGGTACAACAGCAGTCATTTGCACTGCTATTTCAGAGCTTCAAGTAAGATGGAAATATATTAATACTTTTTAGAATATTCATTTTCTTAAATGCAAATCTGTTCTGTGAATACACCTGCTCCACTGTATCCTCTGTCGAAGCATGCACAAACATGTATGTACAGAGGTTATTGTACATTTTTTTAATGTTCATTTATACTTAATACAAAACATTGAGGTTTTGAAATTCTGCATGAAAGTGGATGTACGGCTACGAGTCGTACAGTAAAGAAGAGGCAAATAAATATTTGCCACGTTAGCCAGTAGTTCTTATAGGGCTGAGACTTCTTGTTGGAAGATCTGGACATTTCTCAGGTTAATCTGAATTTCTCCTTCATTATTTAATGACATTTGCCATTCTCAATCTTTTTTTTTTCTTACCTCTCTTTGAAGTTGGAAGGAGCTACTCAGAACCACCTTGACATTTTCTTTTTCTTTTCTTTTTTTTCTTCTTTCTTTTTTTTTTTTTTTTTTTTTTGGATTCAAAGGTGTCCATGATGTAACATCCTTTGCCCACTAGTTTTGGCATCATTAAGTCTTTTTTGGAAAGAAATATAATTTTGTCTATCTCAAAGTTCAGAAACTCCACATTTCCTGTATAACTCGGCAGAGGAGGACAACAGCATGTCGGCACCCCCTTCCTGTGGCAGTTCCAAGGGCTGGACGATCCATCCTGCCTGGTGCGTGAGCCATGCTTCTCCCCACACCCCCACAGTCCCACCCGTGGGCGACTTCACCTCCCCACACCCCCACACCCCCACAGTCCCACCCGTGGGCGACTTCACCTCCCCACACCCCCACACCTCCACAGTCCCACCCGTGGGCGACTTCACCTCCCCACACCCCCACACTCCTACCCGTGGGCGACTTCACCTCCCCACACCCCCACACCCCCACACTCCCACCCGTGGGCGACTTCACCTCTGAGTGGAGGGTGGCACTCTATGCACTCTGCCTTCTGCCCTTATCGCTGCTAATTCACCAAGCTAATTAGTCTCGTTAAGGGCCTATAAAGGCAGGAATCTGTTGGATTTTTGTCTCATTCATTTTTTTCAGAGGAACTTGCAAGGAAGATCCTGTCAGCATTTGGAATGGGAATGGAATCTCAAAAGCTTGGCATGAGAAAGAGCTGAAGGCGCCAGCCTTCCAGGCCAAAGATTCTGGTCACAGAGTCCCAATTCAACTTTTTCCCTTGAGGCAAACTTCAAAGTATGCAGAAATCAAAAACTCATAGAACGAAAACAAACCAAGGGTATGATACCGCACTTAGCTGGGACTTGCTTGAAACACATTTTTCCTGCTCTGTCTCCAGAACGGCCTCACGCCACTCATTTATTCAAGAGAGAGAACAGGTTAGGGGGTATTGGATTGACTTTATTCCCTCTACATTGTTCTCGTTCGGTTTAATTACTCTAATTTTACAGATGGAGAAACATGCAAACACTGTTAGCTGTTTTCCTGCCTCGATTTTTTAATTCGTACTTTTATTTTACTTTATTTTTCTTACAACAGGCTTTTGGGACAATATGCAATTACATTTTGCAGTCAAGTTCTTTAATGACTGAGAAACCCTGGGAGGGGTCAGAGCAACGAACATCTCAAAGCACAGTAGTCAGAGTTATGGCTTTTTTTGATATTGTTTCTGTAGATAAGCTATGAGCTACTCAAGGAACCTCATAGAAGGGCATTGACTAAAGCTGTTTAGGAATTTATTTAGTCATTAGGCTCAATTGAGCAGAATAAAATGACGCCAGGAGCTTGGGGTCTTGAATTTCTCTTGTTCTCATGTGTTCTTGGCATTGGTGAATTTCTCCCCGGTGGTGAGTTGCTCACCTTCGGGATTCTGGTCACAGCAAGAGAAACATGGTACCCTCCACCTGGGTAAGGGTCTGGCTAACACATCAATGCACACTTTCAGAGAGCCATGCCCGGCCCAGGTGGCCGCTGCATCGGGCCATTCACACTCCTTGCTTGCATCTGCACAGAACACTTTTGTGTGGATTGATAATGTCATTCTGTGATGCAGATTCAGCTAGTCAGTTTATAAGGATTATCAAAAGGCTTGCAGAGTCTTGGAACCCGCTGTCTGTTAAATTGAGAACTCTCGGGCAAAAGCACTTCGGATTTCACAAAGGGAAGAAAAATAAAAACGGTGATAATTGGATGGGCTTTGCCTCATATAATTTCTCTCAGGCATGACAATTTCACCACACTGTTTTGCAATTCTGAAGCCCATGCCATTTAGATTTGGACTATTGTCAACTATCAATTAGTGAAGAGAGGTGCAGGGCTGCCCTCCCTTTCAAGCATTTTCCCAGGCCACTGGAATCTCACAGCAAGTTTGCTATGAACTAGCATGTTCAGACAATATGGGGGTCTGACTACTTGGGTAAGGGAAGAGTTCATGAAGAGGCCCGTTCTCTTCAAGCTCTTGGGTTTCTTTGTAAAATTAATCAGTCCACTTAATGACCTTGGAAAACAATGGGTGTGCTGCTAATACCACGGAATCTCTCCTGCAACGAGGAAGATATTTCTGTGCTTAGTGTCTCATTCTGAAAATGTGTTATTACACAGAATGCTAGTTAGAGGGCAAAACCTCCAGCACTCCCAGGATCTATCTACCAAGGAATTCTCATCACTTATATTTCCAAACTACATTTCTTATTAACTATACAGGTTCTGCAGCAGCCTGTCAGAGTTTAAATTCTACTTTATTCACTGGGTGATACAGGACAATATCATGTCTCCAGATCTCTCTAGATCTGTAATACAGGGAAACCAGTAAGATTTATCATGACCATTAATGTTCATATTATTCATATTCATTATTCATTCACATACATATAATATTCATTATTCATACAAAGGCACTATAGAGAATGCTTATACCTGGAGTTAGTCAGACTGCACGACCTCAAAGGCATAGTCCCCAAGACTGTCTTGAGGGGACACCTTCTGCAAGCTAAACATTTTCCAAATCATTCCCTATTTGGATACTTTGCTGGAAAGGACAGAGAACTTAGTTAAAGCCGTCCCATTTCATTCATGGCCACATGAAATGATGCCTCTACAATAAGAACTCACTAAAGGTGGAATATCAGTATGTGGTAATATGTGTAGGGTGTGGCAACCTGGAATGCTCACCTGTGATTTAGTGTTCACGGTTTTTATTGAGACACATAGGCAGGGTTGATTGAAAGACTCCTCATCCCTGAGGCTAAGCTGATACTATATAACCTCAGAGGCTGCCCATGTGTAACTAAGTTAGCACAAACTGTCAGTTACAAAGACTAGACAGCTCCCTGAGGCCAAATGTATGCCCCCACCTTCTGTTTTTCTTTATCCCCCACCCTTTTAAGATAAGGTCTCACATAACCCAGACTTCAAATTCTTTATATAGCCAAGAATGACTCTGAACTTTTTATCTTCCTGTCTCTACCCTTCGAGTACTAGGATTGCAGGTGTGTATACTACCATACCCTGCAGTTCTGGGGATCCAACCGCTGGCTTCATTTATGCTAGCCAAGCACTCTACCACTGAGCTACATCCCCAACCTGAGTTAGGCCAGAATCATTAGCACATAGCCGGCCCAGAATACACATTCTGTTACTGTTTATGATGGTTATTTTAATTGTCTTTTTCCTTCTATAAGAAGATCAAAGCACAACATTTTTTTCAGTTTCTTTTTTTAATTATGAAAATGTACAAATACACAGAAAATAGTATAAACAATACCTTTTTACCCACTGGAGATCCAACATTATGCCAAACTTCTTTGTGTGTGTGTGTGTGTGTCTGCTTTTGTTAAAGTATTTGAAAACAAATAACTCTTACAACCATTAATACTTTGAAATACTCTGGTATGCACTTCATATTAATAACTGTGATGCCTTTAACTGGACAACTAACAATAATCTCCTAATATGCAACAGTCTGGATAGTCTGTGTGCTAAATAAAGAGGAAATATGAGCTAATTGATTGGTTGGTTGCTAGACTCCTTTTCTCAGAAGTTTATGCCCTTTTAGAGGGGCACTGAGCATTGATCACCCTGCACCCCTTATGTCAAGGGGCAGGCATTGATCACCCTGCACCCCTTATGTTGAGGGGCATTGAGCATTGATCCTGTTATTCCGGTTTCTCTCAAATGGAAGAAACTGGAATTCTTACTTCTTCCTCAATCAAGTCCAAACACTAGTGGGTTGTCTAGGTCTGTGTATTCCTCACATCCTTAGTCTACAAGCCCACATACACTTTTGTACCAGTCCATGAGTTTTGGTGCATGTTGGTATGATATGGTGAGTACTGTCATTCTTTATTTCCACTGCTTCTCAACATCAACATCACTCCTCCCCGCCCCCCATTCCAGTCATGGTATCTCTGTGTCTTTCCGATCAAATTGTGCACTCTACTTGTTGGGAGGAGCTTTTCTGCTACCTGAACCATTGGTGGTCCCCTGGTTCAATAGTTTTCAATATGTAGGCAATTTGGATTCAGCCAGTGAGCTCCAGGGACCACCTCAAGGGTGAGGTGATGGCCAACAGGGTGAGTCAGAGTCTACAATTACTTTTCTCATTGCCATGACAATATATCTGACTTCAACGTCTACATCGAGGAAAGAGTTTGACTCATCGTTTCTGCAATTTCAGCCTGCAGTCGTTGGCTCTGTTGCTTCTGGCCAGTGACGCAGAGCATCCTGTCCACAGGAGTGTGAGAAGGGATTTGCAAGGAAAAGTAGCCCACTGTGATTGATGGACGTGATCTTGGTTTGCCCTAGTCCAATGCAGGGCTCACTTTAGGCACTTGTTGATTGACAGGAGATTTCATACCATCTCATCTCAGTTTTAATGAGTTAGTATCAAGCTTTACTGTACAAAACACCCTGGGAAGGTCTATGATCAAAGACTTGTCCTGCCTCCTCAGAGCAAAGCCAAAGAATTTTGTCCTTTAGAGTTGTGGTTTCTCTGGAGGATAGGCCTCAATTTAGCCATGGCTTTATTGATTGATGGTCAAACTATCTTTTTGTTTGTTTTTCTGCAATGGAGACTGAATTTAGGACTTAAAATGTGATTTTCTTTTGGGACAGGGTCTCTCTAAGTTACCTGGATCATCCTATATTGTGATTTTCCTGCCTCAATGTTCTGAATAGCTGGGGTTATAGGCATACTCCAACAGGTCCAAAGAGTAAACCAGTTTTTAAGAGTAACACTCATTTCCAATTGCTCATACTAAATTCCAGCAGAGTGAAAGAGTAATTTATTTTTTACTGTCGTCGTCATCATCATCATCATCATTATCATCATCATTGAGGGAGGATGGCCAGGGATTCTCTCTATAGCTAAGGGTGTTCTTGGACTCATCTTTTTGCCTCTATCTTCTGTGTGCTGGAAATATAGTGTACTACCATGCCCAGCTGAATGGTTGTTTTAAAAATCCCCTTATTCTGTCTTAGTTCCTACTCTAGAGGCACTTACAAATGTCTTAGGAAAAGGGAATTTTTGGAATCCAAAGGAGACTCATCTCTAAAACCAAGAATATATCCCATCATCTCCAAGGTCAGCCATAGCTCTGTGATTTCTATACATGAAGCCCCTCTCCTATGATCCATTCACTGAAAAGCTCTATTTTATCTGTTTGGCTCTTCAGAATCCTCTGGTCATTTATGTGGCAGACAATAACCTTCCAGTCCAAAAGACATTAGTAGACAAGCCATGAGAAATAGGGTTAATTATTCATTGGAAGTGCAACTAAACCTTTATCATGCCAAAACCAAACTGTCATTTTTCTGGCAGGTACTTTATGGCAATCAGATGAATAATACTTTAAAAATGTTACTCTGAAAGTTAACTTAGTTTCTGTGGGTTTGTTTATGGCTAACATCTGTTAGGGCCATGAGATAATTGTCTTGGAAATGAAATCCATTAGAGGAATGACAGAGTTTAGTGTGGAAGAGGTTAGGATTCTATAATGGCTCCTGCAAATGTGTGTTATTTGTGTTACTATGTAATGAATGTTGGCTTCCCCAGTAGAATCTAAGTCCCCATAGTTCTTGGAGACTGACCTCACTATTGTATTTAGCCCTGGTATCTTGCAAAATGCCTGGTATTTAGACATTATATTTTTATTAATATGAAAGACAGACTCTGATGTAATCCTGGAGTGCTCTTCCCAGAATAATTTGTTTTATCTAGAGTTTGAGATGAACTCACAGAAGAGAGGATACAATTGTGAGGCAGGGTTGGGGTGGAGGATGGAGGGTGGAGAAAAGTGTTGGTATAGACACTTGGAAGCCAGTTTTTACAGGCTCAAAAGAAGAAAATAGGCATTTCCTGTGTTTAACCTGAATGTGATTGTTTTTGAAAAAAACCTCAAATATCTGAATTTGAAAGGCGTATTTAAATACAGCACATTTAAAAAGAAAACTGTGTCCTACTGTAATCTCTGAGGATGGATGAGTGGCAGTGGTTCACATAGAATGGTAACATTTTCAGATGCTTGAGAAAGCAGAATTGACTTAATTCATATGCCTGAGTCCTAACAGAACTGGGACTAATAACTGGAAGTGACTCAGCAGCTACAAAGTCCTTTGTGGAGCTGGAGAGATGACTCAGTGACTAAGTGCCTACACTGCTCTTACAGAAGAGCAACTTTAGTTGTTAGCACCCACACTGGGTGGTTCATAATTGCTTGCAACTCCAGCTCTAGAGGATCTGATGCCCTCTCCTGGCCTGTGTGGGCACCTATATACATGGGTACCCACAAAGCCACACAGATACATACACACAAATAAAAATAAATAAATCTTTTAAAGTGTTAAGATTGAAATAAATATAGTTTTGAAGTACTTTGTAACTTTCATAGTTGTTCTGGTGACAGCTGTGTATGTGTGTATGAGATAGGCTCTTAAACCATCTAGGCTGGCCTTGAACTCCTGTCTCTACCTTCCAAGTGTTATTTTAGTCATACACGAGTACACAACTCTGTTTTGGGTGTCTCTTGGTTGACAACTCCTTTTGTCAATCTGAGAAGCTCTTGCTTAGTCGTATCTTAAGGGGGGATTTAAGGCATATCAGAGAGGGGGAAGATGACCTGAGGGGTTCACCCCATCTTCCAAGTTTATGGCCAGGCTTCAAGGAACTCATGAGGTCTGTTAATCTAGGTCCAGGTAGGGAACCCTGTTCACTAGTTAAGTACTTTATGACCTAAAATGAAAGTTATCACAAATCACAGTATGTATTTATAGGAAAAAGTTGGGGATAGATCTAAAGTGAATGTGTATGTACACAGGCTAAATACATATTATCACAAGAACAGGACCACAATCAACAGAAAAATGCTCTTAAGGTATGGCATTGATGTTGTCAAAGTCTTTAAAAAAAGAAACGGAATGATGGATACAGCAGTGGTTGCAAGCCTGTCTCTTCCCTGCCCATTGAAGATGACATTCAGCTCAGCACGTATTTACTCCCCAAGACTCAGGGAGAATGGGACGATTCTGCCTTCCTACCATCTAGAAACGAGTGCTTCACTTACTTCACTTACTTCTTGTGTCAATTAGTCGTACCAGTATTGCCCAATCACTGATTTATAGTGTCCTATAGAGAAAAAAATTCTTTTATTCCCATTTATCTGTGGAAAGACTAAGGTGGAGACGGATCGATGAAGTGTTCATTGACACATAGTCAGCAAGTTATAAAAACAGACTGAACTAGGCAGCATGGCTTCAATTTGCAGCCTGATCTTTGTAGCATGCCTTTCAGGGGAAGCCTGAGGCCTCTTTTTACCTGAGCCTGCTTCAAAAGCGTAAGTATACTTGTCCCATTCGATGTTTATTGATGCTTATGATGGATTGTGTTGTAGGCACTTGTATTAGCTGATTTCACTGCGACTTTCATTCAATCTCAACAGTTCTGTCAAGCAGATGTTATCTCAGTTGTAGAGGTGAATAAATTGATAGGTAGATGTTCAATCACCTGTCTCAGTCCATACAATTACTGAGGAGTACCTTTGGGACTGACACCTCAGATCTTAGAGGCTGGGGAGATGGCTCAGTGGCTAAACACACTTGCAAAAGAACCAGGTTCAGTTCCCAGAACCCATTTGACGTCCCACAACCATCTGTACTGGATATTATAACATTTTATAGTCTTTAATTTTTATCTTTTCATAAATTGACAGATGTATGGATTGTTCCACTGGGGAATTAAGAGATAGTCTACCATGAAAATTCAGACAGGTCATTTCTGAACATCTTTTCTGTTCTCTTCAGTTTGGACCCAGAAATGAAACTGAGGTGTGCTAACTCTGTGTCAAACTCTCTGAGGAGTGACTGAACTTTTTTCCCCATCTCCTGCAGCATATTTGCATTTCATCCAATAGTGAATGCTCACATTTCTCCATGCTCTCCCCTGCACTTGTATCTTTCCTTGCTGGACTACACTGTGGTCCAGAGCCTCATTTTCCTTATGGAGTCATGATGGAGACTGTCCTGGTTAGTTTTATGTCAGTTTGACACAAGCGGGAGTTATCTGACAGGACGGGAACCTCAATTGAGAAAATGTCTGCATAAGACCAAGCTGTAGCCAAGCCTGCAGGACATTTTCTTAATTAGTGATTGACCTGGAAGGCATATGGTAGGTAGTGTCATCCATGGGCTGCTGGTTGTAGGTTCTATATGGAAGCAGGTTAAACAAGCCACAAGGAGCAAGCCAGTAAGCAGCACTCCTCCATGGCCTGTGCTTCAGCTCCCGCTCCAGGTACTTGCCCTGTTTGAACCTCTGTCCTGGTATCCTTTGTTTGATAAACAGTGCATTCCTTCCCAACTTGCTTTGGGCATGGCGTTTCATCACAGCAACAGAAACCCTAAATAGGCCTTCAGAGTAGGCCTCCCTTCAGAGGCCTATGACTATTTGTATGCTCTAAGAAATGGTTATTTAAAGCATCTTTCCATTTTTAAAGCATTTTTTAAAAATTTATTCTTCTCTCATATATTACATCCCAGTCGGCACTTTCTCCTCCCTCCCCTCCACCCATTCTCTCCCCCAGATCCTCGCCTCACTTTAGAAAAGAGTAGGCCTCCCAGGGACAGCAACCAAACACTGCATCACTACAACAAGACCAGGCAGATACCATCACATCAAGGCTGGACAAGGCAAACCAATAGAAGAAATAGAAGGGTCCCACAAATAGGCAAAAGAGTCAGGGACAGCCACCAGACCCACAGTTAGGATTTCCACCAAAGTGTCTTTTTTTTTTAAATGTATCTTAGGATCTAATGTATTTTGGAAGCAGAACCATATGAGACAGATAATTTGGAATGTTTTCTCCCACTCTGTGGGCTATATTTGTTATCCTAAAGGTTTTATGTTTAGATGTCATCCAAATTAACTTTTATTTGATTTCTTTGTGTTTTTGGTTTCATACCCAAAAAATCTTACCCATTTAAAGGTCAGAAACTTTGACATATAAAGCTCATTTTTAAACTGGACTTTCTAAAACTTCTTCTTCTCCCATGAGGAGTGAGAGGCATTATGCAGCTTAAAGTGAGCCAGACCCTCCATTTAATGCTGGGAAAACTTGGCTTATTTTTTTGCTAAAGGATAAAACATGATATTAAAGAATTCATAAATCATCTCCCGAATTAATAATTTATATGCAGTGCTTATTACAGGACATAGAATGTATTCTGGCTATTATTTTAATCACTATAATTATCTGAGACTTAAAAAGTCAATGTTCTGAATAAACTAATAGAAAACAATAAAGTTTGGAGTCCATGTTGAAGAGAAAAACATTCAAAGACATTAACATGTGAGTAGCTTAGCTGGGGAGGCCCCCTTAACCCTGTTTGGCTAACTAAAGAGTAGTATTTTTACACGCAGGCGCGAGAACAAAGTCTTGTGAAACTTGGAAAGAAAAAGAAATCATTGTACATCGTTTCAAAAGTATTATTCATGTAAATGCACACTCAAGAGTGTTTCCCTATTGTTAAATCCTGGTATATGAGTTGCTTCATCACAGAACACGTAACTGGGAATGCTAGGGCTGTGTGTGTGCCTCTAAAAAGGCCACTCTAACTCCATTAAAGTCCAGCGCACAGCCTCGAGGGAGAGTTCTATGTATGGAGTTTACCACTCATGATTGTACACAGAATGCAATTCAACTACACTGGGCGCTCTTTGACTCAGTCATTAAAGATGCACAGAGTTGTCACCATTTCAACCAGATTAACACGCAAGTAGTGCGCAGGGGAGGGGGACTGTTTGTTTTTTTTTAATGTGTATCAACCAGCCTACAGAGTGGTGGTAGGCAGGGAGGGGCATTCCCACCCGGGGCATGTGGCCTTCCTCTGGCACAGTGTACGTGAGTCTTCAGGTGCTAGTGAACCAGTCTGTGGCTCTGAAGTTGATCTGCTATCTCTTCGCTCCACAGTAGTCATAGAAGTTGTGCATGAGGGGGAGAAGATAGTCACGCTCTTAGACACGTACCACGGATGATCACTCTGAGGGATGGCCAACATCGCAACAGAAAGACAAACATGGAACGTTTAGAAGTGATTTAAAAAAAATGGATATTAAACATCAAAAAGTTAGAATTAAAGCAACCGAGGATGATTTTCACTCACTAGATTGAACAAAGTGAGATGCTGGCAAAGCGAAGACTCATGGTATTCATCTGCTCTTGGCAGGGGTGGAAGTTAGTGTCATTTTTTGGCAAATCAAAAATGTCAAATGTATATATTTTTTTGATTTAAACATTCTGTGTCTAGGGTATTATTGTGCACATTGCTTACAGACTTAGAATTAAAGCCGGAGATATCTATCCTCGATAATACTTTACTAGCTGAATAAATTAAAACCTAGTAAAATTCCCACTTTTAAAAACAACACATATATATTACAAATGCACAGTGAGACTGCCTCTGAGACCCAGGAACAAGGAAAGAAAACCACACACTAACTTCCCCATGTATTATTGTAGTGTCTAGTATTTTTTAAATCATCTGAATCCCCCTATAATTCTTAAAAAGTAAATTTATGGGCATCCCAGTCCAGTTCTGAATTGGACACTAGCCGGCAAAGTGCTTCAGTTGTGCATTAACAGAATGTTGAACATACTTTTCGTAAAGTACCCACGGGGTAGCAGATGTTTTTCCCTGAGGGGAAAGCAGCTTTCGGCAAAACCCAAACCCATGAATTAAGGCACGGTTCATAATAAGAACTCAAGGAGTACCAGATACGAGATTATCCTTAACAGAATGTGGTCGGGGTTAATGACAGATTTGGGACAGAAGTTTAAGTGCTTAGCCCGAAACGCACGCTGGAGGAGGCGCCATGCTCTGTGGACATGTACGGTCCTGAGGACCAAAAGCCTCTTTACACGGGTCTCTGAGCAATGCAGTCACTGTTTTCCATCTTACAAGATGTTTCCATTGAAGCAGAATCCTGAGCAGTCAGCTTTCTGGGGATGAGGCTCACATTCGGGGACCATTAACAATAAGCTTCATTTAGAATAACTGCTTTGTTCCTGACACCGCTAGGCCTTTCCACAGACAGACAGACATTATTTAAATACCAGTAAGTCAAGGCTGCATTCTCCCCTCCCATTATGTCCCACGCTCCCATTTTCCTCACCTATGAAGGAACTCTAACAACATCCTGGTCAGTGTTTCTCTCAGGCTGACACAGTCAGGCTGCAGCCAGCGTGACTGTATGGGACCAAGGGCCTTCATAGCCCTGAGGTCCTCATAGACAGGAAAGGGCTTTTATACAAATCTGACTTGGTGCTATTTTGAAAGTGGAAGACATTAAAGAGATGAGCGGGGCGCGTATACACACACACACACACACACACACACACACACCACACACACAATCTCACTACACAGCTTTGACTGGTCTGGGACTGGCTCTGTAGAACAGGTTGACCTCAAACTCTCAGAGATCCACCCGTTCCTCACAAGTGCTACCCTACCCAGCTTATTTTTAAGTATTTTTTCTAGTTTAGCAGAACTCTATCTTGTTTTTAGGAACTTTAACAATGTTGGTATTTATTATATTAAGGCTTATCATATACAGCAACCATTACTTACTATTTCTATTACAAAGTGAGGTAGATGTAATTCCCCTAACCTAGCAGTCATACATGTTTTAGGAAAATAATAATGTTAAAATTCCAGAAAACTATGAGTCAGTGCTATCTGACTTCTTAGAGATGACGCCATGGTACCAGCTGTGGATATTCCTGACGTTGTCTGCATTAATCAAATGAATCCTTCAATTTAGTAAAGACACAAACAGGTGGGTATTTTGCAGACAAGAAAACTGTTTTATTTTAAACCACAAATACTCAGCAGGTGGCCACAACTATCCATATTTCATTAAAATCACATAAAATCTAGGCACATAAGCACCACTGATTATTGCTCTAGAAAAATTGCATGAAAAATTCAAATATGCACAGTAAAAACACCACCGTATACACAGGACTAAATTTTTAAAGCAAGGGCATGGAATGCTGAGTCCATTTCACACGCAGCTCCGATATTAAATTGGTATTCACTTGACTTGAGAATGATGGAAATTTCCAAAAAACATCACCATAGGAGGATAAAATGTCCATCTTCGTATAGATTTTATGCCAACTAATAGAGTCCTAAAAAATTAGCATTTACAAAATACTTGGTAAAAATAGCTTTTAAAAGTTGTCCCAAGAGGTACGTGAAATCGACCCTAGTTTTCCATGACAATTCATTCTCCCTCGTTATCTATAGATTCAGTTCTCTGTGCCTGTGAATAAGAAAGAAAGAAATAAAGAAAGAAAGAAAGAAAGAAAGAAAGAAAGAAAGAAAGAAAGAAAGAAGAGAGAGAAAGAGGACATCTAGTTACCAATAAAACAAGTATAAGCAAAGGCAAGTCCACCCACCAAGAAACACACTTGAGCATTTTGCTTCCAGGTACACTTGGAAACACACTTCAACTCTGGGTGGACAGACAAGGCAGGAATGCATTACTGCAACACGCTGCAGAGTGTATTGCTTTCTGCTATTTAAACAACCACAGAAGCCTTACCTGCAGGCTCCCGTGTGCATGATAAGAAACAGCACGCTACTCTCTGATTCTAGTCACTGCAAGCATGCAGAATGGCTACTGTACCCTTAACTCTCACTGTTTCAATCTGCCCCTTTACTGACAGTGTGCTGGGTGGGGGACTTCTGCAGGCTGAGACATTAACAGTTGAACGAGAGACGTGGATCTGCAGTAACATTACAGGCAATAAAGAGAGACGTTATGAGCGTGCTATCCAGAGCTGAAGGACTGAGCAATTTCATTTAAGACACCGATTCGGTCAGTGGGAGGTGTTTGTGGAAAGTACCTCTTCAGTTTTAGTGTCACCATTTGCAGATGGTGCAGTACCTTCCTTTCCAGCTTCCTGCTTTTCTTCCTTCTTCCCCTTAGCACCTCTGCTAATCTTTGTTCCAGGTTCTTTCTAATGGATCGAAGCACAGGGGAACAGATGTGTTAGGCGCACCAAGGAGCCCCCGCCGGAACCCAGCCAGACACAATGGCGGCTACCATCTTGGCCTTAGCGGAAAGCGGGGGTGGGAGGGTTGGGGGGGTGAGAGGGGGAGGTGGGGAGGGGAGGGGAGGGGTTTGCCTGCTGATCCCACCAGCACTTCTATTCTGTGGGAAAATGGTGACTGGCGCAGGTGTCCATAGCTCCAGGGACATTTCTACTGTGAGTGGTTTTGCTGTGGCGAGGGCAGCCATTGGGTCTGGTAAAAGGGGACAAGCCTGGGGGAAAACCCATGTACCAGGGACTGTGGCTTTTCCTGTTGCTGTCCAGCGTGACCAGTCATGTGAAGTTGTATTTAAAATTAAGGCCCAGATGAAGAAATGTTGCTAATTTTATGCCTGCACCGCAGTGGTGAGCCCTGCTTTGGAAAACTGTATTCACTACCACATGCAATTTCAGAGAGTTTGGGTGCTTTGAGGGGTACAGCACACAGGACAGCCACTGTGGCTAAATTCATGGGCAGTAATGGACTTCAGCTTTCTTCGTCTGCTAAACAGGATATTCATATCCATTTCAATAGAGTAGACTGAGCTGAGAGTGACTAAGTCAAACATCCAGAACATGTTCACAAGTATTTACTACTTGCTAGAGTAAATGATCCTATTTTTATTGCTAGTCATGGGGATGGCCATGTACTAGGAATTATATGAGGCTGTGACCCCGCCTCTGACATCTGGTGCTGGTGGCAGCACTGGGGTCCAAGGCCAGATCAAACCGCACCAGACTACCTTGTGATTTACTGTACGTTCTGAGGGAACTGCCAGGCTGTTCACATAGGTTGTTCAGAGCAACTTGCTGTGTTCCCTGCACCTCAGTGACCAAATGGAAAACACATTCCCACTAATATGTAAAATGGCGCCTCACGGCTTTAAAGAAAGCCCATAACTGTGGGGACAACTTTCTAGTCTGTATATTTTAGTATGACTCATTAAACAGGATCTCTCCTCAGGTGATTTGTAGGCACGAGATTATAATTTATTGTTTAGAAAGCCAAGGGAGGGAAGAGGGAGAGTACCTCTTACCTTAGCAGATGTTTTTCTTGGTTTAGGCTCCGGTTTTGGTGGAACAGGCTTCTGCAGAAATAATTTAAATTATACAAATACTGAAACGGATGCCATTAGCACCAAAAAGAAGACAAATGGACCGAAGCAGCCATGGGCTCTGACGGTGGCTCTGTTCATTTGGGGCTGGTCCTCTCAGTATCAGGTACTATTTTCGTCCCAGGTTTGCAGATGGGAAGGAAAAGCTGACTCATTGGGCTCTGGTCCAGTAGAGCGCTCCCTGGGGCAGGGTTAAGTTTCTCTTTCTGATATCTCTGTAGTTCCTTTTTTCACCACACTACAGCAAAAGGAGAAACTCTGGCCTTGGCTAAACGGCTGGATGAGTTCGCTCTCAGTGGCCTTACCGACTGACTACACACTACAGCGAGTTGCAGGCAGAGTCCACCATCCGTCAGTCATCAAGGATGTGATGGTCTTCAAAGCCTTATCCAAATCCCTCCCCCTGACACAGATTTCAGGTTCTGTAGCCAAGTCTCTTCTTGTTTCAAAGTCAGCGTAAGGTAAGAATCTAACACAAGACACTGGGCTCATTTATCTCTGGAGCCATTTATTAACAATATAAATGCAGCAACCTGTCTGGCTATTAAATTTAAGATTTTTCTCTATGGGTGTTTTAGGTCAAATTTTCTCTAATAAAGGTTTAAAATGTATACATCTCTCTGAGAACTAAAGGGATGTTTTAAAAATAGAAAACACTGTCCAGGGTATCCCCTGTGAAGAAAAATGTGTGCCCCCCAGCCCCAGTATCTGTAAAAGATTTGGAGATCATATTCAATTATAGCCTTTTTGTATAAAATTTAATTGGAAACGGTTCGATTCCAAAGGACCAGCTGTTAGAAATAAAGTCAGACATGGCAACTCACTCCGGTAACCCCAGCACTCAGGATACCGAAGCAGGAGATGGCTCCCAGTTTGAGGCCAGCCTGGGCTACCGGAGGGTGAGTGAGATAGCAGGCAAAGGCGTTTGCTGCTAAGCCCAGTAACCTGGGGCACACATGATGGAAAGAGAAAGCTGTCTCCTGCCAGTTAGTCTCCGACCCCCTTACACACAAGTAAATAAATGTACCAACAGTATTTCTTTTAAAAAGAAAAAGAAAAAGAAATGCCCTTTCAAATGAAATTAAAAAAAAAAAGTTGAGCTTGAAAAGTAAGAAAAATTTTTATTAGTCTTCTTATCCCTCTAAATCTTCAGTGTGCTTTCCAAATACAGGAGCTTTCCTGGCTCCTAAAATCTTCCTAACTTTAAAATTCATCATTGTAAGTTTTGACAGATCAGTATATGTTCCTGTGATTGTTAGCAAATTGTTTCCACTTACATCATTTTCTGTAAGATAGACCGTTTATTCTGGTTCAGCATTGAGTGTTATCAAAATAGTCCGAAGAAACTAAGACTGTGTGTGTGTGTGTGTGTGTGTGTGTGTGTGTGCGCGTGTTTGTGTGTGGAGAGAGAGGGAGAGGGAGAGGGAGAGAGTGAGAGAGAGAGAGAGAGAGAGAGAGAGAGAGAGAGAGAGAGAGAGAGAGAGAGAGAGAGAGAACTCCTGTGCTTGCGGAAGCACAATGTCAAGTATGTTCCTCAGCCACTCTCTCTCCACGGGTGGCTGGCCAGGTTGGCCTGCTTGCGTCAGGATTCCTTCCGGATTCCTCCCGCCTCCACTTTCCAGAGCTGGGATGCACAGGGACACACCGCTTCACCTGACTCTTTATGTGGGTGCCGGAAATCCAAACCCAGTTCTCGGGCTTGCATGCATGACAGACACCTTTCCCAGTGAGCCATCTCCGCAGTTCTCAGAGGAGGGTTAGAGTCTGGACCGCTGCTGGCTTCATTCAGATGAGGCTGTGCTGGCCGCACGGGCCATCTCAGTGAAAGGGGCTTCTTACATTACTGGTTCCTGGAGCTCACGGGTTAGTCCCTTACTGACTTGTTATTTGCAACATCCCTTTAGTCTTTCTGGTGACTGATACTGCTGTTCTACGGACTCAGGTGGTTGAACTCGCACGTGGTGTGAACAGCCACTTCCACATGCATTTAGCAGCGTCTGTGACATTCAGTGTGGGGATGGCTCACTGTCAGTGGAACTTTCCCCAGTTCTTTATTTTTAGAAGGTAGCTCGGAGGCAAAATCCTCTAGACACCCAGAGTCGGGCGGGTCTGTTTGTTATAGAATGAGAAAGAATTGAGGAGCACAAGAGCCTGAGAGCAGCACACGCAGGCTGGCCCGGAGCTGGAGCACAGGCTGGCCCGGAGCTGGAGCTCAGGTTGGCTTGGTCTCACCCCTCCATCCTAGGTCTAATCTAACCTCATCCTCTCCTGGGCATGGCCTACTGAAGAAGACTCCATGAGATACAGTAAAAGTGACACTCTTTTGAGATGACTTTAGCTGTATTCCAGCTAAAGTGTATGGACATTTAGGGACATTCTGATCCAGGGATAAAACGCACACTAGTGTGGGTTGTGGGCAGAGGATCTACACCCTGGATCCATTTCAACATTAGCAGGTGTAGAATTTGGAAATCAGGATTCGCTTAATGTACTTGCTTGTCTCAGGGATTTAGCAGTTCCAATCTGCGTGGGTTTTATATACCTGATAATGGCCCTGGCCACTGTTTCTCACTGACAGATAATCAAGTGAATTGCTCAGCAACATGGGTCAAATTTGCTGGAAATTACGACCCCCCCAAGTACTTTCCAAAAGGAAAAGGAGCTCAAAGAAAATGCCAGGTAGTCATCCTTTTGCTTTAGACAAGGGAGCACACATCCCTAAGAAGCTACATCAAAGGGTTCTGAGGACTTACCGCTGACAATCTGGCCGACCGTCTCGTGGGCTACAAAAGAATGGGGAATTTTTTTTTTAGTGTTTATAAACATCCAGGCTAACTGTAAAAATTCATTCTTGATATATTCTACTTTGTTGAGAGAATGAAGTATATGACACTCATCATTCTCTATAGGTTAGCACCATAAAATATGCCAAGTCCCACTAGACACTCCAGAGAAAGTGATGCTACAGGATACAGGCTCACAGGTAAGAGTGCTGGGAGAGGGAGGAGAGGAATCCTGGCTCCACCCTAAACCACAGACGCATCTTTCATGATAAACTGGCGTGAGAACACTGAATTACTTTAAAAGTGGTCTCTTTAAAATGGAACCAAAAACCGTAAGCCAGTAAAAGACTGAAGTAATCACCACAGAACCAACATAGTACCTTCCCATCTCTGCCATGCTGGAAAACAATGACTGAAATTTTACACAGGTAAGAAAGGTGTTTGTTTGTTTGTTTGTTTTGCATTGTTTTTGTTCTTTTCAAACCCAGAACAAAATCAACACAATTACCTATTTAAAACAGGTTTCACTAATCTCTTCATTTCAAACGTTTAGAAAATTGATTAGATAGATGTTGAATTTAGTTGTTTGTTTTTTTTTTTTCAGAAAACCTTTTGAGGATTGTATCAGTTAACAGCCAATGCCTGTCTAAAGAAAATACAAAATAACACAAGCATTCAGCATACAAAGGTGACACTCTTAACTACTCAGGAGAGCCTACTTGTCCTGGGTGAAGAGATTTAATATCCTAAAACTAAAACTGGCTTTCTCCACAGGTTTTCCTCCATACTTCCTGGTCCTTTTACTCACTTTTCCATCTCCAGTCGAACAGCAGATACCACCCTACACATTCCAGAATATTTGCTGAATAAATGAACTCGAGTTTTTCTCTGACTCACATCGGTTTATGAAGACTCTTGACTCATTATGATAATTTAAAGGCTTCAAATAATTTTTCTTAACTAGGTCAGCAAAAATGGTTAGTGGGACCTCACGTCACAATTGGGAAGAAGTGGAGAAAGTCTTGAATTTTGCCATGGTCAGTCTAGATTGGTGGGCCAGGTCACACTGGAAGAAATAGTTCTTGACATCGCCATAGCCAAAAATTTTCTTGGTGAAAGTCCCAAGAAACCCCATTATTCTTTAAACCACAAGACAATGAAGGGCCAGAGCACCCATGAATAATTTTAACCCTGGGGTCTCAATGAACAATCAGAGCTGGACATAAGTCCAGCTAACAGAATGTGCAAAGAATAGGAAGTCGTGCCTGGGACACAGTCACTACTCAGAATAGGATGTAACAGTCAGGACACGGCTTGAGGCACATCTGTGGTCAGGAAAGACGAATGCATGATGGATTCTCCACAGGAAACAACAAGGTGCCTGCTAGGATTCTCCTGGATGCATTTGAGACATTATACCCACAAGTTCCTAGGAGACAGGATCCAAATCCTGTGATGCCTTTCTCGGGATGGCCAACCACATTGAATATTGCTGAAGAAAAGACAATTTTCCCACTTAAACTTTGCAAAACATGTATGTTCTGTGCTTCCTCAACATGGTTTTTGAATGTGGAAGAACAGAAGCTTATCTATCCCTCCGTTACCACAAAGCTCAGGTCTGAAGCTTCTATGTGGCTGCAAAACATACTCCTGCCATTTAAAGTCCAGCAGGGAAAGCAACCAGGTCTACAGGGAAGAGTGTCAGCCTCCTTGTCTGAGGGAAGCAAATAAACTTTACCCAGATCCTGTCCTGCTTGCTTGTCAACCCACAAGCATTCGGTTGGCTTCCCTTCAGCAGTCACTGCAGTTTCCTACCCCACAGCGCCATCTTTTTCTATTTCAGTACTGCCAATGCCTAGCATGGACCCTTAGTAAGTGTTGAGGCAAACGGAAGAAGCAAGCGCCAGAAAACCACAGATTATCATTTACAGAAAGGGGCCGAACGCTCTAACCATTGTACATAACTGTCCATTTGCCAACCATCTGCTGTTGGCAAAATCTTATTAAAGAGAGGTTTAAAAAAAAAAGTCATGTGAAGGATTTCGCAGCTGTAAACGCTCTCCATGCCAACACTTGAACATGCAGAACAGGTTTTCAGAGGGATGGACTCATCACAGCGCTGCTCCAGGGGCCGGGCCTCCAGCAGACTGATCCACAGACTTAATTTAGATCCAGGATAAGCATTCCAAAAGAAACGCTTGGGAAATTGATTCAACAACAGTCTCTATAGGCTATCCAGCTCAGCCAGACTCCAAAAAGTAGTTGTTTTACCATAAAATTATTTTATGACTTCCTACCTAAAATTTACCAGCTCTTCTGTGTCATTAAAAAAAAAAAAGACTTTTTAAAAACTTCCTTTCCAGTAATCACCACACAGGGTTTTCTTTTTTCCCTGCAGTGAAGGCTGAGACGAACATTTCACTCAGTCAGCACTGAGTTTATGCATGCAAGGGTGGATACTTTCCTGGAAAGTTCCATCAGCTTCCACGGCCTTAACATCTATAAATGATTGGACTAAATTTATGGGATATGAAACAGACTAGACTGCTATTTATTCCCCTTTAAAACATTTAAAGCATTTGAAATATTCATTTAAAGCTCAACCTTTACTTAGTAGAAGTGGCGGGGGTGGGGGGTGACACGGCTGTTACAGAATTTCTCTTAATTTGTTGATTAAGTGAGAAATCATAGGAAAAAGTTGTAGAAATAATGACTCAGACAGGGAATGAAGGGTTTTAGGCTGCTGGGTCACTGTGATTTATAGATACTGGAGACATTGGAAGTATCCAGTAAGCATTATTGATTGATCGATGGCCTGCATCTGAAAGACACGGGGTCTGTTTCAACATCCTGGCTGCAAACGCAGCACACACATTTACCCGCACAAAGTTCAAAGGGAGAGCGAGATCCAAGTAGAATCACTGGACTTTGCAGATTATTGCTTCAAACTTATTTTCACAAGATGACCCTTTGCTTCGGAGCCTCGGCAAGCCCTTTTAAAGCAAAGCTTAAAAGTCAGGCTGCTTTTGATTCTCAAAGACAAAACAAATGAGAAATTTGGCATGCACGGCTTTTCATTTTCAACACTGGGAGACAGAAAGACAGAAGGACAGCCTTGGCTGGGGCAATGGAGAAGATGAAGAACTAGGAACAGGGTCTCTCGACTGAAGCACCGCACAAAAGGTGGGTGGCAAACAAGGATTGGGGATCAGGGGCCTCAGGTGTTTTCCCTGGATCTGCTGACTACAAATTGTGCCATTTGGAGAAAATTGTATTATTTCTCTAAGAACACTTCTCCTTGAGATAAAACAGGGATCATTGCATCCACTGTCTGCTATCAAACCCAGTAGGCTCTGACAGTTGCTATCCCCTGCCCCGCTCTCTTTAACAGTAAATATCCTATCATTTTACTTTTCTTTCTTTTCCATACTAAAATGGAGGTTTTAGGAAGGCAAAGTTTTGCTGGACTTTCACAGTGGGACCCACAGGGCCTGGAATAGGGCTGGGAACATTTGTGGGTGCTCATACATTTTTGATAAGGAATGCTTCTTGGGCAGGGGTAGGGTGCAGTGGGAAAGCTGAGCATGTGTATACAAGGTGCTGGGTCCCATCTCCACCACCACAGGAGAGGAGAGATGGGGCGTGCGTCTCAGGGTTATTGAACAGACCACATACAAGAATGGAAATAAAGACTTTGTAAGTGGCAGAATGTAATGGTCATGATACACTGTTTAGGTCATTTATTGTCCAAGTCTCCTGGTGTTCAGGGCTCTGTACAATACCCTCCAAATACCATAGCCACACTGGGAAATCTTCAAAAGAAAAGCTTCCTTCGTAACCAGTATCTGCTCATCCTGGTTGACAAACGAAATGACACACTGGAAAATTCAGTTTGAACTGACGTTCAGTTCACTGGGGGTAGGGGTGGGGATCAGGATACTTCTGGTAGTTCTGAGTGTTAGCCAACCATCAAGCTAACTGCTGACTTTTTATTTTCAAATGACCGTTGATGTCCTCAAGGCACATGAGGAGTTTTAATCTAGCCTTAGCTTGAATAACAGGTTTAAAAAAAAGGCATTGTCTACTAAATATTTTTGTTAGGAATAATATAAAAATATATAATATAGAATGGCAAATTAAAAAAATACCCAGAAAAACATCAAGCATGAGAATTCTTGGGCTAACAAACATATCTAAGTGATATATACAAAATTCATGTTTATCTTTTATGTGTACCCAGCCAGTAGGGTTTGCTTCTGGCACAGAAGCACTGGAAAGGCTTTCTGCAGTCAAATGCTTCCTCTGAGCAACGGTTTTAAGGGCTTCTGATTGATTTAGTTAAATGTCAACCCGCAGAGAAAAACCCAAATGCACTGTGTGTGTGTGTGTGTGTGTCTGACCTAAATCCAAACACATTGAGGTTACATTTCACCGACTGTTCTAAAAATTATGCCTTGCCATTTTCTGCATGTTCATCAAGTTTTGGTTGGTTCTAGCATGTGTGGTGACTCAACTGTAGATTTCTGATCTCATGATTCCTCCAACAGTTCCTGGTTGGTACATGGCTGATAAGGGCAGGTGGTTTTGTTTTTACATTATAGCTTCTCTTAAAGATTTTTCTCCATGGCAGAATGAATTTCCGAGTACAAAACTTATGCAGGGGTCTGGGTATCAAGATGAATTCCTCTGAATTATTAACCATAATATGAATCACCCATCAAAGGATCTGTAATTGGATATTGGTTTTGCTCTGTGACCCCACTTAGTTTATATGTTCAGGTGTAAGAGCTGAAGTTTTCCACACACTGGAAAGCTCTATGCAAAAGGGAATAGCTGTCATCACGCACGCATATCTCACTTCTGAGTTTTCAAGACATCACCTTTGGTATGTCCTAACAGGTGAGACATAAGCATGTCTTACAAGTTCTTAACCCTTTCTCGGGTTTCTGTATTTTTACACAAAGCATCCTCAATTCACGGACTAATTGTTTATTTGAGTAACTTAAGAATTTCCCTAATTAAAAAAAAAAGCTTTAAAATTTTGATGCATTATGAATCTTTTCATAGTTGTGTCTTTAGAGATGAATCCTCTTAGGTAAATACTCAGAACCAAAAAAGGAATTCATAATTCATTCATTGGAGCAGAAAATTTATGAAATCAACAACCTTTCATTTTCTTGTTATGAATTTACCTATTATCTTGCTCTCTGCCCAGAAGGAATTCTCAATACCCACTTTGACAGACAGCAAGACCAACAGGCAGAAACACAAACAGTATCGGAAAATACCTTATCAGAGATTTCAACAAAACATGCCTAAGCCAAGTGAAGCTGCAGCATGCAGACTCTCACCTCTGGCTTTTAGCTGCAGCAGACTTGTTTGCAATGGCACTCCTTCCCATGAAGACCACATGAAACATTTCAATGCTAAGACTTAGGCAGGGATGTCAAAGGCACGCTTACCTCCTGCTTAGTTAGCTTGGTTCCATCTTTGCCCTCTGTGTTCTCAGGAGACTAGAAAGAAAACATTTCAGTGAATTGGACTTAGATTTGAAATCACATAAAAACGATTAAAATATACATGAATAATATGGATCCCAGGAACAGATAAAACAACATAGTTTTCAGGAAAGTACTTTTATTAAGTACATATTTCAAGAGTGTGTGTAGTGGGCATGCATTTGTTTGCATGTGTACTTGCCCTTCGTGAACAGGTATGAAAGCCAGAGGTCAATAGTGGGTCATCTATGGGTTTTCGCACTATTTTTGAAATAGGGTTCATCAGTGAACTCAGAGATTGTTGTTGCTTTGTCGAGGCTGGGTACCCAACAAGCTTCTGGGATTGCATATCTCTGCCTCTGAGCAGGATCACAGATAGATGCAGCAGTGCCTGGCTTTTATGTAGGTGATGGTGATCCAAACTCAAGTCTTCATATTTTTACAGTAAGTACTATATCTACTGACCTATCTCCCTAGTCCCAATGTGTATATTTACTCACACACACACACACACACACACACACACACTTACTTTAGCTGTTTAACTGTCCTACTTTTTAAAATTGCCTGTGGCTATATGAACATGTATGCTGGCACACAAGGAAGTTACTGAAGGCAGAGTTAGAGGAGGTTGTGAAGCCACCCATAGGTGCTGACATAAATGGTGGGAATTGAACTCTGGTCCTCTGGAAGAATAGCACGTGCTTTAACTGCTGAGCCAGCTCTCCGCCTCTTAGCTTTAAAACAGGAATGGGGAAAGAACTGCTGTGCCCCTTCTTCGCAATGCGCATGTACCTTAAGCAATTCTCATTTCTCTGTAATAAATCTAGGACTCCTTAGGCAGGGCTGCAAACTACCTGGAATCCACATCTTGTTGACCACCTTGTTCCAGTTACTTTGTTCCTTTAGAAAGGGGGACAGTAGGATGACTGTGCCATGAAGGGGAAGATGGGAAGGATGGGGGGTGGAAACTACCTGGGGAGGGACAGAGGACAATACAGAGGGAAAGAGGGAGGAGGGGTAAACAACAGGAAGGATGTTTTTAAAAGCTACGGGGAAACATTATTTTATGTAGATATTATATAATTGCACACACACACACACACACACACACACACACACACACACACTAAAGTGGCATCCCACGAAGAGTCACAGACTATCAAACGAAGATCCTAGTTCCAGGCATAGGAAACTTCCCATGGAGTTATTAGTCAAGAGAGTACAGGTAATCTCCCTCCCCATAAAGCCTATCAACAATACCCTTGATTGCATTCTAGAACTTGAAGGTAAGATCTTATTGCTGAATATAGCACAAATTGCAGGCATCAGACTAGAAGGAATCCTTCTGGAACTGACCTGGAACCTCCTCCCCGAGGGCTAGCTCTTATAGTTCCTGACGGTACTAAGCAAGCTGTCAAGGGAGAAAATTATAGTCCTACCCAGCTATGACACCTAGGAACCACAACAACAACCAGCATGGCAGGATAGCCACAAAGGTGCAATAGCGGTGCCACTCATACATAGCTTGGTAGCAACCAATTGCTGCCTAGTTGAATTTAATTATGCTCTGTTTAACAGGAAGGAAATCATGCCTGGTACTGGAAAACCCATGGTTAACATGGTTATGAATCATACAGGAGAAGCTACTACCACTTTCATGAATCAGTGTCATTTCTAACTGTATTCTAAATACTTATCCTTTTATCCAGATAAGTGTAGGTTTCAATTCTCATCAAAGCAGCTGTTCTTTGAAGCAGATGGAGACCATTATAAAAAGCCACAACTGGTCAAAATGCACAGAATAACTGGCTGTGGGGTGTTCAAATGGAATGGGTACATCTACAACCACTATCCCTAAACCTCAGGGAAGACTGTGCAAAAAGATTGTAAAAGCCTGAGGACCAAGATGTCTGTTATAGGACAGTTTCTCTATACATGACAAAGATGCTGCTCCTGTGAAATATTAACAACACAGTTGCCTAAGAAGATGATAACACCAATGCCAACATGGATAATCCAATGCCTACATGGATTGAAAGATCACACAAGGCCCGACACCCCTCTAGATGGAGATTCATTCTTCCCCAGAGTTGAACTTTGCTAGGTTATCAAACACCTGAACACATTACACATATAGTAATGTGTTCAACACTAAATGGACTTAGTAGATTGGATTTATATATACCTATATACACCTATATATATACATAATAATGAAGCCATAAATTTGAGAGGAAAAGGGGAGTAGGACACAGGAAGGGAAGAGGAAGGGATAGAAGCGATGTAAATATAATACATATGTATGAAATTCTCAAATAATAATAATAATAACAATAACAATATAGTAATAAAATAGATGCAGGATGCTCAACAAGGCCCCAGTCAAACACAGAAGCATAGTATCATCCCATATTCGATTTGATCTCTGGACCATTCCTTGGTATGTTTTGATAATTTATCCTTCATTTCTCTGTCATCAATTCTAGTATCTTTATGACACTCAGCCTCAGCGTGGTGGTCAGCTGCCCTGTCACCCCCAGCTAATCTGTCTCCAGATTGTGAGCCATCTCTTGAGGCAGCACTGCACACATCTGTGACAATTCAAACCTGGGCACCCACATCAGTGGCTCACAATTGCTTTTAATTCCAGTTCCACGGGATCTGAAGCTCTTTTCTGACCTCCCTAGGCATCTACATTCATGTTCACAAACTCACACATAGACAGGCACCCGGGGAGACATCAAGAAAAATGATATAGATCTTAAATTCAAAAGGCTAACTAGAAAATGGAACAAATTTATTATTTTGCACAACTATGCAAAACTAGAAGGTAAAAACTACGGTACAAATAGGCAGACAAGATGACTGGAGCGGCATTAGAAAACACACAAAGAGGGCTGTTGAGATGGCTCAGTGGGTGAGGAACCCTTGTTACATAAGCGTGACAACTGAGTTAGATTCCCTGAACCTATAGTGAAAAGAGAACCAAGTCCTGTAAGTCATTCTCTCACCTCCACACAACCACCATGGCACACATATGTGCAAATAAAGGTGCGCATGTACACACACAATATAAAAATAATATAGAATAATATAAAAATTAAGGGGAAAAACATAAAAAGTATCAAACTGACATTTACCACCATGTTTGGCCTAGCACAATAAAACAGGTATATTCATGCCTCATCTGATCAAATGAGAAGAAAGTTAACAAAATCATACAGCTTACTGCTTAGTGGGGGTTGCCACTGTAAATACTATAAGCTTCTCAAAGAACAACCTCAGAGAGCTAACAAGGTGATAATGACTCAGTATTTCTTTATAAAAAAATAATATTGTATATTTCTATTATACTTAATATGGCATAGTTGGAAATAATAAGCATGTTTGATAAATAAGAATAAGCTATTTAAATTATGTAACTGGGGCTTAGGAGATGACTCAGTGGTTAAGAGTACTTGCTGCTCTTCCAAAGGAGCTAAGTTCAGTTCCCAGCAACCACATTGGCTGGCCCAGAGCCACTCCGGTTGCAGGGCATCCACTACTCTCTTCTGGCCTCCACAGGCATGTACACACAGTGCATGAATACACATTCAAGACATATAAATAAATAATAAAGATAAGTCTCAAAAATAAGCTATTTAACTATTAATACAATGAGATTAAAATAGGCATACGAAAAAAGAATGGAGATCTACATAAAATAATAATTTTCTAAAGATCTTAGATTATAAAATAGTAAGCAAAATGTAGGAAATGCATAGTCACCTTGGGGTCAAACAAAACGTTTCAAGGCAAAGGTCACAGGGAATCCTCTCTGCCCCCTCACCTATCTGTCACACTTGGTTTATCAGTCACTTTGTCCAGAAGCTCCCTTGTCTACAAGGCCATAGTCTATTTCCCACAGTTGACTAATTGTTTTCTCCTCCAAATAGAACCTCCCCTGTCCTGAGGGATACACAGTGCTCTCTCTCCTGTTCTCCACCCTTGCACAGGAAGGGCAGTGTCATAGGCCTTGTGTTGTATCTGTCAACTGAGTTCTTAGGTAGCAACACCTCAGCAAGTCTGAGCACAGACTGACAGTGTTTCTTCAGGGGTCCTTGGCTTTCTTATTTCCAACATTACAAACTCAATGCTTCTGTCCATCCGGATTTGCTGTCAGGCCTCTCAGTCACCATCAATCAGCGATATCCTCTACTTGTGACTGATAAACAGCTAAGAAACCATTATGCTGCTATTAAAGAAATGTATTAAGTATAAACATTCTGGTTAGTTTTTTATCATGTCATAGATAAGTGTCATTTGAAAAGAGGGTACTTCTGCTGAGAAAATGTCCCCATGAGGTTGTCCTATGCACTAGCTTGTAGAGTATTTTCACATTGATGTGATTAATGGTAGAAGTGTGCCCACTCCACTGTGGGCAGTGCCAACCTGGGGCAAGTCATTCTGAGTTGTATAAAAAAGCCTGCTGAGCAAGGAAACCAGTAAGCAGCATCTTCCAGGGCTTCTGCCTCTGGGTTCCTATCTTGGCCCTGATTTCTTTCAGCGATGAGTTGATCTGAGAGTTATAAGGTGAGATAAACCCTTTCCTCCCCAAGTTACCTTTGGTCATAGTGTTAATCCCAGCAACAGAAACTCTAAGACTGTATATATTATTATTATTATATAAATGGAATGCTAACATTACTTTCAATGCTCTATGCCATGGATTAGGAGCAAGTAGTATCATAAAGACATCAATCTTTAAACACAGATGTTGATATTAGATGCAACAAAAGACACTGTACTAAACAGGCATGAAGAATGAAAATGTTAATGCTTTCCCATGAGCAAACTGTATGGCTACGGATGTGACAAACTACAACTCCAGACAAGGCTGGTTGCTTTGTCAGTCTCTCCGGGGGGGTGGGGGGGCTATTTTATCAAGCTCAGACATTTTCCAGTTAGGAGGGCATGATGTTTTCTCTGGGGTTCAGTGTGCTTCAGTGGCCTGAATATAGGCTGTAGGCTTAAAACTATGCCTTGAATCTTGGCTCCAAGAGCTGTGTCCAGCAACTCAGTCAGGGACTCAGCCTCTGCACCCATGAATGACTTACCAATGACATGTAACCTAAAGGGTCATGCGTATCACCACTAAGCTAGAGGTCAGAGAAATGAGTTGATGTATTCGACTACTATGTTATAAAATAGATGGTATGGGTGATCATAAAGATCTTTTGAATTACAAGATGTGAAATTGCATTCAGCGGAGGCTTAAAGTTGCACACATTTCTTTATGTCCAGATTCTCTGCAAGTGGTTATCATCCTGTTGCTCACATGATCAGGTGTACTGCTTCGGAAGGCCATCATTACTGGATGTTTTACAGCACGGTTCACTACTGTAACTTGGCTGTGGGGCTGGATCAAGAAAGAGGAGGCTACAGTGTAAAGGAACTGAAGCAGATTACACTAAGGAATCTATGCAATAAGAATGAAGAAAGGAGACAGGATTAGATTTCTAGCAGGGTGAGGAGTATTTCATGGGCTGCAAGGAATTCCAAAGCAAATAGGTTCTTGCCTCACTGCCTGATGTACGCCAGGCTCATATGAATTTGGGGAGGACCAAGAACACCCAAGAGTATGAGAACCACAGGCAAACAAAGGTTTCATGCGTTTCCATGAGGCTCCTTCAGCTCCCAGCTGCCCTAGTACTAGCAAGGAAGGCTGAGGATTTGCAGGATGGTTAGGAGGTGGGCACAACAGAGGGTTTGACAGGTCAAGGCACCAATGAGAATTTAGCTTGTGTTAAATCAGAGGCAGGGGTATCACTGACTTCCCAATGACTGGATCAGGACACAGACTTAGGAAGAAGTACTGAAGCCAGACACTTGGCTGTATGGCTGGAGCTGAACAGCATCTCAGTCTACAAGATGAGCTGAGCAGGAAGCTGATGGACACCAGCATGTATGCAGCTGTCTTAATCCCAACCATTTGTTTCATGCCCTAAGAAGTTCTACGGGAACTAAAATGCAAATGGCACAGGAGGCTCTAATGTCTTACAGTGGAAAGGAGACCTCTTAACTGAAGAGAGGTTTCCTCCATAGCTCTTGTGCTACAGATAAATCACTGTATCCGTTTGCTACTGTTAGAATCCAGGGTTACAATTTTCCAGGACAGCAATGTTGTGCTATATGGCCACATATCAGGGCTGAAATATCTTTCTCCCCAACACTCAAAGCTAAGGCCAGCATGAATATTTTTTCCCCTTCTTCTCTGCAAAGGGTGTTAACTTTTTGTTTTTGTTTTAGTGACTGCTTATGTAAAGATAGAATCTCTATGCTTTTGCCCCAGGCTAGCCCAGGGTTCTGTTTCCAGGAACATTTATCATTTCTCAAGAAGGAGAACAAATGAAGTAGGGATTGGGGGGAGGGATGCTTGGATGCTCAGTCAGACATAAAGACTCAGAAATAATAAAACAAGCAATTTAGATGTAGTTAACACTTATACAGACTTGTATACCACCCCTCCAAAAAGGATAAAACACTAAAAAACTCAAGAATACAGAAAGCATGAAAATAAAAAAATACATATCTTATTTATTATATATAAATATATACACATATATATTATATTTATATTTACATATTATATATATTATTTGTATATATTATATATTTAGTATATATATATATATATATATATATATATATATATATGCTACAAACAATGCTGGGTCCCTAACAGGTTTGATTTTCAGCACCAACAATGAAGGAATAAACAAACACATACATTGCTGTAATTAAGCAAAAACTAGAGCCAACCTGCATCAGGAGAATACTAGAACACAAAATAGTATAAAATAAAACAGTCTGGAGCAGTGAACACTAACTATAACTATGCACGGCATCAATAAATCTCACAACAGTGCTGAGCTAAAAGGAAGGTATCAAGTGATTCTAACCGAAGTTTTAAACTACGTGTAAGTGCTTAACCTGTAAGAACAGCCAGGAAAAAAAAGGGGGGGGGCTACTTAACAGGGGTTACCTTTGGGTGAAAACGGGGAAAACAAATCCACTGGCAATCTTGAATTCTTAAGATGATGATGATGGTGATGATACTGAGTTACTATTTTTATTTGAATCATATATATAGAGAGATAGATACTGTATGTGCAAATATTCTATACTAAACTCTCTTTTGACTTGTAAAACTATAAGAAGTTCTGAATCAAACATGCAAGGAGAAAAAAAAAATCTAATTTTTTTTAAATTACAAATTTTGAGAAAGAAAAGTGGCTTATAGATTCTGAAATAAATAAATGAAAAAAAAAGTCGAACCATGAATGAACTCAGTAAGTAAATGGCCTACAAGAGAGATGACTGACTGCCTTTGAGCAATTATCCCAGAACAATAAAGATGGACAACAGGAGAGTGAGAGGGGGAGGGGGTGGGAGGAGAGAGGGAGGGGGGAGAGGGGAGATGGGTGGCTACTTGAGAATCTTCAACTCTAAGAGGCAGCTCAGGGGTAGAAAAAAGTGGTTCCAGTATGAGAGAAAAGACACAATAGCTGAATGCAAGGCCTACTATACCAAAAGTACAGTAAAGCGAGGAAAATTGGAGACAAACTTAAGTTATCGGAGTTAAAGGGCAGGCTAGCAGGCTACGTGCAAAGATTTACTCCTCACTAGTAATTATAAGTACCAGCTGATATTGTCCAAAGACTCTAAGCAAACTGTCAACCTGGAATTCCACACCTTGTTGACACTCCCGAGCTGGTTCAGATTACAAACCCAGAGTTCACCACTAACAAAGCCTGTCTTTCAGCATGGCTCGGTCACAGAAGGGTCAAAGAGAGAAACAGGAAAAATGAATCTACATGGAAGGCAGGCAGGTAAGGAAAGAAATGAAGTGCCCTGGTAAATGTAATTATCACATGCAGATAACACTACCCGTTATTTGTTTTGTTTTAAAAGTCTTAACAGAAATCTGGGACCACTGCCAACCTATATTACGTTACATATAGTGCACGTAATTTTAGATTTTCTGGGAGCCATATTGACATAGTAAAAAGAAACAGGTGGAACTATGGATGATGTCTTAGTCAATTTAATGTATAAAATTGTGCCATTTTACTATGTAGCCAATATACAACGTATTAGTGTGGTATTGTACTTTTTTAAAATTAAAACTTTAGTCTGTTGTATATTTTACACTGAACAGACCAGCCCTACCAAATACTAATTTTTCATTGCAAATATCTGATGAGAATATTTAAAGTTCATAAAAATTATACTTTAACCCAGATTATTCTAAAAACACTTAAAATTTTTCCAATAATGAAATCTTTTCAGTTTTGACCAAAACTGACAATCTGTGCCCTTTCCCCTTTCACACGCTCTTTAAACTCTGGCTACCACGGAAACAAAGGAGGTGGGGTGGAGGACAATTGGGGTGGGTGTCTCTGGGCTGTTACAGTCTCAGGAGAATGGGAGGGTGGCTTAGAATTAAATCTGCCAAGGGCCTGGCTTTGATTTGGAAGATTAACAGGCACCAAAAAAAAATTTTCTGACTCTCTTATTGTAAGATGTAATGATTATTATCTAAAAGTTCTAGTCTATGAATATTCGAATCAGGAAGGTGAATGAAGCCAAGCCGGCTGGGAAGGCAGAAGAGAAAGAAAACCAATCAAAACCACTGGATAAACAGAAAGCATATATCATGTCATTAGTGTCATTAGAAAGTCCAATATATAAGTAACCAGTGTATGTGAGCAAAGGACACCCTATATCCTTTGAAAATTTTACACCAGACGACAGATTAAGACCAGGAACGTAGATATGAATGAATTGTGAAAGCAGAACACATACAGGAAGAACACACCACATACTCATGGCAGCAGTTACCTCTAGAGAGGGCACAGAGCCAGGGGGACAAAGGGATTCTTAAAGGAAAATTTCTCCATACTTGCTTATTTTTTAAGAAGGTGGATCTGACACAAATAAATAAAATATTCTAATTCGTGCAATCTGGGCAGCAGATAGATAAGTATGTTTCTGTCATTTCCTGGATTCCTGATTTAAAACATTTCTAAATTAAAAAAAAATGCTGCTCATATTGGGAAGAAAAATTAAAGACGATTTTGCTGTATAAAGGCCCCATTTAACAACGCTATGCTCTTCCGTGACACAATTTCCCTGAGGACAGCCAGCATTTTCTGTATTTTTTCCATGTGTTATCAGTCTCCTTTTCTGTCATTTCTTCACTTAGAAAAGGAAGAAACTGGATTTAGACTTATTCTCTAGCTATAGGGTATGAGGTGTTGGCAGAGGGAACACGGCCATCTTTAACCACTCAGCAAGAGTTCTCAAAAGATGTCTGGGTTCTGTCCTCAAGGATACTGCAGGGAACTCACTGAGTGTTTCATAAGTCCTTCTAGCAGAAAAAAAGAAAAGGAAAGAAAAGAGAAGAAAAAGAAATGAAACCTGGGGTTTCTAGTCCACAGCCCACACATCTATCAGGTGGCACGGAGATTCGCTGAGAAGAAATGACTACAACCACTCTGTTAGTGAACCATTTTGCCTACCAAAGTCAGCAGGTCTGAGGAGATGAGGAAATCCTTCCCCCCTTCGTCATTTGTTGGGGAACTGCTGTAGATAACATCAGGTTGAAGATCTGTGATTCAGAGAAAGCTCCTGAGGGCGTGGCGAGAAGCCACAGAAAATAAGGCCTGCGCTTCCTGGTGCTGGAGCATGGACCATGCAGAAGAGGAAAGTTCAGAAATCTCATTAGGGAGTGCACATGCCACAGCGTGTGTGTGTGCGCGCATGCGTGTGTGTGTGTGTGTGTGTGTGTGTGTGTGTGTGTGTGTGTGTGTGTACGCGCGCGCACATGCATGTGTTCGTGTGTATGCATTCTCGAATGTGCATATAGGCACCCATGAAGCTGGAGACTGATTTGGGTATCTTTGTATTGTTCTCATCTCATTTTTAGAGAGCAGTTTTCTCACTTAAACCAAGATCGGTAAGTATCAGAACGCAGGTTCTCATTCTTGAGCAGCAATCACTTCTCGAACTGAGTCATTTTCCCAACTCTGGTCCGATGTGTTTTAAATATCTCCTGCCAATGAGGAGACACAGGAGTAGTAAGAGGCCAGTGGTCCCTTCTTTTCACCCGCAGAGTATATTGGGTAACTCATCTCCAATTTGCTAGTCAATAACTTTTAAAAACATTTTTAATTATTCTAATTTTCTTTAAAGATTAATTTGCCTTTTTGTTTTAAATCCAAAGCTTGGGGTAGAGATCAGACTAATAGTGAGCTTGGTTGTAGATGAAAACTATTCTGGAGTCTTAAAATTCAAATCACTCACCCATGAAGGGAAAGGTTGAAACTTGACCATCTCTTACCCTATCCTCCTGAGCAAATATTTACACATCAACTAACTGATTGACACAAGATCATTTTCCCCCCACAAATGATGGTACCCCCCATAAACCTGGTAGAAAATTTCTTCAAGAACAGGGAATTCCTGAAACTGAAATGTTTTCTATGATATAAAATACACCGAAGTTTTCTTCAAAGCCACAAGGTGTTATGTTTAATGTTATTGATTTTGTTTGTTCTGTACCTCCATGTCTGAGACTCCTCCAGGGTGTGCTGCATTTTATTTGTGTGTGTGTGTGTGTGTGTGTGTGTGTGTGTGTGTGTGTGTGTGTATGCGCATGCACGCACGTGTGCACAAACTCGAGTGCATGCCTGTGTTTGTGTGTGGGAGTGTGGTACACACATGGAAATCAAAGGGACAACCTCAGAGGCTGGTCCTTGCCTTCTCCCTGGTTTGAGCCAAGACTCTTTGTTTGCTGCTGTCTATGCCCAGCTTCTAGGGATTCTCCTGTTTCTGCCTCCATCTCCCCGTAGGAACACTAGGATTATAGACACACAATGCTATGCTTGGCTTTACCCAGGTCCTGGGGATCTGAACTCTGGTGCTTGTAAGGGGAAACAGTTTAAAACAGAGCTGTCTTCCCAGCTGTACAGTGGACTGCTTTGTAAGGCTGTCTTTAGGTACTCAACTTGGAACTGAGGGATCACTGTTGCAGGATATTTGATCGCTGTGAACCCAGAGATTGTGTTATTTACTGAAAAAAAACCAAACCGTTTCTAGTTGTGGTGTGGCTCATCCCTTAGCATACACCTTTAGTCTCTCTGGCTGGAATACAGACATGTCCTTAGTACACATCCTTAATCCCAAACAATGAAGGTAAAGTAAGTTTGTAGAAAGAAGCACCCATGTTTGAAAGTGTTGTCTAATTGAGTGGCAGACAAAGTGATGAATCAGAAAAAGATTTGACAGAATAGGATCTGCCCAACTCTCATGAGAGAGTAAAGAAAGGCAACATAAGAGGACACAGTGCGGGGGGATGGAAGAAAGGAAGCAGTTTTGCTTGGACAGTTGTACATAGACAAGTTTCAGAGAGAGAACAATCTAGACACAAGTGAAGACAGAATGAGCCAGAGAATGAAAAAGATCCAGAAGATTAGACATATTGCCAGAGTTAGTATGAGGCCAAGCAGAGCAATTCAGGAGAAATCAAGAGAATGAATCAGTCAGCTTGGAGAGGAGTTTGGGCCAGAAAAGCTGAGCTGAGTCAGCCTGCAAGAGTTCAGAAAGAACTAGAATGGGTGAACTTATTCAGCAGTAAATCTCAGAGGCTGAAAACATTCTAGGCCTAGATTTGATTGTATGGAGGCTAGACAGTCCCAGGATTAGGCCTAGGTTAGCAGACTGGGGCCTTAAGCCTCAGAGACGACAAGACAATTACATCAGGTGAATAAAATCAACTGTTGTCACATTCACATTATTAACGACCAAACCCACATCAAATTCTCTGTCACCTCCTCCTGTGCTCGGCTTATCAACTGCCCATAGTGATGAAGGTCACAGGAGGCCAGCCGGTCTTCCCCAAACGTTTTGTTAAGAAAAACATTGAGAAAGGATTCTGTTTATCTACTCAGAAGCCTAGACGAATTCAAATCAACACCTGTCTTCTGGACTGTATTTGGAAGTAAAAACATTTTATAAGAAACCAAACACAAACAACAATCAAAAATGAACAAAAATCTTTCATGTGTGCATAGTGCGTTTTTATTGGTTTTATATATATATATATATACATACATACATATATGTATATATATATACATACATATATGTATATGTATATATATATACAACATGAAACAATGTTATACCCAGTTTTCATCTGTGGTATTTTGGTCAAGGTTAGCTTTTTTGATGTGTTCTGGTTTCATATGTATACGATGATGGAGAACGCTCCTGGTTAAATCAAAGTTCTGTATTCTAGTCTGCATACGTACATGATGCTGTCTGAGTATGCATTGCTTCACTAGTACAGCTAAGAGAGACACACGTTTTTCACCTGACTTAGCTGCTCACTTACTGATGACACTGCAGAAAATTCCTACACATTATAGGGGTACTAGACTTGTGGGAAAGTTTGGGGGAAGCAGAACAGAGTGATGATAGTAATGTAAATAGCAAATAGTAATAATAGTAATCATAAAGTCCAAAGCAATGACCAGATGGTTTAGTTCTCAATGCCGTCTAACGAGGGTGCGGATACAGTGCTGTAGCCATTTTATATGAAAATCTGAGGCCAGAGAGGGTGTACATCTTGTTCAAGATGATTTCTGTTGGGGATCTTCCTGGCAAATGATAAAGCGAGGTTAGGATGAAGGCAAACTGACTCAGACCTGAAATTCAAAGCAGCTCCTGTTAGCCATCTTTATTTTAAAAATGGCTGCTGATCTAGGATGCAGATAACAAAGAACTCTCAGTTTGGAAAACAATTCAAATGTGGTCTAACCAAGGAACACACAACATATCATGGACGATTCCATCTGTTCTCCCTGCACACATTACTTAAAATTATAACCAACAGTTCCCCATTAAGTATACATGTTGAGGTATACATAATTTTGTTTTTGTTTGAGACTCCCAGGTCTTGAACTACTGATTCTCCTGGATCCACCTTCCAAATGCTCAGATTTAATGATCATATACACAGATAATAAGTCCTTCTTTTTAAAAACCTCACCATGATGGCTAAGAAAAAGGCAGTAAACAATCACATCTTGTTTGCATTTTTGAGACAGGCCCTTCTATATCCCAAGTTGGCTTTGAACTCTGAGGAAGCTGAGGATGACATTAAACTTTTAACCCTTCTGCTACCATTTCCAGAGGGCTGGGGTTACAGACACAGGTGTACCACCATGTCTAGTTTATGCAATAGTGGGGGCTAACACAAGGCTTCATGCAGCTAGGTGAGCCACCTACCAACTGAGCCCAGATATGAACCAACTTTTAGAAAAGAGCAAGTAATTAGGATATTCCACTGATTTTTAAAAACCAATCAGCTAGCTATGATGAAATCTATGCATGACTGCTACAGAAGCATTATAAGATTAAACACGTCATTGGGAGCTAATAAAACAAAACCACACTAAAAAACAGTTTTAAGAAGTCCACATATTGAGTACACACCGAACCGGAGAAAAAGGACTGGTTTTGTCTGGGGGGCTTTGTTGTTACTTTGTGAAAAGTGGTTTTAATGAAGCCCTCTACCCAGCTGACTTGAGTTTGATACCCTCATATGTCTGCCTCCAGAGTGCTGGCACTACAGGGGGTGCTACCATGCTCATTCAGAGCAGTCTCTAAAACATTTGATCACTACAAAGCTTTAGTACATTTATCTCCCACTTAAAAGACAAATGAGGTCTAGTATTCATGACTACTACAGAATTTAAATAATTATGCCTGAAAAGAGTGACTGAAAGGAGGAGGAGGAGGAGGAGCAGCGTCTGGGCCTGCAAGATGGCTAGGTGGGTAAAAGTGTTTACCTGGCTAGCCTCGGAGCCCATGTAAAGGTAAAGAGAGAGAGCCAACCCCACAAAATTGTTCTCTGACGCCCACACACTATTGCGGTGTGTACCCATAATAACAGTATGAGTAAATAAAATAAAGTGTTTTTGTTTGTTTTAAAGTACAACTTACACCTCAAAAGGAAGACACACAAAAAAGATAAAAAACAAACACATTTCAGTGTAAAGTATGTATTTCTTTGTAGGGAGGGGCACAGAATAACATGATTTGAAAGCAATATTATTTTTGTCTATTTTTACATTTATGTTTGTTATTAATGCAATGGTAATCCAGAAAACTAGAATAAAAATCCATCCAGTTCTATGTCTAACAGATTTTCAGAGATAAACCTATTTCATTCTTATTTGATACATTCTTAAAACAAAAATACCTTTCTGTTTTCTAAATCCAACATCTAAGTAATGATGGTTTAATATTTACATTGTAATCTCTGACACAATAATCAAGTGTATTTTCATGTTTCTATCCATAGAGGAACACCTCTATTATTACATATAACAAATTTAGGAACAAACACTATCTTGAATATGCAAAATTGAATGTTTTATTGTGGAATATGAGAAAATATAGAGACAAAGAAATTAATTCTCTGGTGGGAATTCTCTGTGTGTGTGTGTGTTCTGCTTTCGTATGTATAGGATGCAATGGTAATCATTGCACGCACAAACACACACACACACACACAAACACACACACACACACCTAAAAATGATGGCAACAGCCTATATTTCAATGAAGTTACTATTTCAAACAAATGAGCAATAACTTATTTAATTCTTTAGGTACCTTAGTTTAAATTTTAAAAGCTGAACTTATTAGAAAAAAATGGATGTAAGAAATTTGATAGTATAGTAGTTAAAAGAAAAAAATTATGGGTTAGAATGCTGGTCTTCTAACTTTCTGGCTGTGTGACCCAGAGTGACCCTCAACTCACTGAATCCCAATATTCCCTTCGCATGGTTGAGATCACAGACTCTGGAGACTCTAGAAGTGAATTCGAAGCTCACAAGGGCCTTGGGGAAGTGTCAATGGCTGGGGCTTCAGTGTGCAAAATGAAGACAATGGACCTGACTGGGTGGTTGGGGGGATTAAGTTTACAAAGCAATGTGAAGTCCCCGGAAAGTCACGCTCTTGGTAAACATGTATTGTTCATGAAACTGTAGTACAGCATGTCCTCTATGCATTTATTTCTCATAACACAACTTCACTTAACTAAAGAGTCCAAAGAGCATAAAACACAGCTCAAGCCTGGTACAGCCAGGCATTCAATAACGTTAGTTATTTAAATCTGAACAATAATATACATGCCCATGTTAATTATTGGTATCAATCTCATTTTGAAGATGGAAGCCATTTTCTCTATTTCCCTACTTCTGAATGTAAGTGTCACTTGCTGTATGTATGGCCAAGAGTGTGTTTCTCTTGGGCACACCTACAAGGCTGCTCCTAAGCACGTCCATAAGATGTAAGAAGACAGGACTCGGTAAATACTTTCACCAGCTACTACGGTGGGATTTGAGTGAATTCTTCCAAGACAGTGAAATGTGCAATAAATAAGTTACTAGTGGAAAAAAAAAAGAATTCAACATTTTGATTTGGTTTCTCTTCAACACTGATTTTTAAATTACTCAGGAGAGCAACAAACTAGGTACTGTGAAAGCAGACATTGTCAACGGCATTTATTTCAGACACCACTGCCAAATTGCACCCTACAGGAAAGTGGAATATATTTAACTTCTGTGTCAACAAACATAGCATTTTAGGGGAGAAATATGGAGGGGAGAAGGTACCTGAATTGCTAAGGGAAATTTAATATTATATAGAGATATATTTTGAAATTCTCTTCTGCGAGAAAAATCATCCAGAGAAGAACATCCGTGATGAAAGCTTATGTTGTTGGGACAATACGTACGTGATTTGGTTACTGAACATCCACCCCTAAGTGCAGGTCATCAGTCATCTACTGTGAGAACTGCTTCTTCCTATCTACTATAGCTGTCACCAACCGGAAGCCTGAGGTCAATGACAAGCCTGTTATTTCATTATGATTCTCTTTTTTTTTTTTTTTTTTTTTTTTTAATTTAATTTTATTTTATTTTTTTAATTTACATTCCAAATCACTTCCCCTTTCCCGTTTCCTCCCTCCCCGAAAGTCCCATAGGCCCCCTTCCCTCCCTCTTTTCTCCGTTCAACCCCCTCTCATTACTCTGTCCTGGCGTTCCCCTACATCCAGTCTTTCCAGGACCAGGTGTCTCTCCTTCCATCTTTTTAGAAATCTATTGATATGCTGATTGTGTCTAGGGTATTCTGAGATTCTGGGTCAATATCCCCTTATCAGTGACTTCATACCATGTGTGATCTTTTGTGATTGGGTTACCTCACTAAGGATGATATTTTCAAGTTCTGACCATTTGCCTAGGAATTTCGTGAATTCATTGTTTTTAATTGCAGAGTAGTATTCCATTGTGTAAATATACCACATCTTCTGAATCCATTCCTCCGTTGAGGGACATCTGGGTTCTTTCCAGCTTCTGGCTATTATAAATAAGGCTGCTATGAATATAGTGGAGCATGTGTCCTTATTGCATGCAGGTAAAGTCTCTGGGTATATGCCCAGGAGTGGTATAGCCGGATCCTCCGGAAGTGTCATGCCCAGTTTTCTGAGGAGCCGCCAGACTGCTTTCCAGAGTGGTTGTACCAGCCTGCAATTCCACCAGCAGTGGAGGAGTGTTCCTCTTTCTCCACATCCTCGCCAACAACTGCTGTCTCCTGTGTTTTTGATCTTAGCCATCCTGACTGGTGTGAGATGGATAATTAAAGATTTCCTTTTTTTAATGACGGCCATGTTTGACTCCTCTACCCATGCCAGCACCACACTAAGTATTCTCAGCATCCCCATCAATTCCCAAAGAGGTAGCACATACTATCATCCTGGCTTTACAGATAAGGAACCTGTCCTAGAAAGTGACCATGATGAAGATGCTAAGGCGGGGCTACGTAAACTGCACCAAATCATCTGGCCAGTAAACAATGAATACAAGCATCGTATTAGGCGCTCATCTCCCCCGCCCCACCAACTCTGAAATAATTAACAACTACTTTCCTCTAAAAATAATTAATCGATCTTGTTTAAGAAACATGTACAGCATGACTGTTAGGTGCCATAGGGAAGCAAGATTTCACGGCTCGGTAAAATTAGAAGGATTACAAAATAAAGTTAATTTAAAGACATAATCAATCAAGTAACGTGTTGGTTGAGAGAGATGGTGCTAGACAACAGCCTTTAAAAAGTAAGAGGGCAGGGTTAGTAAGATAGCTCAGGAGTATGGGCATCTGCCGTCAAGCCTTACAACCCGAGTTGGTAGCAAATGTCTAAGAATCACATACCTTACACTTTGAATTCATAAAGAATTCTTACAAGTCAATACAATGACAAACACCTGTGCTGCCTTTTTTCTTTCTTTCTGTCACCTGACACAAGATAGGGCTATATGGGTAGAGGAACCCTTTAATGAGAAATTGCCTCCCTAAGACTGTTCTGATGTGGGAGAACACAGCCCCTGTCGGTGGTGCAACACTTGGGCAGGTAGTCTTGGGATGTACAAAAAGGCACGCTGAGCAGGATGTGGGAAGCAAGTCAGTAAGCAGCGGTCTCAGCCTCAGTCCCTGCCTTGAGTCCCTGCCTTGGCTTCCCCTGATGAAGGACTGTGACCTGGAAGCCAAATAACCTTCCCCAAAGTTGCTTTTGGTTATGGTGTTTTATCATAGCAATAAAAAGCATATCAATTTACAACCCAATTTAATAATGGACAGGCATTACTGCTCAGAAGTAGAGTACTAACATGTTCAGGGCCCTGGTTTTGATCTGCAGTACTACAACACACATTTGTGAGTGCACACACATGCACACACACACACACACACAACATATGGAAAGATGCTCATCATCTCTGGTGGCAAAACTATAAATTAAAGTTCATTAGACTGTCCATAAGTAAACATCCTACAGCACAAAGTCTGAGCAGAAAGGAACCCTTTCTCCATTTAGAAAAGACAACCTGGAAGTTTCTTAAAATATTAAGTATAAATTTTGAAAACACTCACCATTTATTTCTATTCTTTGAAATATTGCTAAGATAAATTAAACATTATGTATCCACGCCATGCCATATACAAGTATGTGCAGAATTATCTGTAGGAGACAAAGTTGAGACAACCCTAATACTTTTCAACTTTTGAAAGAATGATAGAAAGGCCGTGTACCCATACAATGGAGTACTGACAGACAACAGCACAGTCAAGACCTGGCACATGCTACCACATACATGGACCTCAAAAATACGAAACAAATCTGAAACAAAACACTATATGCTGTACAGTCTCTTTTCCATGAAATATCCAGAAAAGGCAACATCCAGAAGGAGCAGCGGCCCAAGGATGACAGGTGGTTACATTTTTTTAAGCTTGTCTTTTTGAGCTCTGAAACTGGATAATGGGAATGACTGCATCGCTCTGTAATTTACTGAAAATCACTGAGTTGGGCACTCCAGACAAATTGACTCTATAGCAAGGAGACCATTCTGAATAAATCTTTGTATAAGGAATTTGTAATATCTCAGTAGTGGGAAATCATGCTGTTTTTAGTCAGATTAGTTAAAGAAAACCAGATCTTATCAGTTGTGAACATACACCTATCTCTAATTTCTAGTGAATGTAAACATTTTAAAGACTTACTTAATTTTTGACTATGTGCATATGTGCATGTTGAATGGAGATGCCCCTCGAGGTCAGAGGAAGGTACCGGATCAATCGGAGCTGGAGTTACAGAGATTGCGAGCTTCATGGATGCTGTGAAGCAAGCTAAGGTCCTCTGCAAGAGCAGTTATCTGCACTGCTGAACAGCCTCTAGGCGGAATAATTTTTATTTGAGCCTGTTTTTCCTATAACATTTATCTTCGCTCTAAAGACATGTAAGACGTTCTCTTTTTAAGATAGCGAACCTCTTTTAATGCTACCTGATACAAATATTTTTTCCTGTTTTTCCACAAAGTTTTAGGTTTTAATGATTTCCTCCACATTGAAATATTTCTTTATGCAGCCAAATTTATCCACATTTCCATCTATAGTCTCCATCTTCGGTGTTATATCAAGAGACAGTCTTCTGAATGGTACACTTTGAAACCTTGAGTACTGTTGATTATGCCTCTCTCCTGCCCAGCCCAATGCTATCAGAGCCTTCCATTAATGAAAATCATCATCAACAACAACATACCCCTCCAAAACTTCAAAACAAACAAAAAAACTCAGTTAAAGTAGCTGTCCATTCCTCAGCAGATCCAATCCTCAGGGTCGTTCTTAGCACTGCAACAGAACACCAGCTGCAGCCTCCCATCCCTTCCTGACTTCCCTTCCCCACCTCATCCTTGCAGCCCAGCCTCCAACACCAGCAGGCATTCCCTGTGAACACACACCAGCCCAGCAGGGCAGTAAAACTGGCAACACACAGCCATCACACTCTTAAAATCAGAGACCGGAAACAGAAACCAGGGAACAAACCACCCACACAACAAAGACAAATGCAGAAATAAGCACCTAGACCTGTAACCCCCACCCCCCCAATGCCTCGATACACACCAGTGTGAGAACACAGTAACAGCCAGCATCCAGCATGTCTCCACCAAGCCCAGGGCGAGTACCACAGCAGGCCCTGCAGATTCCAACACAGCTGAAGCATGGGAGATGAGAGGAAATGAATAGATACTTTAAAGAAATGCAGGAAAACACAAACAAGTAACTGGAGGAAGTGAATAAATCCCTCAAAGAATGTCGGGGAAAACCAAACAATTGAAGAAAGTGAATAAAAATTTTCAAGACCTGAAAATGGAAATAGAAGCAATAAAAAAAAAAAAAACACACAAACTGAGAGAATCCTGGAAAGGAAACATTTAGGAATTCGAAGGGGAACTACAGAGGTATTTCACCAACAGAATAAAAGAGATGGAAGAGAGAATTGCAGGCATTGAAGATACTATAAAAGAAATGACTACATCAGTCAAAGAAAAAGTTAAAGCTAACCAACCCCCCAAAACCAAAACAACAGAAACAACCCCCCCAAAAAAAACCCTAAAAATCAAATCCAGACACAAACCATTCAGGAAAGGTGGGACACTATGAATAGTCTATTCCAAACCTAAGAATAGGAATAGAGGAAGGAGAAGAATCACAGCTCAAAAGTCCAGAAAATGTTTTCAATAAAATTATAGAAGGAAAACTTCCTAACCTAAAGAAGGAGATGCTTTTAAAGGTACAAGAAGCATACAGAACACCAAATAGATTGGAACAGAAAAGAAAGTCCCTTCGCCACATAATAATCAAAATCGTAAACATATAGAACAAAGGAAGAATATTAAAACCTGCAAGGGAAAAAAGAGCAAGTAACATATAAAGCCAGACCTACCTACATTACACCAGACTTCTCAATCTTCATGGAGATCGGGACTCTAAAAGCCAGACAGACCTGGACGGATGTCCTGAAGACTCTAAGAGACCACAGATATCAAGCCAGACTTTTATACTCAGCAAAACTTTCAATCTTGATAGATGGAGAAAATAAGATATTCCATGATAAAGTCAAATTTAAACAATATCTACCTATAAATATAATCCTATAGAAGGTGCTAGAAGAAAAGCTCCAATGCAAGGAAAATAACTATACCCATAAAAACAGAGGAAATAATCTCACATCAGTAAAATCAAAAGTAGGGAAACACACACACACACACGTGCACACACACACACACACACACACCACCACCACCACCACCACCACCACCACCACCACAAACGAAAACAACAAAATAATAGGAATCAATAATCATTGGTCATTGATATCTCTCAAAATCAAGAATCCCAATTCTTAATAAAATGACACAGTCCAACAGAATGGATTTGAAAACAGGATCCTTTCTTCTGCTGCAACAAGAAACCAACCTCAACATCAAGGATAGACATCACCTCAGAGTAAAGGGTTGTGTAAGAGTTCTCTTTTTTGGGGGGGGGGCTATTTTATTGGGTTATTATATCTACCACCCTTTCAAACCTTATTAAACTCTAAACCCTTTCAAGCTCCCAACATTAGGTAGGAGAGAAAGGTTAGAGGGGAAAGAAGGTATAGACCTCTTTATACTACTTCCTGCTGATTAGGGACACTGAGCTCCATGGGGGCAAGTCCAGTCTTCATCATCAGGCTATCTCCAATTTCTTCTCTTCTCTTTGCTCAGACTGCAGCAGCAGAGGGAGCAGCAGCCTCCATGGAGAGTATGCCCAGCCTCTCTCAGGGCTCTGGTGTTTATACTCTCTCAAAAGTTCCCAGAATTCCAAATCTCACACACTCCCAGAAACTATCTACTTCTGGCAAAATCACACCCTGGCTAGAGCAAGAGAGAGCTCATAATCCCTGCCTCTTATTCCACAACTGAGATTAAAACAAAAACATATTCACATACATGACTGGGCTTTTTAAGAAATCAAAATTCTCACTACTGGGTTAGAAAAAGATATATTAAGCAAATGGTCCTTAGAAGCAAGCAGGTGTAGCCATTTTAATACCTAACAAAATAGACTTCAAACCGAATCTAATCAAATGAGATGAGGGCAGGCACTTCATATTTATCAAAGGAAAAAGTCATCAAGATGATATTTCAAATCTTAACATTTATGACCCAAACACAAGGGCACTTACATTTGTAAAAAGAAATGCTATTAAAAGTTAAGTCACATATTGACCCTTCACACATTGATAGTGGGAGACTTTAAAATCCAACTCTCACCAATGGACAGATTATCTAGATGAAAATTAAACAGAAATATTGGAGCTAATGGATGTTATAGACCAAATGGATCTGACAGATATTTACAGAACATCTTACCCAAGAACAAAAGAGTATATTTTCTTCTCAGCACCTCATGAAACTTCCTTTAAAATGTACCACGTACTTGGACACAAAGCAGTCTCAACAGACACAAGAAAACTGAAATAACTTCCTTCATCCTATCAGACCACCATAGATTAAAGCTGGGTATCCACAACAGAAGCAGCAAAACACTTACAAACTCATGAAAACTGAAAAACTCTACTGAATGAAAAAGTAGTTCAAGGCAGAAAGAAAGAAAGACTTTCTAGAAGTCAATGAAAATGAATACACAAAAACCCCAAACATATGGGACAAATAAAAGCAGTACTGAAAGGGAAAGTTCATAGCACTAAATGCTTACAGTCAAAACAAAATTGGAAAGATCTCACACTAGCAACTTAACAGAACACCTGAAAACTCTAGAACAAAAATAAGCAAGCCCTCCCAAGAGGAGTGGATGGCAAGTATTAATCAAACTGAGGGCTGAAATCAATAAAATAGAGACAAAGAGAACAGTACAAGAAATCAGTGAAACAAAGAGTTGGTTCCTTGAGAAAATCATCAAGATAGACAAACCCTTATCCAAACTAACTAAAGACACAGAGAGATAATTCAAATTAATAAAATCAGAAATTAAAAGGGGGCATAGCAACAGACACCAAGGAAATCCAAGTAATCCTCATAAGGATATACTTTAAAAACCTGTACACCACAAAATTTGAAAATCTAAAAGAAAGGGATAATTATCTTGATAGGAACCACTTACCAAAGTTAAATCCATACCAGATAAACAATTTAAATAGACCTACAACTGCAAGTAAAACAGAAGCAGTCATTAGAAGCCTCCCCACCCAAAAGAGCTGAGGGCTTTAGCACAAAACCAGACTTTCAAAGATGAATAAATGCCAATACTCCTCAAATTACCCCATAAAATAGAAACAGAAGGACCATTACCCAACTCATTTTATGATGCCACAGTTACCCTAATGCCCAAACCATACAAAGACTCAACAAAGAAAGAGAATTAGAGACCAATTTTCCTTATGAACATATATGCAAAAATACTTAATAAAATACTTGAGAGAGGAAAAAAATAACAGAATCCAAGAACACATCAGAAAGATCATCCACCATGGTCAAGTAGATGCCATCCCCAGAGAAGTAGGGATGGTTTAACATATGAAGATCAGTAAATGTAATCCACCATATAAACAAACTAAAGGAAACAACCAACATGATCATCTCATTGGATGCTGAAAAAGCCTCTAGCAAAATCTAACACCCCTTCATGACAAAAGTCGTGGAGAGATGAGTGATACAAAGGATATACCTAAACGTAAAGAAGGTTATCTACAGCAGGTCAATAACCAACATCAAATTAAATGGAGAGAAATTAAAAGAAATTCCACTATAGACAATGCTGTCTAACCTCTCAATATCTCTTCAACACAGTACTTGAAGTTGAGTACTTAGTTGGAGCAAAAGGACAACTGAAGGAGATCAAGGGGATACAAAATGAAAAGGAAGAAGTCAAGGCATTGTTATTTGCAGATGATACGATAGTAGTACCAATAGGGAAATTCTACATAAGAATACTATGTACACTACACACAGTAAGTATATATACTATGACTGGGAACACTCCACCAGGGAACTCTTACAGCTGATAAAGAAGGTGAATAGGCATGCTTAGATGCTTGTATTCCTGTGTGTGTGTGTGTGTGTGTGTGTGTGTGTGTGTATGTGCGCACGCGCACCACAATTTAATTTACAAAGCAGAACAAGTTGTCCTTTAGTTAAGAAAATACAGTGGTATAGTATGCAAATCCTTCACTTTCTTGAGTCTCTAAATGCAAAGAAACCACTCTACATTCTATATCTACCCCGTATACATTGCCATACTAGACAATGTCTGGTATGATATGTCAGACACAGTAATTCTAGGGATAAGGAATTAAAAACATAAAAAGGATGTGAGAATGTGTTTGCTGACCAGGCCAGGACTGAATGCAGGCCTTGCTGGTAATGCTTCTATATAGAACATCCAGTCACAACATGACTGCTGACGGCATCTGTTGATGTTTGAGCAGAACAGTCTAGAACTCAGGCAGTCATTGTCCTACCACTACCTGAGTCCACGAGACTTCGCTCACTCATCACCATTGTAAAACACAGAAAACTCAACAGTATTTAAATCAGAGAGACATTAAAATGTTGAGAGCTGCATTGCTTAAAAAAAATAAACAGCAGTCATTTAAATTGGTTTAATCACACACACACACACACACACACACACACACACAAACGTATAAAATTTACAAAGATGTGCCTTAAAATAGTTTCTAATAATATGGGTGGTATTGTGGCCTTGAAGCTGTGCGGCTGAGGAATAATCATGTCAGGATACAATAACAAGAGGCCTCCAAATGCCTGGCAACAGAAAATGTTCCTGAGTTTTTCCTTGAGTCCTACCCACACTTTTTTAAGATCATCGAGCACAAATTCAGCCTGTGTTCTTATCGATCCTACAGTCATTGAATCTGAACAGTGCATTCTGTAACCTATGTAAGTCCAAATGTCAGTCAGCATTTTTTTTTTTTGGTCTCCTAATCTTATCACTTCATTGAATTAAATATGAGCTCCTAGAGAACAAACTGTGTGTCCCTCCGATATTTAAACAGTGCTAGGTCTTCGGATGTTTCCACTGACTTTATTAGTACCACGTCTTGATCTGCAGAACTTGGAAGTTCATTAAATAACGTTTCCATGAAACGAGGAGCAGAGATGGCAAGGCAGACATGATGTGAGTACTTTTAACACTGGTTCCAGGGTTGGCGAGATGGCTCACTGGGTAAAGGGTTTGCCCGTCAAGTGTAAGGAGCTGAATGTGATCCCTGGCACTCAGATAACAGCCAGGTGTCTGCATGTCTGTAAGCCTAGTGCTGGAGAGGCTGAGACAGTCAGTCTAGCCAAATCAAGGAGCTCTAGGCTCAGTGAGAGACCCTGCCTCAAAGAATAGGGTGGAGAGCAATAGAGAAAGATATCCAGCTTGGACCTCTGGCTTCCACCCATGCTCCTATGCTTGTATTCCTGTGTGTGTGTGTGTGTGTGTGTGTGTGTGTGTGTGTGTACACCACAATTTGATTTACAACACAGAACAAGTAGTTCTTTAGTTAAGAAAATACAATGGTATAGTATGCAAATCCTTCAGTAACTACCTGACTTTACAGACCTCTAAGGGCTATGCATGGATTGCCTCCAATTCCTTTCACTTGGGGACAGTGATTTCTAATGTCAGTTCCAAGGAACTCCAAGACTATGCCAGGCAGCTGTAAGGCTTGACTCGTAGGTGGGCTGGCCGTCACAGCCATGCAATCTGTGGCTGTCCCTACCCAGGTACCAAAACAGGTGTTTGGCCTCCAGTTATCCGTAAAAAGACTCCCTGTTAACCAAAGAGGCTTTCTCAGATGTTCTGAAGGACCCCACGCATACATACATATGTACACTGCTTTGTCCCTAGTTGAAGGATTGGGTATTGGCTAACTCCATAGAGACTCCCTGTCTTCCAGAGAAGTAAAACATAAAGCCACTTTGTACTCCACTCTTTCCTTCCCTTCTTCCCCTTTAGAGATGGATAGTGACAGAAAATAAGAGTGATGGTTTCACCAGCAGTGGCCCTTGATCAAGGAAACATTCCATCAAACCAGGAGCCATTATTTGTAAAGGGAGCCGGTGACCTGCTGCTTACCCAAACATATTAATAATTTCCAGGAAAAGAGTTAACCTCCATTCTGTCTCTAGTTCATTTCTGGATAACTAGTTCCTCTGATTCTGCGAGAATTCCCAACACGTCACCAACCTCAGATAAAAGGCTGCAAACAGTGACATCACTCTAGAACAACAGCACTGTAAAAACAAGGTGCCAACAAATGACGCTTGAACGATGAGTCTCAAGCGCTCCTACATTTCATGAGCCTGAGCTTCTTCAACTACTGGATTTCCTGAATCTCTCTTGTCCCCGCCCATCTCCATTCGAAGAGAAAAAGAGTTAAGGCGATGTCGAGCCCGCCTTCGGGATCCACAACAGCTTCACTATAAACAAATGACTGGTTAATGAACTGTTGGGCAATGAATATTAAGACACTGCTCAATGAGTCTAAAATAGTTCTGTGGTTATGTAGATTAAATGAGATAAAGTACATCAGACTCCGCTTACCGTAAGGCACAGAGTAGGTTCATGTTAAACGCTGTGAAAACCCTTCTAATAGTATGATTGCTTTTCTTCTAAAGAATGGAGATGCTTGGGCTGGGGAGATGACTCAAAGATTAAAGACACTTAGATTCCCACAACCCACAACCCACAACCCACACGATAGGAGAGAGCCTACTACTGCAATATAGGTGCCAGTGCCTCCCGTGAATACAATAAATAAATAAATGTAATAAAAATAAATTTAAAAGGAGTGGAGGTGTTTACAATAAAATTGTTAGTGACGATACATAAGAAAGCAAAAGCTTCTAAAATCTTTAAAGCTTCGATAGTTTTAAATAAAGCAACCGCACACACAGTACATGGTCTAGGGGAAAGCAGGGGATTATTTGAATCAAGTTTCAACTTTAATGGCCACGATGGTTGATGGTTGTTGACTTGGGTTCTTGGGGCAGGTGGCGGGAAGGTTTTTATCTCCTAAGGACCCAGTCTTCACACATTGCTTTTCTCAGAGAGGGGTAAAAAAAAAAATCTGCCCTTCCCTTACCAGTCCAATGACAAGTCAAAGCCCCACCCTGAGGGAGCTGTGTGGCCCCACGTGTGCCTCGTGACGTCCCTGCGCGCGGAGGGGACAAAACCCACCAGGGGCAAAGGAAAGACTAAAATGACCTCGGTTCCCTGCCAGGCCAAGCGTGGGGTCCTGGGTGGGACAGTGGCACTGGCTTGATGGCCCCTGACCTTGGCAGGGTCGGAGAGCTTGGCACCAGTCCCTTTCCTCGCCGCCTACCAGGCGCTGCGCACTGCCCCGCCGCCCTCGCGGCCGGTGATTGACACCGGAGTGGGTACATACGGGTCCGCGGCTCAGCAGGGCTGGCGTAGGGAAACATGGCTTTCCCTCTCCTGGCCTTCCGCCCGCATCTCGCCCGCCCTGGGCACAGCCCGGGGGACACTCCGGACCCCGCCTGGCTCCTCTAAGTGCTTCCACGGTTTTCGATTTCTATGGCCCGGGAGACTCCTCTCATTGCTTTCCCTCCACCCTGAGAACAACCTGAGTTTGCCAAGAGGAAACTCCTGCAAGGGGGATGGACACCCGCCCTGGCTGCTGCTGGCAAGAGATGGAAACCATTCCAAGCAGGAGTTGATGGAGAGGGGAGGACAACGTCCCTGGAGGGAAAGTAACACTCGGAGCTCCATGCAGGGCGAGCGAGGTCAGCAACAGGCATCTGCAAAAGGAGCGGGCAGCGGCGGTGTCCACCGCCCGAGTTATTAGGGGCATCGCCGCGTCCATCTCAGCGCAGGGGGCTTACTCCAAGCACACTCGAGTGCCTGCGGGCAGGTTTGTTTTTTTTTTTTTTCCCCTGCAGGACTTACCTTTCTCTTCGGCATAATGACTACGGTTGGTGCAGCAAAAAGTAAAGCAACGGGCTGGGCCGCCTGGCACGCTGCTGGATGCTGCCTGGCCGCTGCTGCTACTCCCGCAATGGGCTAGGCTAGCCCGGCCTCTCCGACCTGCACCTCCGCTTCCTCCCCCCCGGCGCTCCACACGCTCGCATCCCGGTCCCCCAATGGCAAGCCCTGCCAGCCAGCCGCGAGGCCCCATTGGCTAAGAGAACGTTCTAAATTCCACGAGGGCACGCCCACCCCCGTTCACCGGGTACGCGCAGTTGTAGTTTCCACTTCACTGAAAAAAAAAAAATCAAAAATCTGCCTGGCGACTGAGCATGCCCAGTTCAACTAATATCCTTCAGGCTGTACTATCTTGGAGTTTCATTGTTTGACGTGTCTTCTTTCGATTAAAGCAGTGTGCACCTTCATAGAAAAGAAAAAGTTAAGTATTAAGTATTGCTATGTTAACTTTATAATGTAAATAGGGAACACGGGGTGCCTTGTACATTCGTTACTCATAAAAGCTTGTTACAGGTGTCCATGGTGCGGATCTGTACAGGGTAGGAAGCTCCTCTGTACAGGAAGAGTCTTAACAGTTTCTAAGGGTCTCAATTCCGTTTCTAGAAAATACCCCGCCCTGCTCCCCCCCCAGTTCCTTGGTCTAATTGTTTTTTTTAATTTTTTTTATTTTTAAGTCTAAGTTACAAGTCATATACGAATTCAGCCAATTATTCAGCAATGTGTGAAAGTGGATATAAATATGTTTGTTATGGAAATTAAGGGGAAATCAAGAAATGTAGGAACAAATCACTTATATATTAAATATGTACATTTAAACGATACCTACCAGGTTACATTTTGTGTATAGGGTAATGTTTCTCGACATTCTGCAAAGAATTGCAAAATACATATCTGAATTTATTTTGTAAGACCGGTTTTATCCTGACTAAAGACCTCAGACCCGGGAGGTTGGGGCGGGAGTTTAGGTCAACATCTTTCATAAACATAGGCACAAAGACACAGACAAAATTTTAGCAAATCAGAGTTGGTCCTAGGAACACAGGATTTGTTCTGTGAATCAAATCATCTTGAAAAACCAATCAGTGTGATCAGCACATAACTGTAATGGGAACGTGATCATCTCAAGGGCTGCAGAGAAAATGTTAGGGAACAGGTGAGCAATTCATGACAACCCTACAGTAGAATATTACTCTGTGAGCAAAGAAATGAGTTTTCCCTGATCAGATAAATAACAACAACAACAACAAAAAATGCTAAATGAAAGTCAATACAAGACACTCTACTGGGTGATTTCACTTATATGAAATTACAGGAAAAGCAAACTAAACTAAGCAAGGTTAATCAGAGAATCATTTACAAGGCAAAAGACACATCTTAGGAAACTGCACTAAAGCCTTACACTACATAGGATGCAACCTACTTTGCTCATGGAGGCTGTGTGTAAGAATCGAACAAAATCATTGGGCAATTCACTTCAATATCTACTTTATTAATTTCCAGAATAAGTGAGTTGGTATCCTTGCACACTCAAGAGACAATGGATGATTTTTTTTTTTTGGTGTACCTTTTCAAACCCATGGTGTACCTGGCTTTTTCTGTCACTATTTTGTGTGCTTCAGTGACCTGCTGCTTTTATTTCCTTAGTGGCCATAGCTCCCCATCCTCAATCTGAGAGAGTCTTCCTTTGGACATGGTCCCAGATGTCTTTGATGGATTCCTTATTCTCAGAAATTCAGTGGATGACATTATATTTAGAAGAACTGAGATAAGTCCAATTCATAGCTTTAAAGTTGCACAAAAACCTAGAGGTTCATAATTTAACCATTAAATTAATATGTATAATGAACATGTCTTGGAAGAGAGTTAACTTGCCAAATGCTTGATAGAAGAAGAAGAAGAAGAAGAAGAAGAAGAAGAAGAAGAAGAAGAAGAAGAAGAAGAAGAAGAAGAAATGCCAGGGAAGATATTTTTAGTAAAATGTGTGGGAAAGATGCAGCATCAGAACGTAATGTGGGTTGAATTGTGCTCTTTGGTTGTGTTCTGTCATAATGGTGAGCCAGCCTAGGCATGGGTTTTACCACTGAGCGGCATCTCCAGCCCTACTGTTTTACTTTATGAAGATTTAAAGGTGTCGATGTTAGGGATAAAGTGAATTTTCCCCTTCGCTAATGAAAAGTGACTCACGAAGTTGGTTTCTTTCATTGATATTTTTAAAGACCAAATAGTACATTTAAAATGTAAATAAATAAAATAAACAATAAAAATAATAAAAAGAATGACTCCCCCCCTCCCAAAAGAAAAGAGTGGCGAACAGAATTGTGATTGCTATTTAGTGCCCACAATAAAACAGTTGCAATGGAATTGGAGCTTGCTAGCCGGAAAACTGATTGTGGGGCTTGAGAGTTGTGGTTAAGAACACTGGCTGCTTTTACAAAGGACCCAGGTTTGATTCTCAGCACCCACTGGGCGCGTGGTTCACAATCATCCATTAATCTAGATCTAGGGGATCTGATGCCCTTCTCTGACTTCGGGCATCAAGCACACACACACACACACACACACACACACACACACACATACACAGCCAAAACACACTAAACATGAAATGAATAAATCTAATTTTTTAAAAAAGTTGATTATGAAAAACCTTGAGTGTTTGAGTCTCTATGTTCATTTACAAGTGCAGAAACTAACAACTTCAGTTGAAAATAGCAGTGACTGTCTCTTACTGTGAGTTGCACCTGCCTATGTAGGACAAGGGAACTGTACATCCTCCTCACCAGACTTTATGCCTGTACTACCCTTCAAGACCAGGGAAATGAGCACTGAAGGTAAGAGGAGGCAAAGGGAAGGGTTAGAATCTCAGGTTAAGAGATCAAGGGGCCAGAACTTGCCTATTGTGGGACAGCAGAGGAGATCACCCTGGTAAGAGGAGAGCTTGCCTTTGTCTTTGGGTGTATTCCAAAGAGTGTTTTTAATGCTTTTCTGGATGATCAGTCTCTAAGACAGCAAGACCTCTTCAACAGGATGCAGATATGATAGATGAATTAAGGGAGCTGCTGTCTGAAGAAGAAAAGGAAAAATTAGAAAACAAATTTTAATTGTATTCACACTCCGTTTTTCTTCTGTTCTACTCACATTTGTTGGGATAGTAAACACCCTTACCTCAGCCTTCTCCAAACAGCAAGGCAAAACCACTTGCTGTGCCGTGACTGCCGTCAAGGGAAGGGGAAGGAAAGAAATGGGGTAAGAGGAAGGGAAGGGGAAAAGAAAGGACAGGCCCTAATGGAAACTCATTGATCCTAGTAAAGATAAGCAATGCTTTATCAAATGAGGATTTCTATCTGTGAGACAATCACAGTAAGCACATTAAGCCAGTCTCAGAAAGATCAATAACTTATGTTTTGGCTTGTAGGTTTAATAGAGATATGTAGAATCGTGTGTGTGTGTGTGTGTGTGTGTGTGTGTGTGTGTGTGTGTATTTGCAAGAGTGTGTTTGCAGTGGGTGTATGTGTGGATTGTTACATGCTGATATGAAATGTATTTTCCTTATCAATAACAATTATTTAACTGTAGCGAACACTGCTGAAGAACCTGTGAATCTTTGGGGTTCTAGGAAGTTGTGTCTGGAAGAAAGTTGCTCTGTTTTCAAATCACAGAGGGAAACTTCAAAGGCAGTTTGAAAGGAAAGATTATTTTGCAAATCCCCTCCCCTCTGTATCTCCCCACTTGTCCCTCCCCACTGTCCCTCCCCATCTGTCCTTCCCCACTGTCCCTCCCCACCTGTCCTTCCCCACAGTCCTTCCCCTCCGTCCCTCCCCACTGTCCCTCCCCACCTGTCCTTCCCCTCTGTCCCTCCCCACCTGTCCTTCCCCTCTGTCCCTCCCCACCTGTCCTTCCCTACTGTCTCTCCCCACTATCCTTCCCCACTGTCCCTCCTCACTGTCCCTCCCCACCTGTCCCTCCCCACCTGTCCCTCCCCACCTGTTCCTCCCCTCCTGTCCTTCCCTACTGTCTCTCCCCACTATCCTTCCCCACTGTCCCTCCTCACTGTCCCTCCCCACCGGTCCCTCCCCACTGTCTCTCCCCACCTGTCCCTCCCAACTGTCTCTCCCCACCTGTCCCTCCCCACTGTCTCTCCCCACCTGTCCCTCCCAACTGTCTCTCCCCACCTGTCGCTCCCCACCTGTCTTCCTCACTGTCCCTCCCCACTTGTCTTTCCCCACTGTCCCTCCCCACTGTTCCTTGTGCCTCCCCTATTAAGGCAGGCTCAGGAAATTTCCTTGAGGCTTTTGCTGGAGAAGTCAGATCCACAATTTGTGATATTGTTGCTTTCAGTAGATCCATAATTCCAGATCATTCCAAGGGTCTTCAGTTAATAGGACAAAGAATGCCAAGGTGAATGGAAGTGTAACAGAAAATAAAATATAAAAGAATAGGCAGGTGGGAAAGGAGCATTCTAAGCGATGAGGAGGAAGCATCAAGAAGGCAAGGATAGTGTGTTTCTAATGTACGGGGCCATTCATAAATATGGATATGAGATGAAGAATATTCTACTTTGTGTCTTACCAGTGGAGCCTCTAGTTTTTTTGACATGCTAACTTGTCAGGATATTCTAAGAACCACTGATCCTAAATCAAATGAATAACTTGCTAATGGTACAGAATCCTAGACTCCAAGTCCAACATAGTAAATCAGAAAATCTTAGAACTGAGTCTGGGAGTCTGTGTTTCAAATCAACTTTACACGTTCTAGCACTAGGATTTGGGAATTCTAATCTAGGTCCACGCTCTCAAACACTTATGTACTGATTGCTGGAACAGCTGTCTCCAGTTCTGGGACCCTCGGTGTAGACATCTATGACTTCTCTTTATGAAATGATGTCGTCTATAAACATTAAGTCATCTCTAGATACTTAGAACTAATACAATGTGGACACTCTGAGAAGAGTTGTCTGTCATAGAGGGTTGTTTAGGATATCATATGCAGTCAAATCCTCTTGAATTTTCAAAATCTTTCCAAAGTGGGAACAAAATTCTGTGAGTGAAGTCCTCCCTGTAGATGCCTTTATGTCCCATTTTCCAGCTGTGCTTGGTACGATTTTTCCCATGTTCTTCCTCTTCCTTAGTTGCAAGACACATGAAGAACGATTAAAACCTGTTCACACCCAAATTAAAATCAAATCTATCTTCATATGCATCATTCAAGGCAACCCCTCATCCTCAAAGGGCACCTAACTCCAAATTCCTGCAAGCCATACCTTTTCATTGTTTTCCTATGTTAATGATCATACAAACATCATATGTTAATGATCATATATACATACATCTGTAGCTGTTAACAGCAAAAGAGGCCAGGGTTCCCTGTAACCATTTTACAGAAAGCCATCTTTTCTTTTTCCCAAATTCAATTTAATTAAATGTGTGTGCAGATAACTTACCTCAAGTGTGCTTTTTATGCATCTCTCCCACCTCCAATTCCTTTTGGGTTCAATCTCTGTTTGTTTACCTTTGCTTGGTCATGATGTTGTTTGAACTCATAGGAGTGTAATTAATTTGCAAACAGTAGCTCCCAAATGACTATGTGACGATAAATTGACATGCTGGGTAGCTAGGTCTAGGGAATAAGCTACATTTTTTTGAGTCATCTTTTTCTACACGCCCCATGCAAGGAGACAGTTGGTTAAAGGAGGAGAAACTTAGCATCAGGGAGCCCCCACGGTTTGTGATGAGGGGTAGCCAAGTAAAGATGACCCCTATCATCCTAGGGGAAAGACCACAAAGTGCCAAAGACTAGTTAAGAGTTGGTGCTAAGCCCTCTGGCTGAGTCACAGTTTTGGAGGGTCCTATCATTGTCACCCAACTCTTAAACAGGACCACACTCTGTCTTATAAGCTGGTGAGCTTGCCAACCCATTTCAGATATCTCCTGAATTTCTTCAAATACCAGAATCCCTGGGAGTTGGCAATAGACGTTCAACAACCCATCCTTGTTATTGCCCTTGTTTATGGTAAACAGTAAAGCTGCCTTTCAAACCGAACCCATCATTTCCTTTTTCTTAATATAAGCACAGAAACCTAAATTAGATTTAAAAGATAAATGAAAAACTAAGCTTAAGGCACCGGCTCTCAACCTATGGGCCACAAGCTCTTTGGGGGATCACGTATCAGATATCCTACATAGCAGATATTTACATTATGACTAATAACGGCAGCAAAATTAAGTTATGAAGTAGCAAATAATTTTGTTGTTGGGGATCATCACAACATGAGGGATCGGATTGAAGTGTGGAAGCATTAGGAAGACTGAGAATCACTGAGCTAGCCAGAAAGTTCAGCTTTACTTATTGCCTCAAAGAGATTAAATCTCCAACCCACCCACCAGCTCTTCTATGCTGCTTAACACTGGCTTAAGGGCAGGATAATTAAAAATCAAAACCAAAACCAAAATGTTAGTCTCTAAGTGTCATAAAGTAGTTGGAAATGATGTTCAGACTAACTTGGTTAAGAGCTATTCTAACTGTGAATCACTGGTAAAGATTTGTGGAGGCAACAAAATGAGTTTACAGGTTAGGGAAAAAAATTATGTATCCAGCAGTGAAAGGTAGCCTGAAAATCCTTAAGATTCCTTATTTGCCTTTTAATTTTTATTATAAAGAACTCACACATTAAAAAAAGAAACCCAAGCCGGGCGGTGGTGGCGCATGCCTTTAATCCTAGCACTTGGGAGGCAGAGGCAGGCGGATTTCTGAGTTCGAGGCCAGCCTGGTCTACAGAGTGAGTTCCATGACAGCCAGGGCTACACAGAGAAACCCTGTCTCGAAAAACCAAAAAAAAAAAAAAAAAAAAAAGAAACCCACCATCCAGAAAAACCAACCTATTACTATTAACTATCTGAGTGACTAGGGGTTAGATGGATTCCCTGATAGGAAGGAAGGGGGGGCCTTAACTAGAAACCAGAAAGGTGAATTTGCAAGATGGCTGACTTCTTTCTCATCCCCAACCAGAGACCAAAGCTTGGCATCCTAAAACAAATTTTTTCTTGTCAGTAGGGCCCTGCTGGTGAACTGGGTCCAAGTTCAGGGACTGATGAGGACATGTTACACGATTGTGGGACAGTCAGCTATCCTGGCTTTGTTCAAATTAACCGACCCTAGCTTGGGAAAGGAAGATCCTGACTCAAAGACCCTAAAAACCTGCAGCCTTTAAGGGGAGGCAGGGCTTCAGCTTCCCAGTCTCTGCTTTGAAGGGGATCTTTTCTCTGTGTGCCTTAGCAACTGCTTGTGTGTATTTCCTCACCCCTAATAAAAGTCTTTACCCACTTACCACTTACTCTATTTGTAGTGTCTGAGATTTGTGTTGTGTTGTTTATCTGTGTCCCCCTGTCAAGACACCCACGCTGTACTCCCCCCCCACCCTACTCTACCATCCTACTATCTTTTACACCTAAGATTTTTCCTGCTTTTTAATGAGAGAGAGAGAGAGAGAGAGAGAGAGAGAGAGAGAGAGAGAGAGAGAGAGAGAGAGAGAGAGAGAGAGAGAACCAAAGTCCCTAGGAGTTTTCAAGAGACATCCAACAGCTCATCCCTGTCAGTGCCCACAGTAAACTTTGCCTTTCAGAGCAGACTCAAGAAACAAACCCAGGGTTTGAGGCTACCAAAATAGCTGCAGGGGCCAGACAACCTGTGTTTGATCTCTAGAACCCACAGTAAAAGGAGAGACCAGGCTCCTGAAAGTTGTCTTCTGACCAGCACACACACACACACACACACACACACACACACACAAAATCTTAACGTGTTGTTAACACTCTACTTCATCTATTAATAATTTAACTCTTTACATGACACAATCTTACAACTTTAGCAAAGGCTGATCAAAAATTGTATGAGTTTCGATCACAGGTGTGAACTCAAGCCCCAACTCACTGAAATAAGATCACATTAATTATTGCCTTGGAACCTAAGGGGACCTTTCAGCAATGACAAAACAGAGTAGCTATCAGGAGCTAAGCAAAGCTTCCAGGTGACAATGGAGGACATTGAGTTTTGGCACTATCTTAATAATTGTTCCTGATTCCTGGACGAAAACAAACTCTCAAAGCATATTGGGCTGTGGTGGGCGAAAACGTTAAAATAAAAGCCAACTGAAATCGTGTTGATACAACAGAGATCCACAAAAAGTAGACTAAAGGATTGATTTTCTCAAGCAGAGGCAGATGTTTGTACAGCATGCATTTCACACACACACACACACACACACACACACACACACACACACACCCCAGAATAGGATGGGTACAAACTCTTATTATAAACCATTTTTTTTTCTGTAGGGTCTTTCCGTGGGTAAAAAAGTTTTTCTTTTGTAAGCAGATCTGAACTTGTGGTAGGCTTAAAGGTCTTCCTGGGTCTCAGGCAGCTTGTGCTTGTCCTACAGATGAGCAGGTGTTGTTTGTATAAAATCGGGAGCAACTACAGAAGATTCAGGAGAGACCAGGTTAAGAGTTAGGTTGGGCATTCTCCAAGGTGCTTTTTAAACTATTTATTTTGTGAAATGAAGAAAACTGTTTATCACAAAGGAATACCAATATAAGCTTCTTTTCTAACAGAATTCCGATTTGAGAATAGTTCTGGCCGAAACACAATAGACTTGTTTCCTAGCTCCACTGCAAATACAGGTTGCTAAGGGACAAAGCTGTGGTAATAAAACATATGCAAAGAGCCACAGACCTCAGTGCAAACACCACCTGCAATTAGCCAGTCTTTACCCTTCGATCTCTGACTCTCTCCATCCTCGACGTTGCCAATAGTATCTGAAAGTAGAAAGAGTCGCCTGATGTCCAAAGGGATAAGGGCTACACAGGAAGGATGCAAGTTACTAAAGATGTGTTTCTGAGTCTTCAGCTGTTAAGAGCACTGACTGCTCTTCCAAAAGTCCTCAGTTCAATTCCCAACAACCACGTGGTGGCTCACAATCATTTGTAATGGGATCTGATGCCCTCTTCTGAAGAGAGTGACAGTTTACTACATACATTAAGAGAGAGAGAGAGAGAGAGAGAGAGAGAGAGGAATCGTTTATTTATTGCTATAAGTTGCACTTGATAAGCTATTGCAAGGGAAAAATGAGTTCATAAGGATAAATGAAAGAGACTAGAGTCTGCAAAAAGAGACTTCATAGGGTTGGAAAAGGCAACTGCTTCTCTCCCCAAGGTGATCAAAGATAAAACTATTGCTTGAACAACAAAAAGTGGTAAAACTCAGCAAAAGTCAGATCAGCACCACAGATTGGGCTGTTGTATCCTGGCATGCCATCCAGTTGCCCCAGATGACTCAAAACAACTTAAGATGGTTCAGGAAAGTGCCATTGCTAATAAATGGAAAGAGAGCTGAGGCGGGAGGAACATAGCATACTAAAGACATACACTCCGGCAGGAGAATACAAAAAATACACCTAGAAAGTAGGTAGAGTCGGGAAGCCTAGGTTGGTAGGACAGTTTCATAGTTAGAAGGCTCCATTCTAGACTAAATGTGACCACAGTTCTCGGAGACTTTCATACTCAGCATCCCAACACATGTAGGCTGAAGTAAGCTGGGAAAGTTGTCCAACCTTTAAGGGAGGCATATTTTCAATTCTCAATAGCTACCTTAGGCAAGTGCAAAGTATAACCTTGCTGAGGAGAGATTTCCAGAATTCTGGAGGTCAGTGGACAGTGAGCCCCTCCCATGAGCCCAGGTAGACTATTCAGGAGCCATTCTACACCTACAGAGTAGGCATTCTGTAACTCCCAGCCAATCTGATACCGAACTATGGGTTAATGGAAGAAGATATTCGCAGGCCTGTTACAGATGTTAGCAGCATATTCTCCTGTGTCTGGGACTTGTAACTTGTCATTCCAAGTAAGAGGAGTAAGTGACAATATTTTATGTACTAGAAGGAAAAAGAATGCAGAAGAGAAGGCTGATAATCTTGACAAGTATTTACCACATATCCCTGCTTTACACTTTCATGAAAAAATCTCCAGAGTGTTTTCATTTCACAAAATGGAAAGTCAAGGCACCAAACAACTTCTGTCCCTGCCCCAACTTCCCAGTCCTTGTAATCAGGATTTTGTCCATTTGAAAATACCCTTTGTCTCTACATATTGCACTACTCTAGGTCACCTATGTAAATGGAGACAAAGAATTCATTTGTCTTTTCCACTGTCTTATTTTACATAGCATAATATTCCCAAGTCTGTGTGATGTCATGCATCATGGGACTTACTTCCTATTTAAGGTTGAATAATATTCTGTTATATAAATGTGTCACACAGCAATCATCCACCTATCCAAAAATAAACTTTGGGGGTGTTTCTAGCTCTTCACTATTATGAAACGCACTGCTTGGGTGACACGATCCCTGAGATCCAGTGTGCAATTCCTGTATACATTAATTACTTTGTTGCTGTGATGAAAATACCGTGACCAAAAGTAACTTCCACAAGGAAGAATTTATTTCGCCTTACAGTTCCAGAGGGATGAAGTCCATTAATGTAGGAAGCATGGCAGGAAGTGGCAGCCATGGCAGCCGAGAGCTCATGACTGCCTTCCGCCACAAGCACAAAATGGAGAGAACAATGTGGAAGTGAGGAAAGGACCTACTCCCTTTAGTAAGGCTACATGTCTCCAAAACCTCTCCAGACAGTGTCACCAACTGGGGACCAAGTCTCTTCTTGTTACTCCTTCATTCATTTTGCTGTCTATATTTAGTTTGTCAGTTCCATTGCAGCCTGAATGTTCAAGAAGACTGAGTTTGGCTGAAAGCATCAAACCCATAAATAATTGTGACTAAGAAAAGGGGAGCTGGATTTCTTCCTAGCATTAAACAGTGGCACACTGGTTCCACCACCAGTGGGGTAGTCTGCTTTCTCATTGTCCCAACATGCTCATCACCATTACCTTCTGTATAGGGGGCTGAATGCTAGGTCCTTCTTCCTCTTGTATATGTGCATTTGGGGCAGCAGAAAGGGTAACAGAGAAAGAAATGCCTTCTATCTCCATGGAAACTCTCAGAAGCTGTCCTTATAATTTTTACTTCCATTCCATCAAAGGAAACTAAATAATGGAGTTCCTACTTTTGAAGAAGAGGAAAGTGATGTTGCTATACAGATAGCTGTGGTTGGCAGAACATTTATCTTCTCATGTCCTAGGTTGCAGGGCATTTATGTAGAAAACAAGTGCTATACAGGTGTGGCTAAAGTAATGATCTAAGATGGGGGATTATTCTGGGTTATGCAAGTGAGACCAATCTAATATTCTTAGATTCAGTCTAAATTCTTAGAATTCCACCTAAATTCTTAGAGGCTGGGGATGTAAGTCAATGATAGAGTATTTGCCTAGCATGCCCAAGGCACTCAACCTTCCTAGTGTTGTGACACTTTAACACAGTTCCTCTTGTGGTGACGCTAATCATAAAATTATTTCATTGTTACTTCATAACTGCAATTTTGCTACTGTTATGAATCATAATGGAAGCATCTGATGTGTAAGATATGTGATCCCAAAGGGAATGAAACTCACAAGGTGATAATCGCAGAGAGAGAGAGAGAGAGAGAGAGAGAGAGAGAGAGAGAGAGAGAGAGAGAGAGAGAGAGAGAGAGAAAGAGAGAGAGAGAAACTCACCCAGCAGCTGTGGTCAGAAAGGAGGTAATGACTTCCAGGGGAGACCCTGAAAGAGTCCATGTGAGAACTCAACCCACTGGTGTAGAAATGAGACCATGAACTGAAGAACATGGGTGACATTCAGAGACTAACAGAGGGAAGGAAACGGTTTTCTCTGGAATCTCCAGAAAGGACATTAGATTAACCAATAGCTCAAGTAGAACCATACTGAACTTCTGAACAACAGACTACAAAGACAATTCACTTTTGAAATTTTAAGGCATCAACCCTAAGGTAATTTATTATCATAGTAATAGAAAGTTAATAAAGTAGCCATCTCAGCCAATCTGCCACCACAGTTTTGGCCACATATACTTCTGTACCCTCTTCTATTCCTATGTTACATAATCATATCCTAACCAAGGATAGAACTCTTCAAGTCCCACTTCATCTGTTCTAGTCTAAAGATGGATGACAAATACATTTTCTGAAGTCATGCAATTGGCTGAGCTGCAAATTTCTGACTAAAACCTGTAATATTCTTGAGTCCTTTATGTAGCCCTTGGTGTGGGCAGTATGAAATACTTGAACTGTAAGGGCATGACTTCCCATGCATGGAAGTTATTGGCTGTGTTCACACCCTGTGCTTGTGGGATCTTCTTCTGCCTGTGAGCCCGTGTGCTAGGGTATTATTGACAGCCAATAGTGCTGAGGAGGCTGGAAAACAAAATGCTGGTGCAGCACTTTTTACAGGCCCCCCCTCACCTACCAAACAACCCTGTGTCATCTGAGACCAAAGAATTGCACCACAATAAGTATGATTCACAATGCTGTCCCAAGGGGTTGCAAGTTTCCAGGATGTGATATGAAATATCAAAGAGAAATTATATAGAACAGCTTCGTCATCTCCTTTAAATGATAGCATTCTGAGGTGACAGTGTGGTAGCTCTCAGTCAAATGCAATTTATTAAATTGATACTTAAATAGAAAATGATTTAAGGAAAACATAGTGTCTAGTATAACTGATTATTATAGTTTACTATGCTGCTTGGTATGGCTTGGCTGCCACTGGCATTGTACTTCTTTTGAATTATCAAACACCTTAAAATGTAATGAATGAGTCAACTTTACCTCTACTCAGCAAATTCAGTAGCCGCCTTCATAGGCAATGAAGAGATATTGGTGAGAAAAACATTACTAAGTTTACAGCTCTCTATAGTACAGCTGGATGCTATGATCTCAAGAATTTGGAAGGCTGGAGCAGGAGCAATATCCGTTCAAGACCAGCTAGGGCTGCATCATGAGACCCTGTCTCAGGAAATCAAAAAGGAAATTGTCTTACTGTAACTTTAATTGTTTCAAGACGTATTTTTAATGATGGTTCTTAAATGCTTTAACCTCCCTTTTAGCCCACCACCCACTAGAGGTAGTGGGAAAGAAAAGATACGGGGGAAGTGGTCCTGTTTAGAAAGGTTCTTTGGAGCAACTCCTGTCTGTATTGTCTGGAAATTGGCAGTTCCGTTCACAAGGCAGCAGTGGCATCTCGATCCACTCGAGAACACTTCAAGGATACACCCACAGTCCAGTTTGGTAGAGTCAGGCTAGCAACAGTGGTGACATGATCTAGCAGTGACAGCCAGGCTCCACCCTCAGTGCAAGTCAGCAGGAGGGGCCAGGAGGAACTCCAGGAGAAGTTCTTGGCTATGCCTCTCTCAGGAAAGTGAAGATCAGCGAAGACTCAAGACCCACAAGTGTTGGACTTAGGGTTTTACTGCTTTGAACAGACACCATGACCAAGACAACTCTTATAAGGACATTTAATTGGGACTGGCTTACAGGATCAGAGGTTCGGTCTATTATCATCAAGGTGGGAGCATGGTAGTGTCCAGGCAGACATGGTGCAGGAGGAACTGAGAGTTCTACATCTTCATCTGAAGGCTGCTAGTAGAAAATTGACTTCTAGGCAGCTAGGACAAGAGTCTTAGAGCCCACGCCCACAGTGACACACTTTCTCCAATAAAACTATAGCCACTCCAACAAGGCCACACCCACTCTTACAAGGCCACACCCACTCTTACAAGGCCACACCTACTCCAACAAGGTCACATCTAATAGTGCCACTCCCTGGGCCAAGAATATTCAAACCACCACAGAAGTGAATGGATGAATAATTAAAGAGCACAAATAAATACTAAATCCCAGTGGTAATAAGTGCTGCTGAGGGGGGGTATGTCCATATCAGCTTGTTAAAGGCAAATTAAATTAAACAAAAGTCTAAAGCAACCTCTTTAAAGTAAGCAAGGAAAGTAGAAAACTAAGCAGAACAGCAGGTACATTGCCCCCGTGCCTCGGTACAGTTCTGCATAGGGAAGACTCAGGCATCTGGGCTGTAGAGAGGACTGGAAGATGTTTCAGGCTATGATACCAAAATAAGGACTAGGTTGAAAATGAGTATGATTCAACAGTGCTGTAACGTTTTTCTTTTAAGAACAGTTCAAAGCACTGAAAGGGGTGAGTGATTGGGCTTTTTCAGAGAAATCCTGAACAGCATTTTGAGAAGATCAGACGGGCAAGAAAGTGACAGTTACAGTTACGGGAGATCATTTTAGACAGAAGCATGATTAAGATGATTGTAAACCATCAATTCTCAGTGGCAATGATGTCACCCCCAACAGGGCAAAACAATAACAACAACAGCAACATCAAAAGAACAACAAGCTTAGCTATTACTGTATTTTGTAGTCACCAAATGCTCGCTCAGTGTCTAATGAGAGGTTGTTTTGTTGAAGCAGACATGTGAGAGGATGTATTGCTGAGGATATGAGATGTTTTTCTGGAAACTGTTTTTGTGAGAGAGCATGCGAAGTTTTGCTGAAACAGACACTTGAAGGGGCATATAATGTTTAGAAAGAATATAAATATAACCCCACAGACAACAGGGGGATGCTCTTCCATTAGTTCTCTTTGTAGCACTTTGCTGGTCTTCACGATGATGCTCTAACATTGAAATGCTTTGCAATGCTTTGCTGATCTTCCCTGATCTTTGTTTGTCATGACTTCATTGAAAGAAATGCCAGGGATTTTCTTCTGGCTACTTGTCGCTACCTGGGACTGGTGTCATTTTGGTGGAGCCTTGTAGTTTCTTCTGGATCAAGCCACTACTACTGATTTCGGGTTTTGTGTTTGCAATTGGACTGTACTGCCACTACTGACTCCTGTTTGAGGTTTTGGACTGGACTGCTGATGATATCCTGATACCATGATTGGAATTATCCCAACAAAAGCAGATCCACATCTCCCTTTTCCTATTAACCTTTCTTGTCCCCTACCATTGTTGGTAGGCTAGAAAGTAGGTTGAAGCACTTAAGAAACCTTATTAAAGTATGTTTTGAAAAATCTAAGCCTACAGAACTCAGGAACTCAAGCTCTGCCCTAACCTTTCAGTACAGCCGTGCTGCAGGCCTGGCCTTGGCTATGGCTGCTATTGGGCTTTTGATCCTCATACTTTTGTATGATTCCTGTCTTAGGGTTTCTGTTGTTGTGATACAATACCATGACTAAAGCAACTTGCGGAAGGAAGGACTTACTTCTTACAACTCTCAGCTTATCCTCTATGTCAGGGCAGGAATATAAACAGTGCTGTAATCTGGAGGCAAGAACTGAAGCAGAGGCTGTGAAAGGGTGCTGCTTACTGGCTCATTCCTCCTGATGTACCATCCAGGACCGCCTGCCCAGCAGAGGCATGCCCACCCATATCAATCGTTAAACAAGAAAATGCCCCATAGGGTTGCTCATAGGCCAGGCTGGTGGGGGCATTTTCTTAATTGAAGATGCCTCTTCACAAATGACTCAAGTGTGTGTCAAGCCGAGAAAACACTAGCCAGCATGATCTCCATACATTTATGGTGGGCTTTGAGAATTAAAATGATATATTTTACATATTTGATTTGTTAAAGTTGACTTACTGCTTTTACAAATATTTAAAGTGTCAAAAATATCCAGCTAGGTTTCTAGCTGCTGAATATGTTAAAAGATTTTTCTTATATCAAGCAAAAATCCAAAGTGAGACTCACTAAAAGTAATTCTAATAATTTCCAAGAAGTGAATTTTTTTCAATATTTTTACTTTTGTTGGAAAATACAATTTGAATGACTCAAAATTATTATGGGTGACTTTTAAAAATAATATGTTAGTATAAATTGCTCACACATTTAACTTGATACATTACAATTTTATAAGCATATAAATCGTATTGAAAGTACATAAGTTTCTGTTTTTTATTTTAGGTTTTGATATCTTGAGATTGTATTGTATGTGGTTCAGGTTGGCTTCAAATTTTCTATATAACTGAAGATGACCTTAATTTTCTGATTCTCCTGTCTCTACCTCACAAGTGCTGGGATTGGAGATTTATGCCACCATGGTCAAGGAAAAAAAAAAAGTTAAATGATGATAGTTATTTGTAGTGGGTTTCGCCTAATGCTGCTTGTATCCTAATGTTAATTTGGGTCTCCCAAACTGCTTACATGAGTGTCTGCATGTAGATTCTGGGAACCTGCCTCCAGTTGGTTCTGATTGGTAAATAAAGATGCTGGCAATCAATGGCTGGGTAGGGCAGACAGCGGCAAGACTTTAGGATTTTACCAGGCTTGGGACTAAGAGGGAAGAAAGAGAAGGAGATCTGCCATGCCAGGAAGGAGAAGGAAAGGAGAGATGCCATGTCTGAGAATAGTGGAGGACAGGGAGGCATAGCTGGCATACGAAGGAACCAGGAGAGTGTGACCCACTTGGGCAGCCCTCTGGGTTCAGAGCAGCCAGGTAGAATATAGAACTTAATAAGTAATAACTCAGGATTATAGGCAGGAGATAGATTAACTGCAAGGAGGTTAGGAAATGCACTGTTTAAACCTTATCAAAATATAAAGGTTGTGCATATGTCTTACATTTGGGAACATAAACCTTTGAAGTCAGTAGCAAATCCACTGCTGGGATTTATTAATTAAAAATATTGCTACAGTTATTTCATTATTATTATTATTATTATTATTATTATTATTATTATTATTATTGTGGTACCAAGGATTGAACACTGAGCTTTTCACATACTTGACATATGCCATTGAGTTATATCAACAATAGTTTTTAATTTACATAAAAATGCTTATTTAGTTATTATTGTATATGTGCATAATATTGGGGATTACAGGTGCCATGGTACTTATGTGAAGGGTAGATGACAACTTTGTGAAGTTAGTTCATTTCTTCCACCTTTGCTGTGGATTCTGGGTATTGAACTCAGGTCATCAGGCTTGCCTTGCACACATCTTTACTGACTGAGCCAATCATCTTGCAGGCCCTTGATTTACCGCTTAATTTGAAATTGTACTTAGCCATATTTAATTGTGCATTAAATAAAAGAGTCTTATGTTTTCTCCTTTATGCATAAATTACAGATGCATAGTGTGTTTATAATATTAGTGTTTTATGGATGGGAAAATTATGAAAAAGTGTTCATAAGGTTTTATATGAAGTGGTAATGAAGAGATAGAGTATTGAAAGAGACATGTAGAACAGAGGGTGGATTGTGGATAATTTGCACAGGGTAAATCACTATGAGTTGGTAATAACTAATTTGGAAAGTGAGAGAGGAAGGTACTATACATGACTCCGAGGTTTTGAGACACATTGATCATTTATCCAGCAAGGTGGGAACAGGGAAAAAAACACCAGAAGTTTATGAGTCATTTGTTTGTTTTGAAGGGTCTGTTCATGTGTGTGCAGACATGTGGTTAAGTGCACACACCTGAGAAAGGCTCTTAGACATCATTACTTTTAGTTACCTGTGTCAAGCAGAACAATGGGCCCTTCATAATGCCCATATCCAATCTTTAGAATGTATAGAGAAATTTATTTTGTATAAATAATTCCAAACAGAAGTTACGGTTAAGATAGAATTAAGGTTGTTAATCAGTTGACTCTAAGATACCAATTATAGATGAGTGTGGTATAACACACCTGAGATCCCATCAGTCTGGTGACTGATTCAGGGGGAGAGTGAGTTCCAGATAAACTTGGTTGCTTAGTGAGACAATTTCTCAAAAAGAAAAAAAAATAAAGAAAAAGAAAAAAGAAAGAAAAAGCTATATTAATAATAGTGTTTAGGATTCAGAAATATAGAGTAGATAAGAAGTACTAAAAGATAACAAATTGTATACTACAAATATTTACTCAACACAAAGTAAGGCCATTGTGAACAAACTGAGAGAACAAAGCCATGATGTGTGTGTGTGTGTTAAATCTTATGTTATCAATATTTAAATGTGCCAACTATTTAGATTTTCTAGTTCAAAGACAGAGATTGACAGGTATATATTTTTTAAGGTCTCATTTGATTGCATACTACTTGCATGAGTCTGTTTAGATCCAATACCTCCAATAATTTGAAAGTAAAAGAATGAAATTGAGGCATCTCAAATACCATCCATGTTGACTGTCGCTCTATTTACAACAGCTAAAAAATGGAATCAGCCTAGATGTGCATCAACAGATGAGTGGGTCAAAAATGTGGTACATAGTCACAATGAAGTTGTGTTCAGTCATAAAGAGAAAAGGAAGAAAATTATGACATTTGTAGGAAAATGTCATGCAATTGGAAATTATTATGTTAAGCAAAATAAAGACAGACTCTGGAAAAATAGCTTTTCTAATTTACACTCTCAGTTTTCATGTGTGTGTGTGTGTGTGTGTGTGTGTGTGTGTGTAGCTCAAGAAATAGAATGGAGACCATGAAAGGGAGAAACAAATCTTAGAAAAGGGAAGGGAGAAAAAAATGAAAGTGACATAAAGGGAGAAGGAAGAATGATTTGGGGAGGAAGGGGACCAGGTAGAGTAGTGTAGGGAATCAAAGAACAGCAACGAGGAGGAAGATGAATAAATCAAAGCGATGGAAATCCTATAGTGAAGCGTATTATCTTGTATGTTAAGGTTAAAGAGGAGAGATGGTGAGGGAGGAAAGGAGAGATGGATGGATGATTGAGTGGAGGGAGGGGGGCTTCAGTAGCTATCCAAATATTATTTAAGATGGATTTTAAAGCAAAAACTGCTAGTAGAAACAGAAAATAGAATTTTATAATGTCCAAAGGCCAATCTACAAGAAAGCTACAACAAATATAGACATAGGTGCCTTTATAAATTTATACAAACAGAGGCTTGATATATATGAAGCCAAAGCTAACCAAATGGAACAACAACAAAAGGGAAAGGCAATTCAACAATGCATAGGGACTTGATCACTAAGGACTTACAGTCAGTAGACAAATGTTAACAGCAAAGAGAGCTTGAAAAACTCTATAGACAAAGCAGACCTAACAGAGGTCTGTAGAGCACTCCTCCCAACAACAGCAGTATAATTATTCTTCTCAAACACTTAGGGAAAGTTCATAAAAATAGACCATATGTCAGACCATTAAAGAAGTATAGATTTCAAAGGACTGAAACCATACAAAGTATGTCTTTTTGAACACAATGAAATGAAACTGAAAATCAAAAACAGAAGGATATTTAAAAATTTTACACACTGCAGAAATTAAGCAATGTACATCTAAAGAACCAATGAGTCAAAGAAAAACCACAAAGGAAATTAAAAAATACTTTAGGGTGAATGAGGGCGAGAGCACAATATGCTAAACATGTAGGGTAGCCAGTGACAGGAACAACCAGAGGGCAACTCACACTATAAATAGAGCTGCACTTTACAGAAGAAATTGAGCCAATAACTAACCAAAACTTCCACCTTCGTAAACAAGATGAATTAAGAGCAAACTGAATCCAGGGCAAAGCAGAAATAAGTGATGATGGCCAAAATCTACAAATACAGAATAGAAGAATAATTCAGAAAGTAGATAAAACGAAAAGTTGGTTTTCTGAAGATAGCAACAAACTTGATAAAATGTTGGATGGTCCATAATAGAGAGAAGTATAATAGAAGGCTCAAAGTGTAAAGTTGGGAAAGAACTTTCTGTGTGTTGTGGGTGTGTGCATTATGATCAACTTTGTAGAAATCAGAAGGATTTTTAATGAAGTGCCATAGATACTGGTTTATCAGCAAGTTAGATTATTTATATAGTGTCCACAAAGTCTTAGAAAGATACAAAGAACCTTCTATTTATAAAATGAATAGGAAATCCAACTTGCCTATAACAAATAAGAAACCTGACTTAGTGGTAAAAAAATTTCTAACAAAGAAAAGCCCAGGACCAGATGGTTTTATGAGGGAATTTTACCAAACAGCCAAAACAATTTATGCCAATCTTTCAGAAGCTCTTCTAAAAATCAGAATCAAGCATTTTTTATTCTGTAAAGCCACCATCATTCTGACAAAATCCAGATGAATTTGTTTTTCAATATGTTTATGAATCTTTAATAGATTCTGTTCATCAAAACCCATCTGCATAGGCCATTGATTTTATGCAATAACAAGAAAAATTTATTCCAGGAATCCAAGGTTAGTTCAACAGACAAAACTGAGTCCTGTAGCACAGTTTTAGAACACAAGGAAAAACACTATATGATCACCTCAATGGATGCATAAATATCATTTAACCACATGCAGCATGGTTTTATGACAAAATACTCAAAAAGGTGGAGATAGAAGAGAGCCTCTTCATATTGAGGATGGACATCTGTGAAAAACCCGCAGCTAGCATTGCGTGTATGATGAACAACTGAAAGCCTTCTCCTAAGATAGAAAGCCAAGTTGGCCATCACCACTTCTGTTCAACAGGAAATGAAGAAGCGAAGATATCTCCAATTGTAGATGACTCTGCCTTATATACGGAAAATCCTAAAGAACCCACAAAGAACTTTTCAAACCAATACATTTAATGTAGAGAGAATCTCTTGTGTACTGTATAAAAGCATCACCTATCAATAAAAGTTGATGGCCTATTAGCTGAGGTAGGAGGTCAGAGTTCTGGTAGGGAGAGAGGAACTTTGGGATAGAGTGTGGGAGAGATGCACTCTGCACAGTGATGGAAATGGTCCCATGAACTTCAGGAGAGGCCACTAGCCACATGGCAGGACAAAGAACAGAACAAAACAGGTTATATGAGTTATGAGCTAACAGGAACAAGCTAAAGACTTAGGTCTAAACACTGATTCATAAATAATTCAGTCTCAGAGTCATTATTTTGGGAGCTTGGGTGTGGGTGAATAAGCCCATGGTTACAATTTAACATGTTTGCAAGGTCAATATAGAAAATAAGATATTGATATGTCCTAGATATGCAGGATCTGAAAGCAAAATTAAGAAAACAATCTCGGATCTCCTAGCAGCGCTTTCATGTCTGAGCGTGCAGATGAGATCTCCACCTCCTCTCTGGAGTGGAGCAACTAGGACCGCACAGGGCATAAGATCAGTGGAGCAGCTGGGACAGAGGTCTACAGGCTGCCATTTGCACCAGGGAGCCAGGCGGTGCACAGACCTTGACAGAAGAGAGTTGGTCTCCCAGTAGTAAGGACAAAGGCTTACAGGCCCACAAGAGGAACAAGCTCCAGCCAGAGACAACAAGACCAACTAGCAACAGAGATAACCAGATGGCAAAAGGCAAGCACAAGAACCCTACCAACAGAAACCAAGGCCAATTGGCAACATCAGAACCCAGTTCTCCCACCACAGCAAGTCCAGGATACCCCAACACACTGGAAAATCAGAGTTGGATTTAAAATCGCATCTCATGATGCTGATAGAGGGCTTCAAGAAAAACTTAAATAACACTCTTAAAGAAATATAGGAGGACATCGATCAGTCAACAGGTAAAAGCCCTTAAAGAGGAAACACAAAAATCCTCTAAAGAAATACAGGAAATTCTAAAGAAATGGGTCAACAGGCAGAAGTCCTTAAAGAGAAAACAAACAAACAAAAAATCCATTAAAGAATTACAGGAAAACACAAACAATCAAGTGAAGGAACTGAACAAAACCATTCAGGATCTAAAAGTGGAAGTAGAAACAACTAAGAAATCACAAAGTGAGACATCTCTGGAGATGGAAAACCTTGGAAAGAATTCAGGAGTCATGGATGCAAGCATCATCAACAGAATACAACAGAATACAAGAGATAGAAGAAAGAATCTCAGGTGCTGAAGATACCACAGAAAACATTGATACAACAGTCAAAGAAAATGCAAAATGCATAAAGCTTGTAATCCAAAACATCCAGGAAATCCAGGACACAATGAGAAGACCAAACCTAAGGATTATAGGTATAGAAGAGAGTGAAGATTTCCAACTTAAAGGGCCAGTAAATATCTTCAACAAAATTATAGAAGAAAACTTCCCTAACCTAAAGAAAGAGATGCCCATGAACATACAAGAAGCCTTCAGAACTCCAAACAGACTGGACCAGACCAGAAAGTCCTCCCAGCCCATAATAATCAAAACACCAAATGCACTAAACAAGAAAGAATATTTCTTTGAAAAAATTAAAAGAATATTAAAAGCCATAAGGGAAAAAGGACAAGTAACTTATAAAGGCAGACCTATCAGAATTACACCAGACTTCTCACCAGAGACCATGAAAGCTAGAAGATCCTGGGCAGATCTCATACAGACCCTAAGAGAACACAAATGCCAGCCCAAACTACTATACCCAGCAAAACTCTCAATCATCATAGATGGAGAAACCAAGATATTCCATGATAAAAATAAATTTACACAATATCTGTTCACAAATCCAGCCCTACAAAGGATAATAGATGGAAAATACCAACACAAGGAGGGAAACTACACCCTAGAAAAAGCAAGAATATAATCTTCCAACAAAACCCAAAGAAAATACCCATACAAATATAAAAACAACATCAAAAATAACAGGAAGCAACAATAACTATTTCTTAATATCTCTTAACATCAATGGACTCAATTCCCCAATAAAAAGACAAAGACTAACAAATATTTTTCATGTAAATCTTCAATTTTATCAGAAAATGTTTGTAATTTCTCTTTCAATTAATTTAGCAATGTTTTTTTATGTCTACCATTTTATCTGCATTATTTTTCATGATAATCTTCAATTTAAATATGTTTTTCTATATATTTCTTCTATTTTATCAGAAATGTTTTCAATGTAAATCTCTGATTTTATCACAAAATGTTTTTAATTCCATCTTCAATTAATTTAGAAAGGCTTATTATATCTACCATTCTATCTGTATAATTTTCCATAAAATAGTCAATTTTAATGTGTTTGTCTATATATTTCTTGAATTTTATCAGAAATATTTTCACATAAATTTCAATTTTACCTGAAAATGTTTATAATTCCATGTTCAATTTAGAATTATTTTTATGCCTGTCATTTTATCTGTATAATTCCCATGATAATATTCAATTTTAACATGTTTTCTATATATTTCTTCAATTTTATCAGAAATATTTTCCATGTAAATCTTCAATTTTATCAGAAAATGTTTATAATTCCACTTTCAATCAACTTAGAATTATTTTTATGTCTATCATTTTATCTGTATAATTGCCACGATAATTTTCAATTTTAACATGTTTGTCTATATATTTCTTCAATTTTATCAGAAATATTTTCCATGTAAATCTTCAAGTTATCAGAAAATGTTTATAATTCCACTTTCAATCAACTTAGGAATACTTTTATGTCTACCATTATTATATCTATATGAAATTTTTCTTGATAATCTTCAATTTTAACATGTTTTTCTATATTTTTCTACAATTTTATCAGAAATATTTTCCATGTAAATCTTCAATTTTATCATAAAATGTTTCTATTTCATTTTTCAATTTATTTAGCAATGTTTTTTATGTCTATCACTTTACTCTTTAATTTTCCTTGAAAATTGTCAATTTTAACGTGTTTTTTATATATTTCTTCTATTTTATCAGAAATATTTTCCACGTAAATCTTCAATTTTATCATAAAATGTTTTTACTTCCTTTTTCAATAAAAAGAAAAAAAAAGAAAACAATCTCACAATAGCATTAAAAGAATAAAATACTTAGGAGTGAATTGCCCAGGGATACTCAAGACCTATATGCTGAAGAGTGGAAGACGCTGCTAAAAAAAAAAAAAAATCAAAGACCTGAATCCCTGGGAAGGCTGTAGTGTTCTCAGAATGAGAGCTTGATTTAGTTAAGTTAGCAACACGTGTCACCAAGAGTCATTACAGACATGAGCAAAATCTCAAATTGTCTTTTTCTTTTCCCTGAAAATGGATGGTAGTTTCATAATCCATGCAGAAGTTCAAGAAACCCTAGGATAGTCAAAATAACCATAAAAAAGAGAATGAATTTGGGGGACTGAAACTTCCTGATTTCAAGCTCTGCTTCAAAGGAAAAGTAATTCTCCTGGTCTTAACAGTAATCCAGACAGTGTAACATAAAACCAGGTTAAACAAAACCACAAATACATGTTCAGTTGTTTTGGAGAGGGGTAAAAGACCATCCAATGAGGAAGAAGCACTTACATCAATGAATGCTGCTGCAGGAACTTGAAATCCACTTGTGAAAGAGTCTGGAGTCCTTCCTCACATCACATGTGAAGAATAACTAAGTCAGCATAGGTCAGAAACTTAAATGTAGGAGTCAAGGGTGTAAAATTCTTAGAAGAAAACAGGTGGGGATCTTCATGGACTTTGACTCCTCTTAGATGTGAAGCCAAACGCATAAGCATATATATATATATGTGTGTGTGTGTGTTTATATAATATAAATGCATATAATATAAATATGTATTTATATTATATAAATGTATGTGTGCATTTATATAATATAAATACATATATGTGCATTTATATAATATAAATATATCTTGGGCTTCATTGAAATAAAACATTCACAAGGTAAAAAACACCATCACAAAGGGGAAAAGACAATGTGTAGTTTGAGAGGAAGTATTTTCACCTTATCTGAAAAGGCTCTAGAATACAGAATATAAAAATAATTATAAAGCTTAAGTATAAGAAGAAAAAAAATATTTGAAAGAAACAAAGCTTTGGGACATTTATCCAAAAATGTTAAATAAATGACCAATAAGTGTGAACAATTGCTCAACATCGTATTAGCAACATGCTTATCAAAACACACTGGGGTACCTCTTCATAGCCACTGGGATGACTGTAAAAGTTTTCTCAGAAAGGGCCGGGAAGATGGTTCAGTTAGCAAAATGTTTCTGGCACAAGCATGAGGACCTGAGTTCGATCCCAGACCCAGACTCTGGCCCATTTAAAGCTAAATGTGGTGGGAGACCCTGAAATCAGCTCTGGGGACATGCAGGATCCATGGGTTTGCTGCTTAGCCAGTGCAGTGGAAGTGATGAGGCTGAGTGGGAGACCCTGACTCAAAAAGTCAGGTAAAGAATGAAAGGAAAAGACACCCGACGGCAATCTTGGGTCTGCACATTGTACCCACGTGCATATATATCTACGACCACACAGGCACATTTTATCTATTAACACAGAGAAAGGAGAAAAGCAAGTAATTAAGTAACAAGTAAGGTACTGTCTAATCTCAACACTTGGGAGGGAGGGAGAAGGATCCCTTTTTAGGCATGGTGACCCCTGCCTAAAAACTGACGTGACAACATCGAACAAGGGACTAATAAAGACATTTGTAGTCCTCATTCACTACTGGGTGAATGTAAATTGGCTTAACCACTTTAAAAAGCAGCTTGACAGTTCCTGAAGACAGTTAAGGATGGTGTTACCATATGAGTCTATTACTAAGTGGATATACAAGAAAATTGAAAACTCGTCACAAAGCATGAATATTCATAGTTGCCCAAACATGGAAACCAGTCCATATGTCCATGTTGGGAATTTAATTTGTGCTTACATGGTAATTCGCACTTCCGCTGTGGGTCCCTGCCAACACTTGGGTTTTTGATGGGTCAATAAAGAGTCAGCGACCAGTGGGCAAAGGGACAGAGGCAGGACTTTGAGGATTCCCCCGGGAAAGAAATGCAGAGGAGAGAAGGGGCAGAATGGTCAGGATGGGGAAGCAGAGAGATCAAACTGAAGAGCCTGCCAACATGTAAGAATCCCGCAGCCTCAGGGGCCACGCCCCCGATGGGGTCTGGGGCAGCAGAGATGAAATAATAAATTTAGCAAGTATCAACTCAGGTATATCTGAGGGGAGTATGTTAGCCACGCTGAGGTCCAGGAGTGGTCCAGCCATTGAGCTAGTAAGGCATATTAAAAATAACGCTGCATGTGTGTGTCTTTCATTCATGAACCCACAGTTCTTGGATGGGTGCAGAACTGTGCCTGCACCCGCTGGAAACCTAGAGCTGACCTTTAAATATTTACCGCTATATGCCCACAACACAAGAGAGCAAAGTGTAGAATATCCATAAAATGAAATATTATCCAGCAATAAAACATAATGGCATGCTGATTCATACTGCAGAGTTGATGAACTCTGAAAACATTCTTCTACCTAAAAGAAACACAACTTAAGCTACTTCATGTGTGAACTGTCCCACATGACCAAATCTGTAGGGTCAAAAGTAGATTCGTGGTTGCCAAGACTAGGCAAGGCAAACATGTGGAAGTGGGCAATAAGGGTTAGAGGATGTCTTTTGGAGTCGATGGAATTATTTATTTTAGAATTGGATTACAGTGATGTTCGGGCAACCATAAATAGGCTAATATTATGGCATGAGAATTACAGCTTGAATTACTTTTAAAAACTGTAGAGATGAATGAAAGTCAGAGGAAGATGCAATGGGCGAGAAAGAGGGACTATTGACCCAAGAAATGGCTTCTGGGGGCTAGAGAAAGCAGGAAGACATCCTTTGTCTTGTGTGGAACCCACCTTTTCATTACTTTGATTTCATTCCTTTGAGGCCTGTGCCAACCATCCAATTTATAGAACTACAAGATAATCACCTTACATTCTTTTTAATTACAATACCTTTTAGACATACAAATAGAAATGAGTATTCCAAGGCTTATAAGAGGCTTCAGGGCTCAGACAAAGCACACGGGCTAAAAACACAATAGAATTTTCTAGTCTTTGTTCCAGTGAAGGAGAGAGGGAGGGAATGGGGAAATAAACACATCAGATAACGATAGTCCTTTGAGATTAATTAATTTTTTTATATAAGAAAACCAGGGAACACAGTTCCGTGAGTTCCCTGAGGAATAGTGGTGGAGCTGACTCAAATATAGGGGGTTTAGAGTTGGGGATCTGTTCAAATGTATCTGTTGAATGATTATTACGTAAGTGGTAACAGAAGCCGTCTGAAAACAACTGCCAACAGTAGGCAGCAAGTGCACACTGGTCAGATGGGGTGAGAAGCTTCACTGGGTGGTTGAGCAGCTGAGGAGTGACTGTTGGTATAGACAGCCTTGCTGTAAAATACAGCTGTGACTGCACAGGCAGAGAGAGACAGATCGGTCCAGTATGCCATGTCATTGGGTATCAACAGATGTTCGGTTTTTCAGTGGAAATCTTGAAAATATGGTATAAAACAAAAGCAAACAACAACAACAACGAAACTATTGGGAAATTCTGGTGGAAGGTGCGAATCTATAAAAGTGAGAAAGAGTGGTCAGTTAGCTTGCATCTCTGCTACTGTGAGAGTCACTTTGGCCAAAAGCAATGTGGAGAAGAAATGTATTAAATCTTATGGGTAAGAATCCATTATGGAGGGAAGCCAAAGCAGGAACTGCAACAGGAACCATGGAGGAACATTGTTTACTGGCTTGCTCTCAAGGCTTGCTCAGCCTGCTGTCACATACAACTCAGGACCACCTGCCCAGGGAATGGCACCACCCACAGTGGGCTGTGTCTTCTTATACCAATTATTAATCTAGGCTTGCCTATAGGCCAATTTGATGGAGGAATCTTTTCAATTGAGGTTCTTTTCCCCAAACAAGTCTAGCTGTGTCAAACTGACATAAAATCAAATCAAGTCAAACTCAAAGGAAAGCAAGGCAAAACAGAAAACCTAACCAACACAAACTGATCTACAAATTCTGAAAAAAAAATGAGTAGGGACCCCAAACACTTACAGAGGTATTAACTTTATGAAGCAGGGGTTGTTCTTTCATTTTATCAGAGTGGAGTTTAAGGTTGGGTGTGGGTTGATATAATTGGCTCCTAGGAAGTAAGAACATTTCTGAGGGTTTGCAGTGGGTTTTTTTTTTCTTTTTCTCTCTCCCTATCTCATAGGAAATAAAAGCCAGGCTCACCCTCTGAGTATGGTGGTATGGGGAGTATTATGGGCACATAGATGACTTTAGTGGTTGTAGCAGCTATCACAGAGTGTGAGAAGTCTCAAAGGAGTGGAATAAGGTTAAAGTATAATTTTGGAGAATCAGAGAATAAATTGACCCGACCAGAAACCTAGTGGTAATTTTATTGTTTTCAGGGTCCATTTTAAGATCTATCAGGTCTACAACTATTACCGTTTTGTTATTTTCACATGTGTCTCAGGTTTTTCCTTGTTCTGTGTCTCACCAATCCAAGGACTTGGGCCTGATTTGGCCTGAAAGGGAATGAAGAAAAGACACGCATACCCGCATGCACATACGCACATGGGGCGGAGCTGAAGACTGGAGTCCAGTAGACTGCACTTTCTGACCAAGGAAGCAGAGGATCCTAGAAGCTCAGTTAAATGGTGGGTTCATTGCATACAGGTAAACAAGGAGTCAGAGTTATTATATACAGGTGAACAAGGAGGCTGGTTTAGCTAATCTTGGTAGGAGCAGGCAGTAAATATTCAGAAGTAGAAAGCTGTGGCAGACATTATACATCTTTGACATTTGAACCCGAGGAAGTTTTGCCATACTCCTGAGTCTTACCTGGTGAAAGCTTTGGCACTCCCATGGTGGTGCCCACGTCAACAGCACACCGTTCACCCAGGACATCACCCATTTAGGGCTTCCTCCGCTCTCAGTAATACCCTCCCGTGTTATAAAATTCTTTTTCCTATTTCCTTCTAGTATCGAGGATAGTGTTGAGAAATTTTTAAGCAATACATTTAGATTGCTTGACTAGGACGTTTAGTTAATCAGAATAGCACCAGAATTCAATTATCAGAATGCTTTTAGACAATGGACATACACTAAAACATGCTCATACAGGCAGATAGCCTAGACATCCATCCAAACCTAATTTTACAAGACAGGCACTTTAGCCAACTAAGTGACAGAGTCACCTCAAAACTTGATTTTAGTGAAAGTCTCATATAAAAAAAGTCAGCTATAACATATCTGCTTCAATTTCAAAACAAAAACTAAAACAAACAACAAAAACAAAAACAAACAAACAAAAAACCCTATGACAACAAAAGGTCCTGTCCCATGGCTGCTAGGAAAAGCTTCAACTTTCTTGTTTTCTTTTTGCGATTCATAAACCTCTACATCTTGTAAGATTGCAGGCCCATTATCAATGCAATAAACCTTTACACAAGAAAGTTGAATCTTGAGAAAGTGAGAACCGCTGGAAAACAAGACTTGGGGCAGAAAGGGTTAAAGAACTCTTGGCTCCCACCAAACTCATGCCCTGCCTGCCATGGTTCACAGGTGTAAGTGCTGGTGCCTGGCATCTGTCCTGCTCCAGAGGCTAATTAAAGAAAAAAAAGAAAAGTGTTGGCTTGGCTACCAATGGAAATCACAGAGTCTAAGAAACTCAGCAACCAGGACCAGTGAGTCCCTAGGAAATCACCCAGCAACAAATAGGAGTTCAAACAGTGCATCATAGCAACCACAGCACAACACAGACAAATTGAGTCTAATTTAGCAAGGGCAGGGGCCTGAAGACTTACACATATTCGATCATATCCAGTAGATGCTATATGTCATTGTTTTGATGGGAGCTACGGACTTGCAAGTTAAATGGAAAGGAGTCCTTTTCTTCAGTGACAACTATGTGGAAACCCAAGAATTCCAGTTTGATGGTGTGAAGGTGTGGGGACCTGGAAGAGCGAGACTGCTTGGGGATTTAACCTGAGATGTCTTTGGGGTATTCAAGTAAAGCTGATGAACCTGCAGGCTAGATGCTGACCCAGCTGGTGACCTAGGTACAGAAGTGTATATACTCAGTAGTTAGCATTATGGGTGTGAGGAAAATCATGGGGCTACAATGAACATAAGTCAGTACCCTGGGGAGCAGTAATATTTACACAAAGCCAGAGAAGGGAACTCGGGTAGAGGAGAGCCAGGAAAGAGAAGCAAGGGGAGCGGAGGAACAGAGAGCATCACACAGAGCCCAGTGCTGCTCAGCTCTTCCAGGTACCAACTGGAGTTGGAAAGGAGGAAGCTGTCGCTGATATTCATGAGATATCTCAGGAGAAGTGCCGGGAGGAAGTCATGCAATGTGAGTAAGAAGGAAGAGCAAATAGAATCAAGTTCTGGTATTAAAAAGGAAATAGAAGCTGGGCGTGGGAGTTCATGTTGGTTCACCTTGCACAATACCGGCTGAGGCCGGAGAATGCCAGAGAATGCAAGTTCAAGGGTGCTCTGAGTTACTTAGTGAGTTCACCAGGGACAGATTGGGTTGCGGGGGGCGGGGGGGACCCTGTCTCAACCAAAGCAAGTCAAAAAGGTGTGATGGTGTTTCCCTATAATCCTCTTGGGAGGCAGCAGCAGAGGATCAGGAGTTCAAGTTCATCTTCAGCTACACGCGGAGTAAAGGTTTGACTGTGGGTCTGAGCTAAATGAGAGCCTGTTTCAAAAACAAACAAACAATAGCAAGGAAACAACCAACCAGATGGAAAATCCAGTGATTCATGTAGCTTCTTTGACTAGAACTCTAACTAGGGTCTGCAAGCATCTATGTTAGTCATGGTTCTTGGCTCTGCAAACACTTTCTCCCTTCGAATGAGGGTTCAACGGTCAAACCCTGGGAATCCAGCAGAGTGTGAACTGAAGGGACACTAAGTTGTTATTAGGTACAGGCTTTGTTATTTCTATGATTTATTTAATTTCCACAAAACCTGTCATAGAAGTTACTTCTAGTTTGAAATTCAAAGGAATAACAGTAGTGAGATATAACTTCAGTATACCTCAGACCCACTACCACCTGTCTACCTTGATTTTATAGCCCTAGGAAGAATTTTCATTTTTCTCTTGCTTATAGATTTTCTAGGTTTTGAATACTTTTGGTCTTAGTCTGTCACCGTGACGAAAAAAAAAAGGCAGTGGTAGCCTTACTTTAGCAAGAATGGATTACTTAGCCCTCAGTTCCGGAAACTCTAGAGCATGGCGCCAGTATTGGCTGAGCTCCAGTGAGGACCTCATGACTTATGACATCAGAGTGGCAGGGGCCTGTGAGGGAAGAGCTGCTTTCTTGACAGAAGGTCAGAGAGAAATGGGGATCAAACAGACCCTTCAGAAGGTACCTCCATGGTGACCTCAACACCCTACTTAGTTTCATCTAGGAAAGGTCCTGCTACCCCAAGATTACACGTCAACTACCTGAAATCTTTGTTCAGTCCTATGATGATTTTCTTCCAAGTGAAAAAGGTATCTCTGAACACTTAGCCTGTTTATATTCCCACTGCATACCTGGTCGAAATGTATGAAACGCCTGTTTCAGTGTCAGCAATTCCTCGAAGGCTTCAGATGGTCACCTCAACTTTGCAATGAATGGGATGTTTGGTTTTCCACAGGTGTCATGATTTAGGGGTAAGGCCTTTCAAAGGTGATTCTGGTTAGGTGAGTTTATAAGGGTGGATTCTTCTTGAGAGGAATGAGTGCCCTTCTCAGAGGCATGAGAGAACTTGGCACCCATCTCTGCTTTGGGAGGTTGCAATAGAAGGTGTTCTGGCTGCAGCCTAGAAAAGAACCAACTTCCCGGTCAGATCACACGTCATATAGGTTCACAGAAAAGGTGGAGAGGGAACATTGACTTCAGAGTTTTCTGTGATCTAATTAATATTTATGTAGTTCTGCATATTTTGTTTTTATTTTAAAATTTACACTATATATTAGTAAGCTTGGGCTACTATTTTATTACTTAGGGCATGCATTTACTTTTATATAACAGAATCCCAAAATGGCATTAAGTGAATTGTTTAAAGCCCTCTGTTCTTTAGCTGGTACATAAATCTATGAGGCTGAATTTTCAGTGAATGCTTTTTGAGGGAAAAACTATCAAGAGTTGTTCTCCACCTACAAGTGGCAGCTACAGGCACTTTAACCAGGTCTCTGAGTTCCTGAATAACAGTTCCATATACGAATTCGTATCTGGAGTTCCCCTTCAATCCATTTCAATTTCTTAAGCAGCATACGAACAAATACTACATTAACGTTAAATATCAAAAGCGTGCATTCATGTTGACAAAAAATATTAAGATCAAATCATATAGCCTAAATGCCTAATTTGTATTTGGTTTAAGAATTCGTTTACATACTCTCTTATTTCCTAGAGGCTTAAACGGTTACATCATTGTATGTTACACTTTAAAATCAAGCTATTAGATTTTAAAAGTTCACCAAACACTAACAGAATGCTAATACTACCTTTATATGGCTCTGGAATGGAATGAAAAACCCTCACATTGAAAGCTCATTTGAATTCAAATCCTCTTATGCTTGAGGAGCCTGTGAAACAGGAAAGCAAATCTCCAGTGTAGGAACCTGTAGAGACAAGCCATGCCAAACCATAGCATCCACTCACTCTTGCAAGCTGCATCGCAAAACTCAGCTACATCAGAGCTATCAATTTGCAGAGTTGGGTAAGGCATATCACTTACCCAATCTCTCTTCAACATCTTTTCAAGCATAACACTCTCTTGGTTATTAAAATTATTTCCTAGCCTATAAAAAGTCTGACTTGAATCTACTCACCATAACTCTAATCTCTGAATCTATTCTAAACATATTTAATCTACCTCCAACTGACAATCTCTCAGGGAAAATACGATATCATTTCTAAGATTAGCTCTGTGTGACTTCAATATGTAGGACTGTTTGGGGGAGGAACAAACATATCTTTCCATTCTTTTTTTCATCTAGAAGAACAGAAATGAAAAGATTGGAAGATTCCAAAATAAAGTTACACGTTTGTTTTCTTCTTTAAAATTCATTAAAACATAAAATAAATTCACTTGAAAAGGTAAGCTTATCATTGGCTCAACATGGGTGGCCATGTGCTGAAAAATAAGGCATGTGTCTCCATCAGAAATAAAAATGGTTGCATAGGAATCAATAGTTTTGTATGGAAATTCTTAAGGATTGTAAGAGCACACCATGAAAGGGCATAACCCCAGCTGTAGTCTCCAGTAACTTGCTAATGGAAAGCAAGATGTTCCAGTCTAGTGGAGACTACAGCCCCTTTAAAGGTATGGAAATGGAGTTTTCTTATTAGAGTTTTTAAATCTTCAGAAATACCAAAATAGTGGGAGCTTGGGAGAAGCCTTGGGGCCAAACACTGTTCATTGACACTTCTTGTGTGGAGGAGTGGGGGGAACGCAGTAAGGTGAAATAAAAGACTTCAAAAACACAAAAAAGCAAGCCTGTGCATTCAGACCTATGACCTTGTCATGGAGTGGCCTGGTTGTATGGTTCAATTCCCACTACTGGAGACAGGAGGAATAGAAGAACTAAGAATGACCTGGAGAATGGTAACTTCTATTACCATATGGAAGATGGCAAAACTGCACCTCTGAGAAAAGCAATTAGTGATATAATTGGGATTTGAACTGAAGGACTCTGTACCTTGTCTTGGAGAAAATTTTGTTTTTCATCACCTCTATGGTCTCATTTTTTATTTTTTTTAAATAATTATGTATTTAATGTATATGAGTACACTGTAGCTGTCTTCAGACACACCAGAAGAGAGGATCAGATCCTATTACAGATGGTTGTGAGCCACCATGGGATTGCTAGGAATTGAATTCAGGACCTCTGGAAGAGCAGTCAGTGCTCTTAACCACCAAGACATCTTTCCAGCCCTGCGGTCTCATTATTTTATTATTATGGTACTATTGTAACCAAGTTGACACAGTTGGTGTGTAAATGTACACAAAAAAACATGGCCATTATTGCAACACTTGTCTTACTTAGCATTTGAGAAAAAATAACTCCAGCCTGGGGACCAGATTCTAGAAGATCAAGGCTTTTTACAAAGGCTTAATCACAGTTTCTGGCCTTGATTCCTTTTGGTGAAAAATGACTGTTGACATTTCTTGGGGGGCTCAGTTATGGATTGTAGTTTCTTATTTTGTTCTTTTTTGTTTAGTTTTGTTTGTTTTTTTTTTTTTTCACACTATTGGATATTTCATAGAAAGTTAGGGCTGCCATTCTTCTTTGTAAGCATGAGGCCATATGTGATGACTCAGTCCTGGGATCCCCCTGTGCCCCTCTGTACACTACTCTCAGAGATATGTGACATCTGTAGGGACCCTACCTCGGACCTGTGGTGAACACTGTGATGGCGCTCTTACCAGCAGTGGAACCTATCTCCCAGGGACCAGTCCAGTAGCTCTTCTTGGGTCCTGGTAGTAGATTCTTCCTGCTTCAGCTGCCAGCCACCATCTCTGAGGAAAGGCAGCTGTGCTGGAATTTTCCATGTCCCAATCTCAAGCTTGTTCAGCAAAAGGCTACTCTCAAATCACTCCTTCTAAAGGCACATTGTGTCCTGGTTCCTACAGGATCTGGCAGTGTTTTCCAATATGTGGGATTCAGATGCTTAACAAGTCGGGGATTATTGCAGGAACATGTGAATCATCATCCCAGCCAAATACATAACATTGACAGTTGTGTGACATCTGCAGTGTGCCAAATCCTGTGCATGCATTATCTCATTTTTATCCTCACACAAATGCCGTGGGGTTTTGTTGGTAACGACCAGCATTCCACAGGTGAGGGAGTGAATTTAGCCTCAGAGAGATTAAGCAGATTGCTCAAGATTATAAAGCCAGCAAATAAATAGGTCTTCGAATTCAGGCTAACCACTATATGCACGCACACACACACACACACACACACACACACAAACACACACACAATGTATATGCATATATGTATATTTTCATAATAATGTTTATATTTGTTTTGGTTATAAAATTATAGATTTTAAAGTATCATATAGTTTATGGTAGATTTTTGTTATTTTTCTTTCCACTAAGTTTTTATATTGAAAATGTGCCTCCACCACAAATGAATGGTAAGTCATACATTTTTTTAAATCCTTCTCTCTGTGTGTGCATATATGTGTGAACACAAGGATACAAAGGCTACAGCAAGCATGGAGTGCTCAGAGGACAGCCTTGGGTTCTGGCCGCTCTCATTCACATTGTTTGTGACAATGTTCACCACTGTTTATGCCAAGCTAGCAGCTCGAGCTCCCACCTCCCTCTTGTCTCTGCCTCAAATCTCATGGGAGGAGCACCAGCTTGGCAGATGCAGGCTTTATGTGGGATTTGAACACAATTCTTCCTGTTTGTGTAGTCTTTTTGTTTCATTTCTATTGCTCTGGCAAAAGCAACTTAGGAAGGGTTCCTTTTCTCTCACAATTCCAGGTTATAGTTTGTTCTTTCTCAGAAGTCACTGGGCAAGAACTTGAGATGGCTGGTCGCATTGCATCTCCAGGCAAGCAGAGAGTGATAAATAATTGTGCGCAGCTCAGCTCACATTCTCCTTCTAATATATAGGTCAGGATGCCATGTGCTTCCCAGGGTGGGCAGGTCTTCCTGCTCCAATTAGTCTAATCAAGATAATGCTTCATAAACATGCCCAGAAGCTAACCTAACCAAGATAACCCCTCATCGATATAGTCCAGAGGCTTTTCTCCTAGGTGTTAATTTGACAATATTAACCATCACCGGTATCATGTGATTTCTTTACCCATTAGTCAAACAGTAGTTTTTAAGTACTCTCTCCAGAGCCAGGATCTGAGGTCATAGCTCAGCAGTGGAATGCTTTGCTTTCCCAGCATGCTAAATCTGTGGGTTCAATCCCCAGAACCGAAATGAGTAACCTAATGACTGTTCAAAACATGTACCAAGTGTAACAATAAATAAGTTTATAAAACATGCTCCAACATATAACAAAGACACATGCTCCACTATGTTCATAGCCGCCTTATTTATAATAGCTAGAAGCTGGAAACAACCCAGATGTCCCTCAACAAAGGAATGAATACAGAAAATGTGGTACATTTACACATTGGAGTACTACTCAACTATTAAAAGCAATGACTTCATAAAATTCTTAGGCAAATGGATGGAACTAGAAAATTGAGGTAACCCAGTCACAATAGAACACATATGGTGTGCACTCAATGATAAGTGGATATTAACCCAAAAGCTCAGAATACCCAAAATACAATTCACAGACCATATGAAGCTCAAGAAGAAGGAAGACCAAAGTGTGGATGCTTCAGTCTTTTTTAGAAGGGGGAACAAAGTACTCACGGGAGGAAGGGTGGGAGAGTGGGTGTGACTTGGGAGGAAGAGAGGGGAAAAGGGGGCAGGATTAGGTATAGGAGGAGACAGGGATTATATGCAGAGGGTCAGGAATTTGAATAGAGGTGTGTAACAATGGGGGATGGGGAACTGGGGGTAGCCACCAGCAAGTTCCAGATGCCAGGAAAGAGGCTACCAGGACCCAATGGGGATGATATTAGCTGAAATGCCCAACAAAGGGGAGGGAGAACTTGTAGAGACCATATCCAGAGGTTAGGCAAGGCCCTGGTTGGGGGATTGAGTCATTTACTCATCCTTAAATTTTTAACCCAGAATGGCTCCTGTCTGAAGGAAATATGGGGACAAAGTGTAGAACAGACACTGAAGGAAAGGCCATCCAGAGACTGCCCCACCTTGGGATCCATCCCATGTACAGACACCAAACCCCCAGACATCATTTTGGATACCAAGAAGTGCTTGCCGAGAGGAGCCTGTTATAGCTGTCTCCTGAGAGACTCTGCCAGAGCCTGACAAATACAGAGGCAGATGCTCGCAGCCAACCATTGGATGGAACACAGGGTCCCCAGTGGAGGAGTTAGGGGAAGGACTGAAGGAGTTGAAGGGATTTACAACCCCATAGGAAGAACAACATTATCAACCAACCAGACCCCTCAGAGCTCCCAGGGATTAAACCACTAACCAAAGAGTACACATGGAGGGACTCATGGCTCCAGCCATATATGTAGCAGAGGGTGGCATTATCTCCCATCAGTAGAAGAGGTCCTTGGTCCTGTGAAGGCTCAATGCCCCAGTGTAGAGGAGTGCCAGGACTGGGAGGTGGGAGTGGATGGGTAGGTGGGGGAGCATCCTCATAGAAGCAGGGGGAGAGGGGAACTGGGAAAGGGGATAACACTTGAAATGTAAATACATAAAAATCCAATTTAAAAAAACCAAACATTTCATTCTAGGGAGCTGGCAGGCTCTACTCGGTCTGATCCCCAAGTACCTTAGTCACCAGTTACTCCTGAGGTCTTTATATGGATTTCTTTATACCACATGGAGTCTTTGGGTAAGAAGTAGAGATTGAAAAACTTTTTTTCTTAAAAGGCTATAATTCTCTTGATGGTAGAGAAAAAGTATGATCCATACATTTTTGAGAAATTCCCCCTCCAAATATTTGAGTCAGGAGAAGGATTGAACAAGAAGAGTTCAGGAGCGTTCGTCGATCTGGAAGTCAATCTCAGCAGCTTCACTGCTCTTACCTCGCCTCAAATAGCAAGAGTGGGTTTGGCCACTGCTCTGGTCTGGATGTCAGTTTCTCTGTGTTTGTCTTTCTTTTCTGTATTAGTCAGGGTTCTCTAGAGTCACAGAATGTATGGGTAGTCTCTATATAGTTAGGGAATTTGTCAATGACTTACAGCTTGTAGTCCAACTCCCCAACAATAGTCAGCAGTACTTGTGGACGGAAGTCCAAGGATCTAGCATTTGCTCAGTCCCACAAGGCAGGCCAGGAAAAGCCAGAGTAAATCTTCCTTCTTCCAATGTCCTTATGTAGGTCTCCAGCAGAGGGTGTTGGCCAGATAAAAGGCGTGTGCCATCTTTAATCCCAGATGACCTTGAACTCAGAGATCTCCTTATCTTAATCTTCTGGAATTCATAGTCACTATGCTTCAAGATCTCCATGCCAAGATCCAGGTCAGAAATTTGTATCTCTGAGCCTCCAGATTAGGATTATAGGTGAGCCTTCCAATTCTTGATTAGTTCATTTCAGATTTAGTCAAGTTGACAACCAGGAATACCACTACATTTTCCTAACATTATAGTAGCATGCTGGCACATCTTGTCTGGAGTTGTCCTAGATCCTCACGTCTCATGCCTCTGTCTGCCTTACCTTTCACTTAGCTATTACTCTGTCCAGCCCAACCATCTTTGATTTATTCATGGAAGGATTGTCTACCATTGTTCCTGGATTTGGCAATAAATAATGAGCAAAAAAGGAAAATGGTAACTAAAACATCAAACTGATAAAAATCACCATGGCATTTCAGGTACTAGTAGATACCAAAATGGAGTGAGCTAGATTGTCCCTTCATCTTCCATGGGAGTCTTCTCTTCCCAATATGTTGTATTTCCAGATTCTCAATCTGCTCTGTCTGCTGTCTCATTTCAGTGAAAGGAACTTCCTCTGACAGGATATTAATAAACTGAATAAGACTAAGTTCATAGGGGCACCATAAACTTAGAGCTCAACATAGGGGGAGCTTTGTAAAGGTTCAGGGGACAATAAACACAACTTCTGAAATTTAGTTAAAAAAAGGAACCTGAGGCAGTGCCCCGAGTGTGAAGCCACATCAGCAGTGAGCTACTATTGACCCAAGGATACTTGCTGGGTATTATGGTGGACCCCTGTAATTTCAGCCAATCTGGAAGCAGGATTACAAGCCTGCCTTGCCCTTACTGGGTAACAGAAATGTAACCTCACCAACTCCAAACTCTTCCTACTTAAACAAGTATGTTTATTTGGACAATTCTTAGGATTAGGAAGCATCAATCCATCCTTTAGTAGCTTCTGCATGATGAGTCTAGTTCTGAATTTTAGCATAAGAAAGATTGGTTCATTTTCCATATGGCTTATGCTAGACCTGGGCTGACAGCTGCAGCCAGCTCTGAATTTAGGTGTGGAATTCCACTTTGTTTGACCAGGAGTCTTAGAAGTTGAAACCAAGGGGAAAGTTCCTAGAAACTTCAATGAAGTGTTAGGTCACAGTTGAAGGGTCAGTTTGAGTTCATATGGTCAATTCAAAGAGAGATGGGCAGAGATCATTTAAGTGGAGACATAGAGAGCATGTTTGGAGCAAATGGTGAAGCAACAGTGACCTGAGCTTTAAGGAACAGAAGAAAGGAGCAGAACACTATTGACAAGGAGAACTTGTCTTCCCACCCACACACAGCTCAGTTGGAGGTGTCAAAGGACTAGTCAACTTTGGAGAGTAATGGGAATAACCAAACATTATCTGAGAATAGGTAGATGAGATGGGACAGGCAGGTGAGGTGTTGTTGAGTTGGACTGCCTGAGTCTGGACTCTTCTATTTGATCTCTGCTACAGTTCTTTCACATGGAGAATGGGAAAGGATGGATATTACATTATGGAACAGAACTACTACACAACCTGAGTATGTTCTTCAGTTCAGGAGTGCAGCAATCTTAACAACTTCACAATATACAATTACAATATAGTGAAGTAGTCTCCTCTGGTAGATGATGTTTTGATTGCTCCCAGTTCTGACTGTCACTGAAAGCTTGGCTTTCTAATAGACTGACAAAAGATATAGGAAAGTCATTGCAACAAATACTTATAAGAACCTTGAATTGGTAGTGTTTTTTTCCACATCAAGAGGAATAGAGAATTCAATTCACTTCCCTTGTGTGGGGCTAACTATCTAGTTCTCTGGTGCCAACCTCCATTCTAGTGTACTGTTTGGAAACTGATAGAAATACATACTTTGGCAGCATGAAAAATTCACAAAACAAGCATTTCATCAAAGGAAAAAAAAAGGTTTAAAGGGATGACACAAAAATCTTTAGGCCTCAAAACCTAGCAGTAAGTGAGAGAGTTTAAGTACATACATATCACAACATCCAAGAAAAGCATATATATGTGTATACACATCCTTACCAAGCATCATGTAGATCATTTATCAAGGTACACAATATACTATTACCATTTATAAATGCTTCAATAATTGAAAAAGTACTCAGGTTACACAAAGTATGTCTTCTGACCACAATGGAATTAAATCAGAAATTGATAACAAAATGATCTATGAAAAATCTATAGACTTTTGTCTAATGTCAACACGTCTCAAAAATCCCTAGGATGAAATAAAGGGGAGGGGAACACAAGAAAGCATTTCTAACTTATCAAAATTAAAACACAGCACATCAAAACTTGTAGAATGCCTTTAAAGTAATATTTTAGGATAGAAATTGATAGTACTGTGTATTTATGTTAGAAAAGGTAAGATTTTGAATCAACATAAAGGTCCTGTGGCCAAGTGCACTGGGTTTACTTATTTCTGAATGTATATGTGACTCAGAGTATCTATATAGAGACCTCATCTCAAGGAAACCAAACCAATTTAAACCAAACAACCAAAACCAGTCTTTAAATGAGATCTATATAAAGTATCAGCAACATTTTCTTGTCAGTATAGGATCATTCCCATGAAAGTACCTGGAAACTGACATATCTCAAATTGCCAAATCGACATACCTTGAATCATCTGGGAAAAAGACTATTAATTGCCAAAGTCAGCATAACCTGTGGGCATTTCTGTAGGGGATCACCTTCATTGTTCATTGAGATGGGTGAACACATCCTGGATGTGGACAGCACCATTTCATTGCCAGGGCCCTGAAATGCATATCAGTGAAGAAAAGCTAGCTTAGCAGAAGCAAGGATGCAGCACAGATACGTTCCTCTCTGACCTTAACTGTGGGTGTGATATGAGCAGCTGCCTCAAACTCCTGCCTCTGTGACTCTTCCACAGTGATAGATTGTAAACAGGAACTGCGTGCACAATAAGCCTTTCCTCCCTAAGTTGCTTTTGTTCAGGGGGTTTTATCACAACAGAAATAAAACCGGAATAACATACAAAATAATGGTTTCTTTATAGCTTTTGCACACATACATATGCTGTTGAACCCTGCCCACATTTACCTGCCATTCTCTCCGGCCCATCCTCCTCACTGCTCCCCTTTTTCCCCACAAAGTCTCCTTCTGTTTTCTGGGTATAGACACATACTTTCCTCTTCTTGCTCCACCTCCTTCCCTCACCTCTGACTCATCTCTCTCTCTGAAATCTAGATCCTAAATTGGAGAGACAATATGTGATGTTCTCCCGCCTGTCGCTTTAGAGCTCCCCACCTCACACATGAATGAAACAGTTCTTGTTCTACTTTCTCCTCATTCATGCATGCACATGAATGACACGCATTTCCTCATATAAGAAGACATCAATATTTATCTTGTGTAATCTAGCTTACTTCACTTAAGCACTGATCTCCAGTATTATCCATTTTTCTGAGACACAATTTTGTTCTTCTTTATGAGAGCTGAATAAAATGCCAGCATATGTATTTCACACTTTTCTTCATCCAGTCACTTCCTGATGGGTATCTAGGTAGGTTCTATTTCTTATCTATTATGAACAATGAAATAAGAGTTGGCTATGTGAGTACATAAACATGTACCTGAATATGTGTGTAAAACACACACTCACGTGTGCATACACATGAACATGTAAGCATACATACACACGCATGGACTCATGCATGAACATGAGTGCAGATACACAGTCATGTGCACACATACATGAACATATGTGAACACATATACAGATATACAACAATATAAACAATATAACAATATAAACACAACAATTCATTCCCGAGTGATTTACAAGGTGCTATAGGTATGATCTTGGTGACTTTTGAAGTTAACATGGTCCAAAAGGTATACAGAGCGAGCTTTTACTTTGGTCTACATTTTTATTTTGCAAATGAGATTGAGTTTCTGAGGGTCATTATATAGGCTTACAGGTAAGAAAGGAAGGCTGATAGGATAAAGCAGGTTAATCAGGGTGAAAAGAATTCTTATTACACATAGATCCTGATCAAGTCAAGGATGTAATCTGATACTAACAGTGACTATAATCATGCTTTTGAATTGTTTTTCAGAAAAGTGTATGTTTAAAGATAATAAAGGAAGGTTGTCAAGAACATAAGTGATATAAACACAGAGGTGAATTCCAGGGAGGAGGAGTTTCTAAAGAGATGGAGGTAGAGTGGGGGTGGAGGCCAGGGAGAATGGAGAGTTAACCAAATGAAGGGTATATGAAAAACCACACAGAAACAGATTATTGGCAAGCCACCTAAGAACACCTGAGAGCTCCAAGGATGATAACCTTCATCAGGCTGTACCTAAATATAAATATCCATAGGTTAGTAAACAAAATTTGACTGTCAGAAGCAAAGTACTTCCTCTTTTGTTGTAGGTTTAGTGAGGACTCATAGGCTCCTAAAACAACAAAGGCTCTTCTTGGTTGTCTACTATAACTAGTTGATAAGAAGACCCTACTGTTGACAAAACCATACACCTTGGGTACAAAATACAGAGAAATCAAACTGGGACTGAGATAGATACTTCCTCCATGCTGGCCAGTTGTAATAGTCACAGAAGGTGTGATGTAGGGTATCAGGGGAGGCAAGGCATCAAATGATCTTACCCATCTGATAATCCTATATAATACACTAGCAACCTACCAGGAAAGATGTGCCTACTGATGCAATGGTGGCAATATTGTTATGGGGGCTACCAAGCACTCTCTGACTGATGTTGAGGCCCACATGACAAGAGGAAATCCATCCCTGGTACTGTAACTGTGGTTGAAATCCCATGGCTAAGGAATCTACTACTCTTGATGAGCTAAGTTGACAGTCTACCAAACTTCCTTTTAAGCACTTAATGCTTATAGTACCAGACAAGTACTACTTGACTGGCCTCATCAGAGAAACTTCTCTTGGTAAGGAATGCTGGCAAATGTAGAGATGCATGGCTGTTCAAGTTGGAGAGAGTAAGTGGCGATTCAGTGTTCAGCCTTAAATAGGACAATCATTCCACCCCTTCTAAGACTCTGGGGACAGTGAAGAAGAGGGACAGAAAGAATGCATAAGCTGAAAGAAAGGGAGACAAACTGCACCGCTATCTTGGCATGGCACAGTCAATGCAGTCGTAGTTTCATAGCAGCAGTGACTGCTTGCAAGGGACCTACAATAGGCTGACCTGTCAAGAGTCAACCTTAGCTTTGGCAGGAACCCACATGGCCATATCCTACCCTTCTGAATTCTAGTGTTGTGGCAGGCATTCAGTTGTGCACCCACTGAAGAACCTACCATGTATTAATCCAATGGATTGTTTCAAGTCCATGGTCACACAAATACACACACACACACACACACACACACACACACACACACGGCCTGGGTTAAACTCAGTGGAGTCATGAACAAAACAAAAAAAGCCATGAATGTGGGAAAGTGACTTGCAGAGGTAAGAGAGGGTGAGAGTGACAACAAGCAGAACAATGTGTATGTATATGTATCTGTATGTGTATATGAGGTATATGTATATGATGTATATGTATATATTCTTTGAGAATAATAAATACACATATATAATATGTACATTTATTATATAAAAGTATGTGTAATTGTCAAAGAATAAACAATGAAAATAATTTAAATGTGAGAAAGGAATAAAGTTAAACTTGGTGGTTACCATACATCTTGGCCTTAAGCATGGCTTTTCTTTGTTCAGTTAACTTGTGTCAAAATCCCTGATTCTTGGACAGCAAGAGACTTAAGCCAGACCCTGGTGGTGCAGGACTTCTTTCCCTATCCATGTCTCCTTAATTTCTCTTCTTTATCTTTCCCACCTCAATAGTGTTCTCAACTATGACTACTATAGCTACTAAAAGGTTTACTTAGACCCAGGATTTTTTTTTTTCTATTCAAAAAATTTGTTTTTCTCTCTAAGAACTGGGTGGAAATTAAGGGACATCTCATATATCAAATCATTAAATAAATCCCTTGAATCAGTGGAGGACAGGGGGAAAGCCACAGGTTGAGAGTATGGGAAAAAGAAAACAAACCTTCCAAGGTAGGTGCTTTAGTATTTATTATTATTTTTCCCTTGAGGACTGAGTAAGAATCAAAAAAAGCCTCATCTATGAAATCCCGCTTCTCTCACGGGGATTGACAGAGGGCCTCAGGCGTGCTAGATGCCACTGCTCTGTGCAGCACATGTAGTCCTCATTGTGCTTTTTATTTCGAGACATGATTTCAACTGAATTGCTTGGGTTGGGCTCTGTAGGCCTTGAACTTCACAATTCTTCTGCATTAGCCTCTTGAGTAGCCCAGATTATGAGCCCATGACACATTGCTCTAAATTTGTTGGAGTTTGGTGGAGTTGGTGCTTGGGATTCTAATCTTAGGCCTTCAGGATTACATTAAGCACAACAGTGACGGAGCTCAGCCTTGTCTTGTGGTGTGTGTGTGTGTGTGTGTGTGTGTGTGTGTGTGTGTGTGTGTGTGTGTGTTTGTACACCATGTGTACCTGTAGGTGGAGACCAGGGGATGATGCTGAGTGTCTTCCTTAGTTGCTGTCCACCTTATTTTCTGAAACGTCTGTGCTTCCCAGTTCTGCTGGCTGGCTGGCCAGTGAGCCTTGGAGAGTCTTTCGTCTCTGCTCCCAACCCGGATGTGCCGTGATTATAGCTGTGCACCACGTGGCCATCTTTTTATGTAGGTAGTGGGGATCTGGTCTCAGGTGCTCATGCTGCCGTGACAATCACTTTACTGACTGAGCTGTCCCTCCAGCCTGCAGCTTTAATTAATAAGTTCTATGAATCCAAAGAAGTGTGGTCCACAATTTTACAAAGAACCTGTAACCGAGGAAACTTGTGCTTTTTAAAATGCACTCTCTCATATCGGATAAATTATCCACTTAGTTTACTAACAGTTTTAAAAGGCTCCAACAAGTGATGCTGGTGTGGTGCAACAATGGGAAGGGATGCTGAGAGATGGAGTCTCACGCCGTCAATCAGAAGCCCACCTTTCCTCACTGCAGCACTGAACTCTAACTCTCTGGTACAGGAGTGTGGAGTCAGGATGGCTGTCCAGGTCCTCTTGCTTTTCGTGCTTGGTGCATGCTCAACAGAAAGGCGGCTGCCACCATCTCCCCCTCCTCTTCTCCCTCCCCCTCCTTCTCTTCTTCCTTCTCTTCTTCCTCCTCCTTCTCCTCCTCCTCCTCCTCTTTCTCTTTCCAGAAAGTCTTGACTCAGCATCTACCCATAACTCAATCCAAAATAAAAGGTAAGTGATCTCAACAGACTAAATTTTCCTTTGTGGTGATCTTCAGCCCTGGCTGCACATTAGTATTATCTGAAGAGAGATTTAGGACACAATGGGCCCCACCCTGGAGCAATTAAGTCTGAAACCCCAGATGTTATCCTCAGGGCATTCCTGTTTGTTTGGTCTGTTTTAACCTCTAAGGACTACTCTCCTGTGAAGCCCCCTGAGACCAGTGCTGGGTACAGATACCTGAGGTTTTTGAATGGGAAGCCAGCACACGGTATGTCTGGAAAAACCTAGCTGAGTGCCTTTGTTTTATTTTCTGCAATTGCATTTTTCTGAAAGACCAAATTCTCATTGGTTCTAGAGGTCATGGTAGTTTGGGGAAGATTTATCCTATAATTAAGAGTAAAATGAGACTTAATTTCTGTAGGAAATTATATTGTATTGTGTGGTAAATTACACTTCTCACTAGGAAATTATAAAATAAGAATTTGGCATTGGATAGAATAATATGATGTTTAATTATTTAAATTATATAATTAAAAGATAATTAGCCAAATAGGTAATAATTTGGTTAATTGCAATAACCAAATGCTTGCTTCCATAGTGAAATTTATTTTTTACCATAGTCAGTAATGTAAAATATTTTCCAAACATCTAGTGGTATTTTGAACATTATATTGATTTGTGAGTAAGTGGCCAATATTTGATTGATGGATTGACTTCTTGCAACCAATTTGTTGTTGTGACTGTTAGTAAGAGTTGCTGGGTCAGCTAGGCAGGCAGGTGTTCTAAACTTAGCTACCAGTGGAGACAGGGAGGAAGAATGCATGCCTTGGGGTTCTTGGTTGGTGGGCTAGAAATGCCAGAGGTTGTGGGGAGGGCAAGAGGGAGACAGGAAATGTTAATAAATTTCTTCCCTGTTTCTTCACCTGTGAGTTTGCCAAACCATTTTAGAGGTTGCTATTAAAACATGGCATATAGTTGGTCCCGAGGAAATGACAGTAATTATTTTGTAAGACTTTCTTGAACACAGGGTCTCACTTTGTAAATCATGCTGGCTTTGACCTCCCTGTGCTTTTCCACATGCTACGATTGCGGGTGTGCACTGCCATACCCGGAAAAAGCCGTATTGGTAAATTCTTTATACTTAATACTTTATAGCCAGAGGGAAGAGCTACGGTGAGCAAGGGACCGCATGGAGTTTGCTAGATTCTGGATTTTCCATCTTGAAGCTTCAAGGGTAGGTGAGGTGAAGCAAGTCGAGTTGAATGAGGAGAGGTTGGGAATGGAGGCAAAACCAAGTTCCTGAAAGAGGTCATTCCCAGCTGAGCACACGTGGAAATCCTGGGCTCTGTCAGCTGCTGGGAGGATCCAAGCCCAGAGGGTGACGTCAGCAGGTAGAGCAGGAGAATTACAGTCCGTCTTCTACTGTGCCTTTCTCTCCCTTTCTCTAACGTTACACACTCCAGTAGGAGATGAAGCAGGTGTTCTGCATGCAAGCAGAGAGGAGTGAAGAAACAGCATGGAATCAGAGAATCTAGTAAATGTATATAATATAAATAAAAATAGATAATATAGATATATTATAATATATTAATATCACATATTAATATATTCAACTCTATAGAATATATGATTATTTGTGTATATAATATAAATATGCTATAATATGAATTATAATAAATGTGCACAGAGATTACAAAGTAGCAAGGAAACTTTGTCCAAAAGTGATAGTAGAGATCAGACTGCACTGTCAAGAATGACACCAAGCTACATGACTAAGAGGGCACTCGAAAGTCCTGTCTTATTCACTCTTCTATTGCACCATGTCCAAGGCTATTCTTATGAAAGAAAGCATTTAATTGGGGTGAAAGAAAGCATTTAACTGGGGGCTTGATTGCACTTTCAGAAGTTTAGTCCGTTATTATTATTATGACGATGGGGAGCACAGAAGCACGTATGACCCTGGAGCAGTAGCTGATAACTGCATTCTGACCCACAGGCAAAGGGGGAGAGGGTAGAGGAGGGAGGGAGAGAGAGAGAAAGGAAGGGAAGGAGAGAGAGAGAGAGAGAGAGAGAGTGGGGGACGGAGAGAGATGAGCAATACTGGGTCTGGCTGGCATGGACTTTGGAAAATCCAGCTCACCTCCTGTGACACACTTCCTCCAAAGGCCACACCTTCTAATGCTTGTAATCCTTTCAAACAGTTCCACTCCCTGGTGACCAAACACTCAAATATATGCACCTATGGGGGTCATTCTCATTCAAACCACCACAGGCCCTGATTAGTGTTGGGGGAGTTTGCTATTAAGGGGCCTAGTGAAGGTGATTCTCTAATTTGATTGACAGGCTTGGGTTATGTAAGTTTTTGCTCCTTGCACATGTCCTTTCCCATAATGCATTTGATTGTAATCTTATGCATAGGCTTTAGACGGTAAATAGGGTCTTTTTTGTGAGTGTGTCAGGAATTAGTTCAAGCCAGATGGTTCCCTCTACCCTTACACTGAATAAAGCTGAGTATGTTTGAATGGAACCTGTCTTTGCTTGACGCAACCATCAAGCTAAGGGAAGGAGAAATTTATTTCACTTCTTAAAGCAGTTATGTGTACAGTCTAATGCATGTAGAGTTCCAGTCTGACCACAGGTTGCTAGAGTTAGAAAAAGGGAGTATCCATAGCCCAATCCTGTGGAGAACAAAGCTGCTAAGGTATTTTGCTGGTGCCTGATCGTTTGGTTTTTAAATGAGTAAGACACACACACACACACACACACACACACACACACACACACACAAAAGGCAACCCTGCCTGCAAAAATGATTTAATGATGTATACTTTTTATTTTTATTTTTTTAGCATTACAACCTAACCATGTGACCTAGGATAATAGGACACTTTGATAGAAATATGTCACTCTGAGCTAACGAAGGGATGAAAAATGTCAAGGAAATAAAATGTGTGCACCCACCACCCAGTGGCCTCTTGTGGTCAAGTGTAATCGCAGTTTCCTACCTAAGGCATCATGTCATGTGATGTTAAAATGAAAAGAAACGATTGAGAAATCACACAAAATAGATGGGAAATGTGTGATTAATTATCTGGAGTTCCAACAAAAAAATCTGTTTCTTATAAAGCATTTGAGATCTGCTGTATGTCAGAATTATTTACATTTCCTCAGCAATGTTCTGGCTATCCATAGACCATCATGTGACAGGGTATCTCTTGGCAATATGAGGCTGGGAAAGGATTCAAAGAGCTCATCTGTACCAGAGCTCAGTGTCAACCAGATGCCTGCCTCAGCTGCTTGACTTAGTTTCTCCACTGCCTTAGAGAATCCTCTTCCTTGTCCCATCCTTTCCTTTTATCCCCACAGAGACAAGCACAAACAAACAATAAAATGTGTGAAGACCTACTACAGTTTATTTCTACCTTATACTATTTTTACATAATGTAAATACCAAGAAAATGCCACCAGCAATTTACTAAAACATTTGTGTCTTAGTCAGGGTTTCTATTCCTACATAAACATCATGACCAAGAAACAAGTTGGGGAGCAAAGGGTTTATTCAGCTTACACTTTCCACACTGCTGCTGGTCACCAAAGGAAGTCAGGAACTCAAGCAGGTCAGGAAGCAGGAGCTGATGCAGAGGCCATGGAGGGATGTTACTTTCTGGCTTGCTCAGCTTGCTTTCTTATAGAACCCAAGACCACCAGTCCAGGGATGGTACCACCCACAAGGGGCTAGGCCCTTCCCCTTTGATCACTAATTGAGAAAATGCCTTACAGCTGGATCTCATGGAGGCATTTCCTCAACTGAAGCTCTTTTCTCTCTTAACTCCAGCTTGTGCCAAGTTGACATACAAAACCAGCCAGTACAATATGTATGTATGTATGTATGTATGTATGTATGTATGTATGTATGTATGTATATATGTATGTTTGTAAATGAACTGGCTAACTTTTAGCAATACTTGAAAGTATTGAAAAGAAAATTAAAGCTGGGTGAGATGTTAAAAGCACTTGGTAAAAGCACTTTCCATGCCAAACTGAGAACCTGACTTGAATCGGATACCTGGAACCCACACAGAAACACCCTAGATGTGGTGACTTGGGCATACAATCTTAGCATTCCAGTCATGAGATGGGAGGGATAGACAGAACGGACAGGAAGCTAGAGTATGAGGCACAGAATAGGAAATAAAAGAGAGACTTTGCTTCAAAGATAAGGAGAGAACCAACTCCTTCAACACTGTCCTCTGATCACCAAATGTGTGCCAAACTGTGTTTGACTAGCATGGATGTGCTCTGAGAACTGGTGGCGGTGAATCCTAGACAGGGCAGGTCTAGCAATCACTGGTGTAAACTACTTAGAACTCCGTCCTTCCAGAGAGAGAATTTCTCCCTCAATCTGAAAAGGCAAGAGTTCAGGTTCATCTCTAAGACATGTTCTGCATCTCCAAGAGATTGCACAGATACTTTAGTATTTAAGATTTCATATTGTTTTACCTTCAAAAGTGTTCACTTAAGCTTTAGCATTCATTACATCTTATTTTAAATTTTTGTTACTGTGAAGGGATGAGTGTTGATGTGCACATGCATGTGTGTATATGCATGTGTACATGCGTGGGTGTGCATGCATGTGTGTTTGTGTGTGTTGGGTTGTATTTGTCATTACCAAGATACATTATGAACAGACCTGATTCAACTCCCCTACCAGCCAGTGTTGATCTTTTTTCTTTTTACCACCCTTCTATCAAGACACACACTTTGTCTCTGGGCAAATGATCATAGTTTGTTGAATTTTTAAATTTCCCTTATTCATGTTTATATTTGTTCTTTCAGACAATATCCAGGAGATAAGGACAGTGAGTTGAGAGCAAGCGTCTGGTGTAGGGAGAGACCATTTAATTAAATAAGAACTGTGCAGTACTTGCCTATACAAAAGAAACCTCTAGGTTTGGGCGCTTCCTGACCCAATGTGGGCAAATGTAAGTGTGTTTCTTACAACCAGGATTTCATATATATAGACTTTGGTTCTAAGATCAATATGAGGAAACAAGAACAGCCAGGAAAGAAACATTTGAAAACACAGAATGTATGTTAAACACATATATGTGCCCTGCGTGATGCTGGAGATGCATAGGAAACAGCTGATAGATTGACAAATGTAGCGTGCCTATTTCAGCATCTAATAGCAATACTAATTTTTGTGTGTAGAGCAAGGAATTGAACCCAGAGTTTTTAAACATGCTAGGCAAGCATTCTATCACTGAGCTATTTCCTCAGCCCTAATTATAAAGTCTTCATATATTTTTTCCAAGTTTGTTGATGCATAGAATTATAATGATAGACTTCTTCTGATGGCAAAGCACACTCGCAATCAAGAATAAATTCTCATTCATGCTGTATCCCTCGGAACTCTAGTCACTGGAGCATGATGGATGCTGTGGTACCCTTCTCAGATTTCTGCATCAGTAGAATTATTTCCCCAAGTGCCCAAGTATCACAGACTGCTGTGGCTTGTAACTGAGCTCCCGGGGAGGACTCACGGTCTATGAGCAGGTCCATACTTTGATGAGACACAGTGCTTACAGCTACTACTGTGACTTTATTATTCATAGTTAGTTTCTCTCCCTACACCAAGCCTTGACCACTTATTTTTACCTGGTGTTTCTGAAAGAAACCCTCAGTTAGCCTAGGGCCATGAGTCTGGTATGAGTCAAAGATAGTAACATGTTATTTTTAACATTTTAGTTAAAATTTCTATAGCTGTATTCGTAAGTGAAATGGATCTTGCATATTCTTTTATGTCCGCATCACACTCTGGAATAAAAATTAATCTCTTTCCACAATGACTTGAGGAGATATTTTCCCTCATGGCCTGGAAATATTTAAATCACACTGGAATCATCTGTTCTTTTAAGATTAATCCCATCTGGTCTTTGTTCCTTTTTCCAGGAATCATTCTTAATAATCATGCAGATGTCTTTGGTGATTGGCAATTTAAGTAATTTATATTTTGTTAGGAAATTGTTCACTTCCTCTGTGTGTTCAAATTTTCAGCCATTGAACTGGAAGCCTTCATACCTTGTAAGTCTTTGGAATGCTTCTGGATCTCTGAGCCTGTTTCTTTATTTTGAATCCTGTTTATTTTTTTAAAAGGGCCTCACTTGTGTGCATTCTCTCTTTAATTGGGTTCATAGGGAGTTTATCTGCTTTATTGGTTTCAAAAAGGAAAGATGCTCTCTAAATTAATTTTTCCTCTCTGCTTTGTTTTGGCTTATTTTTAATGTACTAATTTTCATTTTATTTCGATTAATTCTTCCTAGTTTATTTAAAGCTGTGAGTTCATTTTGAGCGTATCTCATTTTGTCCTACTCCAGGATGTTCTCCAGGATGTGATGTTACCTTTTTCTGTCTTTCTAATTTATATAATAAATTTCTACATGTTTCTTTTTTCTATGTATGGTTAAAGTCCACAAACTGGAAAAAAACTATATTCTCCCTTCCAGCTTCAGTGTGTTGAACTTTTCCTTTTGGCTAAATGCATGATTGATTTTTGTGAATATGTCATGAATGTTATTTACTAGAAGGGACACCAGAATCTCCATGTATCTATTGAATGAAGTTAGTACTGATCTGTCTGCTGGATGAAGTCAATACAGAAAGAACTCTATTTCTGCCTCTTTCTGATCTCAGCTGACTTCAAATTTGAGATCCTTGAGCTCTTGCTCCCTTTGAAGCTCAGACATTGTGATTACAGGCCTGGAAGTTCTCCTTCCATTTCTGGTACATTTTGCTTTATAATTTTCACTGTCATGTTGGGCTGACTTTCCCTAGAGTTTTGGGACTGATGTTCACATCCTTTCCTCTTAGCACTCTTGTTCTTAGAGAGGACATGTCACCTACAGCAGGAGTTCGAGGCAGCCTGTCAAAAAACACAATCAAACAAAGACAATGGTCTGATGTTTTATTTCTCCATTAATAGTCACAGACAGCCAAACTAGTTAAAAGACAAAACTGAATTACATACAACTTAGAGTAAACTGATGAAAATAGATTTAAAAACAAAGATAAGCAGGCATGGAGGTGTGCATCTATAATCCTAGTACCAAGGATACTAACAAGGCTAACCTGGACTACATACCAAGACTATCTTCAACTAATAAAGATCCAACTAACAACAATGACAGTAGTAAAAGGATAGCCAAAATATCAAACAAATGCACATGAAAAAGCAAGAGTGATGTTAATATCACTCTTGGTTTAAAGTTAAAAGCATTGTTGAAGAATAAACAAGAACCTTACACAACGATTAAAACCTCAAATGCAGTTGTTGCATTTGGAATGTTGAAATTACCTACACCAAGGATAAACATGAAAAAAGAGAAAGTATCCTGAATGCAGATGGACAAGAAGGAAGGAAACATGGTTGGTCATCCTCATAAAATCAGATTCTGAGCCTCTGGGCCAGTACTTGCTAGCTCAGTCTCTAGCGTGTAGACTTCCTTCTGCTTTCAGTTTAGTAATTTATTTCTCTCTCAGGGATTCTGAGTGCGTGTTACGTTTGCTAAGTTAATCCTCTACCTTCTTACTATTTTCTTATGGTTTCAAATGCCTGTGCTTACAGCCTGCTCTTTCTGTTTTTTTGGAGATGTGGTGATCAAGCCAAATACAGGGTAAACAAATGCTCTTCCAATGATCTGAATCCCCAGCCTTTGTTTTACCCATGTCTTCCAGAGTCTTTCAGTTCATCCTATGGCCTTTATAATGGCCATCCTTTTAAATTCATATCCTATGTTGTTTCTTTCAGTGTAGCCCCAGCTGACATGGAAGTTGTCATCCTCCTGCCTCAACCTTCCAAGTGCTGGAATTTTGTGACCAACTTTTCACTTTTCTCTTGGAACAGCTTATTCACCAGGAACATTATATCTTGTCCTGACAAAGATTCCCTTTTCTGACTCCCAGGCCCAGAGTTGAAGTTCTATGTGGAGCTTCTTGATGGCATATTCCAACTTGGAATAGCATGGCAAATTTCAGATGGTGACAGTCCACTGCCTGGATTGGCAAAGCAATAACCATTAGATGGGAATATGAAGTACCAAGGAAGTCTTCAGACTTTCACATTTTTCCTACTTTTGACTTCAGGAAGAGGTGGCTTGCTGGGTATGGTGTTACATTCTTGTAAGCTTAGGACTTCTGAGGCATATGCAAAAGCAAGAGTATCAAAAGCTAGGCCAGTTTAGTCTGCATGAAAGATGCAACTCGAAACACCAAAATAAACGCACGCATGAATCAGTAGATGAATAATGTTTAAGTAAATAAGAAACAACTAAGATAAAATAATTCTAAAATATATATTATATGCCTGTGTGAAATATCCTACTGAAATCCGTTACTTTGTACAACCAACTAATGCTAATAAAAATGGGAAAATAATTCTAAAATATAATTTAAAAATCTGTGTAATAAGAGCAGTGTTGACTGTATAATTACCAATAAAAAAGGAAGAGAGAGAGGGGACTTGGTAAATTCATGCTGTGATTCCTTGTGTCAGAGAGAGGAAATGCCTTAAGATGGGAACACTCATCTTTCCCCTGTGTGTGCTGGTCCCTGAGCAATGCTCCTGCTTGTTGTCAGTGACCTGACCTTTGTCTTTGAAGTGTAAACCAAATCATGGCTCTTGACCAGACCCAGAAAAATCTTACATCATTCTACTTGGTGTGCTTCCAGACTCAAGGACAAGATGACAATGAAGCCTTGCTCTGAACTTAACTCCATCAAAGACATTACTTTTTATTAGAGTAAAACAAAGAATATAGGCCTTGCATAGTGGCATAAATTTAGTTCCAGAATTTGGGAGGCAGAGGCAGGAGAATCTCTGTGAGTTTGAGGCCAGCCTGGTCTACTGTGTGAACTCCAGGCAGGGTAGGAGTTCATAGTGAGACCATGTTTCAAAACAAAACAACAAACATGTTTTCATTTCAAACATGTTTGTTTCATTTCTACCTTTTCTTTTCTTTTTTAATCCTATGACATTTTTTTTGGTCATCCCACTTCTGTTAGAGATGTCCTGAAAAAATAATTCCTAATTACTTGTTTATCCTTTTGAACTGTCAGTGGTTGCAGAGGAGGCTCATCAGAAAGCACACTGTGGTCCATCATGATGGCTTTAGGACTTGGCTAGTTTAACTGGGCATCCTCATTTTGAATACTTGCCTTACTGCTTAATTAGCTTATTAGTTTTAATCACTAATCATTATGTCCAATCACTTAAACTAATAGTTTATTTACTGATCATCATAGAAGTTTCCTTAAGCTTACTTAGGACACGACTTATATTACCTAGAAACATATGCATATATACACTCACATTGATATTGCAGTTGACATTCTTAACTCAAAACAACAGCATCTACCATATCTAATTGAAATTCAATTGTGGATAGATAATTTTTAGTATGAAAACTACTTATGCTATAATGATAACAGTGCTTGTTTGCATAAAATTTAAAATAAACTTAAGTATTTTAGCATTTTTAGATAAAGAAATGCAAATGAGCATATCAATATGATGTAGGTTTGTTGGAATCATCTGTTGAGAGGAGAAGAAAGAAGATTGGCAACTCATCCAACTTGTTTTGAGATGTTTTTAGGTAAGATCATGGATGCCATGCTTTATGGTAGAGACTCAAAATTCTGCGAGCTATAAACTGCAAGAGGCTATAAAACACTCCCTGCTCACTGACATAGCCCTACCATTTGTTACAGTGTTTGACACAAGCTGTTTGCAGTGATACTTTCTAAATTGAATGAACCATTTATTTTTCTGAATCCTAGACACTGGGTGACACTTCAGATGTGAGCAATAATGTATTTGTGACTAAATGGGAAGATTTAAATTTCACAGGAACACCCATCCATCGCTTTTATCCTTTGTCGTTTTTATTGGCATTTCGTCATATGGAGAATTTTCCAGCTAAGAGTATCACATCTCCCACCTGTGAGGCAGACCTTGCTCATATGAGTTTTTCAGTGTAAATGATTGCTTTCCAGGGAAATCCTGTCTGAGATAGGTTATGTTCTGGTGATGTTCCTGATTGTGTGCATGGTTGTGGGCAACATCCAAGTCACAGATTCTTAGAATTAACACTTAGATATTTACTACTTAGATGCATGTTTCAAGAACACTATAAGCTATAGCTTAGAGGAATTCTTCTACATACTAGAAGCTTTGTCTGTAGGACAAGTCTAAGAACCAACGATCTTTTTAAAAGTCTCAGGACCTTTGCAATCTAATGAAAATGGAAGGCATGGCCAATGGTAAGATAAGAAAGTAGGCATCCATGTTGGTGAATTGGATGCATCCTATAACCCCATCTTTGTTAGGGTTATAGGATGCATCTGATGGTTAGTTGCCTCATACTGTTGGTTCTTCCTCCTTCTTCCATGATACAGTTTTAATTTTGCACATGGTGCCTTAGCTAATAGAGTCATTCTCCAGGTTTTATTAAGCTTGTTAGTGAGATGTAAGTGAAAATAATGTGTGAGTTTCAAGACCATATTCTTGAAAAAGAAGTTTTCTTTCCCCACCTCCATCTTGTGCCTGGTATATAGATATTGCAGGAGACTGTCTTGTACTGTGTGATGGAAACATCATGACAGGGTGATGGAATTTGATAAGAGCCTGGGACCTGCCCACATGAAGGCACCAGAGCAGCCCAGGAATACTTACTCCCAGACAATTATCTGTAGAGAAAACGATGTCTGTGGTTGGGCCACATTAATCTGAGTTTCTGATATATCTGCTGCTGAACAATACTGCTCACTGGGAAGACAATAACAAGGTTCTACTTAAAAGTTATCTATATTTTAAAGCTTGAAATATTGTGTTATGGGCCACTGTTCCCCCAGAATTGCAAACATTATAAAAATGGATCGTTAATTCAGCACATACCTCTGAGAGTCTAATGACTAATAATATTCTTTTCCTTTTGTAGAGAGAGCATATTTCTCCAAGGAAATGAGAAATTGATAGGATATGGACTTTTAAGTCACGAATACGAATCTCTGTATGGTGGGCCTGTTATGTAGTAGCTGCCTAGCATCAACTAAATTGTTTGTTTTTTCTCTACTTTTGCCTTCCTTGCCTATAAGCCCCTAATTTCTGGCCTTATTGTGTGGTTTAAATGAGATGATATCTAAAACTCTAAACCCAAAAGGCAGATAATGTTTAGCGACATTACTCTTCCTTTCTCCCTCATCCAGAGACCAAGGTTAGGCAGGCTTGCTGCCCACTGAAGCAGCTGTGTTCAGCTGTCACATAATGAGACACACATCGGCCATAGCCTGCCATCAGCTACTAATCCAAGTGAAGATTACTTTAGTGCCAACAGAGGCACAAGTGCACAGGTATTTTCACTGTGAGTTGTGTGTGCACACAACTTAGTGTCCTCTGCCTCGGAAACCCCAAGCCTGTGTTGAAAAGGGGCAGGAAGGGAATGCAAAGAAGGCCAGTGTGGAAACACCACCAGCATCACTGGAAGCATTAAAGAGAGGTGAGCGCTGTGTATCTCCTAGAGCAGTGCTTCTCCATCTTCCCAATGCTGCCACGCTTTCATATGCTCCTCATGTTCTGGTGACCCCCAACCATGATATTATTTTTGATACTACTTTATAATTGTAATTTTGATACTGTTATAAATCATAATGTAAATATCTATGTTAAATTGAAATGTAAATATAGATATCTCAGAGGACTCCTATGAAAAGGTCGTTTGTTTCCCAACAGGGTCAGGACCTATATAGGTTGAGAACCTATTCCGTAGGGGTTAGAAATGAGCCTTCTTATCAGTTATTCTTATAAATCTTCAAGAGTACTGCAACTCTGTGGAATCTCTTGATTTTTTTTTTATTTTGAATATCTAGGCTACCTTTAGCCTTGAGATCTATTTGTGGCTGAACATGACCTTGAACTCCTAATCTGCCCCTTTTGACTTCCTCAGTACTAGAATAACATCACTGGATCTGTTAGTTGATCAAAACAAATTAAATTAGTATACTAATATATAGATAATATAGATATAGATAGATATAGACATAGATATAAATATAGACATATAGACATAGACACAGACACAGACACAGACATAGACATATAGACATAGACATAGATATATGTATCCCATTCTTTGTTCTTATTCATAAGGTGTGTTAGACCACAATGTGGAGGCTGATTAAAACATGTCTGTGGATAGAAGCTTGCTGTTTTATCTCTACATATGGCCCTCTCTAACAGAGGCTGATTCCTCTCTGCTGCAGTGGCTGCCTCTTGAGAAATATGTTAACCTAGGCTATGTTTAACATCATCAGATTCATTTATCCATATGGAGCTGTGTGCTTAGGTTGTTATGTACTCTCAATCAGGTGCTAAGCTTTTAATTTAAAATTCCAAATTAAGGCCAGATCGGCAGGCCCATTACCTTCCCACAACGCACAGCCTGCCTGTCTCCCAGGAGGTCGACTGTAACCAGAGACACAGGAGAGACTCCTGCCCAAATAGCCATGCCAGCTGGGGTACCCTAAGAGCCCAGCTGACTTGGGACCTACCTTCCCCCCTCAGCTCTGTCTTCCTTCAGGTCTGTTCCACCTGGGCCACATTGGTGGACTGCTCTGGAGGTTTGCCATAACCAGAGACACAGAAGGCATGCAATAATCAGGGACACAGTCCCTCTGGTCTGTACCTCCATCTGTAACTGGAGTAGATCCTGCTCCTGTAACCCAAAGCCTGCCTGTCTCCCAGGAGTTTTGCCCTAACTAGAAGCATAGGAGGTCTGCCTTAACCAGGGACAGAGGAGGCCTGCTCTAATGAAGAACTCAAGAGCCCCCCACTCCCAACCAGAGATAGCATTGCCTGTCTCACAGGAGGCAGGCTCTAACTCATGTCACATAACTCTACGGGCCTCCAAGGAGGTCAGCTCCAGTCAAAGGCATTCAGGTCAGTTAACACCAGAGATAACGAGATGGTGAGAGACAAGCATAAGAATAGGAGCAATAGAAGCCAGCACATCTCCCATCATGTAGCGAAGTTTTCTTCTATGATTTTGTTGAAGATGTTTTCTGACCCTTTGAAATGTGAATCTTCTCTCTTCTATTCCTATTATTTTTAGATTTGACCTTTTCATTTGTGTCCTAAATTTCCTGTATGATTTGTGTTAGGAGATTTTTACACTTTGTGTTTTCTTTGACCACTGTGTCGATATCTTCTATGGTATCTTTTATGCTTGAGATACTCTCTTCTATCTCTTGTAATCGGTTGGTGATGCTTGCATCTGTAGCTCCTGGTCACTTTCCTAAGTTTCTCATCTCCAGAGTTACCTCCATTTGTGTTTTATTTCCTTTTTAGGTCTTGGATTGCTTTTTTCAATTCCTTCATTTCCGTGGTTGTATCTTCTTGTATTTCTTTAAGGGATTTATTAATATCCTCTTTAAGGGCTTCTACCTGTTTGCCTGTGTTTTCCTGTATTTATTTAAAGGAGTTATTTATGTCCTCCTTAAGATCCTCTATCATCTTCATGAGATGGAATTTTACGTCAGAATCTTGCTTTTCTGGTGTTTTAGAGCTTGCTATAATGGGAAAACATAAGAAAATTAAATATCTCACAACAAACTCAAAAGAAGAGGATCACACACACACAATACCACCTCCAACAACAAAAATAACAGGAACTAGCAATCGTATGTCTTTAATATCTTTCAACATCAATGGACTCAAATTTCCAATAAAAAGACACAGACTAACAGACTGGATAGATACCTAATCAGGAGCTAGCATTTTGTTGTACACAAGAAACACACCTCAGTGACAAAGATAGATACTACCTCAGAGTAAAGGGCTGGAAAAAAAGTTTTCCAAGCAATTAGTCCCAAGAACAAACTGGAGTAGCCATTCTATATCCAAAAATATAGACTTTCAACCAAAATTTATCAAACAAGATGGGGAAGGACACTTCATATTCATCAAAGGAAAAAATTCACCAAAAGGAAGTCTCAATTTTGAACACCTATGCCCCAAATCAAGGACACCCACATTCATAAAAGAAACTTTATTGAAGCTCAAAACACACATTGAAACTCATTAATAGTGGGAAACTTCAACACCTCACTCTCAGCAATGGACAGGTCATTGAAACAGAAACTAAACAGAGACAAGTGAAACTAACAGAAGTTATGAACCAAATGGATTTGACAGATATTTACAGAATATTTCACCCCAAAACAAGAGAATATACCTGTTATCAGAACCTCATGGAACCTTCTCCAAAACTGATCTTATATAATTATATACAAAACAAGCTTCAACAGATACAATAAGATTAAAATAATCCCATGCATTCTATCAGATCACCATGGAAGAAGGTTGGACTTCAACAACAACAAAAACTACAAAAAAAAAAAAAAAGCCCACATACTCATAGAAACTGAAAAACTCTCTATTCAATGATAACTTGGTCAGGGGAAAAAAATAAAGAAAGAAATTAAGGACTTTATAGAATTCAATAAAAATGAAGATAAAGAATACTCAAACTTATGGGACACAATGAAAGCAGTGCTAATAGAAAAATTCGTAGCACTAAGTGCCCTCATAAAGAAATTGGAAAGATCCCATACTAGCAACTTAACATCACACCTGAAAACTCTAGAATAGAAAGAAGAGGAGTAGAAGGCAGGAAATAGTCAAATTCAGGGCTGAAATCAGCCAATTAGAAACAAAGGGAAGGATAAAAAGAATCAACAAAACCAAGAGCTAGTTCTTTGAGAAAATCAACAAGATTGATAAACTCTTAGCCAAACTAACTAAAGGGCATGGAGACAGTACCCAAATTACAAAATCAGAAATGAAACGTAAGACATAACGACAGAAACTGAGGAAATTAAAAAAAAAAAAAAACAAAAACACCAGAACTTACTACAAAAGTCTATACTCAACAAAACTTGAAAATCTAGATGAAATGGATAATTTTCTACTGAAGTTAAATCAAGACCAGGTAAACTATCTAAACAGCCACGTAAACCCCAAGGAAATAGAAGTAGTCATTAAAAACCTCCATATCAAATAAAGCCCAGGGCCAGGTGGTTCTAGTGCAGAATTCTACCAGACCTTCAAAGAAGAGCTAATACCAATACTCCTCAAATTATTCCACAAAACAGAAACAGAAGGAAAACTACCTAATTCATTTTATGAAGCTACAGTTACTCTGATACCTAAACCTCACAAAGACCCGACAAAGAAAGAAAACTTCAGGCCAATTTCACTTATGAATATGTGCAAAAATACTCAATATAATTCTCACAAATTGAATCCAAGAACACATAAAAACCATCATTCACCACGATCCAGCAGGCTTCATCCCAGGGATGGAAGGATGGTTCAGTATACAAAAATCCATCAACTTAATACACTATATAAACAAACTCAAGGGAAAAAGTCACATGGTCATCTCATTAAATGCTGAAAAAGCCTTTGACAAAATCCAATAGCTCTTCATGTTAAAAGTCTTGGAGAGATAAGGAATTCATGGCACATACCTAAATATAATAAAAACAATATATAGGAAACCAACATCCAACATCATATTAAGTGAGGAGAAACTAGAAGCAATCCCACTAAAACCAGGGACAAGAAAAGGTTACCTACTCTCTCCCTATCTATTTAGTATAGTACTTGAAGTTCTAGCTAGAGCAATTAGAGAACAGAAGAAGATCATGGAAATACAAATTGAAAAGGAAGAAGTGAAAGTATCACTATTTGTGGATGATATGATGTATGCCTAAGTGATCCCCAACATTCCACGAGAGAACTCCTACGTCTAATAAACAACATCAACAAAATTGTAGGATATAAAATTAACTCAAACAAAGTCAGTAGTCTTCCTTTCCACAAATGATAAACAGGCTGAGAAAGAAATTAGGGAAATAACACTCTTCACAATTGTCACAAATAGTATAAAAATATCTTGGTGTAACTCTACCCAAGGAAGTAAAAGATCTATATGACAAGAACTTCAAATTCCTGAAGAATGACATTGAAGATGACTTCAGAAGATGGAAAGATCTCCCATGCTCATGGATTGGTAGGATTAACATAGTGAAAATGGCCATCTTACCAAAAGCAATCTACGGGTTCAATGCAATCCCCATCAAAATTCCAACACAATTCTTCACAGACATGGAAAGAGCAATTCTCTACTTCATATGGAAAGACAAAAAATTCAGTACAGCCAAAACAATTCTTAACAATAAAAGCTCTTCTGGGGGAATGATCATCCCTGACCTCAAGCTGTATTACAAAGCAATAGTGATAAAGGCTGAATGGTATTGGTACAGAGACAGACAGGTCAATCAATGGAATAGAGTTGAAGACCCAGAAATAAACCCACACACCTATGGACACTTGATCTTTCACAAAGAAGCCAAAAACATACAGTGGAAGAAAGAAAACATCTTTTCCATAAATGGTGCTGGTCTAACTGGTGGTCTGCATGTAGAAGAATGAAAATGGATCCATATTTATCACCTTGCACAAAGCTTAAGTCCAAGTGGATCAAGGATCTCAACATAAAATCACTGATATATTAGATTCAGATACACTGAATCTATTAGACAAAAAAATGGGAAAGAGCTTCAAACATAGGGGGAAATTTCCTGAACACAACACCAATGGCTTAGGCTCTAAGATCAACAATAGATGAAAGGGACCTCATGAAACTGAAAAGCTTCTGTAAGGCAAAGAACACTCTCAATAGGACGAAACAACAGCCTACAGACTGGAAAAAAAAATCTCCACTAACCCTCCATCTTAAAGAGGGCTAATATCTAAAATATATAAAGAACTCAAGAAGTTAACCTCCAAAAAACCAAGTAACCCAATTAAAAAATGGGGTGTGGAGTTAAACAGAATTCACACAGAGGAATCTTGAATGGCTGAGAAGCATTTAAAGAAATGTTCAATATTCTTAGTTACAAGGGAAATGCAAATCAAAATGACCCTGAGGTTCCACCTTACACCATTCAGAATGGCTAAGATCAGAAACTCAGGTGACAGCATATGTTGGCAAGGATGTGGAGAAACAGAACACACCTCCATTGCTGAGGGATTGCAAACTGGTACAACCACTCTGGAAATCAATCTGGTGGTTCCTCAGAAAATTGGAAATAGTTCTACCTGAAGACCCAGCTATACCACTCCTGGGCATATACCCAAAAGATGCTCCACCATACCACAGGGACACGTGCTCCACTATGTTCACAGCAGCCTTATTTGAAATAGCCAGAAGCAGGAAACAACCCAGATGTCCCTCACCTGAAGAATGAATACAGAAATGTGGTTCATTTATACAGTGGAATACTATTCTGCAATTAAAAATGAGGACATCCTGGGTTTTGCAGGCAAGTGGATGGAACTAGAAAATATTATCCTGAGTGAGGTAAACCATACCCAAAAGGATATGCATGGTATATACTCACTAGTGGATATTAGCCAAAAACTAGAGAACACACAGGATAAAACTTACAAACTGTAAGAAGTTTAATAAGCAGGAAGGCCCAAACGAGGGTGCTTCAATCCCACTTAGAAGGGAGAACAAAATAATCATGAGAGGCAGAGGGAGGGAGGACTTGGGTGGAAGAGGGGAGGGGGAGGGGAAAAGGGGAACAGGATCAGATATAGTGGGGAAACAGGAGAGAAGCCCAGAGGGCCAGGAGAATGAATAGAAATATGCAGCCTCTGGGGGTGGGAGGTGGGGGGACCCTCTAGAAAGTCCCAGACACCTGGGAGGTGAGAGACTTTCAGGACTCAATGTAGGTGACCTTAGCCAAAATGCCAAATGGTGGGGAGAGAGAACTCAAAGAGTCCATCTCCAGTAGATGGACAGGGCCTCAAAGTGGAGGCACAAGGTTACTAACCCACAGTCAAAATTTCTGGCCCAGACTTATTTCTGTCTAAAAGAACTACAGGGACAAAAATGGAGAAGAGACTGAAGAAACGTGGTCCAGGGACAGGCCTACCTTGGGATCCATCTCATGGGGGTGGGGAGCACCAAGGCCTGGCATTATTACTTATGCTATGGTGTGTTTACAGACAGGAGCCTAGCATGGCTGTCCTCTGAGAGGTCCTACCAGCAGCTGGCTGCAGATTCTTAAACCCAACCACTGGACTGAAGTAGAGACCCCTATGGAGTACTGGGGGCGGGGATTGAAGAAGCTGAAAGGGAGGGCATGAAGGGGAGAGCGACCCCATAGGCGACCAGCACTCTCAACTAACCTGGACCCCAGGGAGCTCACAACAACTGAGCTACTAACCAGGCAGCATACACAGGCTGGTCTGAGGCCCCAGGCATATAGCAGAGGACTTCCTGATCTGGCCTCAGTGGGGGAAGATGTGCCTAATTCTGAGAGACTTGAGGCCCCAGGGAAGGGAAGATTCCCGGTGGTGGTGGGGAGCACCCTCTCAGAGGTAAGGGGGGCAGAATGAGATGAGGAACTGGGGGAGGGGGAACTTAGAGGGGGCAACAGCTGAAATGTACATAAATATTTTTTAAAAAAAATAAAGTTAAAAATACAAATATATTTCAAATTAAAAGCTACCTGGAGTTAGTTCTATGAGTTATTTTCCATTACAATGGGCAAGAAGATGATGCAATAAAGAGTTTTAAATTCATTTGATATATGAAGCCTAGTACTCAAATGCTTGAGTGTATTTAAAAAAAAATCAAAATCAGCAATTCAATGATTTTCTTTTTCCTCCTTATTAGAACAGTCAGGAATGAGCCTGTTAAGATAGATTTGTGTTGTTTTAGCTTGCTCTGCTGGTAATGTCTAAATGAATTAAGCAAGTCACGAATCATGGAAATATCCAGGGAACTTTAATCTCCTGTCAGAAGGAGTAGTTAATGGAGTCAAATATTACTAATTTTTTGTTTTAGCTTATCTTAGAATCTTGTGTTCTTAGCTGCATATTTGTGGGCTTGCATTCTAATCTTAAAATTACACTCTTAATATATTCACTTACTCTAAATTCTTTGATGACCCAAAGTACTACAAAATGAAGGCTAAAATAACCATTCTTGTTTGAGACATCTGTCCTCTCAATTTTAGCAAGTTAGATATGATAGGTTGTGATGTTAATGGCTTATTAATTCCGTATAAAATTCAAGTACACATTCAAGCATGAATGTACGCGTCTTTTGGGGGTTTGCTGTTTCTGGAAGCTCAGCCCCATGAGATGCCAGCTCTCTTCTGAGCCTCCCCAGTTGTTTTCTGAGTCTGTTCCTTCCCATCGAATCCAACCAGATTCCAGCTGTGCCTGCGTTTTCAGTTTTGATAAAGTTCAGCAAGTCCCAGATTTTCATTTGGAGATTATTCATTTCTGGTGTAATACAAAAATACGTCTATGTCACAACATGAGTCTCTGTCAAGACCAAGTGTGGGTGGAATGTGATTTTCTTGTGTTTTATGTAAAATTCTCTGAAATGTCCCATGACTAAGAAATTTATGTTAGTGCAGGATCCGGGAATGAGGTCAGCCTTTTCTGTCTGGCAAGAACTCTTGAGCTTCTGGAAACTTGTGTTACTACTGTCCCTTTTGGCTTCCTTTTTAAACTGACAGATTAAGCTCCACTGAGCGGTTCTTCTAAGAAAAAGAGAGGAAAGAAAATGTAGTTAGCAGCATCCTGTATCTATTTACTTGAAGGCTGCGATATTGAAGGAACATTCACTTTGACATTCATGTTGACAGAGACTCAAAATCCTTTGATGAACCAAAAGCTAAAATATCCACTCTCATTTAAGACATCTGTCCTCTAAATTTTAGCAAGTTAGATACAATAAGCTGTGATGTTCATGGCCTTATTAATTCCATATAAAATTCAAGTACACATAGACCAATAGACACATGTAGATATAATGTTTCAGACACTTAATGCTTCTAGAACGTATCATTGCCTGGGATGTAGGAAATAGTTTCTGACTTTTTCCATGATTTATGGAAAGTATCTGTAAAGGTTTTTGGGTCTAGTTTTTTTGTTTTGTTTTGTTTTCCTCTCCAGAGTACTTCATTAGCACTGGACTTCCCAGGCTGATAACTGTTTCTTCTTATAGACTTCTTTACTTTTGAAGGTGTATTTTTCTTTGGCCTGAAAATAGCTATCTCTGGCTTCCAAACCTGGAATTAAGAATATCAAATCTCATCTTTTACCTGCTTGCATTTCATTTTTATTTTGACCATGAGATGTTATGAAGAACCCATGAGTGTACTAATCCCATCAAGAAATTAAACATAACTAGCATTTCCTAGGTTCCTAGGTAACCCTCCTTTATTCAGTTCTCTCCCCCCAAGATAAATATTGTTCTGTTTTTAAATATTACACAGAGCCCCTCAGACATATGTACTATTTTGCATATTTAATACATATAAAATTTATTATAATCATGTGTCCTCTTGGGAGATTTACAACTGTAACACTATAATCATTTCTTGCCCCAAGGTACAGAAATGTGATGGAGATGTAAATGTTCTTTGTGAGGAGTCTCATTTTACAAAACCTCTAGAACCAGCAAGTTCTTGGTCAGCTAAACATTCACATGTAGAGATGCACATGGCCTTGCTTGAGCAATGTCACAATTGCAAAAAACAAAACAAAATATCTAAGTTATAGTCTTTACTGTGTAATGAAGGCAAAGCATACTTTGTAATCAAAGGTAAATCTCTAATGCCTTATCAATATTTAATATTATAGTGTTATGATGAGATCAAGTCCAAGACCTTGTGCAGGCTAGACAAGTTCCCTCTCAGTGAGCTATACCCCCAGCCCACTCTTTGTTAAAAGAGAAAATTAATATTATGATGTCATTTGTGTTTTAATATAATTTTCATTCTGCATAGTAAAATGGAATCGGTGGGAGCAGTGACCATCTCTGGGGTTAGGGGAGATATTGAATTGCTGCCATTAGTTTAACTTTTACCAGAAAAGTCTAACGTTAATTGATTATTTAGAAGTGCAAACAGGATTTAAGTTATACGGAAAAAGGTCAATGTAACATTTTCAGAGCAGGCTAATAATACTGTGGCTTGAAGCAAGAGATTAAAACCATCTTAGCAAATGACTAGCTTAAATAACTTCAAGGAGAATAAATAGGCTGGAGGACTAACTCAGTGTCTGTGCAAATACATACTCAATTCCCTTACGTCTGCAGCGTGTGCGTGTGTGTGTGTGTGTGTGTGTGTGTGTGTGTGTGTGTGTGTGTATGCCAGATGGGCACAGTCAAGCAAGGAAAGTCCCCATCAGCTGACCAGAATGTCAGGGCTCACCCAGAAGATAAAAATCAATGATCTTAGATTGACAAGAGCTGGAGGACTCATAAAATATGTGCATGATAAAACCACCCAGATGTCAAGATGCTGAAACTCTAGAAACAGAGGGAACTGATACAAAGAACTGGATGAAGCAAGAGAGCAATAAGGAGGCTGGTAACTTAATCAGCGCAGGTGCTGACAAAGAAGTCAGGAAAGCAGCACTAACCTGAGGTTAAAGTCCTCTAGATGAGTTCCGAGGAAAAGTAAGCCGCCAGCCAGGGAAGAGTACCAGAGGAGGCACGGCACGGGTATCCGTTAGAAAAAATGCAGCCGAATTTCAGGAATTTCTCCCCGGATGGAGGAGCACTGAGCCAGCTGCTTCCTGGTGGAGGAAAGCTCTTCTTCCCTAAAGACACTTGAGCTCTAGCCCGTTGCCTGCCCCATTCCCACGTGGCTTCAAGCGAAGCTTCCTAGTGAACAGACTACGCCTGGTTTGTTAGATCCCTACGATGAGCTCTGGCACTCATGGGAGAGAAAACTACATCAGCTGCCAGGAAAATGTAAAAGAAGGAGAAGCAGAAGAGAGGAGGGGGCAGTACAGGAGAGAGGAGTACAATGGCATAAATCAAGAACTTGAAGTTGGGTGTCAATATGAACACCCCTTCTTGAATCTGTGGCAATATGGATTACATACCCTAATTTCCCCTCTATATATTTTCTCTGTTTCCTGGAGAATTAACCTCTAGTTAGATTCAGACTAGCTCTGCTATTGGTTACTTTGGACTGTTTGGTAAATCTTCATTTCTAGATTACACTTTGGATCAATGATGTGAAAGCAGATTCTCATTTAGACCGTACTGACTTTCTCCACAGCAGGGCTTCCCATTTCCATGCCTGGAATACAAGTTCTGCTTTCAGAGACACCTCTGGTTGAGAAGGGCAGGGGGAACCTTTACGGTGGGCAGGTGACCTTTGAGATTGTGTGTCTTAATTAGGACTTTACTGCTGAGAAGAGACACCATGACCAAAGCAACTCTTATAAGGGCAACATTTAATTGGGTCTGGCTTACAGGTTCAGAGGTTGAGTCTATTATCATCAAGATGGGAGCATGGCAGCATCCAGACAGACATGGTGCAGGTAGAGGGGAGAGTTCTACATCTTCATCTGATGGCTGCTAGAAGCCTGGCCTCCAGACAGGTAGGAAGAAAGGTATTAAAGCCCTTGCCCACAGTGACACACCTACTCCAACAAGGCCACACTTCCTAATAGTGCCTCTCCCTGGGCCAAGCAGATACAAACCATCACTCTGTATGATCAAGCAAAGCAGACAAATCAACGAGAGTCAAACTCAGGTTCTGCCACATATAGCCATCGGAACGGTTACCAAACTGCACTGTGCCTCAGTTTACCTATCCCTAAAGTGAGAAGAGTAGTACTGACTGTGTAGGGTCATGTGGACTAAATAAATCAGTACATATCAAGATCTTAGAGACTGCTAAGATATTGTAGGAGTGAAAACACATTTTAGAATTTTTTCCAAGTGATTTTATGACACATTTTAATGGTTTGTTGAGGATTTTTATATTATTTATTGAAAACAAAGTTCTGAGATATTTTCCTGCTTGTCCTTTCAGAACTATAACTTATTTAAGAATTTACTTATCAATACACTGGAAAGATAGCTCAGTGCTTAAGAGTGCTTAGTGCCAAGTACCCACGTCGTAGCTCACAACTTCAGGTCTCCACTAGCCTTTGCCCATATGTGATACACAAAACCTCACCACGAGGCACACACTTAAAAGTAAATAGAATTTACTCAAGTATACCTTTTCTTAAGTGGTGCATAAGTCAACCCAACTCAGCTTTTTAAAGATGAAGAGAAGACTTTTTAAAAAGGTCTCTGGATAAATTTTCTCAAATATCAAATACAGGGCCTGGAGAGATGACTCAGCTAGTAAAGTGCTTGCCGTGCAAACATGAGGATCTCAGTTCATATCCCCAGTATCCATGCAAAAGCTGGGCATGGCCAGCATTGGGGAGACAGAGATAGGTGGATCCTTGGCACTTGCTGGGCAGCCAGTCCAGCTCACTGGGGAGTTCCAGGCTACTGATAGAACTTGTCTTAAAAAGTATAATAGAAAGCAGCTAAAGAAGACAGTGGGCGTTAGTTGTGCACTGCACACAGAGCTGAAGTTACAGGGCTGTTGTCTTTAGAGGCGCTGTGTCAGTGCTGGAGGAGACCGGGAGGCATTGACTTCCATTGTCACTGTGATGTTTCTGATTACTCAAGTACCTTAAGCTAAAGCCAGTCTGGTAGAAAATTCACAGCCAGAGACTTCCACCCTGTTTGGAAAGATCAAGGTAGTGTTTTGAAAGATAAAGTCTCTAAAACCATCTCCCAAGTCCCTAAAGCATAGAGAACTCCAGTGTGTTTTCAATATTTCTAATTAGATTTATCTATGCCCACGTATTCTTTTGAGGGTATTTCATTGAAGCATAATTTTAAGGGTCTAAGATGTGTGTGTGTGTGTGTGTGTGTGTGTGTGTGTGTGTGTGTGTGTGTGTGTGAAAGACAGAGAGAGAGAGAGAAAGAGAGAGAGAGAGAGAGAGAGAGAGAACACAAAAATGATACGCTATTTTGAAAGTTACAAAACACATATTCATATCTAGGGAGACATACTATCGAAATCGCCACTCTTTGTTCTAGGGGGAAACATTGTAACAACTCATTTCATTTGCATTGATGTAAGATGAACAAGTGTTGATTTTTGTGCAGAAATGGTGTAAGAAACCAATGGAGCTTGCGCTCTGAGCAGATGGCACATGGCTGTTTTTCCTTCAGGGCTAATATATTTGATGTGTTCTTGGGAAAGAAGTTAGTGGGGTTTCATGGGGGGGGGGCCAAGGAAACTGGGGAGGAATAAGAAGATCCCAACTCTTTGAGTTTCAGTGTCACTAAAGTGTTTCTGATTACTAAAGTGTCCTGGTGTGAGGTCAGCTGCCAGCAAGGACCACAGATTACTCTAATAGGAAGCCTGGCAGGGGAAAGGGGGAGTCTGGTGCCTGGCACTCGTCCCAGCGTTTGGACTGACTGGGGAATAAATGCATCTGGTCATCACTTATCTACAATGATCTAAGCATCACTTAGATGGGACAAGGCATGATTTCTGCCTTTGTCCATACTAAAATATCACTGTCACTGAAGAGATATAACTGAAAATCCCAGGTTTACCAGTGTGGCACAGTATAAACTGGACCAGGGAAGCGGGAGACTGCTGCTTTCTTCTTCGGTGTAGGAGGAAGTCACTCTCACAGCAGCAGAGGGAGTGGACAATTCAGGTGTTGGACCTGACATATAAAATGCTGGCTTCCTTTATTAAAGGCGGAAGAACACAACACTGTAAATATAAACTAATATGGTCCATCGGAGTCCCAAAGCTTCCGCTTGGGTGGTTCCGGGTCAGTGGGCCTCTGGTGGAAGGGATGCAGAAGTGGCTGCCTTCCAGAATGCCAGGTGAGGCAGATGTGGGGTGGGGTTTCCATGTGAGTGAATGGGATGTTTATTTCCTTTTACAGCAGGCTAGCGGGATGACAGCTGCCGAGAACCGCACAGTGAAGAGAATTCAATGGTACTCAGTCATGCTGTTTATTTATTATTATATTAGTTATTATCTTTCCTCTTGGCTGGTAATATAGGATACTCCTAACCATTATATTTCATAACTGTGTGTCAGAAGATCATGACCTACTTGACAAACAGTGGGAAGCATGAAACTGTCACGATAGCACTTTGCCATCCTAATTTTACTTCCATATTTTTTTAAACCCACCTTGGCCCAGATGTTGTAATGCCATTTGAATTTACCTCTTAATATACTTTCCAGTCACTGGCCTCTGACTTTGCTTTCCTAGGATACTGCAACAGTGGTAGGAGATTTCATTATGGTCTTTCCCTTCCAGAAGTGTCTCTGCAATACCAACAGGGGGAGCCCTTCCAAGATTTAGCTCTAGCCACGACCATTCTGTTACTTCTTCTTTTTTTTTTTTTTTTTTAATTTACATTCCAAATCATTTCCCCTTTCCCGTTTCCTCCCTCCCCGAAAGTCCCATAAGCTCCCTTCCCTCCCTCTTTTCTCCATTCAACCCCCTCTCGTTTCTCTGTCCTGGCGTTCCCCTACATCCAGTCTTTCCAGGACCAGGGGTCACTCCTTCCATCTTCTTAGAAATCTATTGATATGCCGATTGTGTCTAGGGTATTCCAAGATTCTGGGTCAATATCCCCTTATCAGTGACTGCATACCATGTGTGTTCTTTTGTGATTGGGTTACCTCACTAAGGATGATATTTTCAAGATCTGACCATTTGCCTAGGAATTTCGTGAATTCATTGTTTTTAATTGCAGAGTAGTATTCCATTGTGTAGATATACCACATCTTCTAACCTAGAATCTGGTCGGTGGAGAAACAGTCACTAGAGTTGGCGGCTTTACTTTCTTTTGATGCGTTCTTAATACTGACTGGAGGCAAGCCCAAGTTACAGGTGAAACTCCAGGACTACCAACTTTGCTACTCCTTGTGCATATTCTAAGGAGAAAACACCATTAGTCACCTCTTAATTCATTGCTTCCCTTTCTGGTATTCTAGTTTTACTCCTTTCTACTAACCTCACATCCTGTTTGAATAATAATAATATTTAGCTTCTTACAACTATTCTAAAAATATTGTCTTTAATAAGAAAAAAATTTGCATTAGAGATTAGCCATCTGTCATCCCATCTCGTTTTGAATAATCTGTATGTTCCAAAGAACTATGGGCAAATTTGAATGTAGTAAAAATGAAAGGCAGATCTTGACACAGAGCAGACTCTGCTTATAGCTGTCTTGAAGGAACAAATAAGAGGTGAACCGTTCCTCAGTTGTGAGTTTTTAAAATTCTGTCTGAAAATGGCAGAAGCTCGGCACAGAGGTCAGGTGACCTTAGTGCACTGTGGATGAGGAAACTTTCATTGCATGGTGGGCATCCTTATCGTCCAAGAGGCTAAGGGTGGAAGGACATCTGTGTGTATTGATGACTTCAGTTTACTTTTCAATAGAAAAATATTAGAACGAGGCTATGGGAAGCTGGTCATATACTGGGAATCTTGACTCTGGGTCATCGGAAGGCGGTGCTTCAGGAAGGCGGGTTCAAGCCTTCGTTTTTCTTATAACAAACACACCATACATCCGAAGCTTGTGCAGTACTGACAAGGACTCCAGCAAACCATCAGAAGAGAGTATTTGGAGGCTGTAGAGATGGCTCAGGAATTAAGAGCATTTGTTGCTCTTCCAGAGGACCCCAGTTCAGTTCCTAGCATCCATGTTGGTCAGTTCACAACCTCTGGTAACTCCAGCTCGATGGAATCTTCTGATCTCTGAAGGCACCTAAATACACATGAAAGATGCACACGCATTCAAACATTAAAAACAAGATAAATATTTAATATAAATATTTTGAAAGTATTGTGATTCTACCTCACATTCTGCAGAATATATTAAGTAGTGCTGAAAAGAATGCAAAACTCCTGCGGGACTCTTTTTTTTAATTAAAGATTTAATTATTATTTTTCAATAAGTATGTGTGGGAGGGTGTTGTGCACATGAGTAAAGATACCATGGAGGCCAGAAGAGGGCATTAGATCTCCTGGAGCTGGAGTTAGGGGAGACTGTGATTTGGCAAACATGGGTACTGGTAACCCAACTTGGGTCCTCCAGAAAAGTGGCAAACACTCTTCACTTCTGAACCATCTCTCTAGCATGACTTCTAGAGCTTTTATGAGAGAGAGAAAAAGAGAGAGAGAGAGAGAGAGAGAGAGAGAGAGAGAGAGAGAGAGAGAGAGAGAGAGAAACAACAATGTATGTGGAGGTTATGTATAAATTATACCAATGTCTTAATGTCACTTAAAATACAGTATTGTTAAATAAATACCTTGTAATCTCGTAGAATTAATAATTAATGGCATTGTCTTATTTTTAATACCAGAAAGGTCAGAGTTAGTATATAATCCAATTTTCGAGATTTATAAGGGAGAATGAAGCTAATTCTAGTTAGGAAACTCTTGGAGGGCTTCCTGGAAGAGGTAGCATGTAGTCTAATAGAAAAATCAAAAAGGACACTGCTGTTCTCAGGGTTTGTCCTCACTTGGCTGCTTTCATGCCATCTCAGTAACACCAGGTTTTAGTGTAGTCACCTCACGAGTCACAAGGACTTACCTTTAAAGAACCACATTGTTAATTCTAGAAAGGATCAATCTCGAATGCACAGCACCGTTTTCTATTTCCGCTTTCTAGACTGTACATTCTAGGCGTCAAGGCTCTTCATCTACATGTGAGTCACATCCCATTTTATTCTGGCACAGACACTACTTTGTGTATATGATGGGTAAAGTCCACTTCTGAGCTAGGGATGTTGCCCATAGTGAGCCCGAGTTAATTATCACGTCCTTGGGAAAAAGAAGATTTTTAATAATCATGAACGACCCACCTAAAAATAATTTTAGTATGTATGAAAATAAAAATTATGGTCATTTCTTTGTTTAGTCAGGATAGGAGAATATTAAAAGATGGCGTATTCTTTTAGGGAAAAGGCGGGTTTAGAGAGTAATTCTAAGAGCATTGCCGCGATGAGTTAATGTAAGTTCTATAACGCAGGTCTCTTGCTTAGGAGGAAAGTGATTTCAGTGTATTCGTCTTCCAAACTCCCAGTCAGCTTTATGTTGGGAAGCAGAACGCTGGCATGCAGTTCATCAGTGCTAGGTCTGTCTTGAGCAAGACTTGGAAGAGACCAGGAGCATCTCTGAGCTGAGACATGTGCTGAAGCCTGAGTCAGCTGATGAGTGGCTTACTTCTCGGAGGAGAAATGTACCTGATGACTGAATTCACATGACTGCCTTCCAGGGACCTGTCCTTTCAAGTGCCAGGAAGAGATGAATTAAGAACAACTTCTTAAAATACTAATGTTTACATATAAGTACATGTTCTATGTTTAGCATATCTCCACCCCGTGTTCCCACTGTGTGTTCCCACTGTGTATTCACACTGAGCGTTCCCACCCCTTTTCTTTTTTATTGCTCCACCCCTTCCTATGGCCCTTTTGTTCTCCCAGACAGTTTTACTTCTACATTACACATGATTTTATGCATCTATGTTAAATATAGGGACCACACATGAGAGATCACAACATCTTTCTGAGTCTGGCTTAAATCACTTAATGTGATCCTCTCCAATTGAATCCACTTTTCTTCAGGTGACCAACTTAGTTCTTCTTCACAGCTAGAAAAATTCATAACTACATAACACATCTTCTTTATCTATTCCATGTTGTTGAATACCTGCCCTGGTTTCATAACTTAGCCATTGTGAAGAGCTCTGCAACAAACACGGATGTTCAAGGATCTCAGTGACAAGCTTGCCTGGAGTCCTTTGGGAATGGCGTCTCAGGAGGGATATAGTTGAAGCTTCCATCCTGGCTCAGTTGATTTCCCTTCCCACCTGCAGGGTTATAGGGCTCTCCTCCGTTCACATCTTCAGCATTATCTGTTGTCATGTTTCTGACCTGAAATTTCAAATGGCTCCAGACACCTTCAGGTGATACTCACGTTAGGATTTCTGAGCGTAGGCTCTGGATGCCATCTCTTTTCATTTCCTGTTTCCCCTCAGCCATCGTGGGTTCTTCTTCTTTCAATTAGGGCTCACATCCTCTGCATGTCATCCTGAGACAACTCACAGGAAGCCTCTTCTGCTAATGTGGACATCTGGATGCAGTGTCTTGTCAAGGGCAGGCAGCTGGGTTCAGCCCTCAATGCTGGTAGGTAGTGGCTTTCCCAGACCAGCCAACTGAGGGCCAGAAAGAATTATTTCTCTATGTTACTTTATATAAAAAATGCTGTATTGTTTATTTTTGGAAAGTATTTCCCAAAAGAACCCAGAGAGTTTAAGTTTAAAACCTTAAATGCTTTTCCCCATCTGCAGAATTCCTCCTTATGAATCATAGCTATTCTTAGGCTTCTCTGTCCTTTCTGGATTTTACTGAACCACTCAGGAAGACTTAGTTTTCTGCTCAGCTCACTGTTACACTATTTTAAAGCAATGCTGATGGATTTTTGTCAAAATAAATTTCCACAAATGAAACAAATTTGAGTTTCATTAAAAACCGGAGGTGTGATTCTACAGCAAAAATATTTCTCAACTAATAACGATAACTTTTAAAAATCTTATGTGTTTGGGTGCTTTGTCTGCACGTATGTCTGTGCACCATATGTGTTTCCAGGGTCCACAGAGACCAAAAAAAAAAAAAAAAAGGCACCAGAGTCTTTCAAACTGGAGTTACACATGGTTGTAAGCTGCCATGTGGCTGCTGGGAATATAACCTCTGAAAGATCGGCCGGTGCTCTTAACCAGTAAGAGATCACTCCATGTCAGTGGTGATCAATTCTGATAAGGAAGAGTTAAAGTGACACCATTCCAGATTCATCTGCACTGAATCATTGCTCAGCCATTCCCTTGGGATGGAAGTGTAGGTTTGTCATTGTCGCTCCCCTGTTGGTCTCTTGATGTTCCCTCTACTCTCTGGTCACATACCGGTCAACGGATATCCAAAGATGGCTATGGCCCAGTCCTTCTGGATTTCAGTTCTTTGAATTTTAGTGAACTCTCAGTATTGTCTGGCATTTGTTTTGCTGGCTGCTTGGGCTGCTTCAACACATACCAGCTGTAATTTGTAACATTTACACATTTGTTTAATAGATATTTTATTGAGAACTGTAGCATGATGAACAACCATGTTCACTTCTTCACTTTCTTATATTAGTACTGAGTATATCTACACTATCCATAGGATGAAGGTGTTCTTTTCTTCTTTTTGACTTCAGGTTTAGCTGTGGAATTTGCTTTAGTCAGTGAGGTATTAATTGATGTGATGCACACACGGGCTGGATGTGGACTTTACTCCTGGCTTTATAATGAGAAAGGTGTGCTCAAGGTGGTGTGATATAGGAAGGATGAGAGGCACATGGTATGGAACTGGACCAAGCTGCATCTTAAAGCTAAGTCAGCAGAAATCCAGAGACTCCACCAGTGTATGAATGAGTTAGCAAGTATTTGCCTTTAAAACCCACTGAGTTTCAGGAAAACTGCCTGAAGAAAGCAGTACAGCTCAGACTCTCTTGCAGGCACTAGATGGCCTTTTATCTCCGTCCTTCTTAGACTTGAGGCTTCAGATGATAAAAACATAAATACATTCTGGTTTTCATGTGTAAAATTTATTTATTAAACTTATGCTGAATCCTACATCTGCATACAATAAGAAGAACCTCACATATCGTTGAAAGAATTTGATTAAATACAAAAGGGAGAGAGGAGGATCCAGCTAACTAATTATGCAGGAACTTAGAGATGCTATAAGTTCAGAGTAGCTATGAACGGACCCTGCAAGTGTCTAAAAGTTACTAATCAGACACAAAGGAAACCAATGCACAAATCAGGAGGGGGGGAATTATTTCTTACTACAATAGATGTTTCTTTCTAGCTACTATAATACCTATTACTATTTTATAGGAATTCCTATCTGATATCAGGTACTATGAAAACAGAATCAACACACATTCTCTTTAAGATAGAGTGAGGTGTATATATCCACAGCTAAAATAAGACAGCAGCTTATACTTCTCTTATAAGAAGTCTGAATTTTAAGCAGTGGTGTTATGAAGGACAAGCAGAAGCAGGCCTTCTTTCAACCTGACTGTTTTGGCATCTTGAGCAAGTCACCTCTATCTTTAAAGCTGCCTCACAACCCAAGTGCTGAATTTCCAGTCACTGGCTCCATATTCCAGGGGCATGAAGAAGGTAGGTCAAATATATACATATATACGCTTATAAGAATCTGTGACTGTACTCGTGCAGGTAGTCTAGACAGTTTGATATTTAAATGCATGTACATACTGCTGTACTAAACTAAATCACTGTGTTAAGGATAAATACAGAAGTAGACACCGAGGAGAGTAGCAATCTCTGTTCTGCTCTCTCATTCTAATGGTCTGTCACATCTCAGTGTTTTCAGGATCAGATGCTTTATACTAACATTGATTCATGCAGTACTTTTTCTCTGAAACCTCATGATTGATAGCATGCCTATTGACTTAAAAATATGGGAATTCTTTTCCTCTGTGAAAATCATGGCACAATGAAATTTGTAAATTATGGCAGAAGCTTAGACATTCTTCTTGCCTCGTAGTATCTTCAGGGTAGTAAAACAGTCATGTTTCGCTTAGTGACAAGGGCTCTAAGTAATTTGCTATTAGGTGATTTTGCCATTGTATTAACAGTGTAGATTATGCACATGCAAACCTAGACGGGTCAGCTTGCTGCCCTCCCTGGGTGCATGATATAGCCTACTGTTCCCTGGCTATAGACTTGTGAAGCACATGACTATAGAAAATACAGTAGAAATCAAAGCAGATGTGAACATTTCTGTATCTAAACATATCTAAAAACAGAAAAGGTAAGGGGGAAAAGAAAATACAAGAAGTTAAATGGTTCGTGGATATAGACACTCACCATGAGTGAGCTTGTGGGAGTGGATGTTGCTATGCCTGAGCCAGAGAGTACAGGAGTGAACGAAAATGAAAGTCTGTATGTTACTGTCCATTTCTGGAGACATTAAAAACACATTACACCCGGCCTACATTAAGTTTATTTAAAGTTTTTCTTCCAATAACAAATTAGCCCTAGCTTATGTTTTGTATGCTCTGGAGAATGATCTATGAGAAGTATGCATCTGGTTTTGAGTGGCTGAGTTTATCTAGTTGTACTGGCTGGTTTTGTGTTTCAACTTGACACAAGCTGGAGTTATCACAGAGAAAGGAGCCTCCCTTGAGGAAATGCCTCCATGAGATCCAGCTGTAAGGCATTTTCTCAATTAGTGATGGTGGGGGGGGGCTGGGAGGCACTGTGGGTGGTACCATCCTTGGGCTGGTAGTCCTGGGTTCTATAAGAAAGCAAGCTGAGCAAGGCAGAAGAAGCAAGCCAGTAAGAAACATCCCTCCATGGCTTCTGCATCAGCTCCTGCTTCCTGTCCTGCTTGAGTTCCAGTCCTGACTTCCTTTGGTGATCAACAGCAATGTGGAAATGTAAGCTCAATAAACACTTTCCTCCCCAACTTGTTTCTTGGTCATGATGTTTGTGCAGGACTAGAAACCCTAAGACACAAATCATAGCGAGCAAAGTAAAAGAAAAAAGAATTAATAGCAAGTGACAGATTGATAGGCAAATAGGCAGACAGACAGACAAGTAACAAAACTTCAACAAATACTGTCTTCACCATATCTAGCCAAAATTGACTGGGAAAGCCTTATTGAGACAGTCACTGAAGTCTCTTTAGTGAGGCTTCCAAGAAACAGGACGAATAACAGCAGAAAGTTAGCATCAGCAAATCAAGGGCTAATAAATGTCCATCAGAAACCACTGGGGAAGCTCCCCAAAGGCAGTAGCTAGAATTCTAGATGGAATGAGTCCCAGGCAGAGTGTCTTTTTGGGGGAGGCTTCCAAGTGAAACAACACATGGGCAACAGAGAGATGTCATCATCAGATCTGACCGTTGCTTCCAGTAGCAACCAACTGGAGAAACTGAAGCCATCACCTTGAGCTTCCTTTGAGGAAGGTTCTCTCAGCCCTCTCTAAAGATGAGCTTTCCTGGCTGAACTTCCAGCTTCTCTTTCCCACAGGAGGCGGCATTATCTCATGAACAAACAGTAGTAACAACCCTTGGAAATGGCTCACCTTCTAGCTGTTTTTACTCTGTGAATGTTTTGCTGAGTTAGGGACTCAGCCTAGTCCCAAGGGGCTGTAGAGAACACTTCCGAGACAAACATCAACTCTGAAATGAGGAGGGGCAAGCCCACTTCCAGAGTCGGATGCTCAAACAACATCCCACAATTTACCAAAATATCATACATTATTGCTTTGTAAGTTTTTCAGTTTATAAGCTTTTACATTTCTTTTGACCTTAAGCCCTTTAATCCTTAGCTTAAAGTAAAAAAAAAAAAAAAAAACAACAAAAAAACATTGCATGACTCTTTCTGTATTCTATAAGCTTTTCATATATTTAACTTTAATATTTATTTATCTATTTATTTCTTGGTTAAAAACAGAGACACAAACACATGCATTGCATTACACAGGCTCAGGATCTTCAACGTCACCATCTTCCACCTTCACCATTTTGCCACTGGGTGCCCTTCAGGGACAACAGACACACCCAAGGTTGACATCAGTTATTACAATGAGACCTTCTTTAGCACTTCAGAATGCCCCCTGAGGCTACTTTATAGTTTACCTCCCCCTCCACCCCGTTTATAAGTACTGGGGATACATTCTAAAAAAATCAACAGTGTAGTTAATACATACACTAGTTGATAGCCACTTACTGTCATCATCAGACATCGGACAGAAAGGCAGGTGAAGTAGTTCTTTACTAATGATGTCAGAGTAAGTTTCTTTACCCCAAACGGGGAGAATGCCTTGCTCTGTCAGTGAGATGGCCATGGAATCACAAAGAGATGAACCCCTTCCTAATCTTCTGGGAGCATCGCTGTGTGCGTGTGATCTGTCGTGGGCTATGTGATTGCGGTCTGTCTTTGGCTACGGCACAAGACTGTTTGAGTGTTCCAGAAAGGACCCTGGAGCTTTCCTTTTGTTCTTTGTCTTTTGGGAAGTTACTGAGGTGTGGAACCTTTGTGTGCTAGTTACTTTTATGTTGTGATAAAACACTACAATCAAGGCAACTTGTGGAAGACAGTGTTTAGCTTGCCAGATGACCATTTGAGAGGGTTTGCTTCTGTAATTGCAGGGCAGAGGCAGCAACCATGGCAGCGGGAGCAGGACACTGAGAGCTCGTATCTTAAGTGGCATGCATGATGCAGGGAGAGCCAGCTAGATGTGGTTAGAGTCTTTAAACTCTCAAAGCCCATAAACAGTGACACACTTCCTCCAGCAAGACCATACCTCCTAAACCTCCTCCAATCAACTGGGAACAAGTGTTCAGATACATGAGTCTCAGGTTGGGGGGGATACTACACTTTGATTATGGCAACAAGATAATTAATCTCATTATCTTCTTGAACTGTCTGCTGCTAAAGTTTCCCAGATAGTGAATTACATTGTTTATAAGAATTAGAAAGCTTGATTTCTGTGACTGCGTTCACCCATCACAAGCTGATATTAACTAGTTGAATTATCAAGGGTGGCCCTTTTCTGTCTGATTCTGGGTATGAGTGTGGTTTTTCAAAACTTCTAACATGAACAACATTCTTTAGCCCAAGAGAAGTTACCTATGTCCATAATTTAGGACAAATTAATTTCTGAAGAAATATAATTTATAGAGTCATAAATTTAGGGGTAAAGAGAAAATACAAAGATACACATGAAACTATGTACCCTCTTTGATATTAAATAAGATGTTGTGTCTTCTCCATGGACTCTGGTAGTAGTTTACCAGTAGACAAGAAGAGTCTGCTTAAGAGAACATGGAAAATGATCATAAACTAGGTGTGTGCCTCTCAACTTTGTTAAGCATGAGTGTGTGTGTGTGTGTTTGCTATTTGCTTTGTTAACTTTATACAGATTATTCAATCACTTTAATAGTTGCTTAGAGTTAATTAGTAAGAATTAATATGACAGGAATTGGAGAGAAGGCTCAGCGATTAAGAGCACTGACTGCTCTTCCAGAGGTCCTGAGTTCAATTCTCAGCCACTACATGGTGGTTCACAACCATCTGTAATGGGATCTGATGCCCTCTTCTGGTGTGTCTGAAGACAGCCATAGTGTACTCATAACATTAAATAATGAAATAAATCTAAAAATACAAAACAAGACAAACACACACACACAAAGAATTAATATGACAATCCTGATTTCTGCTGAGTGAAATCTGAAAAAGTGCATCTCAGAATCATTAAAATACAATTGTACTAAAGAAATGTATGTAAATGACCACTCATACTGAAAGTTATGAAATATACACTACAAAGCCTAGAGATACACGAATTTATAAACAAGGGGACTTGATTTGAATATTAGAGACTTTAAAGATGAAAAAACACAATTTTTACGTTTCATGCACACAGCATTTATGTGAATCAAAGGATTATACAGGAAGTTCTCAATCTTTATACTTAACAACAGATAATGGAGAAAATGAAAATAAATGTACTTAAAAGTATTAAGTTAACAAGCTGATATTTAACTGTTCTTTTCCCATTCTCAGAACTAGCTTAGAGAAGAGAAACCAACCTTCTATTCCCTTTGTCCTTGAACTTTCCAGACTTACCCTGTGATTTCTCAGAGTAGAGACAAATTTTCCAGTGACATCAGTAAGAACCTTGAACTTAAGTAATGAGCATCCCACAGTCCAGCACAGACAATGTTCAGAAGTAATCCACCAGTAGAGATGAGTGGGGCATGCTCTAGGGAATGTGAAGAATGAGTGTAAAGTAGGTGTGTGCCTCTCAATTTCAGTGAGTGCGAGAGTCAGCTGGAGCACTTACTGCTAAACATCACTCTCAGTTTCTGGCTCAGTAGCTCTAGAGTGGGGACCAAAATTTTCATTTTGTATAAGCTCTACCCTCAGCCTAGAGACTTTGACGTGGGTGGTCCATGATGTAGATAGAATGGAACTCATAGATACTTACATCCTGGGTTATATCAAATGCCTGCACCTTGCCAAGTGCACATTGGGATGCACCTCACGCCTGCCATAGAAGAATTTTCAGTCAAGCTTAACCAGTGCTGCTCAGACCTGTAAATTAATTATCTCACTAATATGCTCAGAAAAGAATAAATCTGCCTCTTGAGACTTAAGGGGTCTACCTGACTTTTAATATTGGCATGTTTTTCAGGTGCTAGCGTCGATCTATTCTCAAAAAAAAATGTTTTCAGTGTCATACTTATCAAAAGATGAGTATCTCCACCTAAGGCATTTTTCCTGTATTCTACAGTCATGGATGAGAATTGATGCTGATTGTACCTTCTAGAGATACTGAATGAAACATTTCTAAACTGGGTTGGAAATAATTCCTGCATGCCTCTCATACCCAGGCATTCTCATTTCTCTCGCTTACTATTTATTTTCTTGAGCATTCCACCTGCTAAACTTACATCTAATGCTTGTATATTGGCCCATGTCAACTCAAGCTTTAATCCTTTTAATGTTAAGGTCCCATCAGCTCAAAGCTACTTTGTATCAACAGATGTAACACATTCCCAGCCCTACTGGCATGATTTATGATTATGCACACTTGCACATATGCTTGCCGGACCTTTCCTACAGCAAGCACTTGATGGGGAGAAGGATTTTGGGTGGAGAGGACCAGACTGAACCCATCTGAAGTGCTCTGGGTACATGACTAGGAAAGGCTGGCTTGTGTGACAGTGTTAGTATCATAGTGTCAGACAGTATCAAGTGCTGCAATTGTGTTTTTTAGTAAAGAGAGATTCAAATGTAACATTGGGGATCAAACTCAAGTCACCAGGCTTGTCTGATAAGTGCCTTTACCCTCTGAGCCATCTTATTGGCAAGGACCAGTAAGGCTTCCAAATTCTTTAATACTTAAGCATTGAAGTGTTACAAAAATATGGGAATAAAATTAAAGAGATAGAAAGGGGAGGCATGAAAGGGAATGTGAATTATATGTAACAATACAAATGATTCTTTAGAGGGAAATGTAGACATAGACATTGTAAGAGGCTTCTAGTCAAATTGGTGGTGTAGAAAAAAATGGTCAGAACCACAAAACACTCTCAACAGAAAAGCTGACAAAACAGTAAATAAAAAAAAAAAAGAAAGAAAAGAAAAGAAAAAAGAAATGTATTATCTCAGCTGGAGAGACTAGAGAGTGAGGAGTTTATTTCCTGGGAATAGTTGTTTGAGAGAAGCTTAATAAAAGATATGTTTTCAGTGTTCAGAAGAGAAAGGGAACACCACACTGTTGTGTTTGTGCTGTGCGGAGTCACGTGTTGGCACATTACACAATCAAACTTGCATTTGTTTCATACACTAGATCCTGTCTGAAGCCTTTCCTAATGACTCTCCTCCCGAAGGTCACACAAGACTGTAGCAGGATTTTCAATACAGCTTTAATGCTGGACATTTTCAGCAATAGTCTTCTTTAGGGTATAAGCTACTCTGGAGGAAAATGAAGCAGTGTTTCATTCTTTTTAGTTGAGTGCTACAGAATGTGGTTTAAGAAAAGAGTATTTTATTTTATTTCCATGAATTATCATCTTCTTAAATCGGACACCTAACTGGTGACGTTTAAAAGGTCTTGCCATACTTTTTTAAGTATGTACTTGTCATTTCTTTCATTTGCTTAAGACTTCATCTCTTTTTAAAATCTAATCATATTCCACATGGTATCTAATATAAAATGACAGTGATCCCATTTTCAGTTGGCATTTGGAAACCTTCACCATAAAGATAGAGAATTCTTAATTACTATGTTACTTGGCAAAGGTAATTTTGTTCCAGTGAAAAGTCACCAGCACCTTGCTTCAAAATGCTTCTGCATCCCTTGCTGGTTCTCTAAAGTTGGTGTGTATTATGGTCAGAAAGCATTGGAGGGAAAAAAATCTATACAGACTTTCAATGGACTTTTATATACCAAAAAGTAATTTTTGAAATGAAGAGAATCAGAACAGTGGCATGTGTTTGCTTGCTTTTGTTTTACTGTTTGTTTTGCTTTGTTTGAAATTTTATTTTACTCAAGAGATGGAAGAAGGCAAATGATATCATCTAACCAGCAAAATGCTGGGCTGAGGCTCCCTGCCCGTTTTTGACCCCTCTGTGCTAAGTGTGAGCCTTCAGCTATTACATTTGAATCTCTCTTTATTAAAAAGCAAAACTACAGCACTTGACGATCGTCTCCAATACTGCCCTAGTCCCACCACTATTTAAGCCAGCCTTTGCTAGGCCTGTGTCCAGAGCACATTGGATGGGTTCAATCTGGTTCCTCCTCACCCAACATTTCTTTCTCCTGGCAAGCACGACTCCCTTGTAATAATAAAATTACTATTAATTTCTTTCTAGTTTTTTCTTCCCATATACATCCCTTTACTTCCAAGAAAGATCAGATTATCACTTTCTGATTATACACAATGTTCACTCACAAAGCAGAGGTAAGGCATGTCCCATGAACACGCGGTTCCCTCATGATGAATTTAGAAGCAAAGTTTGACTTCCTAGGATTGTGGTCTTTAGCTCAAGATTAATTGTTGGAGACTGAAAACATTTAATGTTCGTTAGAAAGCCCTCCTGACAGGCTCTGAGAAAAGGGGTCCCAACTCAAGGTTGGGAGAAGGCAAGAGTTAAATGGAAGGAAATCTTGTGGGGATTTGGAAACAAGGATGAAGAGCTGAAGATGAAAGGAAATTTGATTTTGCGCTGAGTTACAAGTTTTGCAAGAAATTAGAATGCAATTTTGTTCTGCTATAGCTAATGGATTCACTGCCTAAATTAGTGTTCTTTAGACCATTACTTTCTTTCCCTTTATTTTGCTATTATCTTTTAAGCTCACCAGTAAAAAGTATTTTTATACCGTGTCAGTTGTGAACACCCACCTTGAGTTCCATGTGGAATATCAGAGGCCTGTGCCAGCACGACAGTGCACATCAGCTGTGAAAAGATAATCTGAAAGGCAGGTCGCTGCTTCCATCTCTCCTCAGGTACAGGGCAGAAAGGGGATTGACTATCCCTGTGGTCATGCCTGGCGAACTCACATGCAAGGGCACCAACATCCTACATCTAGGGCACCTCAGACTCCCTTACCCTACTTCTGAGAGAAAGGTCATATTTAATCAGCACCCCAAAACAAAATTTTAACATCGCCCTGGAGTCATTTATTATCCTTGACTCTCACTCACTGGTAATGCCTCAGTGCAGGTTAGATAAACTTAGTTTCCAAGCTCAGCCAATCAGTGAGGTTGAAGTCTACTGGTAAGCCTTTGTCAGAACCCTCTGCCCTGCCGCTCAAAGCACATAGTCTGCCTATGGTTACCAAATAAGGATTTGATTTACCTGATTTTCCTGTAAGGACCTAAGCTCCCTGGGAGTCCCCTGTTTCCCTCAGACATAATAAGTTTTTGGAAAATCATAGCCGAGGTCTGGAAAGAAACTAGTTAACTGCGGGCTGGCGAGAAGGCTCAGCGGGTACAGGTGCTTGCTGAGAAATCCTGACCTTGTGATTTCTAACCCCCAAACTTGTGGTGGAAAGAATGCAATCTCTAAAATTGTCCTCTGACCTCCCCACATGTTTCATAGGCACCACACCACAGACAGACAGACAGACAGACAGACAGACAGACAGACAGACAGGCAGGCAGGCAGGCAGGCAGGCAGGCAGGCAGGCAGGCAGGCACGCACGCACGCACGCGCACACACACACACACACATACATACACACACACACACACACACACACACACACACACACACACTCTTGTTTACAACAATGTGATAAATGAAGAGAAAATTTAAATGGTAAATTGACCCCACACACTTGCTTCTACATTCTCCAGGGGAGTCCGAGAACAGTGAAGAACTGGACAGAGGGGTGGGAAGTGCAATCACTCTGGGACACAGGGAGAGGACAGGGAGGAGATAGAGGACTCTGGGAGACAGAAGTGGGTTACCCGAGTCCATAGCTTCTGTCAGTCATTGGTAATGGTGGGTGTGCATGCGTCTGTGGCAGAGGCAGGGTTAGATACTCATTACTCAGCTTAGGTCTGAGGATGTATACCTTGGAATTTAGAAGTGGGGCCCAGATGGGTCAAAACCAATGACCAGTTGAAGATTTGCTTTTAAAAACTTCTTTTTCCTTTTTTTCCCTTCTGAAACAATAGCTAATATTTCTGTTTGCTTTATGTTAAGGATTAAGTTCAAAAGGAACTTAAACCAAAAAGTTCTTGTTTTTGTTTGGGTATTTTTTTTTCATTCTTACTTAAATGAATAGCATATTTATAGTATTTAAATTTTCTATCTACGTCTTGATGTTTTACAAAAATGTTACTGATTATCACTTACTAATCTTGTAGCTGGTGACCTTGCTAAAGCATTGCTATCCAAATTCTAGTATCTCTACATTGGGAAGAATTCCTTCAGCTTTTCTACTATTATCTCTGAATAATAATAATAATTATAATAATTATTATTATTTACTTTCCAATCCTTAGAGATCCCACCTTCCTCCTTATACTTGACCATAATGGCTATATCAGGGGTTATTGCAATAACTTACCAATTTGCTATAAATACTTTTCACATATAATTTGGTCAAAGAAATTCTTATTAATAACTTCTTCCCTGAGAATTTGTCTCTAAAATGACTATCAAATGTTATCAACTGCTTCTATTCTGTAGCATACTGAAATTATGTTTCCTTCTTTCACATACTGATGTATGCCATATTTCTAACATTAAATTAATTTCTGTATCTAGAATAGACCCTACTTTGTGGTAGTCTACTACCTTTCTCCATATTGATGAGTTCAATTAGCTCTTGTTTTGGTATGGCTGTGTACATGTTTATGTTTGGCATATATGTATACAGGGTCAACATGTTTGTGTGTGCACATGTATGGGGAGGCTAGAGGTTGACTTTGGGTCACTTCCTCAGTTACTCACCACCTGAATCTTGCTCTACTGAACATGAAACTCACTGATTTAGCTGGCTTGACTGAACAGCAAGCCCCAGGAGGCCTCCTCACTGCATTCCCACCACTGAGATTACACGCAGGTGCCTACATGCACACCTCATTACATGGGTGTCTGAGACCAAGCTACAGTCCTTCTGACTGATCCACAGCACCTTCCTGACTGAGCAGTATCTCCAGACTCCTAATTTACCTTCTATCTATCTTTCTTTCTTTCTATCATCTATCTATCTATCTATCTATCTATCTATCTATCTATCTATCTATCTATCTATCTATCTATCTATCATCTATCTGTTTATGTTTGCCTTTGAAGTAATGATTGTGTTGGCTTTGTGCCTATCTTTTCCTCTTCTTGACTCTGACAGCAAATGAGCTTAGATAAACAATTCATCTGTCAGGGTTTTCTTTTCTGCTAGTGAAACTTCAGGTTTGGAGTTCGCTTTCTTGGTCTGTGTCTTGAACTCTTCTGGGAAGCCATCAGGTTCCATTGTCCCTGGAAGGTGAATTCTGAGGCACTACGCTTGCTGCTTCATGGCCAATTTTGAGTCCATTTGGAAAGGTTTAAATATTTTGTTCACTTCAGCAAACTTTCCAAATGAGTTAAAGTTACTTATCATTCATACATACATATGTGTGTGTGTGTGTGTGTATCTTATAAATCCCTTTGCCATTTTGATCTCTGCCCTCTTCTCAGCTGTGGCCTTTCCGTTCTTACCATATCTGGTTTTGCATTATCTTTGTTTTCTTACTCCATCTTACTTACCCTCAACCCCCAAAGCCATCAGTCTCATAGAATCACTGATGTTTTTGTCAATCCAAAAGTGTGTGTGGTTTTTTGTTTGTTTGTCTTTATTATTTCACTCATATATTTTCAGGATCTATGTTGCTCTTCTCTTTCTGGTGTTTGAGTTTTGCTGAGTTCTCATGTAAGTATTTTCTATTTTAAGCTTTTCTGCAGGTATTTGGCTGTCTACCAAAGAGGTAATAGTGTCTTGTCTTTATTAATATACAGTGACATCTACAGAGATACATAGAAGTCTGACTTCTGTTCCTGGTTGCTTATTTTCATATGTGTTAAGCAATTTTTTGCTGTCACTTCATACATTTATGAGAATTATTTCAAAGCCCATGTTTAAAGTGTATTTCTTCATGAACCACAGAACCTAGGCCATTACTAACTTGGGATCAGTTTAAACTCAGTTTCTGGGGTGTAGTGGTAGGGCACTTATCTGGCTTGTGCAAGGACTTGGGTACAATCCCAAGAACTATAAAAAGAAACAAACTAAAACAAAACTTCAATTTCTAATTTAGTATTTTCAGGCAATATGCATTTCAGTAGGAAGCCCATAGACACATAGCTTGGGTTTAACAGAGATTGAAGGAATTTTTCTTTACTTCATAGAGAAGGATGAGCGGGGTGTCTTTGCTTGTGTGGGTCACATTTGCTGTGGGGGTCCCCACTGGGGACAGCCAGCTTCTTGGAAAAGCCTACTTCAAGCAGAACTTGTTTCACCTATTCCAGATCCTACTTTCTTCTCTATTCTGATTCCTGGCCTTGACTTCTGCTCAAGCCTGAGGCCACAATCATTGGCAAGCGCCTCAGGAGAGCGCCAGCTCTAGGGTTCAGCCAATCTTCAGGAACTCACACTTCCTTATTGTGCCCCCAATGCCAGTCTCACTACTGGCTCAGCTACATCTTATAAAAGTATTTTGAAACCATTTTCTCCCTTTAAGATTTATGATTATTATTTTTAAGTGTATTTGTGTGTGTGTGTGTGTATGTGTGTGTGTGTGTGTGAATGCCACATATGTGCAGGTGCCTACAGAGGCCAGAAGAGGGTTTTGGATCCCCAAAGCTGGAGTTACAAGCAATAGTGACACACCTAATATGTTGAGAACAAACTTAGGTCATTTACAAAATCAAGAAGTGGTCATAACCACTGAGCAAAGCGTCTCTTAAGTCTATTTATTATCTTTCTTGTTTCTGATAGGACATCTAAGCATACATTGTCGAGCATACGTCTGGAAAATAACCAAGTTCATGACACTTCATAAAATATGCAGGTAAGATTGCCATAAATAGCAAATATACAATTAGAAATTCTAGAAGTGCAGTGACTTTTTTTTTAAATCTTGGTTTGATATCATACTTAAATTATCTCATCAAAGCCACAGAACATTTCTGTCCCCGTTCTTTGCCTTTTATGTCAACTTTAGTCCCAAGCTGTGTCTCTCCCCAGCATGGTCACAAAATGTCCCCAAACACCAAAACGAAGCAGTTATTCAAGTCCAAACAAGGTTCTTGTTTTAGTTACTTTACTGTCGCTATGATAAAATATCATGACCAAGGCAAGTTAAAAAAGAAAGCATTTAATTTGGGGCTTACAATTTAGAGGGTTAGAGTCTATGACTCTCATGCCAGGGGAGATAGCAGCAGGCAGGCAGTCCCCAGAATAGTAGCTGAGAGCTGACATCTTGAGACACAGTCAGGAGAATGGTGGACACTGGAAATGACCCAGTCTTTTTAAAACTCAAAGCCCACTGCCTGGAACATGTGGTCTCCAGCAAAGCTATACTTCCTCGTCCTTCCTAAACAGTTACGCCAAGGAACTGTATTAAAAATCATGAGCTCATGAGTCAAACTCTCATTCCAACTACCATGGTTTCCTGACTTCAAATTCTGCTTTGAAAATAAACTATCATTCAATTTGTCTTTCTCATGTTGATTAACTGGACATAGAGTTATCAGAAGAACAACATATAATTTTATGATATGATACTGAGAACAAAATACGGCCTGTTGGGAAATTAAATTTCTTCACTGTCTTGTGACTCGTTCTTCTAAATATAAAACTGAACTAAAGTTGACCGTGTTTCTATTTGGGAGCATCTGTTGTCCATTATGAAGTGGAATAAAGCTAAATTTTGACCACACTGAAGGAATTCAAGGCTGAATTCTGCATTATCTATTTTTCAGAGAAATATAGGCTGAAACACATGTGCAGGACAAAAGTAGTTTTCTAATTTCATATGAGAAGGACAGAACTTAAGAAGTTAGGTTTCCAGCTCATTATTTGTTGTCGAGATAATCTCACTGTGTGACCCAGGCCTGAGATGCTCTTGTCTTAGCTTCCCTGACATTTATGTTAAAGATGTGTGCCCAGCTTCTGTTAATCTTTCTATTTGGAATTGAACATATAGCCCAAAGTACATGCTTACATTGTGCAGGACACTTGAGATTTAGTTCTAATTAGCATAACTAAGGAATGTTTACAAGGCTAGAGAGAGATGGCTCAGTGGTTAACACACACACACACACACACACACACACACACACAAGCACATACACATAAATGAAAAAATATAAAGAATGTCCGGTTGTTTCTGGAAAGCCGAGAAGCGATGTCAGGTTGTTTCTGGAAGTTAAGTGTTCTGTGCTTGGGTTATGCACATAGTTTTGTACTTGTATCCTCAATGCCTTTGAATTTTGAACACCTGACTAAAGGCAAAAGTTGAGTGAGTTTCCATATGTTATGATTCATATATTCGGTTGGGATGTGAGAATGTGTGGCAACTTGGAACAGTCACTCTGAGAATCTTGAGGCATGGAATGGAGTGGCAGGAAATAGATCTTCACTCAGGGAGAATGTGAGGGCCTGTTCATCATTCTAGAGAGGAGAATGAAAGCACAGGACAGGGATAATCAGAACAGAGAAAAATCCTGGTGTCTACTTGCTTCCTTGAGTGTACAAAGTAGCTTGAGTTGTGGAGGCTTATTGCACACCTCTGTGACCATCCCCCACACTTAATCCCCAAGGAGCCTTCCCTTCAGACAGCCAGTAAACACTGTTTCTGTAGGGGGCAGTGCCTAGCTGGCAGAGAGTTGAAAAATAGGTCCTGGGTTCCTGTCTGGCTAATTATACAGCAGTATTTACAAGGGAGAGGTCCCTGATTCAGATCCCTGCAGCAACTGGTCTGGGCTCTCAAATGTGCGCTTTCATTACCCCTTTTTATCTTAGCATGAAGAGTTGGAACTGGCATTTATTAGTCATAAAGTTATTCATTCCATTTAAATCCAACTGCAGTGCGTTCAACTTCATAACCTCCTGTGGCAGTGGGCTTCACAGGTTAGCTAAATGTAGCACACAGTAATAGTTTCTTCCACTTGCTCTAAATTTATCAGCCATTAATTCCACCAGATGACATTTTATTCTTCAGTGACATTATGGAACATTCAGTTCTTTGGCTGAGAGCACAAACAAAGGCCTCCGTCAGGTTCTCAGATGCTAAATAATCTCCCCTTTCCCTATTAATTGTGTTAGCCCCATTTGATCAACGTGTAGGAAACCTGAAATCTAACTGTCTTTGGATTTGAATTTTACTCTTCTCTCCCAGTCTTTTGGAATCATTTCAAATGTGTATTTATTATTAGTTTTCAGATGCCCCAGTTGGCGTGGGTAGGATTGATTTTTGGGATCAGGGAGCCATGGCCCTCCTGAAAGGTATCAAGTATCTTATGAAGATGCCTCACAATAAATTGTTGGTGGCCATCGCTTCATCCATGGAACGAATAACAAGACACGTGATTTTAGAGCAATCGGGTTGCTTCTGCATCTGCCAACAGCTCCCTCCCTGACCAGTATTTCCACACATTCTGATTTATAAAATTTTTCCAAAGCATCTCAGTTCCTTTGATCACTGTTTCAGCTAAAACTACCTCAGAGGCAGGTGTGTAATTTAAGCTACTGTCAGCATGCTCGCCCTGGACATAGACTATGATGGTGTAGTATGTCTTTTTGTTCTTCTTTTTCTTTTAAATCTGTTTTATTTTTTTTTTTAAATCTTGTCCCAAAGAACCCTAATCTTCCAAGGTAGTATTTCAGGTATGGCAGAAGTATAAGGGATCAGTCGGGCTGGGTTGCAGTCAGCGGCTCTGCCATGACCTGCTAGAGATTCTTACTGCTCGAGATTGTTTGTGATGAGAAGCTTCTACATTATCGTGATTAGTTTTGCATCTCTATGTTAAGCATCCGGGCTAATAATGCCCATAGCATGAATTCAGGATGAGCCACTGATGAGTTTCTGTCGTTTACACTGAGTTAATTCCACATTCTCCCATGCAGCCACTGCCCCTGACATACACATGCTTTCTAGCAGTTCATTGCTTCCCCAACCACCAGTATAATTCTCGTTCATGCTCCGCTATCAAGAGGGGGGGAAAAAAGAAGACCGGAAATAGAGAGAAAGAAGAACAATTTAAATGCTTCCGCTGCTTCCTAAAATGCAGAATTGTTCTCCTGGGAGCTTTGGGATAGATTTTCTTGATAGGTGAAAAGTATGGGGTATACCATAGAATCAAGCACAGCAAGAGTCCTGGAGCAGGAGCTTTAAAAATATGTTAGCCAGTGGAAGTCACTTGTTACTAATAAACATAAAGGAATCATGCATTTGGGACTGATGAAGGTTGGGCATAAATTGGAGCAATTTACTTGTAATCCAAACAGAAAGTGAAGATATTAGAAGACTGGCGGAAACAAATACTTTAGCTTTAAAGGAATCGATGAACATTTAATTGCACAAAATTGAAAATTTCAGAAAAGCAAAATAGCAACAAAGCTAAAGATAAAATGTAACAAATAACTAAATATACTAAAGATAAAACATAACTATAAAATTTGTCTATGGGTTGATGTAGATGGGTATCCTGTTAAGTCAGATTTAAGCAACAGAAATCAACAGAAATCAACTGTAGCTAATTTGCACACAGAAACCCTTGTTAGAATTGTATAATATAGAATTAAAAATGAGTGGTATTAAAAATAGGTCTTGGTATGAATGAGAACCTGGAGACAGGTTCCTGGTCCTGTCAACTTGGAAAACTCTAATTTCTGGGAATACTTTCAGAAAACTTCAGGTATTGTGATGTGGCTTCTAAAATTTTTAAATTCTAGCTTAACTTTTCTGAAAATTCAAGTTCCAAGGATGGTCTACTTGGGCAGTGAATGCAGGCGTGTTCTATGTTTCTTCAGTTTAACCAGCCCTCAGAAGATGGCAATTCTAGAGGAATGGTTTGTACACTAGGCAAAGACTCTCTGAAGGCAAAATGAACAGATGTCTACCCCAAGTCTCATTTGTATTTAAAATAAGAAAGAGAGAAGAAAGGGCAGTCAATGAATTGAGAACTTAACTTGATGGTGCACAGGCAAGGCAATGCAAAGCAATGCAGACAAGGTGATATTCAAACTGGAGAAAAAAATGAAATTAACACCAAAGTGATGCATTCGAAAGGAAAGGACCTCTTAAGAACTGAAAGCATGACATTTTCAAGCATTAAACACAGAATTGCCATATGATCCACTTCTTGGTATTTACCCAACAGATCTGAAGGCAAAGGCTCAAACGTACACACTAGTGTTCATATCAGCATTGTTCACAATAACTATAAGGTGATGGAAAATATCCAAGGACAAAGGAGTGTGTGAAGGAAATATGTATATACACAATCTAGTTTATTCAGCCTCGGTAAGGAAGGAGACATTCACTGATGCCACGGCATGGATGAACCTTGCAAACATTTTACAGAAAGAAGTACTGTGTGATCTTATATGTGCAAATACTATATGATCCCATGTATGTTCTGTAGCTGGAATAGGTGTAAGATACAGATTGAGGAATAGAGATTGCCAAAGACTGAAAGACACAGAGGAGGAGTTATTGCTTAGTGAGCATGGAGTTTTTGTCTGAGATAAGTAATTTATAGAGAGAGGTAACAATGGCCATTTGTTCAAGGGTGTAGATGTGCTAAGGCCCTGAATTATATATTTAAAATGGCTAAAAGGATGCATTGTGTGTTATATACAGTTTACCATAATCTTTGGTAACATCATTTCTTAGGGGAAGGTTCTGTTAAGCACATTTATAAACTAAGGATAGCAATGTAAGTTGATGTATTTTAGGAAACAATGGGGTAAGTTTTATAAAATGTTCCAATTTTTTCTAATGTTTGACTTTTAACTCTTTTGTTTTTGTTTTTGTTTTTGTTTTTTTTTTTTTTTTCATTTTTCAACACAGGGTTTCTCTGTATAGCCCTAGCTGTCCTGGAACTCACTCTGTAGACCAGGATGGCTTTGAACTCACAAAGTTACTTTAATCCCAGTACTTCAGAGGCCTGCTCTGCTTTCAAATCCAGGATTAAAGTCATGCACTACTAGGGCCTGTAGACTTTTAACTTTTTAAATTAACTTGTATTGTTACATTTTGCCTGGATCATAAAAGTGGTAACATTTAGTACTAGACTAAGTTAAATGTACTAACCCTCTAAAATATCTAACAAAAGAGATAAAATCTTAAATATTTATAGTAGAAATTATAAGAAATATTTGGGGGAGGGACATGAAGAACGTGGGGACTTTTATAATGTGGTTTACACAACAAAGAGCACATTTTATGGAGCAATGGGAAGGAAAAGTAAATTGTGAAATCAAGTAGGAAAGAGTTTTAGAGATAATATTGGCACAAAAGGAGACAGGAAAATAAAAAAGAGGAAAATTTCAAAAAAGTTGAAGTACAAAAGTCTCCAAAGAAGATAACTTCCCATTAGAAGACAGAAATGAGCATAAGTGTTCCAAAAAGCCTTAGCCCATGGAGCCGTGTATAGGAGCACTGTAAGTTACACAGGACACCAAGGAGTACTGCTTTTAAGTCATTAGAGACCTAAAACAGTGGGAAAAATATGTAATACAACCTTCTTCCCTCTCTACCTCCCTCTCCTCTCCCTCTCTCTCAGTGCTGTGCTTGGATACAAGATACCTCACATGCAAAGCAAGCTCTGGAACCACTGTGTGGAACTAATTTCAAAGGGAAAATGAAAGTTGAAAACAAAAGTATGAACCTTACACCCTGAAAGTCAAAGTTTTGGGTACAGTTCGTTGACTTCAGGCCTGTTTGTTTGTTTGATTTGATTTGATTTGACTTGTTGTTTCGCTTTTTAAGACAGGGTTTTTCTGTAGCTTTGGTTATCCCACACCTAGTTCTGTAGACCAGGCCGGACTCGAACTCAAAGATCTGCCTGCCTCTGACTCCCGAGTGCTGGGATTTAAAGGTATGTACCGGAACCATCACTACCATCACCACCACCAGCTATTTGATTTCTTTCCCAGATACAAATACTATATTCCTTCAGAAGGAATCCTAGTTATCACATGGCAAGATTTCTCTTTCTACTTGAGCATGGCGACATCTTGGCATGATAAAGAAGCTTAGAGCCTTCTGTGAGGACTTCCTGGCTCTGTGGTGGCATCAAGGGACCCTGCTGTAGCTCTCACCCATGCCAATACTTCCATTGACTAGTGCCTTGACCAAGTCTGCTTTCTGCCATCATCTTCAGGGAGCTTGGACCCATTCATCTGCATCTTTGCTATGGAAGGCTGTCTATATGTTGGGTCCTTGGCAATATTATTTAATGCAGACTCTACATAAGGATACAGTTGCTTAAGACATAGTGCTCCTCCTTGGAGCCTTTAATGTAGCCCAGTACTGCATCACACCCCATGAAAGACACAACACATGACATCAGTATGCCACTCCTGATAGAAGAAGAATTCCATACAGACAGTGCCTGTCTTCGTCCAGGAGTCAGGGGAAAAGGCAAAACAGCGGAGTTTTCAAGTGACCTCCAGATCCTGCGGCTTCAATCAAGACGGTGGGGAAAAAAACTAGTTAAAAAAATAGAAGACATAGGTGTTAGCATATTTCATAGTGTGTGGGTGTTTTGGGAGCACACAGAGGTTTGCCAGCCACTTCCAGGTAGTGGGGGAATTGTGCCAGAAAACAGTGAAAATCGAGACAGGAAGAAGGACAATGTGTTCTGGAACCCTCCATAGAGGCAGACCTTTCAAATCACACTGGGAACTAATATAAAAAGATGCCTTGGCAGGAAGCAATGACGCCCAATAAACTTGGACTGCATAAGGAGATGAAAATAACAGTGACATTTAGCCTTATGCCACTACTAATATGGAATAAGGGGTTTGTGGAAAGAAGAATCTGGACTGTGCTATCATTCATTCAGATGACATGTTTAATGGTGTATCCTGTACTTAAATAGGGCATCTTTAAAGGTTTCTCTAGGCGCCACTCAATTCACACGATTCAGTTAGAAGTAAAACCCCATGGTAACTAACACTTAGAATTTTTCTTTGTTTGTCTCATGCAGAAAACTTTAAACATTATCTCCCTTTTTAATCTTACAGCTCAGCCCCCCAAATAGTACTGGGTGTCTGGTAGAAATTATTTAATTATCTTCTCTTTGTAGCAGCACAGCTGAAAAATAGTGAAGATGTAAGTATGAATCTATCTATGACTGACAGGGTCCACGTGGAAGCTGTTTGGGTGGATCCATGGCCCCCTGCCCTTCCCAGATGTGGAGTGGCTGCCTTTGCTCTCTCCAGCTGCCATTACTCTAAAGACTGTTTATAGAGTTGTCTGGTGATTTCCTTAGCTTTTCTAATTTCCTCCGACCCAGAATTAAAGATCTAAATCTATATAAATGTATCCTTTTTGTTGCCCACTTTTGTTAAACGCTATGAAGCAGGAAAAGGAGAAGACACCAGTACTGGAGGCTTCCCAGGACTGCAAAGCCTTTGTGGTACTGATACTTGGTTTGCCCTGCACTGTGAAAGGACTGGAACCTTTCCCAGAGTTCTTTGGGACTTCCATTCATATCACCCCGTGAAGTCCCCACTGAAGTATTCATCCCGGCTGGCATTGATGTCCCCTCTCACTCTCTCCAGATTCACACACACACGCACGCACGCACGCACGCACGCACGCACACGCGCAGCGAATCAGGCCCTGCTGGATGTTGAGCACCTGTCTTTTGCAGTGCTGTGAACGTTTCTAATCATACTGATGACGCTGATTGCACCTCTCCGGGGACGCTCTCTGTTCATTACAGTGGGCCTTTCCACTGTTCTGATCTCATCTTTCAACCACGCAGCCTCCACGGGTTCTCTTGTTCCTACATTATTGACTCTGTCGCTGTTCCTAGGTTTCCTCTCTTAATCATACAAACAGCTTCTCAAGTGCCATTCTGGGGCCATAAGGAAGACAAGTGTCAAATACGCCTGCAGTTCTCACCTAGATTTCCTGCAACTCCATCTTCAATTACCACCTTGCCTGGTGGCTTATCATTCCGTTTCTGCACACTGTACACAGTCTTAGCTCATACAGAATGGAATCGGTCATGTGGTAGGACTATTAATACTTCTTTTGTCATCTATTAATTGAAAACCTCATACCTGTTTCCCTGGAGTCCCTGCCCAGAGTTCCATTCAAGGGGGTAGGAGGAGAGTATGCACCGCAGGGTGGGCCCTGTTTTCCAGGGCCATTACTCATGATTATCAAGACCCCTGTGGTTTTCCTGTTTACTTCACACGTGCCCTCAAGTTCCTGAGGGAATTATACCACATATACAGGGCAAAAACGTCAAATGGCGTGCTGGGACCCAGTTAGGAAAGAAATAGACAAGGTACATCTTCTTCCCAAAGGGCAACAGATGATTTTAGTAAGTAGTAATAATTCAGGATTTAGTAGGTGGTAGTAATCTGTATTCCAGCACGGCAGCTACTCTTGTCCCAGCACGGCAGCTGTCCCCTCCTCCTCCCTTTCTCCCTTGCCTGGGAATCCTAAAGTCTCTCCTCTGCCTCCCTGCCCAGCCACTGTCCACCAGCAACTTTATTCACCAATGAAGACCAACTGGGGGCAGGGTCCCTCAGTGTCTTATGTGCATATATGTGGATTCCCATGTAATTTTGGGACCAAATTAACATAAGTAGCATCAGACCAAATGCACAACATTATGGTTCCCCTCTGCTGTCATTAACTAACTTAACGGACAGCTTCGGTTTACTGCGCTAATCCAATGAATATTTTCCTTTTTCAACACAATTCACTATCTATAAACAAATTTATTAAATATTTAAACACTTAAATCTCTGTATTTGTATTTAGTAAAATTTAATATAAAATTACGTTGAAAAATTTTTATTTTGGAAAGCACAATTGTTGCTAACTATAGAGTTAAGTAATGCTAAGTGTGTTCATATATTACACAGCCAAAGTCCAGAATGTTTTTACCTTGTTAAGATAAATATCTCTATCTTTTTCTCCTTTCTTCCTGTTTTTAAGATTTATTTGAGCCAGTCCCACAATATCCAGAGGAAGCTCCACTCTCAGGCGCTTATACATGCCCAGGATCCCGGGATCCCAGGATCACAGGAGCTTGGTCACACCAGGATCTCAGGATCATAGGATCACAGAGATAGCTTGACTCTGAGGAGTTCTGACACCACCAGGATCAAAGAAATGACAGGCTCCAGTCAGATACAGTGAGGGCCGGTAGCACTAGAGATCACCAGATGGTGGGAGGCAAGCATAAGAACATAAGCAACAGAAACCAAGGTTACTTGGAATCACCAGAACCCAGTTATCCCACCATAGCAAGTCCTGGATACACCATCACCCTGGAAAAGCAAGATTCAGATCTAAACATCACTTCTCATGATGAAGATAGAGGACTTTAAGGACATAAATAACTCCCTTGAAGAAATACAGGAGAACACAGGTAAACAGACAGAAGCCCTTAAAGAGGAAACACGAAAATCTCTTAACAAATTAAGGAAAACACAATCAAACAGGCAAAGGAAATGAACAAAACCATCCAAGACCTAAATGGAACTAGAAACAATAAAGAAATCACAAAGTGAGACAACCTTAAAGCTAGAAAACCTAGGAAAGAGATCAGGAGTCATAGATGCAAGCATCAACAACAGAATACAAGAAATAGAAGAGGAAATCTCAGGTGCAGAAGATACCATAGAAAACATTGACACAACAGTCAATGAAAATGCAAAAACAAAAAAGCTCCTAACCCAAAACATCCAGGAAATCCAGGACACAATGAGAAGACCAAACCTAAGGATAATGGGTATAGAAGAGAGTGAAGATTCCCAACTTAAAGGGCCAGTAAATATCTTCAACAAAATTATAAATGAAAACTTCTGTAACCTAAAGAAAGATATGCCCATGATCTTACAAGAAGCCTACAGAACTCCAAATAGACTGGACCAGAACAGAAATTCCTCCTGTCACATAATAAATCACCAAATGCACTAAACAAAGAAAGAATATTAACAGCAGTAAGGGAAAAAGGTAAAGTAACATATAAAGGTAGGCCTATCAGTATTACACCAGACTTCTCACCAGAGACTGTGAAAGCTAAAAGATATTGGGCAGATGTCATACAGACCCAAGAGAACACAAAAGCCAGCCCAGGCTACTATACCCAGCAAAACTCTCAATTACCATAGACGAGAAAACAAGATATTCAAATTTACAAAACCAAATTTACACATTATCTTTCCACAAATCCAGCCCTAAAAAAGATAATAGATAGAAAACACCAACACAAAGAAGGGAAACTACACCCTAGAAAAAGCAAGAAAGTAATCTTTAAACAAATCCACACAAACATAATTCCACCTCTAACAACAAAAAGAACAGGAAGTAACAATCACTTTTCCTTAATGTCTCTTAATATGAAAATTAATATTATGAACATATCCTAGTTGATTGAAATTCAAAAATATAAGGAATTAGAAATTTGTTGATTGTCACCCAGTGGTCTCTCTAATTTGGTAATTGGAGAAATATGTCCAATATTGTACAATCCATATACACTTTATGCTTATTTGTACGTGACAGTGTCTTGCAGTGTATCACAATATGGTCTTAAAATCATGCTTCTTCTATCTCAGCCTCTCTATAAGTAAGATTGTTTATTTGATGTGTTTACACTATACTATGGTTTTCAGAACCACTTACATATTTCAAAGTTATATAGCCAAAAGAAATGTAGACAATTAATTTGGGAGGTGGCTTATGAAAGAACAAAAAAGAGTGAGACTGAATGTTTTGCTTGATATTTATATAATTATTGTATCAATTTTGAAGAAGATGACCTTATAAGTTACTCTTTTTCTAAGATGAATGCTTTTCAAAATCATCACAGCCAGTGAATCAGAATCTTACCCTCACCTAATGTCTGTGCCACCCTCCAAGCAGAACCATTGTTCATTGAAAGAATTGGTGAATGACTTCATGGATAGACCATCTTAATGCACACACCATTTCTTAAATGAATGTAACCTGTTCCCTGTGGACTGAGAATGATGACAGTCACTCAAGTCAAATAGCTTTGATTATAGTAGGAAGTCTGTATCCAAATAATTGTGCCTACAATTCATTCCTTGGCACAGCAGAACTGTCAACTCTTAGCTTAGCTACTGTGGAGGTAAAATCCTTCGGTGATGTGAGGGACTTTGAAGTGTAGCCTTATTACAATGAACTCCAATGTCTAAAAGTTGCTCTTATTTTGGGTTTCTACCACAGTAAGAGCCAAGATTTTAAGCTCTACTAAAAACAAAACAAAACAAACAAACAAGACTTTATCTTTTTATGTTCATTTAATAACATGTCCATCATTTTTATGATTGGTATAAAAGTATATATTGTGTTGAATATAATAAAAAATAAAAATAAAAATTCTAATAAGAAAGATTTATTTGTCTATTTGTTTTATGTAAGTACACTGTTGCTGTTTTCAGACACACTAGAAGAGGGCATTAGATTCTATTACAGATGGTTGTGAGCCACCATGTGGTTTCTTGGAATTGAACTCAGGACCTTCAGAAGAGCAGTGAGTGTTCTTAACCACTGAACCATCTCTCTAGAACTTAACCCTATCTTTTTAAGGAGTGGCTCCTCATTCCCTGCCTCTTTCCAAGGACAGACAGGCCCTGGAATCCATCATTCTACCTTCCATTTCTCTGTGTATGAGTACTCTAAGTATCCCATGTAAGGAAAGTCATATGGTTCCGATAATTAATTTTGATAAACTGTGAGGAATTTGATGTATAAGAAGTCATATCTTATAAGCTTGTGCTAGCCTAAGCCATGAGAACCATTCAGCAGAGCTATGTTGATATATCACATATCACATGTGTAAAACAGGAATTTATTTAGATTGCACCTGTTTACTTTTGAACTGAAGGTTTTTCAAAGGGAAGGTTGGATGAAATCTGAAAGGCTCTAATGAGGAAAAGAAAGGGGGTAGCAGTTTTGTTTGTGGCAATACAGTAAAGCATAACTTCTAAAAGTTGCTTAGTGGGGGGGGGTAGTTTTGTGGTCCTAAAAGTTCTGGAAAACTGCATAATACAGTTCTCAAACTCATTCATATTGCATATTAACACATTCAAGTTCTACACGCTGTCTTTTTTTTTCCTGTTTGATCCAGACATTTTTCAACTTTTGTTGACTAAAGAATCTTTTTTTTTTCCTTTCCACAAAACCTAAGAACACTGTGGAGGAAAACATATGGAGTCTAAATTATGACATAGCTTAGTTATCTCTTGGTCTTCAAAGGACTTTTAAATCTGAGTCTTGGTTAACTCCCTACACCTCCTTCATTCGACATTTTTTGTGTATATAATATACTTGTAATAATGTACATATATATGAAATTCACATATTGAATAGAGATGGCTGTCCCTCAGAAAGTGCTGTAAATGCTAAGTTTAAACTTTCATTTGAAAAGAATTGTAAAGCACTTCGGACAATACAGATTGCATTTAGGTTGGGGTTTGAAACCGCTGCATAATTTATGACTCTTCAGGCTAAATAGAAACTGCTTGGCTATAACACTTATCCCCTTCTTGCATGATAAGAGGAACCGACAACTCGGCTGCAAACGGCTTTCAAAGCCCCGGAAGAAGATGGGTGACGACAGGTAAATGAGAACATGTCTGAGCACGCGCCACGCCGCATTACTGTTGGATCGGAACACAGTCTGTGTGGGTGTGTACCATGTTTAGAGATGAACAGAGGTTCTAGAAGACTCTGCACAGAGAACAACATGGATCACCATCACGATACAAAAACCTCTGAGATCACTTGCGGGAGCTAAGTGGTAGGAGCCGGGGTAATAACTAGGAAATGACTGCTTTTCCACTGGAGACGTTTTCTTAATTATTTCCTGGCTCTACAGGCAATTTTAACACCTTGTGAGGCTGTCATTATGATCCACTTACAACAATGGCAATTTCCCTCTGCACTTTTGACAATACACAAATTAACTCCTTCCTTATGATATATGTTTTCCACAATTATTACCAAGCATTTCTCTGCCTGTCTTAGCTTGTTCTATGAATGTTATGCTCTCTGAAGGCAGCAACGACTTAAATCTATTCAATATGCCTTTTACGACCCCATCCAGTACTTTTTTATGTTCTTATTATTGGATATTTTCTTTATTTGCATTTCAAATCTTATCCCCTTTCCTGGTCCCCCCCTTTCCGAAACCCCTATCCTATCTGCCCTCCCCCTGCTTCTATGAGGGTGTTCCTCCACCAACACCACTCACACCTCCCTGCCCTCAATTCCCCTACTCTGGGACATCTAACAAGCCTTCATAGGACCAAGGACCTTTCCTCCCATTGATGCCTGACAAGGCAATCCTCTACTACATATGCAGCTGGAGTCATGTGTACTCATTCGTTGATGGCTTAGTCCCTGGGAGCTCTTGGGGGGGTCATATTGGTTGATATTGTTGTTCTTCCTATGAGGTGGCAAACCCCTTCAGCTCCTTCAGTCCTTTCTCTAACTCCTCCTCTGGGGACACCGTGCTCAGTTCAATGGTTGGCTGTGAGCATCTGCCTCTGTATTTGCAAGGCTCTGGCAGGGCCTCTCAGGAGACAGCCATATCAGGCTCCTTTCAGCAAGCATTTCTTGGCATCCACAATACTGTCATGGTTTGCTGACTGTATATGGAATGAATTCCCAGGTGGAACGGTCTCTGGATGTCCTTTCCTTCAGTCTCTGCTCCACACTTTATCACCATATTTACTCCTGTGAGTATTTTGTTCCCCTTCTCAGAAGAACCAAATCACCCACACTTTGGTCTTCATTCTTCTTGAGCTTCATGTGGTCTGTGAATTGTCTTGGGTATTCAGAGCTTTGGGGCAAATATTCACTTATCAGTGAATGCATACCATGTGTATTCTTTTGTGATTGGGTTACCTCACTCAAGATGATGTTTTCTAGTTCCATCCATTTGCCTAAGAATTTCATGAATTCGTCATTTATAGTAGCTGAATAGTACTCCCTTGTGTAAATATACCACATTTTCTATATCCATTCCCCTGTTGAAAGACATTCCACCTTCTGGCTATTATAAATAAATCTTCTATGAACATAGTGGAACATGTGTCCTTATTACATGTTGGAGCATCTTCTGGTCCTCAGGTAGTACTATGTCCAGTTTTCTGAGGAACTGCCAAACTGATTTCCAGAGTGATTATACCAGCTTGCAATACCACCAGCAATGGAGGAGTGTTCTTCTTTCTCCACATCCTCACTAGCATCTGATGTCCTCTGAGTTTTTTATTTTAGCCATTCTGACTGGTGTGAGGTGGGATCTCAGGGTTGTTTTGATTTGCATTTACCTGATAACTAAGAATGCTGAACATTTCTTTAGGTGCTTCTAGGCCATTCAATATTCCTCAGTTGAATTTTCTGTTTAGCTCTGTACCCCATTTTTAATAGGGTTATTTGATTCTATGGGGTCTAACTTCTTGAGTTCTTTGTATATATTGGATATAAGCTCTCTATAAAATGTAGGATTGGTAAAAATCTTTTCCTAATCTGTTGGTTGCTGTTTTGTCCTATTGACAGTGTCCTTTGCCCTACAGAAGCTTTGCAGTTTTATGAGGTCCCATTTGCTGATTCTTGATCTTAGAGCATATGCCATTGGTGTTTTTCCCCCTGTGCTCATGTGTTTGAGGCTCTTCCCCATTTTCTCCTCTATAAGTTTCAGTGTATCTGGCTTTATGTGGAGATCCTTGATCCACTTGAACTTGAGTTTTGTACAGGGAGATAAGAATGGATTGATTTGCATTTTTCTACATGCTGACTGCCAGTTGAACCAGCACCATTTCTTAAAAATACTGTCTTTTCCTCACTGGATGGTTTTAGCTCCTTTGTCAAAGATCAAGTGACCACAGGTTTGTGGGTTCCTTTTTGGGTCATCAATTCTATTCCATTGATCTTCCTGCCTCTCTCTGTACCAATACCACAGTTTTTATTACTATTGCTCTTTAATACAACTTGATATCAGGGATGGTGATTCCACCAGAAGTTTTTTATTGTTGAGAATAGTTTTCCCTATCCTGGATTTTTTTGTTATTCCAAAAGAATTTGGAAATTGTTCTTTCTAACTCTATGAAGAATTGATTTGGAATTTTTATGGGTATTGCATTGAATCTGTAGATTGTTTTTGGCAAGATGGCCATTTTTTACTATATTAATCATGCCAATCCATGAGCATGGGAGATCTTTCCATCTTTGAGATCTTCTTCAGTCTTTCTTCAGAGACTTGAAGTTCTTGTCATACATATCTTACACTTGCTTGGTTAGAGTCACAACAAGGTATGTAATATTATTTGTGACTATTGCTAAGGGTGTTGTTTCCTTAATTTCTTTCTCAGCCTGTTTATTCTTTGAGTAGAGGAAGTTTACTGATTTGTTTGAGTTAATTTTATATCCAGCCACTTTGCTGAAGTTGTTTATCAGTTTTAGGAGTTTTCTGGTGGAATTTTTGGGGTCACATAAGTATATTATCATATCATCTGCAAATAGTGATAATTTGACTTCTTCCTTCCAATTTGTATCCCTTTGACCTCCTTTTGTTGTCTAATTGCTCTAGCTAGAACTTCAAGTACTATATTGAATAGATAGGGAGAGAGTGGGCAGCCTGTCTAGTCCCTGATTTTAGTGGGATTGCTTCAAGTTTCTCTCCGTTTAGTTTGATGTTGGCTACTGATTTGCCATATATTGCTTTTACTATGTTTAGATACGGGCCTTGAATTCCTGATCTTTCCAAGACTTTTAACATAAAGGGATGCTGAATTTTGTCAAATGATTTTTTAGCATCTAATGAAATGATAATATTTTTTTCTTTGAGTTTGTTTATGTAGTGGATTATGTTGATGGATTTCCATATATTGAAACATCCCTGCATCCCTGGGATAAAGCCTACTTGATTGTGGTGAATGGTTGTTTTTATGTGTTCTTGGACTCAGTTGGCAAGAATTTTATTGAGTATTTTTGCATCGATATTCATAAGAGAAATTGGCCTGAGATTCTCTTTCTTTGTCGGATCTTTGTGTGATTTTGGTATTACCATAATTGTGACTTCATAGAACGAGTTGGGTAGTGTTCCTTCTGTTTCTATTTTATGGCATAGTTTGAAGAGTATTGGTGTTAGGTCTTCTTTGAAGTTCTGATAGAATTCTGCACTAAAACCATCTGGACCTGTGCTTTTCTTTTCTTTTTTTTTTTTTTTTTTGGAAGACTTTCAATGACCACTTCTATTTCTTTAGAGGTTATGGGACTGTTTTAGATGGTTTATCGGATCCTGTTTTAACTTTGGCACTTAGTATATTATGTGTCTAGAAAATTGTCCATTTCATCCAGATTTTCCAATTTTGTGGAGTATAAGCTTTTGTAGTAGAATCTGATGATTTTCTGAATTTCCACAGTTACCATTGTTATGTCTCCCTTTTTGATTTCTGATTTTTATTAATTTGAATACTGTCTCTGTGCCCTCTGGTTAGTCTAGCTAAGGGTTTATCTATCTTGTTGATGTTTTTTCAAAGAACCAGCTCCTGGTTTTGTTTTGGGTTTTTTTTGTTTTGTTTTGTTTTGTTTTTTTGATTCTTTGTATAGTTCTTTTTGTTTCTATTTGGTTGATTTCAGCCCTGAGTTTGATTATTTCCTGATGTCTACTCCTCTTGGGTGTATTTGCTTCTTTTTATTCTAGAACTTTCAGGTGTACTGTCAAGCTGCTAGTATAAGCTCTCTCCAGTTTCTTTTTGGAGGCACTCAGAACTATGTTTTCCTCTTACCACGGCTTTCATTGTGTCCCATAAGTTTTGGTATGATGTGTCTTCATTTTCATTAAATTCTAAAAAGTCTTTAATTTCTGTCTTTCTTTCTTTCTTTCTTTCTTTCTTTCTTTCTTTCTTTCTTTCTTTCTTTCTTTCTTTCTTTCTTTCTTTCTTCCTTGACCAAATTATCATTGGGTTGAATGTTGTTCAGCGTCCATATGTAGATGTGTTTTCAATTGTTTTTGTTTGAATTTAAGACCAGCCTTAGTCCGTGGTGATCTGATAGAGTGCACAGGATTATTTCAATTTTCTTGTATCTGTTGAGGCTTGATTTGTGACCAATTATATGGTCAATTTTGGAGAAGGTACCATAAGGTGTTGAGAAGAAGATATATTCTTTTGCTTTAGGATGAAATGTTCTATAAAAATCTGTTAGGTCCATTTGGTTCATAACTCCGGTTAGTTTCAATGTGTCTCTGTTTAGTTTCTGTTTCCATGATTTGTCCATTGCTGAGAGTGTGATGTTGAAGTCTCCTGCTATTATTGTGTGGGGTGTGATATGTGCTTTGAGTGTTAGTAAAGTTTCTTTTATGAATGTGGGTGCCTTTGCATTTGGAGCATAGATGTTCAGAATTTCATGTTCACCTTGGTAGATTTTTCCTTTGTCCAGTATGAAGTGTCCTTCCTTATCTTTTTTCATAACTTTTGGTTAAAGGTCAATTTTATTTGATATTAGAATGGCTATTCCAGCTTCTTTTTTGACCCTTTGCTCGCAAAATTGTTTTCCAACCTTTTACTGTGAGGTAGTGCCTGTCTTTGTCACTGAGGTGCATTTCCCATTTGCAGCAAAATGGTGAGTCCTGTTTACATATCCAGTCTGTTAGTCTTTGTCTTTTTATTGGGGAATTGAGTCCATTGATGTTAAGAGATATTAAGGAAAAGTGATTGTTACTTCCTGTTATTTTTATTGTTAGAGTCGGTATTATGTTTGTGTGACATCTTCTTTTGGGTTTGTTGAAAGATTACTTCTTGCTTTTTCTAGGGTGTAGTTTCCTTCCTCCTGTTAGTGTTTTCCATCTAATATCCTTTGTAGAGCTGGATTTGTGGAAAGGTATTGTGTAACTTTGGTTTTACCATGGAATATCTTGTTTTCTCTGTCTATGTTAATTGAGAGCTTTGCTGGGTATAGTAGCCTGGGCTAGCATTTATGTTCTCTTAGGGTCTGTATGACATCTGCCTAGGATCTTCTAGCCTTCATAGTTTCTGGTGAGAAGTCTGATATAATTCTGATAGGTCTGCCTTTATATGTTACTTTACCTTTTTCCCTTACTGCTTTTAATATTCTTTTTTTGTTTAGTGCATTTGGTGTTTTGATTATTATGCGACTGGAGGAATTTCTGCTCTGGTCCAGTCTGTTTGGAGTTCTGTAGGCTTCTTATATGATCATGGGCACCTCTTTCTTTAGGATAGGGAAGTTTTCTTTTATAATTTTGTTGAAGATATTTACTGGCCCTTTAAGTTGGGAATCTTCACTTTCTTCTATACCTATTATCCTTAGGTTTGGTCTTCTCAATGTGTCCTGGATTTCCTGGGTGTTTCGGGTTAGGAACTTTTTGCATTTTGCACTTTCATTGACTGTTGTGTCAATGTTTTCTATGGTATCTTCTGCACCTGAGATTCTCTCTTCTATCTCTTATATTCCGTTGGTGATGCTTGCATCTATGACTCCTGATCTCTTTCCTAGGTTTTCTAACTCCAGGGATGTCTCCTTTTGTAATTCCTTTTTTGTTTCTATTTCCATTTTTAGATCCTCAATGGTTTTGTTCATTTCCTTGCCTGTTTGATTGTGTTTTCCTGTAATTCTTTAAGTGATTTTTGTATTTCCTCTTTAAGGTCTTCCACCTATTTGCCTGTGTTCTCTTGTATTTCTTTAAGGGAGCTTTTTGTGTCCTTCTTAAAATCCTCCTCATCATCATCATTAGACGTGATTTTACATCCAAATCTTGCTTTCCTGGTGTGATGGTGTATCCAGGACTTGCTATGGTGGGAGAATTAGGTTCCGATGATGCCAAGTAACCTTGGTTTCTGTTGCTTATGTTCTTATGCTTGCCTCCTGCCACCTGATTATTTGTAGTGCTACCTGACCTGCTATATCTGATTGGAGCCTGTCCTTCTTGTGATCCTGGTTGTGTCAGAACTCCTCAGAGTACAACTGTGTCTGTGGTTCTGTGATTCCAGGATCCTGTGATCCTGAGATCCTGGGTGTGTCAGAACTCGTGAGCGTCAAGCTGCCTTTGGGGCCTTGAGATCCTGGTGTGACCAAGCTCCTGTGATCCTGGAATCCTGTGCATGTTAGAGGGCCTGGGGGTGGTGTTTCCTCTGGGTGTTATGGGACTGGCTCCAGAGTTTGCACCCAAGGTAAACCAGCCCAGACTGTAAGGTGCCGCATTCAGTATTTAGTATACTATCAATACACTGGGGGTGCTAAATGAGTCAGTTAACTCAAAGGATTCAGTTTGTAGCCTACATTTTGTATAAAAAGAATTATTTTTCTTGTATCCTTGAAGAAATTTAAAAGATTAAACAAGTTCATCCAAAAGAAATGCCAGGCACACACTAAGCTGGTACTTAAACAGTGCCCTTGGCTTAATGTGATTGCTTAAAGAATTGAAACACATGGTGGATTCATTGGTCAGTGAAAAAGAAAAGACAAGTAGAAGAGAGAAACCACATTTGAGCCTGATGTATTCATTAAGTGTTCAATTTTGAGTGTCTCTTGTATTTTTCACCATCAACGTGCTCCTAAAGTCAAGGTGAGGTTCTTTCTCACTGACCAGAGATTTTCCTCTTCACTGTGCTTGACTGTGCAGTTGCCGTGACTCTCCTGTGAGTGCTTGGTCATGAACTTCTCACGGTGAAAGGAAAAATATGCAGCTAACCCAAGCAGCCATATAAAAGACACCCAAACACCTGCCCTGACCAGAGGCAGGCACTACTAAGATGAGCAAATATGTGATATAGAGGTGGGAAAAATGTAGTCTTAAGGGGAGAGATGGGGCAGAAAAGCAAAGCCGAGTGATTCGGGCACTCTGAAGAGGTGGAACTGGAGACACATGACGAACAGGCACATATGATAAACCTGAGGCCATGGTAATGTCCAGGCGGCTGCCGCCAATGACGTGTCTGGGTTCGTGGCCCTATGGCAGTCACGTTCTGTGCTGATGTCTGTGAAGTGTGTAAAGGGGTGGGTGACATAGATCCAAAGCTACAGGATCTCCATGAGACAGGGTAACAACGGGACATCTGAAGAGTCCCCATGAGGATCCAGTATTGATAATGTAGCAGAAACCAAAGGTCTCGAACCAATGACTCATTGTAGCAAACATTTTCAAATAAGCTAATTAGGCAAAAGGGTATACCATGTGACGGATACATTTGTTGTGGTTTTTATTATTTTGGTTTGCAGGAGAGGTTGCAAGGGTGGAGGGTAGACATGAAGGGGTAGGGAAATGAGTGGGATTGGGGTGTATAATGTACAATTCACAAAGAATCAATAAAAAGTTTTAAAAATGCTACAATGGACAGAGCTTCAGACTCTGCTTAACACAGGTCCCCAGAATTGTTTGATGAATGGATGGAAAATAACACCTTACTTTTATGTGGTTTATTTAACGTCAAAACATTGTCCTGACACGTCGTATTTACTTTTGCTTAATTTGTTTATTTTCTCATCCAGCAAGTATTATACAATTATATAACCGTTGTGAGACAGTAGATAGTAATTATTCAAAGGAAAACAGTCACAGTCCTTACAACTCAGAGAATCACAGCCCAGGGAAATTGCAGTTTTTGAAAAAAAGTGTCAGAAATTGTTTTGCATTAACAAACACGAGAAGGAACAGTTATTGTGCAGGGTCCTTCAATCCCGGGAACTGTTCTGTTGGTGGAATTTATCATTGACCCACCCAGATCCTCGAAGGTGAGAGGCTCACCTGGAGTCACAGAACTCAACCAGAGACCACAGTGGTGGGGGTCTTTTCTCAGGGAAGATCCACATTGCAACCCCTACATTCTATTATAACTCAGCCCAGAGACAAGTATCTCAAGGCCCAAACAGTTATGATGGTTTGTAGAGTTTGTGAGGCAATGAAAAGATAAATCAAACAAGGAAGCAAATAAAAACCCTGGGCATTAGAAGTGAAAAACCACGTGGGTTGGAGCAGAGAATAAAGTCTTAAACGGCGGCAATAACAAAGAAATCATTTTGCTTGAGCTTCCCTCAGATGAGAGACCTTTGAGAAAAATATTCTTCCTCCCTTATATCTCCCAGTCAGACACAGTTTAAATCAGAATATGGGTAAGTTACTGTAGGTATGGATGGGAACCCCAGACAGATATCGTACAATCCAACCTTGAAAGTTCTCAGCTGCCCATCATTTAAGTGTGGGTTCCTCCTCAGAAAACCTTACTTCTAAAAGCCAAAATAATTTTCATCAGCTAAAAATTTAATAACATTTAAAATATTTTGTGGCATAACACTTATATGAACAATAATATTAATAAAAATATTTACCATTTTAATTCATTGTCTCTTCTCTCTGCATTTCCTTAATGAAGAATATATAAATATGAAAACTTAAAATTTTCTAATTTTTATTACTCCTTGGGCCTAGCGGGTACAAAGAGTTTACCTAACGGAAATGGCCATGGTGTTGTATAAGTTTATGCTGGTTTTCTTTGCTTCTGAAAGTGCCCAGAGCAGTAGCTGTCAGTGTGTGATAATATTTTATTGTGTAGTAAATGAACATACATAATTTCCAGGTTTATAAATGAGTAGGTTGTACCTACGTCCCTGAAAGTGTGGGGTTCTTGTGCTGAATGTATCCAAACCATGACAATTTGTACACTTAAAGGTAATATAAACAGAAAACAAGACCAAACTAAAGAAAACTTCATCATATGAAGCTTAGACCTCACAGAAGTCACAGTGGAAAGGCACCAGACCTCTAACTCCTAATTGCTAAAGTGTATTCTAATTCTTATAATAACAGGGATTGTTTGCCTTTCTGGTGTGTAGATACACACTGAGCTTTGTTAAGGAATTCTAATGTGACCCATTTATGAAAATTAGCCATATGTTACTGTGTAGAATTTATTAAATTCGAAGAAAATAAGTTGGAATAATATTTATATACAAAAGCAAAAATTATTTTGCTTACTCAACGTAAGTGAATTGGAATCACGAATACAACTTACTGAATTTCAAAAGTGGCCAAAAATCTTTAATTAACCCAACTTTTATGGAACTAGATTTTTTGGTTACAGCTAAGCCCTCTTTGCCAATTCTGGGGTGGGGGTCTGTCCACCAACTGAAGTGATCTTTAGTGTCATACCTGTGCCTCCTCAATTGAAAACGCCACACTGAGACAGTCACACTAGTATGATTGATGTCTTCCCAGGTCAAGAAGCAGAAATTGTGAGAAAATGTTTCAAACAAACAAACAAAACCAAAAAAACCCAAAAAACCAAAAAACCTGTGGTGGCCTGAACACCAAAACGTGCTCTAGATTTTTTAGTTTTTGGTTTGACATGCAAATATACTTAACAGTTTTCTGTAACTCTGGACTCTGCATTCGAATCCTACCTCTGTGGTTAGTTGCTGGAGCTGCCACAGCAAACTTCTATAGACAGGGTGGCACTAACATACTTATGTCCTGCTAATGCTGGAGGCCAGAGTCTAAGACAAAGGGTTCGGCAAGGGTCATCTCCTCTGATGTCTTCCCCCAGTGGCTTGTAGGTTGTTCCCACCCTGCCTTGCTCTTATGTGGCCCTCCTTTTTGTGTCCCTGTGGACCTCAGGGATACTGGATCAGGACCAACTTCAGTGATCTCACATAAATTCACTGATTTCTTTTTGTGTATGTGCTTGTGAGTGCATGTAGGCATGGACAAGTTCACTGGGTGTGTCTGCCTGGATACATGTTTCCACATGTCTGTGGAAGCCAAAAGCTTCAGGTACCGTTCCTTGTACACTGTCCACCTTTAATTTTTTAAGACTGCATCTTTCTTGGGCCTAGGGCTTCCCAAGCAGGCTGGGCTAGCAAGTGTCCGCTGCCCCTGCCTCCCAAGCTCTGGGATTGCAAGCACATACCACACCAGCTTTTCTCACATGGGTCCTAGCATTCAACCCCAGGAGCTCATCTTCCAAGTCAAACCCATTGCTGATTGAGCCTCAGCCCCTGTCAATTGTTTCTTTGTAATATCTACCTCCAAATATAGTCACATTCTTAAGTACGGAAGGCTGGAATTTCCATTAGGAGTTTGGGGAAGGAAGGGTATAATTTCGCCTATAATGCAGTTGTTTTAAAGCGACCTCCCTGCAGGCAAAAGTGCAGGCTGCCATAGAGAACCCAGGACTGCACGGTCAATATCCTAGGACTCAGTGGATCAACTAAGTCACAAAGGATCCAGAGCCTTTCCACCAGCTGTCTGCTTTACAGTTATAGCTCCCTGGTCACATGGTAGCTACTTTACCTCCAGAAATGAAGTCCTTTCCCAACTGTGGTTAAAACGGAAAAGGAGAAAGACCTTTTCTTTATGTACATGTTTCCTAAAGAAAAACAAACTCTTTTCTTGATGTCCCCAACTGAGTTCTTTTATGACTTATTAGCCAGAACCATGTCACATGGCTACCCCTAGATTAACCACTTGAAATTTGTGGAAGAAGATGCCCCGTACCCCTCACTCTGCCTTGCCTTGAAATCCTTACAAAGATGCAGAAGCCAGATGTATTAGGAATATTTTAGGGATACAATGATCTGGGTCACGGGATCTCCTCGGAAGTACAGGTGTCTGTTGCTCAACCTCCTGTAACACCAGGTCCAGCAGATCTTACTACATTTTCTGGCTTGTGTGAACACCCAACACACTCTTGCACACACACACATTAATAAGTTCTAAAATAAATGTTTTTTTTTACCTAAAATTCATCAAAAGTGCTTAGTGAGCTGGAGGGACCAAATGCTGTGATCATTTTTTACTTATCTTCTCCTTAAAAACCTTCCAGAGCCTCCTAAAAAGAGCTTCACATTTGCATTTGTAGGTTTAGAGAAACGAGCAAGATGTAGGAAAGAAAGGTACATCTTTATGTTAAATGAAACTAAAATATCAAGTCAAAATAACACAAATAGTTCCTCTCTACATCTTTATATGTATGTATGCTAAAAGAAGAATATAGTTTTATTTTAGATGTCCTCGTTGTTAAAAATAGGAAGGTAGAACTGGGCATGATGGTATCCACCTTTAATACTAGCAGAGGCAGGTGGATCTCTGCAAGTCTCAGGAAAACCTGGTCAACATAGTAAGTTCCAGACCAGCCAGGGTTACATAGTGAAACCCTATTTCAAAGATAAATAAACATGTGTGTGTGTGTGTGTGTATGTATACATATCTGTGTATATGTATGTATTTGAGATATATATATAGTATATATACATATTTTTGAGATCTGCCACAAAAATAAATGAACAAATATACGAGGGTATATATCTATGTATATACTCATATGTATTGTATACACACATATGTATGAATATATGCATATATATGTATATAGACATATTAACAGATAACAGGTTATTTAAAGTGAAGGCAAGTAACTGAGAATGGAATGCCAACTGGAATGTTGCAGAATAATGATCTAATTGCAATGTTAATAATGTGAGACTTCTCCTGGGAAGATATTATCTTACTTTCCTTTACCAGGACTGTAACAAAATATACTGACCAAAACTACTTGGACAGCGAAGGTTTCTTTTAGCTGACAGGTTATATAGTCCATCATTGTGAGAGAACCACGGCCACAGGAACTTGGAACAGCTAGTCATATCCACCAAGCAGAGAGAATGAATGCCTGCATGCTTGGGCTTAGCTCTCTTTCCCTACTCTCACACAACTCAGGATCCGTGGTCAGGCATCTCCAAACTTCGAGGGTTTCTATGGCAATTGGGCTGCACCTTCACTAATGACTTCCTAGAATCTCTTCAGGGATTCTGACACTGCCACCTGGTACCAGGCCTCAGCTTCTCTCTATGACCCCTTCAGTCCTGAGACTTCTACTGCAGTTGAAGCTATACTTCATCAGTGGACTCTCCTGGCCTCTCATCCTTCATTCCTTCAAAACACCTTGCAAACTCTTACATATTACCAAGATCAGCTGCAGGTACAAAGTTCAACCTTGGTCTACTCTGGGCCTACAGCTTCTGTGTACTGACCCTGAGGAAAGACTTCTCAGAAGATTTCACCTCAACGATGCTAGTCTCTAAAATCACCGATAGTTTCTCAGCTTTAGCTAATCACCATCAATAGTCCCAATAAAACAAAGATTCTACTTCAGTGGTGTTGACTTCTTGTTAATCACAGTCCTGCAATTGCTTACTGTTCATAAAGCTATGGAAAGAGCATGATGAGACTCACAATTCCCATGAGCTTCTGGCATCTTACAAATGCCTGAGCATCTTCTGTCAAGGACATGGTTCAAGGTGCAGGAAATCACTTCACAACAGTTGAAAAGCTCGTCACTCAAACAAAATTTTCGTAATTATCGAGATGCTCAATCTTGACCGTCTTCAGAATAAAAAAAAAATACCCTTAAACTACAGATATCTCAAAATGTACAGTAATAAAAAATATACTAGACAATGAAAGCCTTCTATATTAAACTCAAGGAGGATTGTAAAGTTTGAATAAAACTTTATTATCCTGTCTTTAAATACTAAAAAATATTCTTAAATTGTGTGTGTGTGAATATGTATGTGAGCATTTGCACACGTGTGTATGTGTACTTGAGTACAGATGTCCTCAGAGGCCTTGAAGATGGAGTTAGAGGTGGTTATGAGTGACGTGGGGTGGGTCCTAGGAACGGACTTCAGGTTCTCTGCATGAGCTGTACATGCTGTTATCCACAGAGCCATCTCTGCAGCTCCTTTGTCTCTATTTGAGAATTCACCTTGGTGTTCTTTGTTCTGAAGCCTGTTCAATAAACTCTTGAAAAACCACATTAAAAGGGAATTTATCAGTCGCTCAATTTTAAGTATAAAGTGAGAAAGGAGCAAGTTCCAAGGATCAGCTCCAGATCTGATGACTGCCTGGCTGGAAGAATTCACAGAAATCAGCACATAATTGTACTCATGGCTGTGACTTACTGCTAAAACCACAAAAGCAAAACAGGAGAGAGCAAAATCAGCTCAGGGGGAAAGGTACAGCAGGAAGGGTGGTAAAAGTCAGACACAGATATCAAGAAACTTTTCCCAGCATACAATCATTCCAGAAATAATATGTGACAACAGGTAGGGAGTGTTGTCAACCAGGGAAGCTCATTAGAGCCTCCAAGCCCGAGTCCACATTCCGAAGCCTCCATGCCCGTGTCCGCATCTCTGCCTCCGAAGCTTGACATTCAGGTTCCCTCAGCCTAGCACAGACCAAACTTCCAGACTCTGAGAAAAAATGAGGTGGTACAAATGATGTTATATAAATAGGTTAAGTTGTAGTAAACTGACGGATTAGTCCAGGGGGTATGGGGGTGTCAGGAACACAAAACAAAGGTTGCCATCCAAGCCCCAAACCTGCACCAGGATACTGAAGTTTCTCCTGAATTTGCCACACTTCTGGGAATGACACATGGAAGATCCCTGCCAGGTACCTAAAAAGATGCCAACTGGCCTTGTTATTTTGACCCTATATTTACCACGATAGCATCTAGTTTGCTGGATATGTACCTGGAAGCTGCTTCCTTCTTCCACTCTCTTCCCTCTCCTCCTTAACAGAACAGTACCAGAGCAGGTTTGCATAGTGACAAAGCGCTCTATGGCAAACTGAGTGTCCAGTCAGTTGCTGCAGGGAACTTCCACCCTGGACATTGGCCTGGCCTCTGGAGTCTTCCAAAGGAGCATCACTGACCTGGGTGCTCAGTAGGTTCAAATGTTGGCGGGAAATCTCTGCTTCCTTATTTTATACCTAGGTCCACCCACTTGGCAACTTTATCCAGAACACAAACCTCGTGTCTTTTCAGAGAAATGAGAAACCACTCCTGTTTTGTGCCTGAGTGTTAGGAAGCTGGCCACAAATTCGACTGATGCAGAGTTCACATTGTTAAGCTTCTCTCCATCGTTAAGGTTTATTTCACACTTTAAGAAGAACCATCTGTTTACTGTAGCTTTGCCAACAGCCTCTGACCAGAGATGGTAGCACCTCCTTTCCCTCCATCTCTATCTACCTTCTTGAGTGACCACAGGGTGGGTTCACCAAGTGAGACCACTAGAGTCTGACAGGAGGAAGAGGTCCCCGGAGTTGCTATAAGAAACAGTAAATAGTTCTTGGACACCAGGCTTAAATTTCTGAAATAAGCTGGGGAGGGGGGGAAGCAAGGGAGAAGAGGGCGCTGCAGTGGAAGAGATGGGCTCATTCGGTGAGAGGAGCCCCCGGAAACCTCCTTTACCTGAACAGTACTGCTCATGGCTATTTCTAGTTCTCCATTTCTTTTCTCTCTGCAGCAAGTGTGTCTGTGAGCCCAAAGGCTCACACACACACACACACCCCACCCCCACCCCCGCCTTCTTATATTATCTTCAATAAATGAGCAGGAGCCTTCTGTTACTTTGTAGTTTTCTGGAACCACAGACCTTGCAGAGAAGTCAGTGTGAGCAGTCAGGCGCAACAGCAGCACACATTTGCCTGGGGGGTGGGGGTGGGTGGGTGGAGAGAGTGGTGGTGATGGTGGTGGGAGGGGGGACTTTGCCAGAAATAGCCTTGAGGTCCATGACTTTGACAGCACAGTCACCAAATTGTTCTTCCTCTTTTCTCTTCCACCCATTAGCCTAAAGAAGACAGCGGAGTGTTTCCCAGTAGAATCCACACATTTAATAAGATGTGTTGGTTAATAATAAGTGTTTCCCTATTTTTGTTGTTGTTGTTTGTTTGTTTGTTTGTATGTTTTGTCTTTGCTTTTGCTTGTTTGTTTGTTTTTAGTGCCAACTAAATGACTCTGATCTGACTTGGGTGAACTTCCTCTCTTTGCATCCTCAACTCTTAAACATCCCGTCCTTAACCCCTTCCCTCAAGCTGTGCTTACTTGATTGATTGATTTTATACCTACCCAACACTTAATTTGTTCTTTAAACAATTTTTGGTTCATCTGTTTTGGTTCAAGTATTTGCCGAGTGGGTATCTTAAAAGTGGAAAGAAAAGGATGGAAGAGAGGAAAGAGGGAGCGAGGGGGGAGGGATGGAAAGTACTCACAAGAGAAAGAAGCAGACAGTCCTTGAGGACTGTGTAGTTATTACATTTCCGCTTCCATAGCGACCTCTGATACATAGTATCAACCTCTGATACATACAGTTGGTACATAGGTTTGACATTTGTGGAAATAAAATAAATGCTATCGATACAAATCACCAGATTTACCTAAAGGCAAAGAAGGTATATTTTGTGGAGGCGTCTTTCTGGAGAATCTGGCACAGTCACTGTAACTGGGGTTACTGTAACTGTTTCTGGTCCTGACAACGTACACAGTCTATATTACTGGCATGGTCTAGTTCCACACATTCTTACAGTGCAGATGGTAAATATGACTTTCTCAGAAGTTAGTAGGAAATTCTGAGAATTAAATCCCCTGGACCAGGGCTAGGGAATAAATGAAAAACACGAGGCTCTGGGCTCTTATTTTAGCCTGTTGGAACGTGGCCCATAATCTTGACTATGTAAAAGAACGTGTGGTCATAGTAACCTGCCACTGAGCCAGCAAGGCCAAAAGGAGCTAAGCTAGCATCCAGTGCCTGGCTGCTTTGAAGTATAAAGCTTGAGCACTTTCCCTAAGAAGGTCTGGGTTAAAATCCTAACTCCAAGGCCCGAGGCTCTTTGTTTACTCTTTCTAGATGTTTAAAGACATCCCCTCCCGCTCTCTGTCCCACATATGTGCAGGTTACTTGAGAGATTGGAAAAGGGTGTCAGAACCGCTGGGGCTAGAATATGGATGATAGCCAAGCAGCCCTACTCTTGACTGGAAACCAAACTCAGGTCTGTTAGAATAGGAAGAGCTCTTAATTGCTGAGCTGTTTCTCCAGCCCCCATACTTTTAGTTCTGAATGAGTAAGTTTATTAAATATATAACAAGTCCAAGTAAAAGGAGAGTGGGTGGGGAGAGATCGAGTAGAGTTGAGTCTTGGGCAGAGCAGTGTTCCCTTGGGTGCGACTTCCAAATAAAAAACAAAGCAAAACAACAGCAGAAAGATTGGATGCCAAACACTTGGCAGAGACAGAGCGGAAGGCCTGTTGACGGTCAGCTACAGTTCCCTAGAGAGAGTGCTGCTGCATTGAGCAGTGTCCCCTTGGGCGAGGCTTCCAGGTTTAAAAAAAAAAAGGCAACAATGGAAATGACGTCATCACATCAGACACAGCTAGGAGAAACCAGATGGAGAAGGTGAACCAGTCAGGAAGGCAAGGCTGTCAGCTACAGCCGTTTGTCTTCTTCCTTTCTTCCATCCTTCCTTCCTTCCTTCCTTCCTTCCTTCCTTCCTTCCTTCCTCCTTCCTTCCTTTATTTCTTCCTTTCCTTCTTCCTTCCTTCCTTTCTTTCTTTCTTCTTTTTCTTTTTTTTCTTTCTTTCTGTTTTTTCCCTTCAAAGAATCATATTTACTTTACAAAGACTTAGTGGGAAAATGGTGTTTCATTTTCCCCCAGATGTTTAAAGCATTTTCTCCATGTGTGAGCTTGCAATAGCTGCCTAAACTTTGGTTCCCTCTTTTAAAAATGGTTCCCTCTACTAAAAATGGCTTCTCCTCTAGTTCTCAAGAGCTCCATGGTTTTATCTTGGGCTGTTTTTCTGTCTTGTCCCCTCTCACAAAATTATGAAGACTCATCCATTTCCAAACAAAGGGCCTTGGAAGACACTTTTGGACAAACATATTTGGGCCTGAGTTGCCTGCGGGCAACCCCTCTTCCTCACCCAGCATAGTAGCGAGCCCAAAGAGCACAGGGCAAGTTACCATTGCACTGTATGTTATTCTCACATTGCTTTGTTTATTGGGTTTTGTAACTATAATTTTTCTTAGTTCATAACCCAAACATCTCATCTGGATACTGTTTTAATCTATTTAGGCTACTGTAACAAAGTACCAGAGACCAGGTACCTTATAAATAAAAGGAATTTTTTTCAAGTTCTTGAGGCCGTGTTCACAGATTTGAGTTGGAGTTGAGTCTTTATCTAGTTCATCAGTGGTGCCTTATATGGTAGAAAGACCAAGGAAGCCCTTGAGGGATCCTGGCTTCTTTTATAAGAGCACAAATCTCTCTTGAGACGGCTGCACCAAATAACTTAAACAGTGTTCAAGGGTTTACCTTCTAACAGTAGCACATAAAGGCTTATGGTTTCAACACTCAAGTCGTTCAAGGATATAGGCATTAAGATCGGAGTGGAGCCTAGAGCAATGTAATAGGTATGACTGGATGTAATGCTTCTCTGTGTCTTAAGTGAGGGAACACAACACTTGGAGATTTTGTGCAATGAATTATCATCTCTAAGCATTCAGGAAAAGGCAGTGGAATGGTGTTTTAGTCAGGGTTTCTATTCCTGCACAAAACATCATGACTAAGAAGCAAGTTGGGGGCCCTCCGCCATCTTTGCTCCGCCCTCCACCATCTTTGCTCCGCCCTCCGCCATCTTTGCTCCAGTGACCAGGTAGTTGGGACCGCCAGGCTCAGAGACAGACAGGCATAATATCGCTTCGGTTTCAGGCAGCTTGTGTGTAACCTGCTCCCAGGTGCTGGGCTGATCTGCAGTAACCAGCGCGCCAGTTCCGCGGTGGGACCTTCTGCCTGGTGGAGGGACCCCGCGCAGGGAGGGAGCCTGCCAGCTTCCCTTCCGCGACCTCTGTTCCCACGGACTGCGCTGGAGAGACCGGTTCCCAGGCTCTCCCCCCAATATAACATCACTTGGGACACGGCCTGTTGGGGCTTCCTTCTGTGCCCGAGGGCGGGTTGGCGCTGTGGTCGTCTGGGTGCCAGATCGGCGGGCCATCGTGACCACAGGGTGAGCAGCGCCACGGAGAGTGCCCTCCGCCATCTTTGCTCCAGTGACCAGGTAGTTGGGACCACCAGGCTCAGAGACAGACAGGCATAATATCGCTTCGGGTTCAGGCAGCTTGTGTGTACCTGCTCCCAGGTGCTGGGCTGATCTGCAGTGACCAGCGCGCCAGATCTGCTGTGGGACTTCTGCCTGGCAGAGGGACGCCCCCTCCCCCCCCCAGGAGAGATCACACACCCCTGCACAGGGCAGGAGCCTGCCAGCCTCCCTTTGGCGACCTCTGCTCCAGGAATCCACTAGGCTGAGCCTTTAGATGTGCAAGGCCTCCCCAATATAAGATCACTTGGGGCAAAGCACATTAGGGCTCCAAAGTCACTCAGGAGCAGGCAGGCCCCAGAAATCGGTGCCAGGGGAATCCTGGTAATCCAGGGGGGGCAGAAATAGCTTTGCAGGCTCACAGGAGGTCCAACCAACAGCCAGTGGCAGCAGGACCAACTAACACCAGAGGTATCCAGATGGCAAAAGGCAAACGTAGGAATGTTACTAACAGTAATCAAAGTAATGTGGGACCATCCGAACCCAACTCTCCAACAGCAGCAAGTCCTGGATACCCCACCACACCCGAAAGACAAGATCTGGATTTAAAATCACTTCTCATGATGCTATTAGAGGATCACAAGAAGGACACAAATAAATCTCATAAAGAGTTACAGGAGACCATGAATCAACGGTTAGAAGCCCTTACAAAGGAAACACAAAAATCGCTTAGAGAAATGCGGGAGAACATGGATCAAAAGATGGAGGCGCACAAGGAGACAACACAAAAATCGCTTAACGAGATGAATCAACGGGTAGATGCACTCACAAAGGAATCACGAAAATTTGCATAAAGAAATGCAGAAGAATATGGGTCAACAGACGGATGCCCATAAGGAGGCAACACAAAAATTGCTTAAAGAAATGAATCAACGGTTAGATGCCCTTACAAAGGAAACACGAGAACTGCTTAAAGAAATGCAGGAGACGATGGATCAACAGATGGAATCCCATGAGGAGGAAACACAAAAATCGCTCAGAGAAATGCAGGAGAACGTGGGTCATCAGGAAGAAATCCTGAAAGAGGTAATGCAAAAATACCTTAAAGAAATACAGGAAAATACAAACAAACAAGTGAAGGATCTCAGCAAATCCATCCAGGAACTAAAAAAGGAAGTAGAAACAACTAAGAAATCACAAAGGGAGACAACTTTGGAGATAGAAAACCTTGGGAAGAAATCAGGAGTCATAGATGCAAACATCAACAATAGAATACAAGAGATGGAAGAAAGAATCTCAGGTGCTGAAGATTCCATAGAAAGCATCGACTCAACAGTCAAAGAAAATGCAAAATGCAAAAAACGCGTAACCCAAAACATCCAGGAAATCCAGGACACAATGAGAAGACCAAACCTAAGGATTATAGGTATAGATGAGAGTGAAGATTTGCAACTTAAAGGGCCAGTAAACATCTTCAACAAAATTATGGAGGAAAACTTCCCTAACTTAAAGAGAGAGATGCCGATGAACATACAAGAAGCCTACAGAACTCCAAACAGACTGGACCAGAACAGAAATACCTCCCGTCACATAATAATCAAAACACCGAATGTTCTAAACAAAGAAAGAATACTAAATGCAGTAAGAGAAAAGGGCCAAGTAACATACAAAGGAAGACCTATCCGAATCACATCAGACTTCTCACCAGAGACTATGAAAGCCAGAAGATCCTGGGCAGATCTCATGCAGACACTAAGACAGCACAAATGCCAGCCTAGACTACTATACCCAGCAAAACTCTCAATCACCATAGATGGAGAGACCAAGATATTCCATGATAAAACCAAATTTTCACAATATCTTTCCACAAATCCAGCCCTGCAACGGATAATAGGTGGAAACCTCCAATACAGGGAGAGAAACAACACCCTGGAAAAAATGAGATAATAACCTTCTTGAATCAAACCCAAAAGTAGATAACCACTCAAACATAAAGATAGCGTCAAGAATGGCAGATGGCAATAATCACTATGCCTTAATCTCTCTTAATATCAATGGTCTCAATTCCCCAATTAAAAGACATAGACTAGCAGACTGGATACGTAAACAGGACCCAGCATTTTGCTGCATGCAGGAAACGCACCTCAGTGTCAAAGACAAACACTACCTCAGAGTAAAAGGCTGGAAAACAATTTTACAAGCAAATGGCCCCAAGAAACGAGGTGGAGTAGCCATCCTAATATCGGATAAAATTGATTTTCAACCCAAAGTCATCAAAAAAGACACAGAAGGACACTACATACTGATCAAGGGAAAAATCCACCATCAAGAACTCTCAATCCTGAATATCTATGCTCCAAATGCAAGGGCACCCTCATTCGTAAAAGAAACTTTACTAAAACTCAAAGCACACATCGCACCGCACACAATAATAGTGGGTGACTTCAACACCCCGCTCTCTGAAATGGATCGTTCAGGAAAGCAGAAACTAAACAGGGACACAGTGAATCTAATTGAAGCCTTGGACCAAATGGAACTAACTGATATATATAGAACATTTCATCCTAGAGCTAAAGAATACACCTTCTTCTCAGCTCCTCATGGTACCTTCTCCAAAATTGACCATATAATTGGTCACAAATCAGACCTCAACAGATACAAGAAGATAGAAATAATCCCATGCCTCCTATCAGATCACTATGGAATAAGGGTGGTCTTCAATGGCAACAAAAACAAAAGAAAACCCACGTACACATGGAGGCTGAACAATGCTCTACTCAATGATAACCTGGTCAAGGTGGAAATAAAGAAAGAAATCAAAGACTTTTCGAAAGTTAATGAAAATGAAGGCACAACATACCCTAACTTATGGGACACAATGAAAGCAGTGCTAAGAGGAAAATTCATAGCCCTGAGTGCCGCCAAAAAGAAACGGGAGACAGCATACACTAACAGCTTAATGGCACACCTGAAAGCCCTGGAACAAAAAGAAGCAAATACACCAAAGAGGAGTAGAAGGCAGGAAATCATCAAACTCAGGGCTGAAATCAATCAAGTAGAAACAAATAAAACCATACAAAGAATCAACAAAACGAGGAGTTGGTTCTTTGAGAAAATCAACAAGATAGATAAGCCCTTAGCCAGACTAACCAGAGGGCACAGAGATAGTATCCAAATTAATAAAATCAGAAACGAAAAGGGAGAGATAACAACAGAAACTGAGGAAATTCAAAAAATCATCAGATCCTACTACAGAAACCTGTATTCAACACAACTAGAAAATCTTGAGGAAATGGACAATTTCCTTGACAGATACCAAGTACCAAAATTAAATCAGGATCAAATAGACCATCTAAACCGTCCTATAACTCCTGAAGAAATAGAAGTTGTCATTGGAAGTCTTCCAACCAAAAAAAGCACAGGTCCAGATGGTTTTAGTGCAGAATTCTATCAGACCTTCAAAGAAGACCTAACACCAATACTCTTCAAACTGTTCCACAAAATAGAAACAGAAGGAACACTACCCAACTCGTTCTATGAAGCCACAATTACACTAATACCAAAAGCACACAAAGATCCGACAAAGAAAGAGAATCTCAGGCCAATCTCTCTTATGAATATCGATGCAAAAATACTCAATAAAATTCTTGCCAACCGAATCCAAGAACACATCAAAACGATCATTCACCACGATCAAGTAGGCTTCATCCCAGGGATGCAGGGATGGTTCAATATAAGGAAATCCATCAATGTAATCCACTACATAAACAATCTCAAAGAAAAAAACCACATGGTCATCTCATTAGATGCTGAGAAAGCATTTGACAAAATTCAGCATCCTTTCATGCTAAAGGTCTTGGAAAGATCAGGAATTCAAGGCCCATATCTAAACATAGTAAAAGCAATTTACAGCAAACCAGTAGCCAGCATCAATCTAAACGGAGAGAAACTTGAAGCAATCCCACTAAAATCAGGGACTAGACAAGGCTGCCCTCTCTCTCCATATCTTTTCAATATAGTACTTGAAGTTCTAGCTAGAGCAATTAGACAAGAAAAAGAGGTCAAAGGGATACAAATTGGAAAGGAAGAAGTCAAACTATCACTATTTGCAGACGATATGATAGTATACATAAGCGACCCAAAGAACTCCACCAGAGAACTCCTACAGCTGATAAACGACTTCAGCAAAGTGGCCGGATATAAAATCAACTCAAGCAAGTCAGAAGCCTTCCTATACTCAAAGGATAAGCAGGCTGAGAAAGAAGTAAGAGAAATAATACCCTTTACGATAGCCACAAACCATATTAAGTATCTTGGCGTGACGCTAACCAAACAAGTGAAAGATCTGTATGACAAGAACTTCAAGTCTCTGAAGAAAGAAATTGAAGAAGACCTCGGAAGATGGAAAAATCTGCCATGCTCATGGATTGGCAGGATTAATATAGTAAAAATGAGCATCTTACCAAAAGTAATACACAGATTCAATGCAATCCCCATCAAAATCCCAACTCAATTCTTCATAGAGTTAGAAAGAGCAATTCAAAAATTCATCTGGAATAATAGAAAACCCAGAATAGCTAAAACTATTCTCAAGAGTAAAAGAACCTCTGGGGGAATCAGTATCCCGGACCTCAAGCTGTACTACAGAGCAATAGTGTTAAAAACTGCATGGTATTGGTACAGTAACAGACATGTAGATCAATGGAACAGAATTGAAGACCCAGAAATGAATCCACACTCCTATGGTCACTTGATCTTTGACAAAGGAGCTAAAACCATCCAGTGGAAAAAAGATAGCCTTTTCAACAAATGGTGCTGGCTCAGCTGGAGGTCAACATGCAGAAGAATGCAAATTGACCCATCCTTATCTCCTTGCACTAAGCTCAATTCTAAGTGGATCAAAGATCTCCACATAAAACCAGACACACTGAAACTAATAGAAGGGAAACTAGGGAAGAACCTTGAACATATGGGCACAGGGGAGAATTTCCTGAACAGAACTCCAATAGCTTATACTCTAAGATCAAGAATAGACAAATGGGACCTCATTAAATTACAAAGTTTTTGCAAGGCAAAAGACACCGTCAAAAAGACAAAGCGGCAACCAACTAACTGGGAAATGATCTTTACCAACCTTACATCCGACAGAGGGCTAATATCCAAGATATACAAAGAACTCAAGAAGTTAAACTCCAGAGAGGCAAGTAACCCTATTAAAAAATGGGGTACAGAGCTCCACAAAGAGTTCTCACCTGAAGAATATCTAATGGCTGAGAAGCACCTAAAGAGATGTTCATCATCCTTAGTCATTAGGGAAATGCAAATCAAAACAACCCTGAGATTCCATCTCACACCAGTCAGGATGGCTAAGATCAAAAACACACGAGACAGCAGTTGTTGGCGAGGATGTGGAGAAAGAGGAACACTCCTCCACTGCTGGTGGAATTGCAGGCTGGTACAACCACTCTGGAAAGCAGTCTGGCGGCTCCTCAGAAAACTGGGCATGACACTTCCGGAGGATCCGGCTATACCACTCCTGGGCATATACCCAGAGACTTTACCTGCATGCAATAAGGACACATGCTCCACTATATTCATAGCAGCCTTATTTATAATAGCCAGAAGCTGGAAAGAACCCAGATGTCCCTCAACGGAGGAATGGATTCAGAAGATGTGGTATATTTACACAATGGAATACTACTCTGCAATTAAAAACAATGAATTCACGAAATTCCTAGGCAAATGGTCAGAACTTGAAAATATCATCCTTAGTGAGGTAACCCAATCACAAAAGATCACACATGGTATGAAGTCACTGATAAGGGGATATTGACCCAGAATCTCAGAATACCCTAGACACAATCAGCATATCAATAGATTTCTAAAAAGATGGAAGGATAGACCCCTGGTCCTGGAAAGACTGGATGTAGGGGAACACCAGGACAGAGTAATGAGAGGGGGTTGAACGGAGAAAAGAGGGAGGGAAGGGGGCTTATGGGACTTTCGGGGAGGGAGGAAACGGGAAAGGGGAAGTGATTTGGAATGTAAATTAAAAAAATAAAATTAAATTAAATTAAAAAAAAAAAAAGAAGCAAGTTGGGGAGGAAAGAGTTTATTCAGCTTACACTTCCACATTGCTGTTCATCACCAAAGGAAGTCAGAACTGGAACTCAAGCAGGTCAGGAAGCAGGAGCTGATGCAGAGACCATGGAGGGATGTTACTTACTGGTTTGCTTCCCCTGTCAGCCTGCTTTCTTATAGTACCCAGGACTACCAGCCCAGGGATGGCACAACCCAAATTAGGCTCTCCTGGCTTGATCACTAATTGAGAAAATGTCCCACAGCTGTATCTCATGGAGGCATTTCCTCAAGGGAGGCTCCTTTCTCTGTGATAACTCCAGCTTGTGTTAAGTTGACACACAAAACCAGCCAGTACAAATGGAGAGAAGCTCAGGTCCCTAAGCTCAGCTGTAGTCCCTGAATCCAAGTGGCAGGATGGAGACCACCAAAGGTGAATACTTGAACATCACTGAGACATTGGTAAAGTCCTCATGCCATCTTCTTTTGCCTCACCTTTCCTCCTTTTATTCCTTTTGGCAAAGTCCCCTCATCATTTGTGGTCTACACCAGGCCTTCCCATATGCTTCTCAGCTGTCAGAGCTAGTGTTTCTATTGCTATGATAAAATATTATGGGCAAAAGCAACTTGGGAAGAAAAAGGGTTGTTTCATTTTATATGCCCACATCACAGTCCTATCATTGAAGAAAGACAGGGCAAGAACTCAAGGTAGGAACCTGAAGGCAGCAACTGAAACAGAGGCCATAGAGGAAAGCTGCTTACTAGCTTGTTTTTTATGTTTTCTCATCCTGCTTTCTTATGTCATTCAGGGCCACCTACCTCAGAGTGGTATTGTCCACTGTGAACTGGGCCCTCCCACATCAGTCGTTAATTAAGAATGGACTGTAGACATGCCTACGGGCAAATCTTATGGATGCGTTTTCACAGTTAAGGGTCCTTCTTTCCAAATAGCACTAGCTTATGTCAATTTGACATAAAGCCAACCAACACACTAGCACTCTGTTTGGGGCTACTTTTCATATGGTATTTTTCAATTGATATCAAATTTGTTTTCAATTTATTTTCTTCATTCATCACAAATACTCTAAAGGCATCATATTTTAGTCTCACTCTCCCATACCCTGAGCATTACACAGTCCTTTCCATTATCCTTTTCCAGTAATACCCTTTAAACAGTGAGAAAATGTGGGTTTGGTAATAGTGTGCTAACTTGTGTTTGGTTAAATGACTCTACTAAAGACCACTGAAGATACCTCCAATCCACTTCTTTGATTGGCAGTTCTTTGAAATTGAAAACAACTCTGTCAAATAGAGAATAAACATGTGCTGACATTTTATTCTCAATAATTAGTGATGGAACCAGCAGAATGAATAACTTGATTTTAACAAGATTTAAGGAAATAGGTGTTTTGTAATCCTCATAAGAAGAGACAGAATAAGATTATAGTTTGAATACAGAATTGGCTAATGATATCATCAGATAACAACCTTTGATATCTTCTTTTTCAGAGGGTGGAAAAGTCATTTGGTTTTCCATCAGATACAAACATACAAGAAAACAGAAACTTACAGAACCAAAGCCTTCAGTTAATAATAAAAGACAAAGTTAAATGAGGCTTTACTTTTCCAGAAAATCAAATAGTCTACAGCTGGAGTGTTGAACAATGACTCCAGATAACACTGAAGGGATACATAACCATCTTCTGGGCCTTATTTACAGAATCAATAAACACTGCTCACTAATAACTCTCAATATTTATGGTCTCAACTCTCCAATAAAGAGATACAAACTAACAGTCTGGATTAGGAAATAGGATTCATCTTTCTTCTGCATTCAAGAAATACACCTCACCATCAAAGGTAGACATGAGCCAAGGATAAAAGTATAAAAAAGGTATTCCAAGCAAACAGATCCAAGAAGCAAACATGCATAACTACTTTAACATCTGTCAAAATAAACTCAATCCCAAAACTAATCAGAAGAGAAAGTGGTAGACAATACATACTCATTAAAGGAAAACATACACCAAGAAGCTATTATAATTGTAAACATTTATTAAGATAACACAAGGTTTTTTTCTGTTCATAAAAGAAACATTGCTACAGCTAAAAAAAATCACATACTGAACCCCACACAGTGATAGTGAATGACTTTAATACCCCACTCTTGCCAATAGATGAGTTACTCTGACAGAAAATAAACAGAGAAATTCCAGAGTTAAATGATGTTATAAATCAAATGAAACTAACAGGCATCTGTAGGACATTCCATCTTGATACCAAGGAATATATTTCCTTCATATCAGTTCATGAAATTTTCTCCAAAACTGGCTGCATATTAGTACACAAAGCAAGACTCAACAGATATAGGAAAATTGAAACAATACCCTGTATCCTATCTGACCATCATGGATGGATGTCAACAACAGAAGCAATAGAAAGTATACAAACTCAAGAAGATGTAACAACTCAGTACTGAATGGAAACTGGGTCAAGACAGGAGAAATTAAAACCCTTTAAGAATTAAATAAAAATCAAAACACACCATTCCCAAACTTATAGAACATAATGTAGATATTTCTAAGAAGCAAGATCATATCACTAAGTGCCTATATTAAAACAAAAACTCATACTATGAGATCTCATGTCTTATGTACCTTCACAACCACTTGAAAGTTCCAGAAAAACAAGAAAAAAAGACCTATAAAAAGAGTAGACAGGATATGAACAAGAGGCATCAGATGGGATATAGGGGATGGAGGGAGATCGTATTAGGAGAAAGAACTGGAATTGGGGGCATTTGGAGGGTATGTTGTAGAAACCTAGCATACTGGAAACTACAAGGATGACCTTAGTGAAATCTCCTAGCAATGGGGGAGACAGAGCCTGAACCATCTTCTGTAACCAGTCAAGGCTTCCAGTGGTGGGACTAGGACATCAACCCAGCCACAAAACCTTCTGCGTACAACTTGTCCTGTGTGTAAGATGTGCTGGGATAACAATAAAGGTGACTGTGGTATAGAACTTGTGGGAGTGGCCAAACAATGACTGGTCCAACTTGAGGACCACTCCATGAGAGGGAGCTCATGCCTGACACTGCCTGGATGACCATGAACCAGTGGCTGGGTAGCTCAAGACCTAGGATAGAACCAAACACAACTGGTCAAAAATGAAAACAAACAAACAAACCAAACAAAAAGAGAAGACTGGAAATAATAATCAAACTCAGGCCTGAAATAAGCAAAATAGAAACAAACAAAATACAAACAATCAATGAAACAAAGAGTTAATTGCTTGAGAAAACTAACAAGATTGACAAATCTTTAGCCACATTTTCAAAAGACAGAGAAAAGATACAAATTAATAAAATTAAGAGATGGATGAAAAGAGGGACATCACAATAGTCCTCAAGAAAATCCAGAGAATGATAAGGATATACTTTTTTAAAAAAATCAGTACATCAACAAACTGGAAAATCTAAATGAAATGATTAATTTCTTGATATATAACTTACCAAAGTTAAACTGAGATGAAATAAACAATTTAAACATACCTATAACTCCTGGTGAAATAAAAGCAGTAACCAACCAAAACCATTCAGAGACATATTGATTCAGTGCAGAATTCTATCAGATATTGAAAAAAGAACTAATGTTAATACTACTCAAATTATTCTGCAAGATATAAAATGAAGGAATACTTTCTAATACTTTGTATGAAGCTACTACTATCCTCATACTAAAACCACACAAAGACCCAAAAAAGTATAGGACAATATCTCATATAAATTTTAAAATTCTCAATAATTACTTGTTAATTGAAAATACTAAATAATTACAAAATACTATGCAAATAACTGTAAACAAAATAATTGCAAACCGAATCTAAGAACACATGAAAAAAAGATTATTTACTATGATTAAGTTACTTAATCCCAAAGATTCAAGAATGCTTCAACATACATAAATATACACATAAATAAACAAATGTATCTTACCACATAAATAGACTGAAAGACAAAAAGGACATGAACATCTCAATAGATACAGAAAAGGCCTTTGGTGAAACACAACATCCCTTCATTATAAAAATTATAAAAATGGGTCATACCTCAACATAATAATACCTCATGCTCACAGCCAATATCAAGTTAAAATGGAGAGAAATTTAAAGCATTTCTGCTAAAATTAGAAACTAGACAAGTATGCCTACTGTTTCCATTCCTATTCAATATAGTAATTTAAGTCTTAGCTAGAGCAATAAGATAACTGAAGAAAATCAAGGGGATACAAATAGGAAAGCAAGTAGTGAAATTATCTTATTTGAAAATGCTTTGATTTTATACATAAAAAGACCTTACGGACTCCACAAGAGTTTAAATAAGTCTTAGCAAAGTATCAGGACACAAATTTAACACACAAAAATAAGTAGCCTTCCTATTTACAAATGGCAAACATATGGAGAAAGAAATTAGAAATATAATGCCTCTCACAACAGCTTCAAAAATAATAAAAAATATCTTGAGATAAGCAAGTAAAGCACTTGTACAATAAAAACTTTAAGATGTTGAAGAAGATATAGGAAGGTGAAAAGATCCCTCATGCTCATGGATTGGTAGGATTAATATAGTGAAAATGGTCATCTTACCAAAATCAATATAGAGAGTCAAACATAATTCTTCACAGAAATTGAGAAACTAATCTTCAACTTTATATGGAAAAACAAAAATCTCAGGATAGCTAAAACAATCCTATATAATAATAGAACTTCTGGAAAGTATCACCATTTGAGATTTAAAGCTGTGTTACAGAGCTTTAGCAATAAAATTAGCATGGTATTGGCATAAAAACAGACACATTGATCAGTAGAATATAATTGAAGACCCATACATAATTCACATACCACAGACACATGATTTTCAACAAAGAAGACAAAAATACACACTGAAGAAAAGACAGTATCTTCAACAAATGGTGCTGTTCAAACTGGATAGCTGTATATAAAAGAATAAAAATAGACTCATATCTGTTACCCTACATTGAACTCAACTACAAATAGATCAAGAACATCATTATAAGACCAAGACCATAAACCCTAAATGTGGTAGAAGAGAAAGAGGGGAATAGACTTGGACTCATTGACACAGGAAAGGACTTTCCGAACAGAACAATGATAACACAGGCCTGAAAATCAAGAAGTAATAAATGAGACCTCATGAAATGGAAAAACTTCTGTACAGCAAAAGACACTGTTATGCAGGTAAAGGATCACCCTGTAGAATGGAGAAAAGAATCTTTAACAATTATATGTCTAATAGAGGGTTAGTATCTAGAATAAATAGAGAACTTTTAAATAAAGCGAACAAATGAAAACAACAAAAACAAAAGCAAAAATATTCCCAAGGACATCCAGAGAGCAAATAACCTAATTAAAATGGATACTAGAACAAAAATGATACCTCTCAATTGATGAAACACAAATGCCAGAGAAACACTTTAAAGGGGGCTCAACATCCTTAGCCACCAGAGAAATGCAAATTAAAACTACTCTTATATTTCATCTTATACTAGTCAGAATGTCAAGATCAATAAAACAAATGGCATCACATGCTGACAAGGATGTAGGGGAAGGAGAACACTTATTCCTTGCTAGTTGGAGTACAATTGGTACAACCACTATAGACATCAGTGTGGATGTTCCTCAAGAAGCTGAGAATCAATCCAGCTACAACAGTCTTAGACATATACCCAAGAGACTCTACATCCTACCATCGAGATACATGTTCTTCCGTGTTCATTACTGCTCTATTCACACTAGGCAGAGATTGGGGACAGCCTATAAGTTAATGAACTAATAATTAAAATGTTGTACATTTATATATCAGGATATTATTCAGCTGTTAGATAAAATATTATGAATTTTCAAATAAATGGATGGAGCATGAAACAATCACTCATCCTGACTGAGGTAACCCAGACCCCAAAAGACAAAATTATGTTTTCACTTATATGTGAATGTTAGCTTTTAAGTTTCAGATATGTGTGTTTCAATCAGAATAACCACAGAGATGAGGTAGTTAGTAAGGGATCAGGTGGTGGTGGCGAATCCTCCAAGGAAGAATAAATAAAATATAGAGCTTTAAAGAGATAAAAAAGAAACAAGAATAAAAGTGCTAAATAGGGAAGGAAATGAGAGAGCAAGGTAAAGAAGGAACAGGGGAAGACACAACTAACACTTAGGTCTTTTAAGAGCCACATGGAAGTATTCTGTCCTAGAAGGATCTGTGAGTGTGTGTGTGTGTGTGTGTGTGTGTGTGTGTGTGTGTGTGCATGCATGTTACATTTACACAATGACTTATTAATCAACTGTTAGGATACATAAATATATATAAGGAAGATTTGTATAATTATACATATGAAAGATATATGTGTATAGTAGGAAAATATACATTCATATATAAATATAAAATTCATAAATATAAACATATACTTATATGTGTACATATATATTTAAATTCCTTTCATATTTGAAAGTCATATATGAAGTCACTATATGGAGTCAGTATATAATGAGGAAGAAAATGTCCCAACTTATGCCATCAAAAAAAAAAAAATCTCCAGTACCAGGAATAAGTTATCTTATTAGTCATTAGCCAAAGGGCTTATAAATACCTCTAAACATCACAAGCTTTTGACAAGGTTATTGGTTCCTATTCACATGCTGATGGTAAGGCTCATTGCTAAAGATTTCACTTACTTTTGTCATCAAACTGAGATAAATTGAGCTAGTACCAAATTAGAAGCTTCACCCTTGAAGGCACTCTACATGCTGCTGGAATAGAAAAGTAATCTTTAAATTATCCATTTATAAGCTCTGTGGCCTACAACAATGATGTGCCTGTAATGTACATTGTTCCAATTGTAGCATAAATATTATGGGAGTAACTAACCACTTTCTGATTGGACTTAAGGTCCATCCCATGAGATTGAACCTGTGTCTGACAGTGTGAAATGGCCATGAATCTAAAACTGAATAGGTCATAGACCTAAGGAGAAACCTCTACTCTTATTCTCCCAATGGAATGTAACAATAACCCCTAATGGCATACTGCTATACCCATAGATCAATGACTCTCCTTACCCTCATCAGAGAAGTTTCTTCTTGTAGTAGGTATTAATTAACACAGAGACCCACAACTGACCAATATGCAAACAGTGAGAGATATTGGAGTATTCGGCTATCAGTGGACAATCTTCATCAAAGCTTTCCCTTCATGGTTTCAGGGACCTATTTGGAAGAGGTCAAGGAAATTTGTAAGAGTCAGAGATGGCAGAGACCCCAAAGAAACAGATTCTTCCAAACCCAGCAGGACTGATGAATATATAAACTCACAGAGACTGTGACAGCATACACAAGACCTGCACAGGTTCAAAATCTTAACACAAGGAAGGAGAAGTGGGCACAAAGACCCAGCCAAGAAATGTGTAATTGTTATATGAAGAAAAAAAATCTGTTTTGTTCAAACTTAAGTCAAAACAAACCCTTTCTATCTTTCTGGATAGGTCATAGACCTAAGGGAAAACCTCTACTATTATTCTGCTAATGGAATGTAACAATAACTCCTAATGACATACCACTATACCCATAGATCAATGTTTCTCCCTACCCTCATCAGAGAAACTTCTTCTTGTAGTAGGTGTTAATTCACACAGAGACCCACAACTGACCAATATGCAAACAGTGAGAGACATTGGAGTACTCAATGTCATTGGAGTACTCAATAAACCTGGACTTTTGTTGGATATTTGAGTACATCAAAAAGAATGCAATTAAATTCCTTTCCCACACCCTCAGACCAGAAGTCCCACAAAGGTGGGGCCACCGATGGATTCCTCATCACCCAGTCAATGATATCACACAAGAGATCTGGCATTTAAGATTTACCTAACATGTTGTCAATGAATAAATGAAAGAACACAGAGGATAGACTTCAGGAGAGTTCTGCAGGTTTCTTTGCTCTGCCCAACATCCCTATTTATGATTTACATAAAATTATAAAGATACACTGATCAAAATTATAGAGTTTAAAGCAAACACAAAAAACTGAACTCTGGGAGAAATAAAAAGGTCTGAAAAACTCTTAAAGAATAAACCATCCACAAAGTAAAAGTCAAAGAGTAATCAGAATACATACAGGACCACGCAGTTAATTGTTTAAGTTGTTTTTTAAAAATGCAGTATCAGAAAGACAACTTGCTGATAAACCACTTAGAAACTGCCAGGGAATAGCGGGAAGGGTGTACAATTGTGTGAGTTAACAAGATATAGTCTGGCACCATCTTGGGCTGTTAGAAGGTGAGTGAGAATATGGATTGCCTTCCTGTGTCTGATGAAATCATAGCTGCTAGACAGCATTAGCAGAGAAGAGTACTGTCACCTAAATACACAATCCTTCAGTATCTTTTTTGCTCTTTCTCACATTTGCTCATGGTAATTCCTACAACCTTTCTTCTCATTATACTCAAGAAAAAGCCCCCTACACTATTTGAGGCCCAGAGATTAAATCTAAAACACAACAGAAAGAACACAAACTACTTAGCCTGAAGATGTGGTGTCTTAGTTAGGTTTATATTGATGCAATGAAACACGACAACCAAAATAAAAGGGATGGAAGGCTTTTATTCAGTTTATGTTTCCATATCATGCTTATCATCAAAGGAAGTCAGAATAGGAACTCAAGCAGGGCAGAGATTTGGAGGCAGGGCTTATGTAGAAGCCCTGGAGAAGTGCTACTTGCTGGCTTGTTCTTCATGGTTTGCTCAGCCTGCTTACTTACAGAACCCAGAACCACCTGGCCAGGATGGCACCACCAAAAATGGGCTAGGCTCTCCCTCATCAATCACTAAGTAAGAAAATGCCCTACAGGTTTGCCTACCTCCAGAACTTATGGAGGCATTTTCTCAATTGAGACTCCCTTCTCTCTGGTGACTCTGGCTTGTGTCAAATTAAGGTAAAACTAGCCAGATCACATGGTGACAGATTGCATGTAGTTTTATGGTATAATAATGTCTTTATAAAGTCCACACTACAGCGTGTCATGGATTGTTTAACCCAACACTACCCATGTTGTGAATATTAGACCCATGTTGAAGATGAACAAAATAGCCACATTGTCAACACTCAAAATAAGTAATGGCATCGAGGTCTGACCTATGTTCTAGAGCTGTTCTTAAGTAGGCCTTCAGTGGAGACCACAACCTCACTTAATAGAACTTTGTTGAAGTTCCCTCTGGACAAATAACTAATCTTTATGTGTGGCTCTTAGTTAGGCTTCTATTGCTATGATAAAGACAATGGCCAAAAGCAACTTGAGGAGGAAAGTGTTCATTTCAGTTTAGAGTTTATAATCCATTGAAGAGTGAAATCAGGGGTTCCAGTGATGGACCAGACAGGGATAACCAGGTACACAGAGATATCCTAAGTATAACATCGCATGGGGCAAGGCAAACCAGGGCTCCAACGGCACCCAGGAGCAGGGCAGTCTCTCAGCAATCTGTGCCAGGGGAAACCTGGTCATCCAGGGGTTTGGAAACAGCCTTGCAGGCTCACAGGAGGTTCAAGCACCAGCCAGTGACAGCAGGACCAACTAACGCCAGAGTTAACCAGATGGCAAAAGGCAAATGTAGAAACATTACTAGCAGAAATCAAAGCAACATGGCACCATCCGAACCCAATTTTCTGACAACAGCAAGTCCTGGATACCCAAACACACCAGAAAGGCAAGATTTGTATTTAAAATCACGTCTCATGATGCTATTAGAGGATTTCAAGAAGGACATAAATAAATCTCTTAAAGAAGTACAGGAGAACATGAATCAACAGGTAGAAGCCATTACAAAGGAAACACAAAAATCACTTAAAGAAATTCAGGAGAATATGGGTCAACAGATAGAAGCCCATAAAGAAGAAACACAAAAATCATTTAAAGAAATACAGGACCACTTGGGTCAACAGGCAGAAATTCTGAAAGAGGAAATGCAAAAATAGCTTAAAGAATTGCAGGAAAACACAAACAAACAAGTGAAGGAACTGAGCAAAACCATCCAGGATCTAAAAACGGAAGTAGAAACAACTAAGAAATCACAAAGGGAGACAACTTTGGAGATAGAAAACCTTGGGAAGAAATCAGGGGTCATAGATGCAAACATCAACAATAGAATACAAGAAATAGAAGAAAGAATCTCAGATGCTGAAGATACCATAGAAAGCATTGACTCAACAGTCAAAGAAAATGCAAAATGCAAAAAGCTTGTAACCCAAACCATCTAGGAAATCCAGGACTCAATAAGAAGACCAAACCTAAGGATTATAGGCATAGATGAGAGTGAAGATTTGCAACTTAAAGGAACAGTAAATATCATCAACAAAATTATGGAAGAAAACTTCCCTAACCTAAAGAGAGAGAGATGCCCATGATCATGCAAGAAGCCTACAGAATTCCAAACAGATTGGATCAGAACAGAAATACCTCCTGTCACATAATAATCAAAACACCAAATGCACTAAACAAAGAAAGAATATTAAAAGCAGTAAGAGAAGAAGGCCAAGTAACATGTAAAGGAAGACCTATCAGAATTACACCAGACTTCTCACCAGAGACTATGAAAGTCAGAAGATCCTGGGCAGATCTCATACAGACTCTAAGAGAACACAAATGCCAGCCCAGACTACAATACCCAGCAAAACTTTCAATCACCATAAATGGAGAAACCAAGATATTCCATGATAAAACCAAATTTACACAATATCTTTCCACAAACCCAGACCTGCAAAGGATAATAGGTGGAAACTGCCAATACAAGGAGGGAAACTATACCCTGGAGAAAGCAAGATAGTAACCTTCTTTCATCAAACCCAAAAGAAGATAGCCACTCAAAAATAAAAATAATATCAAAAATAACAGGAAGCAATAATGAATATTCCTTAATATCTCTTAACATCAATGGACTCAATTCCCCAATAAAAAGACATAGACTAACAGACTGAATACATAAATAGGACCCAGCATTTTGCTGCATACAGGAAACACACCTCAGTGTCAAAGACAAACACTACCTCAGAGTAAAAGGCTGGTAAACAATTTTACAAGCAAATGGTCCCAGGAAAGAAGCTGGAGTAGCCATTCTAATATCGGATAAAATTGACTTTCAACCTAAAGTCATCAAAAAAGACATGGAAGGACACTTCATACTGGTCAAAGGAAAAATCCACCAAGAAGAAGTCTCAATTCTGAACATCTATGCTCCAAAGGCAAGGGACCCCTCATTCATAAAAGAAACTTTACTAAAGCTCAAAGCACACATTGCACCTCATACAATAATTGTGGGAGACTTCAACACTCCACTCTCCGCAATGGACCCATCAGGAAAACAGAAACTAAACAGGGACACAGTGAAACTAATTGAAGCTTTGGACCAAATGGATTTAACATATATATATATATATATATATATATATATATATATATATATGTGTGTGTGTGTGTGTGTGTGTGTGTGTGTGTGTGTGTGTGTAAAGAACATTTTATCCTAAAGCAAAAGAATATACGTTATTCTCAGCACCTCATGGTACCTTGTCCAAAATCGACCATATAATTGGTCACAAAACAGACCTCAACAGATATAAGGAGAACTAATCCCATGCCTATTATCAGATCACTATGGACTAAGGTTGGTCTTCAATAGCAACAAAAACAACAGAAAGCCCACATACACATGGAAGCTGAACAATGCTCTACTCAATGATACCTTGACCAAGGAAGAAAGAAAGAAAGAAATCAAAGACTTTTTAAAATTTAATGAAAATGAAGGCACAACATACCCTAATTCATGGGACACAATGGAAGCAGTGCTAAGAGGAAAACTCATAGCCCTGAGTGCCTCCAAAAAGAAACTGGAGAGAGCATACACTAACAGCTTAATGGCACATCTGAAAGCCCTGGAACAAAAAGAAGCTAATACACCCAAGAGGAGTAGAAGGCAGGAAATCATCAAAATCAGGGCTGAAATCAACCAAGTAGAAACAAATAGAACCATAAAAAGAATCAACAAAACTAGGAGTTGGTTCTTTGAGAAAATCAACAAGATAGATAATCCTTTAGCCAGACTAACCAGAGGGCACAGAGACAGTATCCAAATTAACAAAATCAGAAATGAAAAGGGAGACATAACAACAGAAACTGAGGAAATTCAAAAAATCATCAGATTCTACTACAAAAGCCTATACTCAACACAACTGGAAAATCTGGAGGAAATGGACAATTTCCTAGACAGATACCAAATACCAAAATTAAGTCAGGATCAAATAGACCATCTAAACAGTCCCATAACCCCTAAAGAAATAGAAGTGGTCATTGAAAGTCTTCCAATGAAAAAAAAAGCACAGGACCAAATGGTTTTAGTGCAGAATTCTATCAGACCTTCAAAGAAGACCTAACACCAGTTCTCTTCAAACTATTCCACAAAATAGAAACAGAAGGAACACTACCCAACTTGTTCTATGAAGCCACAATTACCCTGATACCAAAACCATATGAAGATTGAACAAAGAAAGAGAATTTCAGACCAATTTCCATTATGAATATTGATGCAAAAATACCCAATAAAATTCTTGCCAACCGAGTCTAAGAACACATCAAAATGATCATTCACCATGATCAAGTAGGCTTCATCTCAGGGATGTAGGGACGGGTCAATATACAGAAATCCATCAATGTAATCCACTACATAAAAAGGCTCAAAGAAAAAAACCACATGGTCATTTCATTAGATGCTGAAAAAGCATTTGACAAAATTCAGCATCCTTTTCATACAAACAATATAAAGTATCACGGTGTGACTCTAACCAAGAAAGTGAAAGATCTGTATGACAAGAACTTCAAGTCTCTGAAGTAAATCAAAGAAGACCTCAGAAGATGGAAAAATCTTCCATGGATTGGCAGGATTAATATAGTAAAAATGGCCATCTTGCCAAAAGCAATATACATATTCAATGCAATCCCCATGAAAATCCCAACTCAATTCTTCACAGAGTTAGAAAGAGCAATTCTCAAATTCATCTGGAATAACAAAAAACCCAGGATAGCTAAAACTATTCTCAACGGTAAAAGAACTTCTGGTAGAATCAGTATCCCAGACCTCAAACAGTACTACAGAGCAATAATGTTAAAAACTGTGTGGTATTGGTACAGTGACAGACTAGTAGTTCAATGGAATAGAACTGAAAACCCAGAAATGAACCCACATACCTATGGTCACTTATCTTTGACAAAGGAGCTAAAACCATCCCGTGGAAAAAAAGATAGCCTTTTCAACAAATGGTGCTGGTTCAACTGGAGGTCAGCATGCAGAAGAATGGAAATCAATCCATTCTTATATCCTTGCACTAAGCTCAACTCCAAGTGGATCCAGGACCTCCACATAAAACCAGAAACACTGAAACTAATAGAAAAGAAACTGAGGAAGAGCCTTGAGCACATGGGCACAGGGGAAAATTTCCTGAACAGAACACCAATAGTTTATGCTGTAAGACCAAGAATTGACAAATGGGACCTCACAAAATTACAAAGTTTCTGTAAGGCAGCAGACACTGTCAATCAGACAAAATGGCAACCAACAAATTGGGAAAAGATTTCTACCAACCCTACATCCAACAGAGGGCTAATATCAAATATATAAAAAGAACTCAAGAAGGTAGACTCCAGAGAGCCAAATAACTCTATTAAAAAATGGGGTACAGAGCTAAACAAAGAATTTTCACCTGAAGAATATCGAATGACTGAGAAGCACCTAAAGAAATGTTCAACATCCTTAGTCACTAGGGAAATGCAAATCAAAACAACCCTGAGATTTCACCTCACACCAGTCAGAATGGCTAAGTTCAAAAACTCAGGAGACACCAGGTGTTGACAAGGATATGGAGAAAGAGGAACACTCCTCCACTGCTGGTGAGACTGCAAGCTGGTTCAACCACTCTGGAAATCAGTCTGATGGTTCCTCAGAAAACTGGGCATGACACTTCCAGAAGACCCTGTTGTACTCCTGGGTATATACCCAGAGAACTCCCCGGCATGCAGTAAGGACACATGCTCCACTACATTCATAGCAGCCCTGTTTATAATAGCCATTAGTTGGAAAGAACCCAGATGTACCTCAACGGAGGAATGGATACAGAAAATGTGGTATATTTACACAATGGAATACTACTCAGCAATTAAAAACAATGAATTCATGAAATTCTTAGGCAAGTGGGTGGGACTGGAAAATATCATCCTAAGTGAGGTAACCCAATCACAAAAGAACACACATGTTATGCAGTCACTAATAAGTGGATATTAGCCCCAAAGCTCGCAATACCCACGACAAAATTCACATATCAATTGATTTCCAAGAAGAAGGAAGGGAATGCCCCTAGTCCTGGAAAGACTCATTGCAGCAGTGTAGGGGAATACCAGGACAGAGAAGCGGGAGGCGGTCGAATAGGGAACAGGGGGAGGGAAGAGGGCTTATGGGACTTTCGGGGAGAGGGGAACTAGGAAAGGGGAAATCATTTGGAATATAAATAAAAAAATATAGAAAATAAAATTAAAACAAACAAACAAAAAAGAACAAAACAAAAAAAGAAATCAGGGCAGGAACTTAAGGTATGAACCTGGAGGCAGGAACTAAAACAGAAGCCATTAAGGAATGTTGCTTTTTGGATTTTTTTATATCATAACTCAGGGCCTTATATAACCTATCTAGTGGTAGTACCACCCACAATGGGCTGGAACCTCCCACATCAATCATTCATTAATTAAGAAAATTCCATTTTTGGTGCAAATAATGCCAGTCAAGGACTGAGAAGGTGGGTACAGCCAGGAGTGCAGGGAACACAGGAGTGGCAGAGCAAATGGGACAGAGTCTGTCTGGGCTCTACCTGCACCCAGGAACTGGGGATAGCCACAGCACTCTGTGCCAGGGGAGAGCCGATCACCCAGGGGTTCTAAGTCAGGCTTGCAGGCCCACAGGAGGGACAAGCACCAGCCAGAGACAGCAGAGCCAACTAACACCAGAGATAACCAGATGGTGAAAGGCAAACGTAGGAATATTACCAACAGAAATCAAGGCAATATGGCACCATCTGAACACAATTCTCCCACAACAGCAAGTCCTGGATACCCCAACACACCAGAAAAGCAAGATTTGGATTTTAAACCACAGCTCATGATGCTGATAGAGAGCTTCAAGAAGGACGTAAATAACTCCCTTAAAGAAACACAGGCAAACTCGTAGAAACCCTTAAAGAATTACAAGAAAGCACAACCAAACAGGCGAAGGAATTAAACAAAACTATCCAGGATCTAAAAATGGAGGTAGAAACAATAAAGAAATCACAAAGGGAAACAACTCTAGACATAGAAAACCTAGGAAAGAAGTCAGGAGACATAGATGCAAGCATCAACAACAGAATACAAGAGATAGAAGAGAGAATCTGAGGCAGAAGATACCATAGAAAGCATTGACACAACAGTGTCAATGCAAAATGCAGAAAGCTCCTGACCCAAACATCCTGGAAATCCAGAACAACATGAGAAGACCAAACCCAAGGTTTAAAGGTATAGAAGAAAGTGAAGATTTCCAACTTAAATGTCTTCAACAAAATTATAGAAGAAAAGTTCCCTAAAAAAAGAGATGCCTATAAACATACAAGAAGCCTACAGAACTCCAAATAGATTGGACCAGAAAAGAAATTCCTCCTGTCATATAATAATTAAAACACCAAATACATTAAACAAAGAAGGAATATTGAAAGAAGTAAGGGAAAAAGGTCAAGTAACATACAAAGGCAGACCTATCAGAATTACACCAGATTTCTCACCAGAGACTATGAAAGCCAGAAGATCCTGATCAGATGTCATACAGACCCTAAGAGAAGACAAATACCAGCCCAGACTACTATACCCAGCAAAACTTTCAATTACCACAGATGGAGAAACCAAGGTATTCCATGACAAAAACAAATTTACACAATATCTTTCCAAAAATCCAACCCTTCTAAAGAAAATGAATGGAAAACACCAACAAAAGGAGGAAAACTACACACTAGAAAAAGCAAGAAATTAATCTTCTTTTAGCAAACCAAAAAGAAGAGAGCCACACAAACATAACTCCACCTCTAATAACATAAATATCAGGAAGAAACAATCACTTCTCCTTAATATCTCTTAATATCAATGGACTCAATTCTCCAATAAAAAGACATAGACTAACAGACTGACTACATAAGCAGGACCCAACATTTTGGTGCATACAGGAAACTCACCTCAGGCACAAAAACAGACACCACTTCAAAGTAAAGGGCTGGAAAACAATTTTCCAAGCAAATGGTCCCAAGAAACAAGCTGGTGTAGCCATTCTAATATCAAATAAAGTAGACTTTCAACCTAAAGTAATCAAAAAAGATAAGGAAGGGCACTTCATACTCATCAAAGGAAAAATCTACCAAGATGAACTCTCAACTCTGAACATAAATGCTCCAAATATAAGGGCACCAACATTCATAAAAGAAACTTTGCTAAAGCTCAAAGCACACATTACACCCCATGCAATAATAGTGGGAGATTTTAACACCCAACTCTCATCAATGGACAGACAGATCAGGAAAACAAACTAAACACAGAAACAGTGAAACTAACAGAAATTATGAACCAAATGGATTTAATAGATATCTATAGCACATTTTATCCTTAAACAATACAATAAATATACCTTCTTCTCAGCACCTCATGGTACCATCTCTAAAACTGATCATATACTCAGTCACAAAACAGACCTCAGCAGATATAAGAAGATTGAAATAATTCCATGCACCCTATCAGATCACAATGGATCAATAACAACAAAAACAACAGAAAACACACATAAACATAAAAACTGAACAACATTCTACTCAACGATAACTTGAACAAGGAAGAAATAAAGAAAGAAATTAAAGACTTTTTAGAATTAAATGAAAACGAAGGCACAACATACCCTAATTTATGGGATACAATGAAAGTAGTGCTAAGAGGAAAACTCATAGCTCTGAGTGCCTCCAAAAAGAAACTGGAAAGAGCATACACTAACAGCTTAACAGCACAACTGAAGGCTCTAGAACAAAAACAAGTAAATACACCCAAGAGGAGTAGATGGCAGGAAATAATCAAACTCCAGGCTGAAATCAACCAAGTAGAAACAAAAAGAACTATACAAAGAATCAACCAAACCAGAAGCTGGTTCTTTGAAAAAAACAAGATAGATAAACCCTTGGCCAAACTAACTAGAGGGCACAGAGACAGTATCCAAATTAGCAAAATCAGAAATGAAAAGGGAGACATAACAACAGATACTGAGGAAATCAAAAAAAAAAAAATTCATCAGATCCTACTACAAAAGCCTATACTCAACAAAAGTGGAAAATCTAGATGAAGTGGCCAGTTTTCTAGACAGATACCAGGTACCAAACTTAAATTAGGATCAGATAAATGATTTAAGCAATCCCATAACCCCTAAAGAAATAGAAGCAGTCATTAATAGTCTCCCAACCAAAAAAAAAAGCACAGGACCAGATGAGTTCAATGCAGAGTTCTACTAGACCTTCAAAGAAGACCTAATACCAATACTCTCCAAACTATTCCACAAAACAGAAACAGATGGAGCACTACCCAATTCGTTTTATGAAGCCACAATTACTCTGATACCTTAAACCACACAAAGACCCAACAAAGAAAGAGAACTTTAGACCAATTTCCCTTATGAATATCAATGCAAAAAATACTCAATAAAATTCTTGCCAACTGAATCCAAGAGCACATCATATCGATCATCCACCATGATCAAGTAGGCTTTAACCCAGGGATGCAGGAATAGTTCAGTATACTGAAATCCATCAATGTAATCTATTATATAAACAAACTCAAAGAAAGAAATCACATGATCATTTCATTAGATGCTAAGAAAGCATTTGACAAAATCCAACACCTCTTCATGTTAAAAGTCTTGGAAAGATCAGGAATTGAAGGCCCATACTTAAACATAGTAAAAGCAATATACAGCAAACAAGTAGCCAACATCAAATTAAGTGGAGAGAAACGTGAAGCAATCCCACTGAAATCAGAGACTAGACAAGGCTGTCCACTCTCTCCCTACCTGTTGCATATAGTACTCAAAGTCCTTGCCAGAGCAATTAGACAACAAAAGGAGGTCAAAGGGATTCAAATTGGAAAGGAAGAAGTCAAACTATCACTATTTGCAGATGATATGATACTATACTTAAGAGACCCCAAAAATTCCACCAGAGAACTCTTAAACCTGATAAACAACTTCAGCAAAGTGACTGGATATAAAATTAACTCAAACAAATCAGTAGCTTTCCCATACTCAAAGGATAAAGAGGCTGAGAAAAAAATTAGGGAAATGACACCCTCCACAATAGTCACAAATAATATAAAATACCTTGGTGTGACTCTAACCAAGCAAGTGAAAGATCTGTATGACAAGAACTTCAAGTCTCTGAAGAAAGAAATTGAAGAAGATCTCAGAAGATGGATAGATTTCCCATGCTCATGGGTTGGCAGGGTTAATATAGTAAAAATGGCCATCCTACCTAAAGCAATCTACAGATTCAATGCAATCCCCATCTAAACTCCAACTCAATTCTTCATAGAGTTAGAAAGAGCTATTTCCAAATTTATCTGGAATAACAACAAACCCAGGATAGTTAAAACTATTCTCAACAATAAAAGAACTTCTGGCAGAATCACCATCCCTGACCTCAAGTGATACTACAAAGCAACAGTTACAAAAACTACATGGTATTGGTAAAGTGACAGGCAGGTAGATCAGTGGAATAGAATTGAAGATCCAAAAATGAGCCCTCACATCTATGGTTACTTGATCTTTGACAAAGGAGCTAAAACCATCCAGTGGAAAAAAGACAGCATCTTCAACAAATGATGCTGAGTCAACTGGCAGTCAACGTGTAAAAGGATGCAAATTGATCCATTCTTATCTCCAGTTCAAAGCTCAAGTCCAAGTGCATCAAGGACCTCCACATAAAACCAGATACACTGAATCTAATAGAAGAGAAAGTGGGGAAGAACCTGGAGCACATGGGCATAGGGGAAAATTTCCTGAATAGAACACTAATAGCTTATGCTCTAAGATCAAGAGTTGACAAATGGGACCTCATAAAATTGCAAAGCTTCTGTAAGGCAAAGGACACTGTCAATAAGACAAAATGGCAACCAACAGATTGGGAAAAGATCTTTACCAATCCTACATCCAATAGAGGGCTAATGTTCAATACATACAAAGAACTTAAGAAGTTAAACTCCAGAGAAACAAATAATCCTATTAAAAATGGGGTATAGAGCTAAATGAAGAGTTTTCAAATGAGGAATACTGGATGGCTGAGAAACACCTAAAGAAATGTTCAACATCTTTAATCATCAGGGAAATGCAAATCAAAACTTCCCTGAGATTCCATCTCACACCAGTCAGAATGGCTAAGGTCAAAAACTCATGGGACAACAGAAGCTGTAGAGGATGTGGAGAAAGAGGAACACTCCTCCATTGCTGGTGGGATTGCAAGCTGGTAAAACCACTCAGGAAATTAGTTTGGTGGTTCCTCAGAAAATTGGACACAGCACTACCTATGTTCCAATACATATACCCAGAAGATGCTCCAACATGTAATAAGGACACATGTTCCACCATGTTCATAGCAGCCTTATTTGTAATAGCCAGAAGGTGGAAAGAACCCAGATGTCCTTCAACAGAGAAATGGATACAGAAAATGTGGTACATTTATACAATGGAGTACTACTCAGCTATTAAAATCAATGAATTCAGAAATTCTTAGGCAAATGAATGGAGCTAGAAACTATCATCCTGAGTGAGGTAACCCAATCACAAAAGAACACACCCGGTATGCACTCACTGTTAAGTGGTGGATATTAGCCAAAAAGCTTGGAATACCCAAGATACATCTCACAGACCACTTGAAGCTCAAGAAGAAGGAAGACCAAAGTGTAGATACTTTGATCCTTATTGGAAAGTGGATCAAAATACCCGTGGCTCACAGCCAATCAATAGACTGAGCATAGGGTCCCTAATGGAGCAGCTAGAGAAAGGACCCAAGAAGCTGAAGAGGTTTGCGGTCATGCAGGAGGAACAATAATATGTACTAACCAGTAACCCCCAGAGCTCCCAGGGACTAAACCACCAACCAAATACATGGAGGGATTCATGGCTCCAGCTACATATGTAGCAGATGACCAATTCAGACATCAATGAGAGGAGAGGCCATTGGTCCTGTGAAGGCTTGATTCCCCAGAATAGGGGAATGCAAGTCAGGAAATTGTGGAGTGGGGGGGTGAGCAGGAAGAGGGAGGATGGGATAGGGGGTTTTGGAGGGGCAACTCAGAAAGGGAATACCATTTGAAATGTAAATAAAGCAAATATCTAATTAAAAAAAGGAAATAAAGGAATGTAAATATATAAAATAATCAAATAATCAATTAAAATGGAAAAAAATTAATGCCAGCCAATCAGGAACTGCTGTTTAGAATAGATACTTTCTTGGGACCAATGGGGGTGTGGGTGGAGGGTATTAAAGGAGCTTGCAGCAATGCTCAGATGAACTTGCTGCAGCATTTCTCACCTGCAAAAAAAAAGAGACGAAGAAGAAGAAGAAGAAGAAGAAGAAGAAGAAGAAGAAGAAGAAGAAGAAGAAGAAGAAGAAGAAGAAGAAAACAAGAAAAAAAAAGAAAATTCCCCAAAGACTTACTCACATGCCAATCCATCGGATACATTTTCTCAACTGAAGTTCTCTCTTTTCAGACCCTGGCTCTTGTTAAGTTCACACACACACACACACACACACACACACACACACACACACACACACAAAGAAAAGTGTAGCCAGAACAGGCTCCAAATCCAGAATCAATATCCATGAGTGAAAGAAAGGAAGTTTTGTATACCATAGAAACATATTCTTTTATAGAAAATCTATAAAATTACTTTTGTTCCAAGACAGTAAAATTTCCTGAGATAGCCCCAAACTGCAGGTTCATCCCCAACTCTCAGATGTGTAAAATTTACACCTGAGTTTTGAGGAATGAAGATTATACTGTATCACCATTAGCTTTCCCTTCAATTCTTAGCTGCTAGTCTTCATCCAGGTACTGGTGATAAGAACTGTTCATGGTGGAGTTTGATGTGATATCATAGATCCGTATCCCCCAAATAGCAAACTCCTTGCCTTTCTTGAGATTCAGTACTATCCTTAGTTGCTACTAAGTTTAAGTTTGGCTATACACCTTGACTTGACCCATGAAACATGGGTAAACATGGCTTACAGAGTCTTGATATGTATTTGTTAAATTCAGCTCAGCCCTGAAGCTCCTGTCTTCTCCCCTGGAGCCATGGCCCTGTGAATGTGAAGACAGAGTCAGAAGCACATGGTAAGTCCTGAACCTGCCTTTCAGCCTGAAGCCAAGCATTGCTGACCCTACTTTATATCAACTGAGCCTCATTTGATCCTAAAACCTATGGATTTGAAAATAAATGCCCATCCTGGTTCATTGAACAAGATTACAGTATCAAAACCTGACTTACATGTAAGTATCTGTTTCCCCATGAACAGGGACACTCACTCCTCATGATGTTGGGTCCTTCACAAGTAAGGAATCTTCCTGCTGTCCCTACCTTAGGATTCCACCTTGTGTGGTAGCAAGGAAGGCAGTGAGTGACTGACCAACAGTTGAAATGCTGGCCTTGTATTCATAGCGACTAAGTCTTGAATCTATGGCCCTTTAAAAAATTACTAGGTTTGTGTTTTTAATCTGTTCTTAAAACAGCTTTTCAAGAGAAGAGTAAGCATTGGGTGAGCCTTTGTCTTTGTGTTTTTGTGTGTGTAGTAGCCACACACACATTTTTTAAATTTTTTATTGAAAACATTTTCCATAGAACATATTTTGAACATATTCTTTCCCTTCCCTCAACTGTCTACCTACCCAAATTTATGTTCTTTATCTTTCTCCTTCAAAAAACAAAACAAAACAAAACAAAAGTGACAAAAACAAAAATCAATTGTTAGTGAACCTATCTGAGGATGGAGAGGGCTTCTCTCTTCAAATGCACGAACTGGGGATCATGGATCTATAAGGCAAAGTTATTCAGCAGTTTCACAGGAGGCAAAAATCTGCCTCTGACTTTCCTTCATAATTTCCATGTATGTAGAAAGGAGCCTGCTAACTGGACCTGGGCTTCAAGGAGCCAGAGCTGAGCATAAAGGTGGGGAAGAGTGAGAACCAGTGCCAAGCAGAGAGAGTGAGCTGTAACACCCTAGGGAATCCCTTAAGACCCCTTGACTTCCCTAGGAAGGGAGATGGGGGTGGGGTGGGGTAGTCAGCTACTTCAAAGCCCGAAATGCTGATGCTGCCCCTGCGCTCTCCTAGGTAGGTGACCCTTTCATTTACTGCTTCCTGGAGGTTTGTGAAATCCAAAAAGGAAGAAAGGTGAATGTCAGGGATAATACAATATAAGAAACATTTCATTTACATTTGGAAAGAGAATAAGTAGCAACCGCCAGAATTACAGGACTCCAGCTCGATGCTAAGGCTCCAGAATAGTAAGAGACAACTAAAGAGACAAGGCGCCCTAGCAGGACCAAAGAAAGGGGCCAGAAGAGGAAGTTACAGAGAAAGGGGGAAGAAAGCAATCTATTTACATACAAAACAAACTGAAGAAAAATTAAGGTGAAAGCAACCTTCCCTGTGTGTGTGTGTGTGTGTGTGTGTGTGTGTGTGTGTGTGTGTGTGTGTGTGTGTGTGTGTGTAAGCTGACATATGGGATCTCGCAGGAGTCTTTTCTTTAACATCTCTAATGTAATAAAATTATATAGGAGCTGAGCAAAGTGTTACTTGAGAACAGTGTTTTCACTCCAAAATCAGACGGAAGTTATATAAATCCAGACACTTAGATTTTATCAAATGCAAATGTGAACTGATTTAAAAAAGCTAGATTTGAGAATTTTTTACATTGCTTTGTCCCAGAGCACTAAGCAAGAATTCTCTGGAAATGTTTGGGAAGTCTAAGTTTAAGGTCCTTGGTTACTGAGAGGATTGATAAAACATTCATGTCTTACCAAACGTGAGCACCTTACACGTCCCCCAGCACAGGGTTGCTTATATTCTTGGAGGGTGACAATTATTACAGTTGAGGAATGGTGGACAAGTGTCTCTGAGACTTAGGAAGAATCTGTGTAAATTGTGGCTTTACTAGCAGGGTGGTGGTGATACATGCTTTTAATCCCAGCAGAGTTAGGAAGATCTCATGAGTTCAAGACCAGGGTGAGTTTTCCAGGACATCCAGGTCTACAGAGAGAAACCTTGTCTTCAAAACAATACAGCAAAAGTTCCCTGCCATCTATTCATTCTTCACCCACACCCCCATCTGAGAGACATGCTAAATTCCCTGCTCTTTTCCTCCTTCCCTCCTTCCCTCCCACTGTTCTTCACTCCTCTCCTTCCTCTCCCTCCCTTCTTCTCTCCCATCACCTTTCTTTCCTTCCTTCCTTCCTTCCCTCCTTCCCCAGCACAGCTAACTCAGTCACAGACAGGTGTTAGACCCAAGGCAGTACAATTTGAATGTATTTGTGTTCATGAGAAACCTAAAATTATTTCGGAGAATGGAAGGTGTGTCGCTGGACTGAAGATGATTCAAGACTAGAGATGATGGTGACCAAGTGGATGCGAAAGCCAGTCTTTGAGAGTTCAAACGTGTATGTGCAGAGAGAAGCAATCAAGAGAACACAGGGACCTTCGGAGATAAAAAAGAGTAACTTCCGTTTCAGAGGTCTGGCCTTCATGAGGACAGTCCTTCTGTGAACTTCCTCTGTGCCTTTGCCAGAAATTCCTTCCTTAGCTTCAGCTGTCCTGTTTCATTGCTTGCCACTACAGTCCCCAACCAAAGACAGAGCGTGGTTCCAGGAGGAGAGCCAGAACAGGATCAAAAACCAATTTCACGTAGACGCAGAGCAAGCTTGTATTTTATCGTGCTAACAGAAACATCTGGAGCACTGTTAATAATTATACCGACACCGCAGGAAAACACGGATGTATGACCATCCTTGCCAGGTGGGGAAACGGGGAAATTAGATAGAACCGCTTGTATTTCCCAGCCCTGCCTGGCAACCTGAGTCTATCTATGTTGTTTTATCAGACTATTTTGATAACCTTCTCCAGAGTCCTTTTCTACGAGAAACAGGATAGCAGGTCTCTCCAGCCACAGAGTCTGTTCTTGTCGCACCAGTCACTCTTCTTTCCTAACAGTTGGGGCTGGAGCTGGATCTGAGATGAGTGATCCCTGAGAAGAGAAACGTGCAATCGTACTAATGCCTCAGAAAGTCCACGCATCCCTATTGAACGGGACAATGGTCCTCTGCAGTTCTCTGTTGCCTGAAATGCCTTTCAGCCAAAAAAAAAGCACAGAGCAACAAAAGCCATTTTGAGATAATTTAGGAGAAGTCCCATTTTCACCTGAGTTATTTGAGCTGTGAAGGACACAAAAGATTAGGGGGTCAGAAGTTTTCAGATAAGTGCTTGTTTTTCTGGTCTAGCTGATTGAAAACTCTCAGGCTCTCTTTTTCCAAACTTGAATTGTCCTTGCCATGCCAAGTACCCACCGTTTCAAGGTAAGAGCTGTGTGATACAAGAAAAGATTGAATGGAGGAGAAAACGTGATATTTTGATTAAGAGGAAGGGGGAAAAGTCTCTCCATTAAGGTTTGATGTGATCCCAGGTTTCTTTCTACAAAAGAGCCAAATACAACACAGAGTAATTAATTCCAAGTTCAGTATCCTTTTCCTTCTGAGAACCTCCCAGAGCCTGGGACCAGTAAAGTCATAATCATACAATTACTGGGTGTCCGGGGTCTCTGGGATTTGCTAGCCATTGTGGGGAGTATGCCAGATACAGGGATTGGTTACTGCCAGCCGTGCCTACCTGTCTATCCTTAGTAAGTGGAAGACTGCCAGAGTGGTAAATACAGCTTAATTCAAGGGGACAGGACCCAGACAGGCTGCGAGCTTGCCTGCCCTGATGGTCTAGCTTGAGGAGAGGCTTCAGCTTTGAGCTGGAAGTCAGGGCCTTGGAGAAATTCCAGTCTGTGCTGCTCCTCCTGATGTTGGCGTTAGATCCACTAATGGAGTCTACCTGGGGACAGTCGGCTCCACACATGCATTTCCAGTATAATTTCTGACCTTGTGAGAAGGTGGAACAGTGATGGAAGAATTTGGAAGAAGTTTCTGTGCAGAGAGGAGTCAGATCAGGCTGAAAGACTTGTTACGGCCAGTTGGTACTGTGTATTCCAAGCCGTGATCTGCGGCTCACTTCCCAGAGAAAACCCATGCTAGTATCTCCTTGGTTGTCTGGAGGCTGGGCAAGCATGCCTGACAAGGTAACTCTACTGAACCTGGTAAAGTGGAAAGATGATTACAAAACAATAACTTAATTGAAAGAAGGAAAGACTATGTGAGTGTGTGTGTGTGTGTGTGTGTGTGTATGAGAGAGAGAGAGAGAAGAAAACACAAAACAAATATGGATTTTGAGAACTTCATAGCTCTTTGTAGAATTCTTAATATCCTATCACATTTGGTCAGTATTTTCTTGACTTTTCCGTGCCCACAGAATGCTACCATAGCTGTTAAAGGACACTACTATTTCTGTTGTGAACGACCCAGTCCTTGAGAATCATTGAAGTGTTCACATTATTTTCCTTTGCCTTTCCCCACCCAACTCCCAATCAAGAAAAATACTTTAAACCAAATTACCCAAAGGTGTATATCCCCAATGTATGTTCACAACATATCTTTTTGTGGTCTCACTTGGAGAGTAATCTACAGGTGAATAGATAAGTAGCCCTGCTTGGCAGTAAATTATCAGTGGGCATCATTCATTCTAGCAGCATGGGAAGTAATAAAATAGATATGGAGTGTGGAGAGACGGCAATGAACACAGAGGTCAGTGGTTATGAACCACAGCTCACAACAGGGGAATGATTCTCCGCAGTGGATACTTGATCATTCTCTCCCATAGGTGTTTTACTTTATTCCTTGCCAATCCACTTATTCCTTGCCACTTATTTCTGACAATCCCCAAATAAAAACTACCTGTTTATTTATATAGGTAATGATGTCTTCCACACAGAGCATTGCTAGGTAAGTTTCCTTGGTAAATTTGAATATTTATTTTATTTTATGCAGATCATGGTTTTGAACATAGCTTTCGTCCTACAAGTCAAAATGTAAATGTTGTTGGAATGATTTTTTTTTGCTCCACTTTCCCACTATAAATGTTAATGTTGACCTTTAAACTTGGTGAAAATTATGACAGTTTTTTTTTATTTTTTTAAACAACAGCAACACACTTTATTTAACTGGTTATAATGATTTGGTTTTCAATGGTATCACTTGCCCGGTGGATAAGGGAACTGCATGTGTTTTGAAATCATATGTAGTTATTTCCTAAAAGTGGGGTCATGGTCTTTAGGGGATCCCCAAACCCTTTTATTATTCATTTAGCCTCAAAATTTAAATTATGGCCATAGAGCAGTGGAGAAAGAAGGAAAGGGGAGAAAGATGGAAAGAATAATGAGACCAAAATAGGATTATAAATATGTTCTGTATTTATGGTAAGAATTAAAGGCAAATTCAGCTGAGGTCATCCACAAGAGCAGTTTGCTTTAATATAGCTTAGAGCTCCTAATTTACTCTTTATACTCTGGTCTTTCTTCAAGCATCAATAACTGCCTAGCAACAAACTTTTGCTGGCATGTTTAGCCAATCAGGCTTGTCATTTATAAAGATGTTTTAGGAATTATGATTAATGAACAGACTTTAAAATATCCTTACATTTACATTTTTTAAGTACGCGTCCATGTGGGGGAAGGTTGTCTTCATGGGTGCAGTACTTGAAGAAGCTAGAATAAGATATTGGATCCCCCTGAGGCAGATGCAAGCAACCCTACTTAGGTGCAGGGAACCAAACTCAGGTCATCTTCTAGAGCTGTACAGACTCATAAACCTGAAGATAGTTCTCCATCCCCACAAACATTTTAAAAGGCAAAGGTTTTCAAGAAAGTTGGGTGATGTTTGGGCCTATGAGATGGCTTATACTATTAAAATCAGGAGATGCTAAAATCCACTCTCGGCAAAGACCCTGGAGAGTCTGCCGCCCAAGAGGCAGATGTTATACTTCTTGCTTGTCAGTGCCTGCATAGCCACAATAACCATAGCCCAGAGCTTGAATCATCTTTCTTCTTCCTTCCTCTCTGATACAATGTCTAGGGTGAGAATTGTACCCCAATCAGGCCTAAGACTTTAGTCATGCGCTGAAATTTTGACCCATAAATCAGCACTTTCCTGCATCTGGGCCATACCTAGCTTTGGACTGTGTGTGCAACCTTGCCATCACTGAGGTAGAAAGAACCTAAGAAAGGATGGAGAAACAGTAGCTGCAAATTCCAGGTTCCAAGATTTCTAAGGATAGAGTATTAGATAGCACAATATATTTTCTATTCTGCTGTTTTTCTATTTGCATTTTATTATTTTATTTTGCGGTGCTTAGGATTAAGTCAAGGACCTTATCCATACTAGGAAAGCACTATGCCACTGAGCTATTATCTCCAGCTCTGTTATTGTCATATTTAAATGATCATGTCCTTGCTAAAATTCCTTCCCAGGGGGAGATTTAAACAGCATCTACCCCTCTCCTTAAGGTCCCAATGTCAAACTGAGACACAATTCTGCAGAATTCCTCTGAGGAATCACTAACCAGGCTTCCTTATAGAGCATAGGTGAGGGGTAACTTACAGGAGTGTGGATACTGTTCCCCTAACAAACTAAACCTGAAAGCTTATACTCAATGACTTCCCTGTAGTCACATAGATCCCTCTCCCCTAGTGTTCCCTAGCCTATACACTCTAACCCCTCCCAAGGCACATGTGATTAGGACAGAGGAGTGCGTAACAGGTGGATATGTAGACAAAGGTCTCATGACTCTCCCCATCTCTCTAATATGGGGATACACAGTCCAAAGAGGATAATCTTTTACTAGAAGACTTTGGAGTTTGAATAAGACTGACCCCTATAGACTCATATATTTGAATGTTTGGATGCCAGTTGGTGGAGTGTTGAGGAAGGATTAGGAGGTGTGGCTGGGTTGGAATGTGGATGTGGATGTGAGTAGCTGGTCCCTGTCTTGACCTCCCTGAACTGATGGATGGTAGCCCTAAACTTTGAATCAATTCTTAAAGTTGCTTTGGTTGGGGTATTTGATCACAGCAAAGGAAGTGAAACTAGGGCACAAGTCACTACTTTTTTGAAATTTGGGAGATCTAAAACTTTAGATGTGAGTTGTGGAGGACGAGGGAAATTTGGCCCTGTGTCTTCCCACCTTCCCTGGTGCTGACTGGCTGGCTGGATAAGCAGATTCCTACTCTCGGGTAAGAACACTCTGAGTTCAGTTTAGGTTTAGAGACCAAAGCAGCCAGGGGACTCATTCTACAATCAGAGTGCAGGAGTGAACAGGAGGGTTAGAGAAGGCCTGTGGTGCTTCTGACCTACATAATGGACTGCCTTTCTTAGGGGAAAAGTGAAAACAGGAATTTAACCCACTTAGTACTGATTTTTAAAAGAGCTATGAAATGCCATCTAAGAATTTCCTTCGTTGTGTAAACCACTGGAACTATTTATTTTGGTATTTACAGACTCACAAATTCATCTGCCTTGTATTTCATGCAAATCCCACCTAAAGAAGCTGGGAAGCCTGAAATTACACCTGCTATGCTTTCCTGTGCTGAGAGTCCTGTCAGGCTCTGCGATCTCAGCTCTTCATTCTTCCGTCCCATGATGAGCTTGGTGACCAATCCTTGTCTCTAGAGCCTGTGAATATTTTACTTCCCGTGGCAGAAGGGTTTTGCAAATACAGTCAGGTGAAAGATTATTGGGATGAAAAGTGATCCTGGAGCACTCTGTTGAGCACAGCATGATTGCAGAGGCTCCCAGGAGAGATAAAGGATGACGACGAGTGAGTCAGAGAAAGAGCTGATCGTGGAAGATATAGAAAGGACAGCTACTAGAGGGTGGAAGAGGCAAGGGAATGGGGTTCTTTCCTGGAATAAGGACAGCAACTAAGCCTAAACCTTGACTTATTTTATCTCTGCAAAACCATTGTCTGACTTCTGACTCCCAGAGCGTAGGATAACCCGTTGATACTGTTAGTTATTTGGTGTGTGGCATTTTGTTGCTGTTGCTTAGGAATCTAATTCAGTGTCTCGCTCCCTACCTATGAATGGCGGAGGTTAATCAGAGCTCTCAGCAGCTCTGCTGTTGGCCAGTGCCTGGAGTGCCAGCTATGATTGCTTCGGAGCATCTAGGCCTGAACATGGGCGTTCGTCAGGAGTCCATGTTAGAGCCATTTCCCCTGAGCTTGAAGAGCCTTGACCTGGAGTATGAGGACACATCTACTTCTGAACCTGGGTGTCACTGCAGGTGAGTTTATGTTTCCAATTCACATCCTCCTGCAATACCAGCACAGAATGCTTTCAGGGCACATGCTGTGCTACAGAGAAGCTAGGAAAGTTTCTTGTTGCCAAAATAATGGTTTTGAATTATCATTAGTGCTATTTACCATGAGCTTAGTAATGTTAGTCTTTTATGTAGATTGTCTCTGAATTCTTGAAACATTCATCCCTAGGGGAAGATATTGAATGATATTGTTCTCGTGGCTACTTTGGTAACACTATCTTTCATGGCTGTACAAAAACCAAACTGAGTTCTTTGTTTCTTCTCATAAAACGCCTCCCAATCTAATGATTTTGCATCTTTTACTCTCTGTAGATAGTTATAGGGAATGTTTTCACCGATGAAAACTGTCTACAACCTTATATCAGGCTCTTGCAGAAGTTGAAATAAGCCAGACTTAAATGTCCTCAGTGTGACATTGTACATCAGGGTAAAAGTGTACTGTCTGAACAGAGCACCGGCTTATTTTCACCCTGATGGTTTTAAAACCTCTTTGGGTATTTCTAACATGTGGAAAAGATTCAAAGCAATCATCCCAAAACATCTCTATGAATCACCACTCAAGTTCTGTTATACTAAAAAGGAAATGAAAGTATGAAAGGACACATAATTTATTCAATGTCACACAATAAGTAAAGGACAGAGAGGGGATTGGGTACAAGGACAAAACCTAAAGCACAGACTCTCCGTTGCCTTGGGGAGAGGTGAATTCTAGAAACACTGCAGAATCTCTCCACAACCTTCGAGCTTGAGTAGGTGAATTAGGGAATAAATGAACAACACACCCATTTGGAGATAAATTAAATGAATTAAATGAAGATGGTGATTAGCGTCATTATTAATTTTAATTTGCATGGTGCTTTGATGTACTGTTTGGTGTTTCTTTGTGAAACCTGCCCTACCCCACATACACAACACTCGTCTTTTTACATCATTAAAGTCTACAGTTAAAATACTAAAAGAAGGAACAGTAGCATCCTTCACCCTCCATCCATTGTCTGAGCACCGCTCCTTTGCTGTAGAATTCTTAGGCAGCTACCTTACCAAATTCATGGCTGTGTTTTGAACAGCTGCATGTATTTTTATATTAAGAAATTCATCTTTAGGTAGCCCAGAGCTAAGTCAATCAGAAATGATCAAAATAAATTTGATTTGCCTCCACTCTTAAAAGAACTGCTTTGTTCAAGAAATGACTCTCCTTCACAATTTAGAGTAAATATGCCCTTCCTCCTCAGAATGTTTAAAAAGCACAGAGGCGTTATTTGTATGGTCATATAGTACCATGAGGGAGCAGATCTGCTAGTCCCTATAGAGTCTGCATCTTCCTTTACTGGCAGCAGAACCAACAAGGACAAAAGGTAAATTTAGAACATTTTTGTTACAGGGAAGCATTGAAATGAAAGCTTTCTTTTTTTCCTGTAAAAACATAAGAAACTTAAGAACAGGGAAGGCTCATTCTGCTGCGAACTGCTTATACACTAAAAATAGAAAGTGGAAGGAACAGAAGAGTAATTGCAAATTGCCTTTTATATTGCGGTTGAAGGCACTTTCCTGTCCAATAATTTTAATAAAGAAATCCCCCCAGCCACCATGCTGATCAGTTTGAACATAACTCAAGCATTATACACATTGTTCCCTTGGGTTTATACCTTTATGGAATTAAATTGTGTCTAGTATCATGCCAAGACTTAGAACCATCTACTGTGGTTAAAAATTAGCCTCAGGAGTTACTAGAAACCCATGTTTCTTTCCATCTCAAAAACAATCAGCTATTTACATTCAACTTACTATTTTAATTTTTAAATTCAATGCATCGTTAGTAGAACTCTAGGCCTGTTAGAATGATACTATTCAAGTTAAGTTTGTGTCATTTTCTTGTGCAAACTCCACCAAAAACTCTCAGACATTGGTTCCCGGCCTGTGGGATGTAGGTCTCTAAGATATGGAGATGTTGACACTGTGGGCTCTCAGTTTCCTGGGTTGGCTATTCACTAAAGACCTGCAATGTTACACCCGGAGGTGCATAGATGGGAATGTGCTACAGAAAACTCCAAATCATATTAACATCGTAGTTAATTGATGCTTATTCATGATGTATTTCTTTAGTCAATGGATAATTGCTTGGGGGAGGAGGATGGTTTTTGTTATTCTGGATTTTAAAAGGGGGACAGTGAGACTCAGTGGGTAGAAAGCACTTACAGCACAACCCTGATGATACACGTTCAGTTCCTGGAACCTACATTTAAAAGCTACATGTGACAGGATATATCCCTAATCTTAGCCCTTATATAGCAAGATGGGAGATAAAGATAGAGAATCACCCAGAAGCTCATGGGCCAGCTAGTCTGAAGTGAACAACTTGGCAGAAGCCACAAGAAAGGCACTGCCTCAAAAACAAGATGGAAGAGGAGAATTGACTTCCCCAGAAGTTGTTCCCTGACCTCCACATGTACACTATGACACACATGAACTGTTATGCATATACATGTTACATATAAAATAATAGTAATACTACTATTGTTATAAGTAAAAGAAAATAAACATAACTAATTTTAAAAGGAAAGGTCCTCAGGACTTAAAGTAGAAGCAGATACAAATGCAGGCAGATAGGCATGTCAAAGGTCATCTTTCAGCATAGTCTAGAATGGCATCAGCAAGCACCCACCCCATGCCACTAACTAACGGAAAGAATGTCTCCCTGCTTCTAATGATAGCCTTGGGGAAAAACTCCAGAAATTACAAGTCCTAATTGTATTGGAAAGAAATTTGAACAAAGCATAGGCTTGTTTCTCTCTCTCTCTCTCTCTCTCTCTCTCTCTCTCTCTCTCTCTCTCTCTCTCTCTCTCTCTCTCAATTTCCTCCCTCCCCCTCCTCCTCCACCGTGTGTGTGTGTTTGTGTTTGTGTGTGTGTGTGTGTGTACACTCGTGTGTGTGTGTGTGTGTGTGTGTGTATACACTCGTGTGTGCCAAGGCTTGAATTTGAAAGTTATCTCTGCTTGCAGAGGGGAGAGCTGATGTTCCCCACAGCTGTGCACATGGGAGAAACAATCTTTGTACATGGGAAAACAGCCTGCTGCTACATGGCCTTATGTTCACTGCAAGCAATGTCCTTTCACACACACTTACGATTACATGAATTGGAAGCAAACAAGAGGGTTTTGCAAACAGATTGAATGGGTGTGAACAGAGCCTGGTGATTCAGTAACAGGCCAGACAAGCAGTACTGGTGAGAACCAACCCAGCTTAGTTCTGGCTGGAGCAGAGAAGAGCCGGGACACTTCCTGTGTTGCCACCAATCTCTCCTTTTCGGATCACTCTGATTTATTCAGATTTTATCAGAAGGCAGAAGCTTCTGTAAATGCATTGCCACCATTATTTTGATTAGATGTTACAAAAGCAGATCTCTGTGATTCTAAAAATTTGGGGTTCTTAAGGTTACTTAGGTAGGAAGCCATGGGTAAGGAGCCAGCATTAACCGCAAAGCTGGTACTTTCATAGGTATTAATGAACAGTTAATTCCTGGGAAGAGATGTGAAGGGGGTGAAAGACACCGGAATATGTTAATCCAAATATATCTCTGGTAGAGAACATGTTTATTGAAATAAAGACATTGAAGGAGCAGTAATCAGAAGATGAACTGAAAGAAAGGATATACACTCTCTTCTACCGGAGACAGCTCCTGTCAGTTAATAGAACCGGAGGAATTGGGAAAGCAAAACGTGTCCTGGTAGTTTCTTCCCATGTTCTTACCTTCCAGTCTCTTGCTGTTAGGCAACTCCAGTTGTTTCCTATTGCTCATTTCTCTACAAATCGAGCATCTTTGTTGAAGATACTGTATAAGCCAGAAGTGTGAGTCACTGTTTTTGGTCTACTTTCCAATGGGGTCTCTGTGGTGTATGTGTGTTAAGGTACAGTGATAAATGTCCTTGTTTTGCCTCTAGTTAATCTATCATTTGTTGCAGGATTTTTGCCTTGCCTAAGAATTTGTGAGGGTTGGGTAGGAATTATTCCCTTTCTAACTTGTACAGAAATCATATTTTTCTGTTTTCTTTTCTGATGACATTAGATGCTAAGTGCTTTGAGCATCTGGACCACTAGATGCGGAAGAGGAGGAAATGGGGAGATCAGAAATTCGAGATCAGTCTCGAGGGGTACACTGGGAACTAAGGGGATAGCTCAGTTGGTAAAGTGAGAGCACGCATGAGAATCTGCATTCATTTTCCTATGACTGAATGAAGAAAGGCAGTTGTGGAGACGCACATTGTAATCCCAGTATTAGGGGAAGAGATATTGGCAGATCCCTAGAGTTTGCCAGTTTAGACAGATTAGTCACTATAGGTCAGTGGAAGACCCCGTCTCAAAGGAGGCATTTGTGACGATCACAATCCATGATTGTTCTCTAGCCTCTGACCCTGCAACACACACAAACACGCACACACATGCACGTATACACATATGACATGGATCAATGCAGGGATATATTATATACACTGAGATGATCATGATGTAACTGGATCTTATTTTATTTTATATTTTATTTATAGCAATGGACTGGGTAGAGTGGTGTCCCACTCCCCATGCTAGGCTCTGTCACCTGCTCCCACTATGCCAACTGGAGAGATGGACAGTGGTGGCAAACAGAAGAGACTTGATTCAAGGATCACATCTGGAACAGGATCAAGTAAAAGGTTCTAGTGACCCTCCCAAGTTCATCATCATGGTAATGACATGCATGAGTCAAAATTAAAATGAGAAGAATTGGAACAGGGGACAAGAGAACAAGAGGTTTGCATAATGATGCATTTCTAGTCAGGATGTGGACTAGTTACTCACTGCCTCAGGTTGGGTTCTGTGCAGTGGCCCCACGAAGTCCTTACTGCTGTCTTCTTCTGAGGAGTTCCCTCCTGCTCCAGGTTGCAGCCTTGCCCTTTTGGATCCTGCCCTCACCTGGGGACAGTCCAGAGAGGGTCCATCCTATGAGTTCTGCTGTTTCTGAAATCTAACACAACTGCAGGGTTATTTCAATGAATTATCTCTGGGCCTTCAGCCTTGGAGAGGGATGAGATATGCTTAGACTGACTCTCTGCAAATGGTGAACCCATGGTTAGGGAGACAGACACGGAATGAAGATGGGGATGGCAGGCTTTTATCCTGTGTTTAGTTATCTTCTAAATGCCCATTTCAGTAGTGGATGATGTCCTTAGGATCTAATGGCAGTCAAGGGCAGCAACCACTTGAAGCCTATTATTCCATTAGAGGTGTACTAAGTGGTAGTCAATCACACAATTGTTAAATGAATGCTACATGCATCTATGTTATTTATGCCTTTGTATATGCACAAAAGGAATCGAAAACTATACACAAGCTTATCCTTTGCCTCCTTTTTTCCTGCCCGAGTGGGGTCTCTGGATACAAGTCCACAGTAGGACATGCAGTACTCTCTGTGTGAGAAAACAAGCATGGCATCTGAAAATTGTCATGTGTACAGAACGTGCCAATTGAGTCAGAACAGGAACCTCTGTTGCCCTTAGAGCTGCTTGCATCATTCTCGGGGAATGGTGGGGCTGTTTCAACAGAAAACTCCGGGAGCTCTCAGAATTCTGTCAGGAAAGATAGAAGACTTTTAAAACATGTCCCCCACTCATCGTGTGGCAGCTCCTCAAACCCACTCTGCATCTGTTGTAATTTCCTTACAGTGGAAGCTGTTTCCAAGTGTTTAGTTACCACCCGTGGCCTCCCCCACCCCCCTGAACATGCAAAGACATATTTGAATGAAATAAAGGCACTCCCTGCATTCCATTCTACGGGAGGGAAAGCTCTCAGTCATGCGGACTGGAAAACATATATTTCCTGCTTGCAAAGGGTTGGATTCACATAGCCTCAGGCAGGCAGAAATCTTGATGGAACCACTGCATGCTGGGAAGAAAAGCTCCCCAACCCCCACACACCCAAGAGCACACCCCCTCTTCTAATTTTTTTATTCAGTCTGGAATCTTTGAAAGGAAGTTAAAACTGATCCACCCAGGGAAACATTATACGTTTAGGACAGAAAAGAATTCAGTTGTCAATCCGGAGCAGGCTGTTCATTTGCTAGAGATGTGTGAGAGCTAATTTGCCAGTGAATCTTTTCTAGACTTTGCTTTATCCTGAAGCACATCTATATAGCATTGCCCTCAGGTGCCTCTCTATTTATCTGTCTGGTTGAGCGGTTTTTTGGGAGAGCTCGTGGTCTTAATGAAATAAACTGATTTTCTTTCCCCTTTTTAAAACCACTTCATGGAAGGTGAGCCTTTATTTACTGAAAAATGAGCCTGGAATATCCCACTTAATTGCTTTTCCAGACTCTTCATTTTATACATGAATCAAGGTTTTCCATAACTAAAACATGTCAGAGTGGGCAGTAAAAGTAAAAGGACTGAGGGATGGGTGACCCTTTCTGAAATTATGGGAAGAAGACCTTGTACCACTACCCTCAGCCAATAGCACTGACACTTTAAACCAGCTGTCACTCAGGAACACAGGACCCAGCACTCTGCAGTTAGTGTCTGCGTCGTAAGGATCAGGAAAAACCTTCAAGACGATAAACATGGGAACTTGTTAACCGTAGACTAAGCATAAATAACCAATCAAGCAACTGACCATTCTAACAATGTCCTGTATGTCAGAAAGCTTAAGTTTTTAAGACACATGAAATATAGTTTATAATTTAACAATACTTCATCAGGAAGTATTGTATCAATATGCCTTTATTTCATTTTAATCTGGATCCTGGAGCCGGCAATTATTTTAACTAAAAACCCATACTCCAACACTACTTATTGACATTTAACTAACATACCAAATTCCAGAGGCAGCTTTCGTGACTTAGCTGTGCTCTATCTTTGAAATAGAGGTTTGGATAGTGTTGTGAATGTGAAGGAAAGTTTAATCTGTGCAACTCCAGGCACCAGAGATGTGTGGATTGGTAATAAATGCTTTGGAGGTCTTCTTGTCTTTTTTTTTAACAAGATAAAAGAATCCAGTGAAGCCATGTAGTCTTGATTTCCCTGTAGCTGCATATCATGGATAACACAATGAATAAGGTTCCACATGAAGAACCAGATTGGAAGAGAAGGAATCCAGAGTAGAGGTGATAGGCTATGTCCTAGACAAGAGTAGGATGCCTGTGTGTGCAATGTGTTGTTTGTAGCTAGCCTGAAGCCTTTTAGGTTACCAGCTAGCAGTGCTAGGAACATTGGGACCTCATTTTATGAACCATTTGCTCTCAGAAGACGTGGTTGACCTGACTGTGATCTACTAATCATCTCTTTGCAATCCAAGGGAAGTGTCTTACTGCTGGATCTTGTGATCCCTTTCTGTCTTCAAACTGTTAGAGCCTTTTCTCAGAAGCAGACCCAAGAGAGACTCTTAAGACAGAGAATGGACTTTATCCTCTTGCCAAATGATGAAAGCTTATCTGGAATTAGGGCTTAGAAATTATCCCTCATCATAATTGTCATTAATTAATATGTATAACCATGCATAGCATATACTTTGATTGGCATGCAAATACTTCCATAGTAGTATTTGCTACTACTTTGAACCTTTACACTAGCATATTTTTCTTTCTTAAAACAATAATGTATCAAACCTAAGGCAGTAAAGAGGATAGCAATTAACAAAAAAACAATGTCAGGTCCTGTGTTAATGTCAAGGTAGGCTGTCAGTAAGGCCAACGAGCTCAGTTATACTGCCACAAAATTAACAGCACACAATGACATTTTACAAGGAAGGTAACATTAAGATCTTACATAATTTCTGTGCTTATTATAATGATCATACAAGTGAATTTTTTTAACAATCTAGAGTCAAAGGTGATTGAAGAAACTATACCCCAGTGGGTGGGTAGATGGCTTTTTCTTTTTTTTTTTGCCTCATTTTTACAAATACTAGAAGCTATCCCAAAGGCCGATACTTTGTTGCATGAAACAACCCTATTCCAGAAAATCATTCTTTGCAATCCAAGCAGTAAGTGCAGTTGGTGATCATGCAGTTAGCTGCATAAACATTGCTGTTGGTTTTTTTTGGGGGGGGGGTGCGTTTTGTTTTTTTCCACTCTGGGAGAAAAATCCACATATTTCAGAGAAGGAAAGGACAATCAAGGAAAGAATAGCCTCACTGCTTACCAGCAGGACTGTGATTGTTAGTGCCCAACCCTGCCAGTCACACTGGGTACTGTGAATCTCAGGATAAATGGGGACGATGGACGCTTAGCCGGAGTCATGGGGATAGAGAAAATGAGATTAACGACATGTTCTCCCTGGATGCGCCTGTCTGGATGCCATGTGTTCCGTAAGGTTAAGGAAAGGCGGAGCCAGTGTAAAGAGCGAGAGCTCCCAGCTTAGCAAACCACAGGACAAAAGGAGTCTGGAGAATGTTTGCTTAGAGCAAAAGCCAGAATGCACAGCTCCTTTGCCATGTACCATTCATTAGGACACTAAATTCATGAGCAGTGGTATTTTAAAAGAGACTTTTAACTGTGGAAAACATGTATTAGACACGCTACGCAAATAGATCCTCTGGGATTTGAACATTATGTATAGACCATGATTTTTATATAAAGTAAATATGTCAGAGGCTGAAGAGTTGGCTCAGTGATTACGAGCACTTGCTGCTTTTGCAGAGGACCCAGGTCTGATTCCCAGGACCCATATAGTGGCTCACACCAAATTTTAAGTCCAGTTCCAGAAGATCTAACACCGTCTTCTGACCTCCAAGAGCACCAGACATGTGGTGCCCAGACATACATGCAGGCAGTAGACTCATACAACTTTAGAAAAAAAATAAAATAATAAAAAAAAACTACATATGACCAAAGATTTATTTTGGAAACTCTCCCCAGAGCGTAGGAACAAGTAGGTCACAGCATTTGCTCCAGCTGCATATACAACAGCTACAGTCAGCTGGCAACCTTCTCTGATGTCACCAGAGACACTCACTTTGAAAATAAATCATGCAGAGGCCAGAAATGAATAGAACAATGTGTGAAAGACGGATCCCAATCAGGCCGCTAACTTACTGTGTGGAAGGAACTGAAGACAGTGTTACAAACCTTGATTGCAAGTTCACATAGTAATCTGACGTTAGTAGAAGACAAGCTTCTATGCATACACATTCATATCTTCACTCAAGTGAAATTATTATTCTAGTAAATAGCTTTCACTATATTTATAGAATTTTTCTATGGCTGGTTGGGAAACAAACCCTGGTTCTTTGCCATGGATGGTTTGAGAAGCCATAGCTGAACCATGATTATTTTTGAAAATCCCATTTTCAGAGACCAGGGTCATCTGTTAACACCCCCACTACCCCAGCCCCAAACAAAGATGTAGGGGCATCTGAGAGTCTTTGAGATTCCATAGTGAAATTCTGAGCTGGGCCCTCCAGGCCAAGGAAGGACTTCATTAAAAGAAAGTTTTGTGTGTTGCTGATTAACTAATCCTAAATTCCAGAGTCAAAAAAAAAAAAATCTGTCTCCTCATGTCTCCTCTTGGTGGCTTGCTTTTACTTAGCTCTCTTTAATCCTTTAATCCCTACTGTCTTCTGATTCTTACTCTATAAAATCATAGTGGTGTCAGGTTCCGGGAAGAACATGTGGATTTCATTTTGTCAAAAACAACATTCAGCTTTCTTCCACTAGTAATCATTAAAGTACAGAATTGAAGATAGTTAGAGGGAAGAAAGTCACTCTCACAGTACTTTGGGTTGGTTTGTTTTGGGACAGAGTCGGCGTGGTCCTCCTGCCTCAGCCTCCCAAATGCCGACATTACAGATATGAGGAACCACGTCTCCACGTTTAACGAGCTTTGGAAACTTTTTTACGCCCGTCAAAAATTATTCTTCCAGCTAAAGTTATGTGAAAGCTAAAGTTAGCTGGCGTTTCTGAACAGAGTCCAATAGAAAGCTGAGCGGGGTGTGATGGGGGTGGGACTGAGAGAGGCTCTGTGGGCCTCTCTGATAGAAGGGCGACCTCAGTTTGAACCCCAGGATCCACAGTAGGAGGAAGCCAAAACCTGAAAGTTAGACTCTGACCTCCACACACCTGCGTGTGTACACACATTTTCACAAAGATACACACACACACACACACACACACCACAAAATAACAGCAAATAAAATATTTTTTTTCAACCTAATATTTTCATTGATTATTTGGGAATTTCACACAATGCACCCTGACCATACTCACTTCCCAGTCCTCCAGGCCTGCTCCCCACCTCTGTAGCCTCCCCTCAAAAAGAAGAAAACAAAACAAACTACAAAAACAAACAAACAACGACAACAACATTAAGTGCAATTCATGTTGCCCATATACTCACTGGAGTATGGTTAACCTCCTGGTGGTCAGTTCTTGGAAATCTCTGACCCCTTCTCCACTCTGACCCCTTCCAGACTCCATCAGTTGTGGAGAGCTACACTCCAGCATCCTTACCATAATTTTAAAGAGTCGAATGGCTTCCTGTCTAGGTTGCTAGTTTTGTGGAGTGTGGTGGGGTGGGGGTAGGGGTTGTCACAGAAGCCTTCTCGGTCCCTTTTTCTCAACTGTGACTCTGAAGACATAGATGCTAAATGCAAAAGAAGCTTCCTTGCCTTTTACAGTCAGTGGTAGCAGGGATTATGGGCTTCCACGTGGTTTCTGGGACAGCATGGACCACAGACATCCACATGAAAATAATTTTTTTTTTTTAAAGATCATTGCAAAGAGCCTAGGTAAAGAGTCTGGATTTTTCTCTTTATGTTTGTTTGTTTGATTGATTGATTTTTGTTGTTGCTGTTGTTGTTATCTGGTTGATTTCTCAGTGGGTTATCTATGGCTGGCGCTAAACTGAAAGCGCACATACTCCTGTCTTTTAAATGCTTCTAGAACAAAATCAGGGGTGAGGCGTCAGCTGAGTCAAGCTCTGAAGAATGAGGGCCAGAGAGTGAAGCCTTAAAGGGCCTCTTAATTAGAGCACAGAATAGTCAATATTGATGGGATAATTAGCCAATAATTTAAAGAGACATTATATTTTTATGTATGATTGTTGATAAAATAACTATACATGATATCAGAGATGTTGCTGGGCAGATTCCTCACGCAGCAACCTTAAAGAAAAATATTGATAGAGTTGACTTTAATAAACAACAAACAATCCCTCAAAACTATTTTCCCATTATTACTTGAAACAAGTATAAATTAAAAAGAATATACGACAACAATTAGTTACATTTCTCACTGCTTTGACCAAATACCAACAAGAAGCAACTGAGGGGAGAAAGGATTTCTTCTGCCAGGGGTGCTGTGGGTAGAGGGCTGCTCTGAAGTCACAAGAGCACGAATCACCTCGGGGCACAAGCCGGAGCTGCCTGCGACCCAGGACTTCTCCACCTGTCTCCACACAGATTCCACGTTCTCTCAGTACAGCACCACTGGCTGAAGACTGAATGTTTAAATACCTGAGTCTGTGAGGGACAGTTCACAGAAACAGTAAGGGGTGGGGTGGGGGGTAAAAAGAACGAAGGTGGGGCCAGCAGGGTGTTTGCTGCCAAGTCTCATGACCTGAGCTCTGTCCCAGGGACCCACACAGTGGAAGGAGAGAACTGACTTCACAGGTTGCATTTTCTACTCCCTCTGTGTGCTGTGACAGCGACATGAGTGACCTAACGAATGAAAACTTTAAAAGCAAGGAGGTGGGGACCTTTACCAGTTATGTTTAGAAATGCAAATGCTACAAAGGACAGGCTAAATCTAGCTCACGGTATAAGCATGGTTTAAAGTCTGTATGGCAAATAGTGTTGTAAAATTAAACAAGACAGGAGAGAGTACTTAGAAATGACAGGAAAGGAAAGAAAGACTGAAAGGAAAGAGGAAAAGCCAGGCAGGCAGGTGAGAAGGGGAGGAGCGAGGGTGGTACAGGAAGCAAAAAGTCAGGTGTGTGGTACGCACAGATTGCACCACTGTTCTGGCTGAGGCAGGAGGACAGCCACAATACTGAGGCAAGCTTGGGCTACATAGTGAGTGCTACACTAGCAGCCAGGACTACAGAGCAAGCCCTGTCTCCAAAAGCAAAAGCAAAACAAAATCACAACATCAAAACTGAAACCAAACCAAAGGAAATGAAAGAAAACTAGGAAACAGAGAAACTTACAATTTAACTTTTTTTTTGGGGGGGGGTATTTTCTTTGATTAGAGTCAACTTTATTGGGTTGTAGTAAAGTATACCCATTTTACTCATACAGTTTAAGATTTTAATACCGATTTTAAGGAGCATTTCTATTGTATGTGCTAATGGATTCACTGTGATATTTCCCTACATGAATGGACTATGCGTTGCTGCGTCAGTCCACCGTTCTACCAATGATACCTCCCACCTTGTCCCCTCCGGCAACTCTTCCAACCTGTGGTGGTTGCAGACGCTTGGCCCATGGGAAGTAGCACTATTAATAGGTGTGGCCTTATGGGAAGTGTATCACTGGGGGGGGGGGGGCTTGAGGTCTCCTCCTATGCCCAGGTTCTGCCTAGTGCAGACAAGAGTCTCCTCCTGGCTGCTTGCAGAAACCAGTCTCTCCTGAACACTTTCCTGGTCAGGCTTCCTGCCATGATGGTAATGGACTGAACCTCTGAAACTGTAAGCCAGCGCTAATTAGATATTTGCCTTTATAAAAGTTGCCTTGGTCATGATGTCTCTTCACAGCAATAAAACCCAAACTAAGACAGTCTATGGTAATCCCTACTTTAAGGAAAACTTTAAAAAGTGGTTCATGTGCATAACACAGATTGTATGGTACTTACCCTTTTCTGTCTCCTTTATTTTTTGTCTTACTTTTTAAAAAACATATTATTTACTTTTATGTGTATGAGTGTTTTGCCAGCATGTATATGTGTGCACGCTGCGTGTGTGTGCCTGGTGGTCATGGAGGCCAGAAGGTGGCATCAGATCCCTGGAACTAGAGTTACAGGTATTTGTGAGCCACCATGTGGATGCTGGGAACTGAACCCAGTTCTTTGGCAAGAACAGCAATTAGCTGTTGAGCTGTCTCTCTCAGCCCTATGTCTCCTTTACTTAGCTTAGTATGGTATCCTTGGTTCCATCCATTTTGCAACAAATGACAGAATTTGTGTGTGTGCATATGCGTGCGTGTGCATGTAGTATGTGTATGTATATGTGTCCATCTGTGTGTGCCCATACTTGTGCTTGTATACATGAGCATGAATATGTATAAATATACATTAATGCCAGAAGACAATAATGGGTGTCTTCCTCAGTTGATCTCCCCCTTATCCTTTGATATTAAACTCAGAACTTACCATTCAGCTATACTGGATGTCCATTGGGCCTCAGGTAACCTCGTGCCTTTGCATTCTCATCTCTGAAGAAGAGAGATGCCCCTCTCTGGCTGTGAAACTGGATGCTTTGTTTCATTTTGATGTCCAGCGTTCTCCCCTTATCCCTCACCTCATTACACATTGCAGGTTCTCTGTGGAGAAGTAAGCGAGTACCAGGGGCCAGGTTATTCACTAATCCTTCTCCTACAACTTAAAAATTCAAAAAGTGTGCCTTTTACGAATTTATATGTGAAAAGGCTAGATGAAGGTCAAAGAGAATTAGTAGCGTTTACCTCTTATGATAGCTAGTTTTGATTGTAGACTTGATGTATGGTAGAATCACCTGGGGAGGGAGTGTCGATGAGAGGCTGTTTAGATAAGGTTGACCTGTGGGCACGCCTGTGAAAGATTTTCCTGGCTTTGTTCATTGAAGAGAGAAGATCCACCCACTGTGGGTAGCACCATTCCCTAGGAAGGGGAGTGATTGCATAATGGTGGAGAAGGCAAGCTGTGGGTGTGCCCAGCTGTTTCAGGTTTCTGTCACTTTGACCTCCCAGCTATCATAGACTGGAACCTGAAATGGTGAGCTAAAATAATTGTCCCTAAGTTGTTTGGGGAGGGGGGGCACATTTTATCACAGAAAGAGAAACAAACAAAACTAAAACACCTCTGCTCTGGTTGCTAGTGGCTTGGTAGTGGGCGCTTTGCTTCTCATCTCTCACTGGTGTTTTTTTATTTTTTTTCTTGTTTGAATTATTTCCTCTTATCAAACCAAAAAAAAACTTAAAATATTATTCCTATGTACAATATTACTAATGGTATAGATGACAGCGTGGCAGGCGTGTACTACATGTGGGAGTATAAGTTGGAAAGTATTTCAAAATTAGTTTTATATTTAAAGAAAAGCCTGAGAGTTCTGTGTGCCTCAGAAACTGTATTGCTTTTTATGGTGCCATTTTAAAATGAATGTTTATTCACTAAGACAGGAATTGCAATTTTTGCTGGTGTACAGTACTGTCAGATTGCAATTAGAACTTACTTCAATATTCCCAGTACAACCAGTTTTTAAAAATGTGAGGTTCCAGCAGCTTCCCCTTCCCCTCTTGGGTATAAAAATAGACTTTATAGCCCACCCTCCCTGCAATGAGACCCAAGGTCTGAGTCTAGGAATTGATGCTAGTTCTAATTCAAGGTTTTCAAAATGCAGAACACCGTCTTCGCACTTAAATCTTTATCCACTGACTGAAGACAAATGATATCTGAAAGGCCAAGTGTCTACTGACTGGCAGCAGAAGATAAATATAAAGGACATCGTGAACCTGGGTCTCTGAGTGTCTATGTTAATAAATATCCACTGCCTATCAGGAATAACTGCCTTGGTTTGTTAAGCGAACAAGGAGTAAGCCATTTTGTTTAAACTACTATACATGTTTAGATCTATTTATCTGCACTGTAATTCACGTTGATTGTAACACCTTCGGTAACCCATGAAGTGACTTGGTCACATACTTAAGTTTTCTTTGCAAGTTAAGCACAGCTGTGGAATGTGCTTTCTTCCTGTAGCACAGCTTGAGAGTGAGTTCAGATGAGGTACCTTATTACAAAGGAGCTGTGCCTGATAAGCCATTTGTTCTGTCTCTGTCTCTCCATCTCTATCTCTCTGTCTCTGTCTCTCTCTTTTTTCCTTCCTATCCTCCTTCCTTCTCCTGTCCCCTTCCATCCTCACCTCCCCCTCTCTTTTTCCCTCTCCCCCTGATGGTCATAAATTCCAGAGCGTTCTGATTGGCAGATACACTTTCTACAACTCATCTTAGCCCCCTAATACAACTTGTGATAATGAATTTGCAGACATTTCAATTTTCTTGTTGATACTAAAATTCCTCCCTGCCATCAGCCAGCTGAAGATTTTGCAGTGTCATCAAAAGTCTGTTTGTGCTCCATTGTTTTAACTGGAATTCCCGTTTTCCACTGTGTCCCTGGTGAAGACAGTGGGTTCAAATGAGTTCTTAGAAGAGACCAACCATGTTTCCCTGCTTCTCATTGGTATGTTTTGCCCTTAGCCTCTAAAGCATGCCATCCAAAAACTGTGTTGCAACATATTCTTTCACACTAGTGCAACTCTTTAAAAAAATAACATTTCTTTATCTAGTGTGTGTGTGTGTGTGTGTGTGTGTGTGTGTGGTTACTGAATCTGCCCATTGTCTTTCAAATTAGTATATCTGAATGTGGCACCATCATTCTTGGCTAAGTAGTGAAAATACCTATTCAGTGGCTGAAGGAGGGATTTGCCTGCTCAGAAAGGCTCATATACTTCATTTAATTTCTCAAAAAACAGAGAAATAAGTGTGAAATCAAACCTGTTTGGATTTCATGAGTACCTCAGAGCTTCAGACTTGCTGAGGGGTGCTGACTAGTTACTGGCCACTGAGGAAGTCCTGCAGGAGTTCCACACAGTTTATATATCCCATAATAATGAAACCATCAAAATGACGTCAAAGGAAAGCCTTTAATAACATAAAATATCTGTGTCATGAGTATCTCAATGAAAAAAACAATATATACACAGTATGATACTATGCTTGTAAATAAATACATGCTTTGATGTGTTCAGTAAATAAGCATTAAGACCCTACTATGCATGTAGCAAACATGACCGATACTGGTGTGTGTGCATGTCTTTGTGTGTGTGTTAAAGCAGAATCTAATGTTATTTTACCTTTCCCAATTTACAATGACTATTTATTAATGTTTTAACAAGACATCACTATTAAATTAAGGCTTTTTTTTGAATTATAAGAAAAGGCTAACGCCATAACAATGAGGTTTAATAAAGTAAGCAGAAGACACATAAGTCATTCTAGCCCTGTGTTCTGCCGTGACTCACCAAACATGCCCTGTACTGTGTGTTTCAATCTTCTTCTATTTCCCTATTAAAATGAACAGATGCATTTCCCATCACATGGAGCTCATGGAAGCGTGCCAACCGTTTTCTTAGCAACCGAACTCCTGCCTTGTGCACTGTGCATGTTAACTAAAACAGCCTGTTGACGGCTTAAAATAAACCTGCCTTTTTCCATTTAGCATTTTATCAAATGAATGTAATTTTGTTTGCTGATGAATTTAGTTCAGCTTCAAGGAGATTTTTCTCTTCTTCCTGGGGAGGCTGGAGAATCAGAATTGTCATGCCAAAGGATGAAAAACCAGCCTAGGGAGAAAAGACAGGCTGATGTGGATGTGGGTAATGTAAGAGCATCTTCTCCATTTCTCCTCTCCCCTTGCCTTGTTTGCTCCCCCCCCCAACCCCTGGGTAGAACGTTGATTTAACTTTAAATTCTCCTTAGCCTTTGCATCATAATGTTTGGGTTACTTGATTAAATGCATTAATTTAAATGAGTGTGCTGACGATTGCTATTGTTATTATGTGAAGACTCTTGTCTTATTTTTTTTTTCTTGTTTCTAATACTTCGATGTGCTCCACAATTAAACTATGCTCCTCTCACTGGCTAGTAGACCCGCTCCTATGGTCCAGAAATAAAGAGACCAAACAATACATAATTTGGCAAGGCAGGAGGGGGAGAGTTATTATCAGCAGTGTAGAGAGTTGCTATTTTTTCAGAGAGAGCTGACTCTGCATCTTGGAATAATCTTCTGTTTTGCTTGAATATAAAAATAAATTTGTGTCTACATGTATACGCAGACATCTTGGGTACAAAGACCATAGGAATATTTCCTAAAGAAGAAAACTCTCAAGTTGTCTTGAAGACTAAGAGTATAACAAAACCACATATATACTTAAACCAGCAAACACCTAACAAGTCAATGGAAGAAAGTGGATTTAAGTGAAAGCACGATGTCTAAGCAGGTTCCCTTTCATCCCCCATGGCTTCTCATATGAACGCTAACAGTTACAAACCAGCAGCATGGCAAGCTGCAGCCCTGTTGAGATTTCTACTTTCTTTCCCTGGAGCAAATTCCTACTGCTACCGTCATCGAGCAGTGAAAATTGATGACGTGGCTGTCTAGTTTCACATTTTCCCCATGGAATTAAAGACACAACAAATGCAAAACGCATTTCTGTTCCATCTACTTGGTCCCGACTTCTGCTTCACTTGTATTTTAGGAAACAAATAATCTTCTTGTGTTATCTTTAACAGCAGGTACAACCTGTATAAGATCGACAGAGATTTACATTAAATATTGTAAAGGGGCAAGCTGTTCCTCAGTTTTGACATTCTTTTGTTGAAAGTCAGAATCCATTGCTTGTGCTAGTTCCCACATTGGTTAGTAGCTGTTGTAAATGTCACATCTGTCGGGGTTGTGTTTGAAATAGTTAATATATTTTCAAACTGTCCGATAGAATTTTCTTTTTGAGACAAGGTCTTGCCTAGTCCATGTGGGCCTTGAACTCACTATGAAATTAAGGGTGGCCTTGAACTCCTGACCCTGCCATCCCCACATCCTCAGTGCTGGGATTAAAGGCATCCAGCTTTATGCTTAGCCTAGTTTTTTTTACTTAAACACCACCTCAAACACATCACTCTGTACAGTGGTACAGTGGTTAGTGCTCTCTGCTACTCAGTGCATAAAAGACACCCAAGCCTGCAGTAGGAGCTTCCTGTGTGACTCAGCGCTTTTGGGACGGTGCCTTAACAGTTTGGTGAATTACACTCATGTAGGCTGAAGGCAGATGCTAATTAAATCTTGGAAGCACCCTACCATCTGGAATCTGAGCAACCTCAACATGATGGGGAGAAATTCAGTGACTCTGACCACTTTCTTCATATCCATCAAGCCCTTCTCTCTTCTAAATAAAGGCTGAGATGGGCACACCTACCTTTTCTGAAGAAGGGACCTTGACCTTAAACTTAACTATTTCATCATGTTATATTTCTTAATAGAAACCTTAATGTTCTTACACTTAGTGGGTTATTGTGTGCTACAACTGTTAAATGTGTTTGCTATATGTTCATCCCTACCGAATAGCCCCGAACTTCATTACCAGAGCCTTTGTGCTTGTTAGAAATTATTGTTTTTTGGGTAAAATTATCTTTTTGGTTTAAAACTCAATAAGGATAACACTGATAATCATTTACCGAGGCCACGTCATTGGTACTTTCGTATTAAGGTCTAGAGGGGAATTTGTTCTCACACCAACACTAGGAAGTAGAATCGTTTCTTTCTGGTACCCTGCATGAGAGTGGAGAAGCACATATAGCAGCAGCATTCAGAAAGATGAAATGTCTTAATTCATTAGTAAGGGATGAGTGAGCCTCTTCAAGGCAGGCCCAGGGTAGCCAAGGTTGGTGGCCCTGTCTCATCCTCTCCCCTTGAAAAGCCCTGCCAGGAAGGCCGAGTCCATAGAGAAGAGAGTGAGTGCCCAGGTTCTCTTCAAAGTGTGCCAGCCTTCTGGTGTCTCCCCAGATAATTACGACCTCACTACCTGGAATCAACGTTTTCCAGGTTCCATGTTCTTGCCATTGCAAGGAATCTCAGAAACACATTTTTACAGTGAGACAAGTCCTTTGAAAACTCTGGACATAATTGCCTTAAATATGCAATGATATCAAACTATAGACTCAGCTTCAATTTAATGATCCAGGGTAACTAAAATTTGGTTGGAGGATTTATGAGTCTAATTTCTAATGTAAAATTGGGAACATGAAATATAAAGACTTGTTAATATGACATCGGAAGTTGTTAGGATAATTTAAGGATGGCTCTTTCTAGAACAGTAAATGAATTGAACAAGCTCTTTGACTTAAAATCTAAGGGTGTGTTCTTGTTTCTACGCTCTTGCACATAGGAAATATCTTAGAGAAATGCTTTCCTGGAAAATGTTCTCTGTATAACTAGATTACATCCCACTGAGAGTACCCACTGAGAGCCTGACATGGAACAGATAATACTTTCTTGGATCTATAATAGCATGATTGCTTGCATAGCTAAGGTAAGGCAGCTCCATACTTGCATGCATGAATAGTAAGAGTGATAACAATACATATACACCCATCCAAGCTTATTATTTCCATATAAAGTAACATAAGCCAAAATTCAGTTATTAGGAAAAGATACTCTCCTAAGACAGAATCTAAAGTGTACTGTCTAATTTGGTAGCTACAACGTGTGTTTAAAAGTAAATATAATTGGGAGGGTGCTTTTTGTTTTTTTAATGTGGGTTCTCATGTATCCCAGGCTAGACCAGAATTCACTGTGTAGCTGAGGATGACTTTGAACTTCTGATCCTCTGTTTTTCATCTCCCCAGTGCTAGGATTATGGCTGTTCACCACTGTGACTCATTTATAAGGCACTGGGGATTGGACCCAATGTGTCATGAGCAAGCACTCTCTCGAGTAAGGTACAGATAAGACCCCAGTAATCCTAAAGTTCATCATCTGCTTGGTATCTGTATGTTTCTACTAGGCTATTAGATTTCAAATACCTAATTTTGAAACCTAAAAGCCACATGTAGCTAGTGGCTATTAGAAAAATAAATAGATTTAGAAATCTTTCATCATTAGAAAAAATTCTATTGAACAATATTGATTCATAGGTTAGAGAACTTTTTTCACATGCATTTAATTAGATCTTATTACTCTTGCTTTAGTGTTTTGTAGCCCTGGCTGGCCTGGAACTCACTATGTAGACTAGGCTAGCCTCAAACTCACAGATCTCTACCTATCTCTGCCTTCCAAGTGTTGGACTTAAAGGTGTACACCACGTCCAGCCCTAGAGCCTTTTTTTTTTTCAAAACAGGGTCTCTATGTAGCCTTGGCTGTCCTGGAATTCACTCTGTAGACCAGGCTGGCCTCTGCCTCCCAAGTGCTGAAGTGTTAGAATTAAAAAGCTTGTGCCACCCCTGCCTAGCAGAGTTTCTTTCTTTTGTCTTTACAATAAACTTTCCCCTAAACCAATTTCTGTTGTACATTACTAAAACCGGGCTATTTTATCACGCTATTCACATCGTGATTCAGTTTCTAATTAGAAGTTGATGAGGTCCTTTCATGCACTACAGTATCATTTGCACAACATTTTCCAGCTGTGTTAAGAAGTTGAATTATCTCACAGAAGATAACAAAAGACAGGGAATTACCCAACCGTCTAGAGAAGTAAGTATGTACGGAGGATGTATATATGTGTGTGCATGTGTGTGAGCATGCCCATGAGTATTTGTGTGTGTGCATGTCTGTATGATTCCAGACTAATACACCATGAAATGCTGCATCTCTGTCTCATCAACAAGAGGCCAGTTAAGCCCGAGGCCCATCACAAACTTCTGACCTCCACAACGGCAGCTCTAGAGTCAATCCTTTAAAGTCGCTCTGTGGGTCAGAGCACACTGCTCATGTTTCCTTGGGCAAACAATGTTGCCTGACTAAACCTGCCACCAAGGAAATAGGGAAACATGAAACCCGCACGGAGAGCAGCAAACAATTAAGGACAGTAATAAAAACTGTCACAAATGCCTTCTAGCAGGTTTCTGTGTCCATAGGGCCCTCCAAATGGACAGAACATATAGGGAAGGTAAATATGCAGAAGGAGGTGTGTTTAGGGAACTGGCCTGTGTGGTGCTAGCGGCTGAAAGGTACCAAAATACACTATCTCTAGGCTAGAGACCCAGGCTTTTCAATGCAATGGTGCCCTTGTGAGTCCTGGTGTCTGAAGGTCAGAGACTTGGAGCTCTCAGGGAAGCTTCAGATGGAAATGAGAAAAAGGTTGATCCTTTATGACTTTCCTGTTCTGTTAAAGCCATCGGTGGGTTTGATGTTACTGCCTGATAGAGTCCTCAGCTCACTGACTTAAGTGCTAGTGCCTTCTAGACAAGTCCCTGAAGCACTCACAGACATGGCCTCACGGGCAATTTTGCTCTCTCTCTCTCTCTCTCTCTCTCTCTCTCTCTCTCTCTCTCTCTCTCTCTCTCTCTGTCTCTCTCTCTCTCTCCATTTCTCCCTCCCTCCCTCCCTTCCTCCTTCCCTATTCCTCTCTCCCTTTCTCCATTCCCCCCAAAGTTTCATAAGTACACTCTCATACACATGCACACACACTCATAAGCACACATGCACTCATACATACACTTACAAGCACACACAGACCCTCACAAGTATAAGCTCATACACATGCACACACCCCCACACACACACACACACACAAACAGGAGCACCTTATAGACATAATCTCCTGGGTATCCAAAAGTAGCTTTACTTTAGCTCTGTCATATTGTGACATAAAATTAACCACCGTGTGCACTCTTTTGTGTGCCCTATTATAATGCAGCTGCTTTCTAGATAGTATTTTTATCTCTGACTAGAAAAAGAAGTCTCATTTTTAGAACATGTGAGGTATTTGTTTTTTTCACATTATCAGCAACAGACCGCTGTGGTTTAGAGCCTATTACAAGCCTAGGGCCTGCTGTACTGGCTGCCCTCTTGGTATAGCTAAATCTGTCAAATGAATGCACAGAACAAAGATGTGTTTATAACTCTGCCTGTTCAAGTCACACAGCCCCTTACCAGCAGTAAGAAGTCTGCTTCCTTATATATGAATGGTTTTCATAAGAGATGTTCCCAGCCACAGGGCCAGAAAAACAGATGCCACTGAGAATTTTTATGTAATAATTGTCCCTGTAATTATTATCAGGGCATCTCAGAGAAAGATTTCCTGGTTACTTTATTCCACATATACAAGTAGAGATGAGGTAATCTTTTAGAAGAAGCTTATATTTAGTCAGCACGGCACCTCGGAACCACGCCTGTCATATGGGTCTTTTTATCCCTGTGTAAGGCAGCACACAATGGCAAAACAGCCTCTTTCAGGTCTCACAGTTGTAACAAAGGCAAGGCTAGAGTAGGTGCTTGTCTTCTGCGTTCTGGCTTTATACATGAATCTAGCAAGCATCCTCCTTTTTATTTCAATAACTAAAACTTCTTAGGTAGTATTACTCTATTTACCAATCCATCTGCCAAAGGCATTATGGGCACTTGCTCATGTAACCTTAAAATCACTTTCTGAAATAAGTGTTATCACATGCTGTCCTAGGGATGAAGAGAAAGAAAGAAATATGGCACATGGCTTATTTTGCTAAAAAGTGTCCTAGTCAGAATTTGAAACCAAGTCTGACTGAAGCACCTATTCACACTTCTTATCCACTGTATTTCTCTCTTGTATCCAAATTTCATGTGCCTTGAAATGGGGAGAGAGAGAGAGAGAGAGAGAGAGAGAGAGAGAGAGAGAGAGAGAGAGAGAGAGAGAGAGAAGACCTGAAGTCCCAGAAAGGGAAACTGAATTACTTGTGAATCAATGTGTGCATTGGATAATGGCCTACATATTAAAGTGAGAATTAGAAATGGAAACCACTTCATCGTAAAATAAAAATGGACTCTTGCCCAGCAGCTCTGTTACTAATTTTGCTTCTCCGATCTAATTTTTGTTTTAAGCGTGCTTATTTTGAATCTAATCCAGTGGAAGCAGGCTTATAATTCAAGTGGCATTTACTCCGATGGACGTTTTTCATACTGATTAGATGGGAATGTCTGGAGCAGAGAAAGTCCCTGGGGATTCTGGTACATCCAGTGTCTTGATCACGTGGCAAAAATGGGCAGCTGAACTGCCCCCTGGGGAGAGCATGAGTCACGGGCATTTTCAGATGGAGAGCCATAGCAGAAACCAGGGAGCTGGATTCTCTAAGGGACGCTCGTGGCTGGGAGATTCGGTATCATAAGCTTTTAATCGGTTGATCGTGGGAAGAAACAAAGGAACGAATGAATGAAAGAGCACATAGCAAGTTTCGATGAGTCTCACACAACTTGTGCACACAACGGTAAATGCTAGCATCAAAGCCCTTGATATCGGTTGTGCTTTCTAAGCTGTTGTAGCTTAGATCATTTTGCTTATACTTAAGAACTACAGGACCCCCAAATAGTAAAGATTAAAAATGATGCCCTAATGACATCAACTACTGGAAGTTTGTAAATAATTTCTTACCATTCCAATGAGTAATATTTACCAGGCTATGTAGCTGATGTCCAAATAACCACTACCATACTTAGACATCCTACCTCAAAAAAAAATGAATAAATAAATAGATAGATAAATAAATAAATAAATAAATAAAAGAAGTTTCAATTTCTGTTTTCCTAGCACAGTGCCCAGTATTTGAAATAATGATTCTATGTTTTGCTACTCATAATAATAAAAACCAAAATGTTCTTGGCATTGCTTGTCTGGGGAAGTGGCAGAAAAGTCAATCACTTCTTTGTAAGATAATCAGGTCCACAGACATCAAACAGTGTCAGCATCAACACCAGAATATACTTCTGATGAAGCAGTTGGGGTCTTCTTTCTAGATTTAAAGAGGATATTTTATTTTCCATGAAGCCCTAGAACATGCTATTTGAAAACTAGCTTCCCAGTATATTCAGGACACTCTGTAAACCCTGCAAAAACTGTAAAGGATTACTTTTAATTTTTTTTTTAAAAATGAGTGAATATTCACTTTCATTTATTACTCCAAATTAGAATATCATGTAGGGAATTAAAGGATTTTCTCTAATCCCCATCCCTCTTTTTATTCCAGTCTCGAAGTCTGATTATAAAACTTGGGATTTGGTGCCTATGGCGAGTCTAAATATGGATTAAGCCATTAAGAATCCCCTGCTTGTCATATACTACTACTTTATATAAAGAATGACCCCAATCATAGATTCTTACAGGTATTTAGACGAGAATTTAAGACTACAGGGAAAGCAGTCATTTTGTCCCACCACAAACAAATCAATCTGTGATTTGTGAATTGAGACTTCCCCAGAGAGATTTAAGCAATTAAGAACTGGAAGCCCTTAATTAGAGAGGAAAAGACTTTCAGCTATGGTGGATGGAGAAGTGGGTGAGTTCCAGAAGGGTGTTCTGTGCCTTAGGAGTTGGGTACTTGAAACAATATAGCTTCTAAAGTGTGGGACAGCTTATTATCAAAAGCTTTAATCATGCTCACAGCTTCCTGGAGTGCACTGCTCTGTGCTCTAATCTCAGTGGCTGCTTTCTTTGGCTGTGGTTTTGGTGGATCCTTTGAGTAAATGTCCCCCACTTTCCCGCAGTGGCACTAAGACAGGGCCTATCAGATACAACACCTTCCAGATCTTGCACTGGGCTTTGCCAAAAGGATAGCTTTGTAATCCATCATAATCAAAGAAAAAATGACTTCTACAGGCTTCTGCCAGCATTCATTCCACATGAGCTTTCCCACGTTGACTAAGGGGTTTTATGACACATTATCTATATAGAATGGCCTCTAAATCCAAAATTCTTCCTGTTTTTAAACATGGAGTTCGAACTTTTTCGAACAACTATCCAAATTTTAACCTCCAGTTTAATTTTTTAAATGTAACTGTGAGTTCCTTGATTGCACTGTAAATCTACAGTACTGAACACGGTATGAACACAAAGCCCTCAATCAAGACGGGGCCACTGTGAAGCAGGTATAATTTGTGGTTTGGATTTTAGGAAGCAAATAAATACGAAAAAAAAAAAACCCAGAAAAGTAAGAAAACACTAGTTATTTCAATGTGAAGACTTCAAATTAAAGACTGTACTCGGGATACTCATGATGTATTAAATTATAAATATAAACCTAAAAGTAAGGTTGAGTGAGTGTGTATGGAAGAGTTTGTGACAAAGCAAAAATTGACATGTTTCCAAAATAATCCAGAAACAGAATAATCTAGATATCATAGGCTAAAAAGAAAAAAATTCTCTGTGGTCTACTGGAAGATAAAGGTGAGCTGATATTTCTGGCCTATGTATAATGTTAACAGCCTTTCTCTGCCCCTTGGATGCCCTCTCCAACAGCTTTCTAAAGTGATCAAGAACTGCTACAGGCGTACCTAAGTTTATTTCCCCGATACTGTTATTTTGTGTGTTATACTGCAGGCATCTTGCCTACTTTCGTGCCTATAGGGAATAATTTTTACCTAAGTGTTAACATTAGTGACTTGAGCGTAGTATTTCCTGAATATTTTTATCCCCCTATTTTTAAAGGCCATCCATTACCTTGATGCTGTTTCCTGAACTGGTGTTTTCTCATGCTGTTTGCAATAATTTTTAGAAGGCAAAAATCTTAAAGGCATATAGGGATGCTTCCTTGAAACAGAATTTTCAAAGACATTTGTTTCTTGGAGCTGTTGCTGGGGTTTTAAAATGAGAATGTTCTACCCAGGAAAGCCTACGATGTGTGAATAGGACATATTTTACCACAGTAGGTATGTTCAAATCTCCCCGAAATTTTTTGGTTTCTTTTCATTCCTTTTCTTACATTCCATAAGAAATTATTTATGTACTTAGATTTTTTATTTTTTTTATTGTTCCTTGCTGTCAGCACACATAAATATATGATTTCAGGATGCTTTCTGGTTGGACTCCGGAGATATTGTAACATCAAACAGGTTTATTTAGGCCTGTGCTAAGGAGAACCGCAGGAAGCCAGCAAAGGCTGTTAGCAGAAGCCAAGAGGAAATCTTTAAAAAATGTGATGAGCTATGTCACACTCACAGAGGACACAAAGAAATTGCATTTTTGCACCTCCACAGATAGCCTCAGTAGGTAGCAGGATGCTGGGAAGCCAAGTACTTAAGGAGGATCCATGCTGCAGCACAGAGGGAGAGATGCCTGGGCTGTCCAGCCCTCATCACTGATGACAGCGGAGGAACACCACCCCCAGTCTCAAGCTGTTCCTGCAGCTTGGGAACTCCGCAAAGCTAGCTGTGGGGAAGAGGGGTGTGTGTGTGTGTGTGTGTGTGTGTGTGTTTAAATTGAAGGGAGATGCCCCCTTTAGTGCATGGGTATTGTAATTATTAGATCCAAAGACAAACTCTGCTGCTATTAAAAGAAGAAAAGAAGAAGAAGAAGAAGAAGAAGAAGAAGAAGAAGAAGAAGAAGAAGAAGAAGAAGAAGAAGAAGAAGAAGAAGAAGAAAGGGAAGAAAGAAAGGAAAAGAAAAGAAAAGAAAGGAAAAGAAAAGAAAAGAAAAGAAAAGAAAAGAAAAGAAAAGAAAAGAAAAGAAAAGAAAAAGAGAATGGCTGCAAGGTTAGTCCTTCCCTCTGATGGCTGTTCACATAGATTTGCCACATAGATTGATTGCTTTTGGCATTTGCACCCCTCCTGAACAACGGGGGAAGAAAATCCAGTGTCTGGGCCAAATTCAAGAATGATGAATGAATGTGGAAGACACATTTGGTGTCATGCTGAGTTGCAATGGATAACAGCACTTAAAAGTAGTAACAGCTGGATTTTCGTTTTTAAAATTAGGACTGTGTTATTAATGGGGGAATTGGGATGCTGGGAGTCTGTGAGGCAGATTAAACGCTTATCTGAAATGAATGGGCTTTATGCCCTGTCTTGGGAGGGTGGCAGGCAGGTGGATGTGGGGAGGCTCTGGCCCTTACCAGAGGACTTTTACTCAACTGAACCACAGCTCTCTATTGTATCCCGACACTGGGGCACGATAACTGAAGCAGCATAAAATGGCTTTTATATTTATTGTGGGGATTTTGAAAGTGTATTGTCTAATAAATCTCACACTGTCTTCATGAAGATATCAAGGAGGTATTCCACACAGACTTTAGGGACAGGGAAAGCTGTTCTCCAGAGAACTGATGCTATTTCTCCTTTATAGACACTGAGTCTTGTGACTGGCAGGGTTTTCTGTCGGCTTAGTCCTAGTGAAGCAATTGGTTGAATGTGAAGTCAGACTAAGATCTCCAGGGTATATAGGTGCTTAATGCTTTTGTCGCTGGCTTAATTTGTCATCTTATTTTTACTTCAAGTTTAGCTTTATGCCTTTTTTTATCTTGTAATGTGTATTTTATTTTATATGGATATGTATACTAAATTTATTTACTTTTAATATGTATATGGGTACTATCAAAACAGGAACTATTTTCTTTGTGGGGAGGGAAAGAATCTTGGGATCTTATGTATTTCAAACTAGTCTCAAATTCTTTAAGTAGCTGAGGATAACCTTGAATTCATGATCGTCCTGCCTCATATATTTTCCTTTAAATAATGAATTGTTATTTAGAAATATACTAACATAGTATAGTAGTTATAAGGCAAGCTTTATTGATTTTAAAAAGATGCACATAGAAGCATAGATGGAAATTTAATGACATGGGGCTGTGGTCTGCTTTTAAATTCCTCTTGAACAAGAAAGACAGGTGAAAATGGAAAGATTTAGAGAACTGGGAAATCTGAACTTTAATTAGTGACTGCCTCCCTTCTTGACTTCCACATCTGAGACAAGAGGACACAAAACTCATTCTTAACTTGACAATTCAATTTCCATCAGGAAATACTTTATTTGCTAGTTGCTCGTCTATTGTTCTGAAGGTGGTTTGGTTATCTGATTTTTCTCTCCTTTCTGTCTTAGTTGATACGTCAGGTCATAAACTCTAGGACAGACTGAAAGCAGCAAGTCTGCAATGGACGGCTGCGCAAGGCATGCAAGCTGAGAGCAGAGGTGCCACAGATGTGATCCACTCCACTGCCAGGCACCTCTGAACTTCCATTGCTCTCCACCAGAGCCAGGCTCAGGAACTCAGGACTGAGCTCCTCAAACTTGTACATTTACATGTATACACACACACACACACACACTTTATTTTTATATAACTATACAATATGCAATTTAATATTTAATTAATTTAAATTAATTATAAATAATATATTATAATTATTATAAATATATTATAATATATTATAAATAATATATAATTAAAATTAATTATATTTAATTTTATATTTATATTTAATTTAATATATATATATATATACACACACACACATACACACACACACTTTTACAAATGCTGTTGATACTCCTGAGTTCAATTAATCTCGGACTCCATGTGTTTCTAGTAATTTTGCTTGCCAAGACTTATGATTTGAACAGAGAACTGGAATTTGAGTGCTAAAAAAAGAGCGAATTGATAAAATTATAGAGTTTGAAAAGTCTGTTGTGGCTACTAAGCTGTCTGCTATGAAAAACGGTTTCAGAGAGTATTGTCTGACAACTGGTGGAAACAAAGTAGTAAAATAACATCTGCTCTCGCCCCATCTCACACTGATTCAACGGCTGGAGAAGTCTGTGCGTCCTGGCTGGTTGTTTATGGTGGTGAAGAGCACCGGGGGCCTCACGTCTCCAAATGATGCCTTGAAAATCGCAAGCTTTAGTCTTCTGGTCCTGGTCCTTTGCTTCAGCACACCAGGTAGTCAAGAAGTATCTGCAATAAAATTAAATAAAAAATAAAATGAAATATTTTTCAAAATTGTCTTTAAAGAATGCCAACTGTGAACCTTAATTGTGATATAAATCGTTAGGCTACTGAAAAATGCTGGCAGTGTTTTCAGTGTTATCTGAGACCACCTACTTTCCATTTCCACAGTCCACGTTCGGTTCAGTGTGTAATGCTGAAGGACAGTCTGAAAGAACTGTTCTGACTGCAGTCCAAAGGGGTCTGTGTGTGTGTGTGTGTGTGTGTGTTTAATATAAAGTCATTTTACTATAATAAATTCGCCGACAAAGCATCACACAGCTAAATTAACAGAGTCACTCAAGCATTCGCCTAGTCTCAAACTCTTTCTGTCCCAGTAAACTTCTATCCGGTTAGAAGAGCTGTTCTGGGGCTGTGCCCCTGCTCTTGGGTTTTACACTTCCACTGCCGATGATTACACAGCCATGCACTCACACCTCCCCATAAGCCACAAAAGAGTTGATGATAGAAAAATCTTTTCTTTTTTTCTTTTTTTGTTTTGTTTTGTTTTGTTTTCAACTTTAAAGACTGGATTTATTTGGAGAAAAACAAAAAACCCTCAACCCAAAGGATGGGATTTTACATCTTAAGACATCTCCCAAGTGATGTCTACAGATTACAGATCCTTTTCATAGAAGATATTTTTGTACAAATTTTACATGTGGGACATAAATCAACCCTTTTTTTACTTTAACACAGGAGCAAGTAGGAGAGTGAACAAAACATCTGTATTCAGGATGCAACTATCTGGAAGGGAAATAGACATGGTACCTTCCCATTGTCTACAACAGTGGTTTAAAAATCCCATTCAACTGTGGATATCTCTGCCAAAGCCTGCTTCCTAGCCACTAGCCAATCAGATCCACCGGAGCAGCGATTTGTTGTGCCTACTGCTGCAGCACTGGACATCAATGCTCCTGCACAGCAGGCTTAGGACCTTGCACTAAGACCAAGGTATCATTTGTCTGCAGGGTACCTGACTACCCACAACAGGGAGGCTTCCCGGCTTTGGAGCTGACCCCTACAAAGGTGCACATCAAAACAGACAGGTCAAGCTACAGGGTTGCAAGAGAAACCAGGACCTCGTTCAATAGTTCTTTGCATTATCCTTTATTCTTGAGGGGAGTAAAGAAGCCAACCCTCCTAAGCAGAAAACCAGTCTAGGCCACATATATTATAAACTCAAGCACCGGCATGGGGTTCCAGTGAAGGAAATTTATAGAAAATGTAGAACACCCCCTTCAAGGCTGCAGACCTCCAAGTCACCCCATTTACACAACCCTCTTCACCACCCAAGCCCATCGTTCGGGAAGAAAGCTACAGGAGCAAGCGGATAGGAGCAGGAATCAAAGATAACCCAGTGCTGGTTTGCTTGGGAGAAGCAGTGAGTCCTCTAGCCACAGCTTTTTGTGGCCAAGATATAATGTCTATGGGAGGTGTGTGACTCACAAATAGACAGATCTGGGAGGCTAAGTGTCATCGAGGACATGAGATGATCAGCGTGACAAGGTTTTCAAAGAATGTGGATCTATCTGAACCTCTAGAAAGGACAGTTTAGAAGGGGCAAAACCAGGACTTCCCACTACCTGTAACTTTTTCCTCATCCGGAAATGACCATTCTATTCATGTGCTGAAGGTCACACCATTTTCCTCACTACCTGGTATAAAATATAATCGATCACCTCCCCAAAGCTTTTAAAACCACGATTGAGTTTCCCATTCATTTTGGTTCCCAAGTGGTACTACTTGTTAGTGGTCTATAGACGCACTCCCAACTACCCCTTTATGGGATAAATAAATAAATAAATAAAACAATTCCCCCTAGGCTGGCCCCATTGAAGTCAGAGCTAAAGTAGAGGGGCTGGCAGCCTCCTGGAGACTAAAACAGCTTGAGAGACCAGAGGATTTCTAAGGATGGGAAATTCATTCAGGAAATGTTTGGGAATCTGCAGGTGCCATCTTAGGATAAGAATTAGAAGGCAGAAATCTCACTTCTTCTCCCTTGCACCTTTCTCTACCGCCTCACTGATGTGACTGCTTCTCTGTCACTGCATTTCTGCTGAATGGAACCCCAGGCACTAGTCACACAGGTTAACAGCTTGGTATCCTCAGACACAACTTCCCCTTTCAAAAGCGGTAGCCACATCTCCGTCACTCTCCAACCTCTAAGCCTCCTAAACCTGACCAGCCTCTGAAGGTAATGCCAGCCCCTCCACCAAAGGCGAATGCGTGGGTGAAGCGAAGTTCTAACCCTCCTACTGGATCTCAGAGCTCAGCCACAGAGCAGCCATCCCCTACAAGTGGAGGAGGGAAAGTAGCTCCAGCTCAGCCCTCTGAGAAAGGACCGTCAAGACAAGATGTGAAATAAAGTCGATGTGGTGAGCGCCACACAAGGCCAAACTGGAAGCTCAAGTCGGTGGTCCCGGGGATGGAAGGAACAGAGACCACTGGAAGGGGCTGGATAGGAAGGATGGCAAAAAAGATGAAGTCTTCAGATCTACACCTGAGCCAAAGAACGCTGAGGAGAATTCAGCCTCCAAGCTCAGCTCTGCAAGCAAGCATGCTGCTCTGTCTGTGGACAGAGGATGAGAATGAGGGAGACGGCTGCGCTGAATAGATCTCTACAACCCGTGCTTTCTTTTAGTCTCCACCCCGTGAAACATTCAAGAGCAAATCAAACCTCTATCCAGACAAGGCAAAATAAACGCACCGTCTCCTGAAGACCTTTCTAAACTTACTTATTTTTTTTAAATGAAATGAAATTCTTTTGCATGCTGCTGCAGCCTTTTGAAGTATGTAAGTAACTAGAGAATCACCCTTGTAGCTAGAAAAACCTCTTTAGATTTCCTTTCACGACTTGAGGCTTTCCCCTGTGCGGTAGGTACCCTTCCTCGCCAGTTTGTATTCCTTCATGAGTTTGGAGTTTATTTATTTATTTTTCTCAGTATAATGTTGGCTGTTTGGATCCTTTGTGGTTTCATAGGACTTACAGTATTGTTTTTTTATTACGAAAGCCATTTTTACTTACCTGTTTGTTTCAGTGTATTATTATTTGTCTGCGTGTCTGTGACGATGCCTACTTTCTTAACCGCGGAGCCATCACACCGGCCCCAGACACATTTATTTTGATGGAAATTGCATTGACTCTCCATAGCATCTCTTTGAGTAGAACGGTCATTTTAACAATACATTGAAGATTCTATTTTGTTATTTTTTATTTTATATGTGTGTGAGAGCCTGAGTACGTGCATATACACCACCTATGTGCCCAGGGAGACCAGAAAAGGGTTGCCAGTTCTTTGAAACTAAAGTAACAGGTGGTTTTGGGCTGACGGATGCGGGAGCTGGGTACCAAATCCGGGTCCTCTGCAAGAGCAGTAATTGCACAGCAGCGCTGAACCACCCCTCTAGCCTTATTTAAAAATATGGGTCCTTCTGACCCACAAACACTGAGAAGGCTTGCATTTCTGTGTCCTCCATAATTTCCTTAATCCATGTCCCATAATTTTCACTGTAGATGTTTTATTGCCTCGCTTATTGCTATATTCATGCTATTGAGGGTAGAATTGTTTTCTTAATTTCTTTTTGAGTAATTTTTATTATTAATGTAAAAATGCAATTTTTTTTATTTTGACCAGATTTTGGATTCTTCTAAGCAGACATTTGTCATCTACCAACATAGATAATTAATGTCTTCTTTTCCAATTTAGAATTACTGTGTTTTTTTTTCTCTTCCTTGGCTGTTTTTCCTAAGACTTCCAGTTCTCTACTAAACAGGAGTAGTGAAAATGGACATCCCGACCTTGTTTCTAACTTGAAGAAAAGCTGAGATCACATACCATTAAGGAGGAGAGTGGCTTTTGTTTTAAATATACAGTTTCCATATCTTGAGATATGTTCCTTATATGCCTAAGCTGTAGAGAAATTTTTATCCTGACAGGAACTCCAATTTGCCACATGCTTTTTTGGTATTTGTTGATATTATTATATGGTTTGTGCTTGATTTCTTTGATATCTCGTGTCTTTGCTTGGTTGATGCTAAACCATTCTATATCTCTGGTTAGTTCTTGTCAACTACATACAAGTCTAGACATATCTGGGAATCTCAATTGAGAAAATTGTGCATTCATTGGTCTCAGGGAATTGAATTTTAAACTTTAAAAAGCTTAATAAACTTTAATTATGATCAATTTATTTGTGCCATTTTATTCTTCTTTAAGTTTTGACTCTCACAATCTTTTCAAAACATACCTCAACTTTCTGGTTCTATGCTTACCTGTCTATATTTTCAATCCTTTACATGAAGGGCAAACTCTTCACGTAAAAACATTCTTCATCTAAAAGCATTACCCTTTTCCTTAATCTTTTTAAAATATACATCTCAGATGTATTTATAGCTCTTTATCTTACTTAAAGGTTCCTTTCTGCCTTATTTTTCTTTAGAAAATTGGAAAATGCTCTTTTCTGTATAAAGAAACTATATCTTAAATAAACCTCAAGACACTGCATCTGAATTACAGAAAACATGTGTGTGATACCTTAAATATCAAACAACTATCAATACAGGAAAAACATGTTAATAGTTCCAACTTGCTTAACAAATATATTAACTATTTGTCCAAGATTTAAGTCTTCTAATAATAAATACTTGGGAATTGTATTTTTTTAAAAAAATTACTAATTTCTCATTTGGGTCCACAAGCCAACCAAACAAAGGATGAAAATCAGGCATTTCTATTTTTTTTTTAATCTTTTGAGTCACCCATTTATCTTTATAGTAGCATGCTAGTTATTTAACAGCTATTTGCCTAAATTATGTTGTCTTTCTTTAAAGATATGAAAGCACAGAGATGAGCTGTTTCCCCAGAAGCATTGTTTAAGATAAATTACAGTTACACTACAGTGAAACACTAAGATTATCTGCAAACCTCAAGATGCCTTTGCAAGCCTTTGAACCAGTACACAGAAAAGGACATCTTTTTCCCTCTTTAACTCCCAATTTTTAGAGTTGAATGTTTTTCCTAAAGTAGTTTTAGTCATCAAAAATATCCTTAAAACACTTATATTGAGACATGTACACACACATTCATAGACACACACACACACACACACACACACACACACATGCACACATCTTAGAATTAGGCATAGTGCCAAAGCACTTTTAAAAAGCTACATAAGGGGCTGGAGAGATGGCTCAGCGGTTAAGAGCTCTGACTGCTCTTCCAGAGGACCTGAGTTCGATTCCCAGAAACCACATGGTGGCTCACAACCATCTGTAATGGTACCCTCTTCTGGTATGCATGAAGAGAGCAACAGTGTACTCACATATATAAAATAAATAATTTTAAAAAAAAAGCTACATAAGTAAAGTGGTCCCAGCTTTTTGTTTGTCAGTTTTTTCTTAGAACTTGGGATAACAGATAGAGTTTTGGATATGGAAACAATCCCCATGAACAGACAGAAAGCAATTAGAATACAGTGCATACAGGAGAGGGAGAGAGAGAGAGAGAGAGAGAGAGAGAGAGAGAGAGAGTCAGAGACCAAGACCGAGGCAACCAAGACCTGAAAAGAGAGAAGGGAAGGAAGTAGAAGGAAAAAAAGAGAGAGGACTGGAGGAGAGAGGAAAGGAGGGAAAGAAGGAAGGGAGGAGAGAGAGAGCAGGGACAGAGGGAGGGAAGGGGTGAGGAACGGAGGGAGGGAGGAAGCTAAATTAAAAGGTATCAGTCTTCACCTCTTGAAACACGAGATTTTGTGACACAAAAGATCTACAGATGAACTCTGGTTTGTAGAATTAGATTCTTATATTTCCCCGTTCAAGATATCAGCAAAGTAGCCTTTTATAAATGGGAAATTACCAAACCTAAGAAAATGCAGAACAGCATTCAGACTGGGGTCTGTATACATTGACGGACAAGCAGACCTGTTGTAAAAGACCCAAAACGAATAGCTTTAAGGTTTCTCTCACCCGTGATATATTGATTATCAACTTAGCAGAATCTACAATCATCCTGGAGACAAATCTCTGGACGTGTATGTGAGGGACTTTCTAGATTAGATTAGTTAAAATGGGAAGACTCACCGTAGCTGTGAGTGATTAAAAGGATAACAGGAGTTGAGTACCAGCATTCCTCTCTCTCTGATTTTTGACTCTCAGTTCAATATGACCAGATGCCTTATGCTCCTGCCTAAATGCCTTCTCCACCATGATGGACCACACCTTCAAACTATGAACTAAGTTAAACCCTTCCTTAAGTTGTGTCTTAGTATTACTATTGCCACAATGAAACACCATGACCGAAAAATAAGTTGGGGAGGGAAGGGTTTATTTGGCTTACACTTCCATAACACTGTTCATCATCAAAAGAATTCAGCACAGAAATTCAAACAGGGAAGAAACGTGGAGGCAGGAGCTGAGGCTGAGGCCATGGAGGGGTGTTTCTTACAGGCTTACTCCTCATGGCTTGCTTAGCTTTCTTTCTTATAAAACTCAGGACCACAAGCCCAGGAATAACACCACTCATGATGAGCTGGGCCCTCCTCCATCAATAATTAAGAAAATGCCTTACAGGCTTGCTGACAACCAGATCTTATGGAGGCATTTTCTGTATAGAGGTTCCCTTCTCTCAGATGCCTTTAACTTGTATCAAGTTGACATAAAACTATCCAGCACAGGTTGTGTTTTTTGGGCATTTTATTTTTACAATGAAGAAAGTAACTAATTAGCCTACAGATGTCACATTGGTAGGTCTCCCACTTTACACAAGAAAGTCAAACCTTTTCCCTCTTGAATCTAATCTTCACACAGTTTCTAATTATAGATAAATCTCTCATCAAACCAAAGAGACAAATAACATATAAAATATTGGCATGGGAGCTGACCAGTAAGAAATATTAAAGGTTTAGGTACTTTATGTCTCTCAAGTGACAATGTAAAAAATGATTTTTTTCATCAAAAGCTTTTTATTTATCATGTAATGAGAATATTCAGCTGTGAAAAGCAGGCTTTTAAGTTGGCTGTGTTTTTCCTGTGTGCTTGTGATTGTCAGTAGAGAGAATGAGCTTGATGGATGTGTTGTTTTAACCTGCATTGTGGCCTGTGTTTCAGTTGCGTGGTTTTCAAGAGAAAGAGATGGAACTGTACAAGAATACTGGCATCAAGTCTTTCCAAAGACATTGTTGCATGACCAAATGTTGTGTGTACCATCTCTGTGTGCTCTGTATGCTCACACACACGTCTCCTGCTCACGGTGGCTCATCAGTGCATTTCCATTCATGCATTTCCTATCACTGTACTGTAATACTCCCCTGAGCAGGGCTCACATTAGTTCCCTGTTGTAAGCCCTCACAGCGGTTAAGGGCTTGATGTCTGCTCCTCTTCGTTGTTACCCCACAACAAAACACCATACTTTCCAAAATACATCTACTTATCTATGAGTATCTAACAACATATACTCAAGATGAAATCTAGGATATAATATCCTCAAATTTAGAAATCATCCTTATTTAATTAGGATTAATTTCTTCCTCTCAGATGTTGATATTTTAACACCGTCAAACGTGTAATTATAAACTTAATCATTTTCAAGCAGGAAATGAAATTACTAAGCGTTCCGTATGCAGTAATTCTTAAGTGTCTGTCTGTAAAGCCATCTGCCATGTCTTTTCAAGGCCTTTTAAGTCAAGCTTCAATATTGACACTGACACTAAATGGGTTTTTGTTCATGGATGTTGGGGATAATTCTTGAAATTTGTAGCTCATAAGAAGTTTTCAAACTAGATTTTTGTCCAACTCTAGTGTCACAGTTGAGATGCTTCTGTGAGAAAGATGGCAGGTATAATGAACTGCCACTTAGTTTGTAAGCCTTTTACAAACTATTTTACTTTGGGAGTTTATTCTCTGTCTGTCTGTCTGTCTGTCTGTCTGTCTGTCTGTCTCTGCATGTGTGTGTATGAACACATGTGTGTGCCTGCATTCATTAGTGTGTGTGAACAAGGGCATGGAGTTGCTATAGAGCATGCCTCACCTTCCACATTGCTTGAGACAAGGCCCTTTGTTTCTTTGTACTTCATATACAGCCAGGCAATCTCACCCACAAACTTCTGGGGATTCTCCTTTCTGCCTCCCATCTCTCTATGAGAGTGCTGGGTATTGCAGATACACGATGTAAAATCCAGCTTTAGGTAGGTTCTCAGCATTCACACTGAAGTCTTCACACTGCTCAGGAAGCACTACTCATTGGGCCATTTCCTTGGTTGTTGTTGTGACTGTTGTTATTAAGACAGGGTCTCACTATGTAGCCTTCACTGGCTTGGAACTCACTAAGAAAACGGGACTGGGCTTAATCTTATACCCACCTCCTGCCTCTACTAAATGCTGTGAGTACAGACATGTTTCATCGTGCCCAGGACAAGATATTTTTCCTTTATTTTTGAACACATTTATTTGCGGTTATTGTCATTTCCCATTATCCTTTGCTATCTATCTTCCTTCCTTTCCCTCATAACTCCTTCCCACAGTCCTCCAGTGGCTACACCATCTATACATCATTAGAGGTTGTGGTAGCTCCTCAAAAAGAGGCGGATCCTCATGGGTACTTCTTCCATCCACGGTGGAAAGTCAGGAGGCCCAACTTGTACAGGTATTCCTAGCTGCTGTGGGTTCATGGTTGACGTGCAATGTCTCATCCAGATGACATTCTTCCCCATCCTCAGGTCCTAAATTCTTTCCTTCTCTTCTGTATTTCTTCTGTGACCCTGAGTCCTGTTTAAGACTGAGCCCTTGCCAGTCATTTATCCTTAGCCTTTTGACAGGATATGAGTTTCTGTATTAACTTTCACCCTCTGAGAAAAGGAGATTTTTTTTCCACCCCAAATTGACAGCCAGGTTATCTCGCTCACAAACTATGGCTATAAACACAAATACTTAAAGCCAGGTTGGCAATATGTTCACTTAGGGAAACAAGAGTAACATGTTCCTTCCTTGGGCATATTCCCTCCCTAAGCTTTTGACCAGGTTTATAGCATTTGGTATACATTTCCCCTCATGGAGTGAGCCTCAAATCCAATCACAAAACTGTTTATTATCTCCAATATACTTATGCTAATATCGCACCAGTAGGTTTGTATGTGATGGGTTAGTATGATACCACACATGGTCTACAGCTGGGTGATACCACTGACGAGCTTTGTCACACATGTCTACCAGTTGATGGTAGATATTGAAAGTATATTACACAGAACAGCAAAATTCTATTTAGCTGGTGAAGAAATGAAGCCATGAGATCTTTAGGGAGTTAGCCCTCCCAGCACTGTGAATGCTAGCCAGCAAGGAGGGATTTTCCAGGTCTCTTCTATTCTTGACTTTTCTATGTCCCACAGCCAAAATGTGTGGTGTTGCCAGCAAGAGTCTTATCACCTAGTTCTAGTAGGCAACCAAGAGCAATGGCAAAACCCATATCCTTTGGGATCTTCTGAGAACTTTCTGGCCAACAACTCTTAGGGAACTAACTCCTCTGGTGCTAGGTTCTTAATTAAAAATGCAGCATTTTCCATTCATTTTCCATTCATGGACATATGCAACATTTAAAAAACCATTTACCCTCATCCTTCTCCCCCATTTCCCCACCTCACTCCTGTCTAAGACTTGATTATTAGGACCCCTGCTATCTTCATGCCCTCTGTGTTTTACTATCTCCACTTCACAAGGTTCTCTTCTTGGTGCCTGGCCTCTACAGACCCTCACTCAAAATACAGAAATTGAAAAATTCAAAGCTAGAATCTGCATATGAGAGAGAACATATGGTATTTGTCTTTCTTGGTCTGGGTTGCCTCACTCTGTATAATATTTCCCAGTGCTATCCATTTTCCTGAAAAATTTCATAGCATCACTCTTTAACAATGAAATAGAATTCTACAGTATATATAAACCATATTTTCAATATTCATTCATCAGTTTGTGAACAAGGCTGATTCCATTTCCTACTTCTATTGTGTCTATACTGCAATGTATATGAATGCACAAGTATCACTGTTGCCCTGAAAATATATACGTACAAGTAACATTATATGCATTGAGCAGGTTATATCTATGTATATAGGAATAAATAAATACATTTGTGTAACAGTAATTAAAGAGAAAGAGGCCATGAATTTGAAAGGATGAAAAGAAAAGGTATGTATTGGAAGGTTTGGAGGAAGGAAAGGGGAAGAGGAAATGGTATAATTACATTATAATTTCAAAAGACCGAGAAAAATTCAAAGCTAAAAATAAGACTTCCATATGCTATAGCTGCACCATTCTTAGACATATACTCAAAGAACTCCAACCTCCAACAGAGCTTCTGTTCACAATGACCTGTGAGCCTTAAGCTCAGGAGTTGTACTGTAGACATATCACTTGGGATTGGGATTCAAAATTCTGAATTTCCATTGATTGTGGCTTTCTGTAATGGTCTCCATCTGCTTCAGAGAGAAGCTTCCTCAATGAAGGTTGAAGAAGACACTTATCTGTGGGTATGAGAACAAATATTTAGAGTGTAGTTAGAGATTGTGTTGGTTTACTAAAGTGGTGGTTTTAAGTACTCCTCCAAGGTCCATGACTTTATTAGCCTTGGGTGGTTAGCTAGGTTTCCAGTACCAATTATGATTTTCCTCTTGTTAAATTGCCCTTAACTCAAATTGAAGGGCTATTGACTACCACCAAGGTATGTGGCCACTATTGCATCCCTAAAGTTATTGCACCAGGCTCTAGTCATTGTGGTCCATAGACATCATAGTTGCATGGGACTGTTGGTTGTGTTCTTCCTTTGGAAGCTTGCATGGTGCTTTCTAATACCATGGAAGCTAATCCTCAAGGAGCAAGCTTTCAGGACAATTCTAGCTCAGGAGACTCTGGGCCCTGAGTCCAAAGTATTTGAGCACACATGTACATCTATTGCAACTGGGATTATTTCCCTAATTTCTTTCTAAGTATGTAAACCATTGATACACAGGAAGGCTATTGATTTTTGGATATTAATTTTGTATCCTGCCACTTTGTTTAAAATGCTTATCAGCTCTCGGAGGTTTCTGGCAGAGTATTTAGGGTTTCTTATGTATAGACTCATATCATCTGCGAATAAGGATGTAGAGGAATTTTAATCCAGAAACATGGCTGCTCTGGCAAGGGATCACATCCAAAGATATGATCTAGCTGGAATGCAGGAATGCCACACACTTCCCTCCCCAGGCTGGCATACAGGCATGCCTTTAGTACACACCTTTAATCCCACATGATGAGGTTTAATTGAGGCAGAAACGGTGATGAATCAGAGAAAGATTTGGGAAAATGAGTCAGAGATAGCATAAGCCCAACTCTCCCAAGGACAGGAAAGAGAGGTTGCTTAAAGAGCAGTAGGAGAGAAGGCAAATTCAAGTCAATTCAATTGAGTTCAGTTTGGAAGAGTTGAAGTCAGAGGCAGTCTTTTCAAGCAGAGCAATCTAGTCAGAAGCGGAGAGAGGTCAATTTGAATCTGTCAACTTGGAGAGGAGTTTGAGCCAGAGCAGCTGAGTTGAACTTGAAGCTTCAAGAGCCAGGCTTAGAAATAGAAATAGAGAGAAATGCTCTGACTCAGTCCAAGCCATGTATTCTTAAAGCTTGGGTAACAGCTCTCATCTCCTCCCTTCATCTGAGGAAATAAAAGCTACATTTACATAAGGGTATTTTGACTTCTTCATTTTCTACTTGTATCCTTGTTTGTTTGTTTGTTTTGTCTTATTATTCTAACTAAAACTACAAGCAATAAATTGAATAAGAGTAGGATAATGGGCATCCTTGTCTTGTGCCTGATTTCAATGGAATTGTTTTCCCTATTTATCATGATGCTGCCTACAGGCTTGTTATATGCAGTTGTTATTAATTGAGACACGTCCCATCTGTCTGTGTCTCAGTAAGGCTTCCATCATGAAGGGATATTGGATTTCATCACAGGCTCTTTCTTTGCATCTATTGTGATGATGGTTTCAGTCCTTGAGTTCATTTACATGGTGAATGGCATCCATTGATTTACATGTGTTGGATCATCCTTGCATCTCTGGGATGAAGTCAGTGTGGTTGCAGTGGATGGTCTTTTTGATGTTTTCTTGATTTTAGTTTACTAATAGTCTATTGAGAGCTTTTATGTTTGTGTTCATCAAGGACATTGTTCTCCTTGATGGGTTTTTGCTTTTGTGATTGTTTTTGTCTTTCGTTGTTATATTTTTTATTTGACTTAGGCATTGGTATAACACTAGCTTTGTTAAATGTTTGGAAGCACTTCTTTCTTCTCTATTTTAGCTTGAGGAGTCTTATGTTTGGGTCTTCTTTAAAGGTCGGGTCAAATTCCATAGCAAATTCACCTGGGTCTGGACTTAGTTAAGTCTGGAGGAGTTTGTTGTTTGTTTTTGTTTGTTTGGTGTTTTTACTGTGTCATTCTCATCGTAGATTGTGAATCTTATATCTTTTTCATTTACTTTTGGTAGATCATAGGTATTTAAAAATCCTTCATTTTAGATTTTATTATTAAGGATATAGGTTTTTGAGGTATGACCTTATGATCTTCTGAATTTCATCAATGATTTGCCTTTGATTTCATCAATGTCTCCCTTTTTGTTTATAACCTTATTAATTTTGGATTGAATTTATGTATGTGGCACCACATGCATGTAGGTGCCTGAGGTTAGAAGAGGGTATGAGGTCCCCTGGAACTAGAACTAGAGTTACAGGTAGTGGTGAGCTGATGTGGGTGCTGGGAGCTGAACCCGAGTCCATGGGACATGAACCTGGTTCCTCTGGAAGAGCCACAGTGCTCTTAATCCATGAACCATTTCTCCATCCCTTCTAAGAGACTTGTAGGCTGGTGAGAAAGGTCTGCATGAAGACAGAGGCAGATGCAGCCATGACCCAGAGTGTCAGCACTCAGCCTTTCAAAGCTATACTACGCAAGGTACAGTGCGTACACAGAAACTCTGTCCCATTTCTGCTATGAGAAGATTCATTTCTGTTATTTTGTTATTTGTTATTCTGTTATTTTAACCAACAATGTGCTAGTTGTTACAGTCATCACAGAAAACTGATGCAGAAATTCTGAAGTAAATTTAATTTATTATGCCTACATTATTTTTAATGTTTGACTAGTTACTATCAAAAAGATTTAAAATGTTTATATTACTATAAATAAATTAAATACAATTGTCAATAACTAGAAAATAATTCTGAAAATAGTTTTCAACTGAATGGTTTTGTAGGTTAATAAACATAAGAAAGATAATCTTAACCTTATAATATTTTGATGATTACTAGATCCCACTACAGATATTTGACCAAATGTTCACAGTATAGTCTAATATGTTTCTTTTTGTGATGATAAATACATACATACACACATACATACAGACACACACATATGCACATACAGTTACACAAATATATTTATTCTATCTCTGCCATGTCCAACATTGTTGCCACTGGGCAAATGTGGGTAGTAGGCACCTGAAAGATGGTTTGTGTGACTGAGGGATTGACTTTTAAATTGCATGCCATTTAATTTAATTTAATTTAAATTCAGTTATAATGTTCTGGGTTCAGTGTCTAGCACTGCAAGATAGATAGATAGATAGATAGATAGATAGATAGATAGATAGATAGATAGATAGATAGATAGATAGATAGATAGATAGATTTAATGAAATGTGGCTAGTGGCTACTATATTTATAGAGTTGAAGAAGAACACAATCTCCAATAGGTGGGGTAGACTGGGTTAGTCATGGTGATCACACATCACCATGTGGCAGAAAACATATGATATTCACAGTTGAGTTACTAGATCAAGAAAGATTGGTAATCGGATTGTTTGTAAATATAAGCAGGACATAAAGAAACCATGATGATGGTGAACGCCCTGGGTGGTAGCAGGAAGTTGTTATTATCTGTGACCATCAAGTAACACAAAGAAGCAGAGTTTCCAGAACATTCTTAGAAGGATATGGGGTGTGTGGAATCACCTCTCTTTGAAATGGCTCTTTTGAGAGCTAGCTTCTGGTGGCTGTGGACATGGTTTATGAGTAGTCTGCCTCCGTTATCACATGACCTTTTCTACATAGACCCACAGGTCTCTCTGTGTGTCTCTTAGAACAACTTCTCATCGAGTTCAGGTCTCTTGGATAACAGGGGGTAATATCTTCATTTCAGGACCACTTACTTGGCTGTGTCTGTAAGGATCTCTTTAATAATAACCTTTTTCTCCCTTTGGTCTCTATTAGAAGCTGAAAGCCAATCACTCTCATGTGTCCACGGAGATCAGCACAGGCAAGAAATGGGGCAGAGGAAGATTATGTTGAATAGGAATTTAGGATCCCATTCATAGAAAATGAACATAAAATCATTTTTATTACACACATGCTTGGAATGCTTCAGACCACCAAGTGGCAGTGCTCGAACTAAACTCAACTCTGTTTGCCAATTCACGTGAACGAGATCTTCTCCAACTGAGCCTGGATTGGTTTCAGCAGAAGTGATTCATCTGAAGGAAGACTCCCTGAGGGAGAAGGCAGATGCCCCACTCAGTTCACAGGTGTTTTCCCCAGATGTGCCTGGAATTGTTAAGCATTTGTTGTGTGTGAGGCTTAAAGCCATGCTGAGCCGCAGGAATCATAACTACAGTTTGAACCAGAAGAAAGTTCTCGAGGCCAGGAGTGTATAGATAAAAAGAAATTCTTACTTAGTTTATTCATATTCAGAGGGAAGCTGTGTGCTAATAAAACTTTTATTCATAAAGATATTATTATGATAATATCTGTAAAACATGTAAAATGCTGAATCCTGTGATCCTTATAAAACTGTTTTAGAGTTATTCATTTCTTATTTGTGATGTGTGTGTGTGTGTGTGTGTGTGTGTGTGTGTGTGTGTGTACCTGTGTGTATGCGCTCCAGCGCTCTTAACTGCTGAACCATCACTCACTCCCTGAAAGAGTCACACTGTGTTCCTTTTTTGAGGGTAATGCTGTTGATACCAGTCTTCTGATGTGTTAGACAAGTTTTTCACCATTGAGTTATAAGCCTTGCCCTTTTCTGAACTTTTAAAAAATATTTTCTTATAAAAAAAAATGAAATCAAATCACCATAGCTAGTGAACTGTCAGTGGGAAGGATGGATCCAAGTATTGATCTCTCCACAAACAAAAGGTAAATGACAAGCTTGCAAAATGAAGAAAATGAATGTCTTTAGAAATCCGGAACTTAAGCAAGAGCTTATGTAAAACCTGGGGAATGTTTAATCAACAAAGAATCACTTGGCCTCCATGTATGGCCCAGTAATATACCACCCTATGTGTGTATATACCCAAGGGACTGAAAATATGCTCATATAAAATTTCAACATAAACATTTGTAGCAGAATTATTAGTAATAAAGATGTCAAAATGACCTAACTGTTCATCAACTGATGATAGATAAAATTTGGTATATTTATACAATGGAATATTAGTCAGCTATTTAAAAGGAATGAAGTGTTACTACATTAATACATTAATACAATGTGGATAAACCTTGACAACCCTACGCCAAGTGAAATAGTCACAAAACACCTATGGTGTGGCTTTCTTTTATAAACAGTTAAAAACAGACAAATTCATAGAGAAAGAAAGAAAATTGATAGTTCTCTGGGATTGAAAGATGGAGAATACCCACTCATAGACATGGCTTCCTTTGGAATGATGCAAATGCTCTAGAGATAGATGGAAGTAATGCTTGGGCAATATCATGAATGCCCAAACCCCACCCAACTCTTCACTTAAAAATGGTTTAAATGGTAAATTTTGTCTCCATAAAAACTTCCATCGGACATAACAAAAATCTGAAGCATTTTCATCTGCAAATTTAATATTTTCAACATTCTTGGTGGTAATCTTTGTAATGTTTAAAATTTTAGAGTGGAAACATTAAGTGTTACTTTTAAGATATATGGCAGAGTAGGTTGAGTCAACTGAGATGGCCACCATTTGACAGTTTTCATATATAAAAAAAGAAGCACCATATGGATTGATTTTTTAGCTTCACAAGTTCCAAGGAGGTCTAAGAACAAATAAATATGAAGGCCACTGACATCAAAGATCAGAGAAAGAAGGAGAATTTAGCCTTTCTGAGTTGGAGGGGAGGGGTTAGCCTTTGAGTGGACTGAGATTTGGAGGCACGGGATGGAAGGACGGGCAGAACATCTTGGGACGCAGCAGATCAGAGCCTGGACAGTGCAGATGTGAATACTGCACTTCCCTGGACCATGCATTAGCTGCTGTTCCTCTGCATCCAAGTATGACCAGTGAAGATGGCATTAGATGGTTGTGAGGATTCAATGACCTGGCCTACGGAAAGAGTTTAGGATAACCACGTCAATAATTGCTGATCAGTCAAGTCTCTAAAATAACAATACATGAGCAGTGGGCATTCATTTCTCACATGCACCCAAATTGGGTCGACTTGCCATGGACTACAGGCTGGGTCCTGGTCTCCTCCAAACATTTCATCTACTTTGAAATAGTTGTTGACCTCAGCACATACCTGTGTGGCAATAGGAAGAACACGAGACATTAATCTTTGAAGAAATTCCACTTAAATGTTGTTTTTGTTTTATTTTGTTTTATGTGTTTCTCTGATTTTTTTGTATTTTCATTGAAATTTAAATAGTGATTATGCAATAATTTAATAATTCTTCAATTGTCACACAAATACATACTGTAGTCAAAAACACCAGCCCAGCATTTTTTCAGCAGCAACAAGTGTCCTGAACAAGAAGGACACAAGAGAGAGAGAAAGACAGAGACAGAGACAGAGAGACAGAGACAGAGAGAGGGAGGGAGGGAGAAACAGGGGAAGAGACAGAGAGAGAGAGAGGAAGAGATGGAGAGAGAGAGAAAGAGAGAGAGAGAGAAAGAAAGAGAGAGAGAGAGAGAGAGAGAGAGAGAGAGAGAGAGAGAGAGAGAGAGCATTTCTTTAGATCCTGGTTTCATTTTCACAATGATTTTCTCTGTTCTTCTTCTGATGAGACAGTGTGTGCTGCTGTCTGGGCAATGTTTGCAGCATCTATTACAGATAAATAGCTTAATAACTCGGAACTGCTTGTGCCGGCCGAATGATTTGCTGTGCTCCTGGGCAGGTGAGACACATCTGAGGGAACTCAGGCTCTCCACCCCTGGTTTGACTATGTGTCTTATAGTCCAAAGCCAGCAAAGCTGTAATCTCACGAGCTTCTGTTTCCTGGCGAGAAAACTAAGGAAAATCATCCTTACAGAAAGATGAATGAGAGACTGGTGAATTACTCCTCTACAGGCAACCTAGATTCATAAGCCTTGACACCCATTCACGAGTTTTGATTCCTAGACTAGGCCATTCAGCTTGCAAGGCTTTTAGTAACTAGTTTTTAAAATTTATTTTTATTCCTGTGTATGTGTATGTAGTTACATATCTGTGTGAGCAGGACTTGCTTGCAGTAACCTTAGAGGTCAGAAGAGGACATTAGTTTCCATGGAACTTACAAGCAGTTATGAATCACTTGGTGTAGGCGCTCGGAACTGAGCCTGGGTCCTCTGCAAGAACAGCTCATGCTCCTAACCACTGAGCCATCTCTCCAGCTCAAGCTTCTGGGATTCTTTTTTTTTTTTTTTTAAATAACAAAGTAAATAAAATTAGCACTCTGTAAAAATTTTACATTTTTATAAATGGTGTTTGAACTTATCTCATGAAATCAAGTGTTGACCGTGAATATGTAGGCACGGTGGAGTCCTGTTCCAGTCAGGCAGCAGAAACCCCTTCTCACCAGTGTGCAATGTGCCTTTCAAACGCTGGTGGGCTGGGATTATACTTGTTTCTAGAAAGACAATGCTGATTGACTGTGACTGGATCTGAGTCACAGTTGAGCTGTTGACAGCTGTGCTCATTAATCGTGGTTTAAATGTTTTATAAGACAGTTGTATTTCCTTAGAATGCGTGAGCAATTATAGCCTAACCCCAGAGATGGAAGAATGGCTGCCTCAGAAAGTATTAGTTACTGATGTAAAGGACAGCACCCTGCTGACCTTGTATATGACTTTCCAGCACTAAGACTTGTGCATGTGAACACGGCTGCTATTTATCACAATATCACAATGTCTCCTTAGAGCTTCCATGACAAGAGAAAACCATCACGGGCAGACCATTTCAAAGTGGGGGAAGAAAATACTCCTGAGTATTTCCAGAGGGACTTGGTGTGATTACTGCTCTCTGATGTCTTCCTGTATGTACACACCACTGTGGACTTCACAGTGGATTGTCATAGTTAACCCAGTGGTGATTAAATTAATTTAAAAAAAATATGTATGTCTATAAGGTTACAAAATAGGCACATTCCATCTTTTACATACTATCTTCTTAACGGCATCCCTTAAGTGATACAGTGTAACACCGTGTGTACAGCACTTCCATTGTGTTCACTGTGAGTCATATGAGGAAGAATCAGAGTACATGACAACATGGACCTGTTGATCAGAGGAAGGTCTTGACCCCACAGAGACCAAGGAACGACTGCATTACCTTTATAATCTGATCATTTCCAAAAATGTCAGGTTCCTCCTCCCCTCAATTCTTGAAATATACTATGAAAGAAATAACATTGTATACATTGATACGGTGAAAAATAGTACCTCCGGTGTCACAGGAAGGAACCCACGAATAAAGTGACAGTAACTTGAAAGGCTAACTTCTTTTTGTAAGCAGGGTGTATACCGACCCCACACTGGGCCGTTTAGCACACAGAGCCGTGATAGCATCTGTCGTTTACTACTTGGTGGAGGCGGTGATTGTGTCTCACCCCATTGGTGGAAGCTTCGCCTTACTATCGGAAGTGCTAGGCTAACCAGGGCAAAGGGAAGGAGGAGGATCAGAGAACATGGACCCTTGTTGGACTAATTGCTGTTGATAGTAAAAAAAAAAAAAAAAAAAAAAAAAGCTGCCCCTCCCCAAACAAGCACAAAGGAGGCTTCCTAACTACCTACCCTCATCATCTTTCCTCTTCATTCTCCTTCCCTCGACCTCAATCAGTATCATAATCCTACAGTAGATGTTGGGTTTGATGACTACCTCAGGAAGGGTCAGAACCAAAGAAAATGATGAAGTTATGTGGATAGTAGCAAACTAAATGAGAGAATTTTGTTAAGAAAACATACATGTCCAAGAGAGGAAGCCTGCTACTAGGGGATAGCACTTTTAAGGGCGCCGTCTTAAATTGCCCTCCGTGGACATTTTGGTGTTATGTCCAACTGGAGTGGCTGTGCCTGCACCAGTGGCTGCATTCTAGTAGTCCTTATAGGAGGCATATGAGCTTTCGGCCTTTTTTTCTTTTTAATGTGTTAATTTAGTAAGGCTTGGCCCAAGGTCTTCTGAACCTTGTTTTCTATTCTCCTGCCTCAAAAACGTCTACTATGATTATGACCACAGAAACCCCGGAGTCCTCTGCCCTTGCTCTTCATCAGGATCCTCACTCTGAGCGTTCGGCACGGGCTGCTACCACGTGGCCCCACACGTGACCCCATTGGTTAATGCTCTTCAGCACCCTTAAACCAACCCTGGAATGGCCCTGCTCCCTCAGCTCCCCCGCCAGCGGTCATCGGTCATCGCTGCCAGCGACTCAGCTTTTTCACACTGGTGAGAAAGAGCAACCTCAGGGTTACCTGTGCCTCCCCTGGTGGTTCTCAAGCAATCGTCCTTGTCCATCGCTCCTTTCTGCGGCTGGCACACCCTATCTATGCCCATCACTTAGACAATGGCAGCTCAGTCCTAATCTCTTCACTCACACTGGCCTCGGTCTTCACATCAGCCCTGTGGGGCGTGTGCTCTTCTTGCTGTCTCTATTTTATAGTAACTTGCCCCCTCCCCAGATCTGAGCTTGTACAGTGAGCTGAGATTTCACCCCAGGCAGGGTAAAGCATAAAATCTCCTGTATAATTTTCACTGGACTCACCCATAGACCCAGTATATTCTAAAAGTTTCTCTGCCATCACTCAGACCCTGAAAAGAGAAAAATCATTCAGTTTTTCTGAAGTGCAAAGAGTGAACTCTGACAAAGCTGTCTTGTTACTTCTCTCCTTACGGTGGTGTCCCAGGGTGAACATTGTCAGCTCAACAACATATATAAAGTAATAACATTTTTTAAGAAAGGACAATTGTTAGTGAATAGAGTAGAGGCAAGAGGCAGGTTTCATGACATTTAGCTATTAACCCTAAGAAAGATGGCTGGACTAGTCCCTGCATAGAGACTTTTTTGCCCAGAGGGCCTTTATATTTCTCTCCTGCTAGAACTTCTCCTCCCTCCCCCTCTGCCTCTCCCTTGTCTGTTCCTCCTCACATCCTTTTGCTCCTTCTCCTTCTCTTCCCCCTCCTCCTTACTCTCAAGCCCTCTCATCAAAGAAAGTCTTCCTGGGCTGGTCAGTGTGAGCAACATATTTGAAACAGCTGTACCACTGGCAGTGGGTGGGGAGCCTGGAGCCTCCTCCTGTCCCCTGCTTGCTACATTCCTGCTCCATGCCCCAGAAATCTGAACAGACCAGTTTGAAGGGCCAAGGGGGTGGTTTTGTGTGCACGTGTGGGCCTGAGTCCCTGTTTAGAGGTGGAATGGAGGAAAGGTAATTTTATGGTTTATTACAAAAAAAAGAAAAGGAACATGCTCAAAGCTCCTCCCCCACTTTCTCTCTAAACTGCTGACTTTTTTGTTCTGGGCTCCCTAGAACTTTGATTGAATTGTAAGCCAACAAACACTTCTAGTCCTTGCCAAGATGCTTTCCTGCTGAGAACTCACAGTAGCCACTGCCCCAAGAAAGATGCAGGTGACATGACTGTCTGTTGTTTTCTTGAGAGGGAATGCAAACTTGCAGGCTTTCATCTGATTAGTTGCCTGAACTTCAGCAGAAATATTTTTACTTCCCGGTTGACTTCTTGAAGGAGCCCTGCTGGTACCCCATTCTCATTCCATGTCCATGCAGCCACACCCCAGGGAAGCATGCCCTTTTGCAAATACACCTGGAAGCAAGCCCTTTCTGCAGCTGGATCTGGAAGCATGTCCTTTCTGCAGCTGCATCTGGAAGCATGCCCTTTCTGCAGCTGCATCTGGAAGCATGCCCTTTCTGCAGCTGCATCTGGAAGCATGTCCTTTCTTCAGCTGCATCTGGAAGCATGCCCTTTCTGCAGCTGCATCTGGAAGCATGCCCTTTCTGCAGCTGCATCTGGAAGCATGCCCTTTCTGCAAATACGCCTGGAAGCATGTCCTTTCTGCAGCTGCATCTGGAAGCATGTCCTTTCTTCAGCTGCATCTGGAAGCATGCCCTTTCTGCAGCTGCATCTGGAAGCATGCCCTTTCTGCAGCTGCATCTGGAAGCATGCCCTTTCTGCAAATACGCCTGGAAGCATGTCCTTTCTGCAGCTGCATCTGGAAGCATGCCCTTTCTGCAGCTGCATCTGGAAGCATGTCCTTTCTTCAGCTGCATCTGGAAGCATGCCCTTTCTGCAGCTGCATCTGGAAGCATGCCCTTTCTGCAGCTGCATCTGGAAGCATGTCCTTTCTGCAGCTGCATCTGGAAGCATGCCCTTTCTGCAGCTGCATCTTAGATGCATGCCCTTTCTGCAGCTGCATCTGGAAGCATAATCTATATTATACCTAGGAGCACACCCTTTCCGCAACTGCACCTAGAAGGATGATACCCTTTCTGAGGCAGCCAGAGTTTGTAACGTCAACACAGAGTTGTTTGGTAAAAGCAGCAGTCAGCAGAGACCACCAAATGACAAAAGTTACATACACAGTTGTGGGTGGCTCAGAGTTCTGTGAATTATCTGAAACCCATCACTAAGGAAGGAAGCTGAGACCCTCCTGAAATGAGCACATGGTTATTGTTATCTCAGATGCTTCTCACATTGTGGGCTCCTCAATTAATATGAGTCATAAAAGAAGTGTTTTATAGGAAGTAGGCTTTAATTTTAAGTTAGCAACTACGTGTAACATTCAGCCAAACAACAACAACAAATCTGTTCCAAAGAACAGACCTTAATGGCCACACCAAAACAAGGCACCACATACAGAAAATTGTATTTACTGTCATTTTTGGTTAACTACTGCGATTCTGAGGGTGGTTCTTGAGGTCATTGTATCTACTTTAAAAACAGCCCAGCACAAATGGCTTTGTTGTGCTTGGCTTTGTTGTAGGGGACACAGATGAGACAGGCAGCAGCCTGTTGCTCTCTGTTAGGAAAGCTTTGAACTGTCCCTGGAGGGGGTTGGGTGCTTTCTATCCATTTCAGACACGGGCTAGGTCAGCTGTTGCCCTCTCATGAAGCTTACACTGAATGTCCTCCAAGGTTCTTTCCAACTACGCATTTTTGGAGTATATGAATATAAGTTCATTTGGAGGTCAGGGAGAGGAGGAACTAAAATTAGAAGTTTTATCAGGGACTTTTGGCACTGAGAAAGTTAGAAGGGCTTACTTTACAAGGAAAGGCTGCCAGGTTTTAGATTTGCTGGAGGGACAGAGCACCAGTCCAGGTGGAAATGTATTTGTCGCAAGTGTGGAACAGGCTGGGTAGGCGCAAGCAAATGAAGGCGGCAGCGGGTGCTGATGGAAGAACGAGAAATGGACTAGAAAAAGCCTCTGGAAAGGTAGAAACTGAACTGTGTTGGAGGCAAAGGTGAGCTGAGCAAGAAGCCTGACAGATACTCATGCATTATCTGATAAACCTGACAGTTGCCTAAGGACACGTGAACTTCAGAGCAGCTCAGAAGCACGGGAAGGCAGGAGGACTCCGTACAGAGTGCTAGTTCCTTCCTGCAGAGGGACTGGGCTTTCCTTCCTAAATACAGGGGCATGGCTGCAGATCCAAGCTGCCTGCGCATCCGGTCCGAGCCACCTTCTGTGTTTGAGGTTTGTCTCTTGTCTGTATGGAGATGAAAGGGCAGAACAGAAAAATCTGAAAACATGCTCTCCAGGCCAGAACATGGGAGTCTCAGAACTTTCATCTTACCACAGAGCTTCTGGGGGACTTTTAACATGTGGGACAGATCCTTTGTTAGTGAACAAAGAAATATGGCTGGAAGACCACTAATGAGAAATTGAAAGACTGGAAGCCAGCCAAGTGCTGTTTCCAAAGGAGTGAAACTGAATGTCTATTTGCAATTCGACCATTATAATCACACTACGCACATGTGAACAACACACACACACACACACACACACACACACTTCTATGTATTACTAATAACTCACATGGTCATAAGGATGGCCTGGAGAGGGTGCAGTGTGTGGTTATGGTACACCCTCTGGACTGTGAAGGACTGGTTCTTTATGTCACAGACCCCAGGTAATATGATTCCTGGGAACAGAGTTATAAACAGTGGAGCAGGCAAGAAGGATCAGGGTTCCCTGAAGGATGTACACATTCTAGGGAGTTTTACATTTTTATGTTTCAGCATTCTGCATAAATCGGTATTTTCACTCTATTTCTTAAATGTATGCTGTTAAAGCAGAAAAGAAAGCAATCTTTAAAAAGCCAGTTAAGCATTCTGAAAGCTGGACCTAGAATTTGGGTCCACAGACATCAGCTCCATTGTGACCCTCAGAGAGTCACAATGTAGATGCCTAGTCATGGTTCTACCACATTTCCTCCTCTGTAAAGGCCACTTCTCTGGAAAGCCTTCTGTCCTAGAGTTGACCTAGTCATGCTTCCCTCCGTCAAGTGCAAAATGTTGCTTCAGGAAATGACAGTAGGAGGAGCCGGGCCAGAATGCTTGGCTTCTCATAGGCACAGGTTGAGCATGGTTAAGGAGGACTCTTTGGGCAAGATGATCTTATAGCTACACCACACACATCACACATATACCACACACACACCACGGACACACACACACCACTGATACTCACACACATACATATACATGTGCATACACCACACATACATATACATGCACATATACCACACATACATTCATATACATATGCATACACCACACGCATACACACACACTTACACACATACATATACGTATGCATACATCACACACACATACATATACATATGATTACACCACATACACACACTCACACACATATACATACATACACCACACACACATATGCATAAGCATATACCACACACATACACTCACACAACATACATATACATATGCATATACCACACACACATACACATATACCACATACACACACTCACACACACTCACATACACTCATACACACATACATATACATATGCATACACTATACACACATACATATACACATGCATACACCACACACATACACATATGCCACATACACACACACTCATACACACATAAATATACATATGCATACACCACACACACATACATATGCATATACCACACACATACATATACATATGCATACACATACACACACACACACACACACACACACACACAGTTTTTCTACACGATTTTCTCCTCCTTCCTTTCCATTCAGTACTTCTCCTAAGTGTTTCAAGGGACAACACTATCTATGACCAGAAGACCCTATTCTCTTGACACTGCTAACTCACACTGAGTTCAAAGTAGCCAGCCCATCTGATGGACATCAGGTCAAGTCAAAGTCATTGCTTGTATCTGGACAGATTCCATCAAGAAAACTGAGGGAACTTCCTGGACCCAGGAATGCTGTGGGTGAGGGTAACTTTATTAAAAAGAATAAGTGAAGTGCAGGCCACCCCAAAGGCCAAGGGCTGAAAGTCTAGTTTCCATAGCAGGAGGGAGACTGCCCATCTTTGAAAATGGAGAGCAATGAAAACTTCTGGGACCATCTATTGTCAAATAGCAAGGCTCCGAAAAGCCTCAGGTTATCCTAAAAGGCATAAGATGATCAAGGAGCCATGGCCCCAGTCCTACAGCAGCTCCTACTGAAAGTCTTCGGACAGTTCCTTTGAAAGTCCTGCCAGGTGGCTTTGAGCTGAACATGAGAGTAAGTACTTGGTCATCCTGTTCCCTTGAGCAAACACTTTGGCAGAGAAGCCATCCTGATAACGGATGATAACATTCCTGGACATTTGCCACCTCAAATCGTAGCTCACCTTTAGTCTTCTTTTATTGACTAGTCCTATAGTTAATTTTTGTATTTTGTTATTTCTGTAAGTTGTCTGTCTTCAGATTTTAAAAGAAAAAAAAACCTATTTAGAAAAAGCAGACTGGATCCAGAACTCGTTTTATGTCTGTACGATCAATGCTATTGGGCTTTATTTACAAATAAAATCTCTCTGCACACTTTTGTCTGACCAAATCATATGGTACAAAAAGTAAAAGGCTTGGAATTGGTAAGAGTGGTAATTATTGGTGAGGGGAAACCATATCAGACGTGGTCCCAGCTCCTGCCCCCATTCCTGTGATCTTTGCTTTCAACGTCATCTTGATTTAAGTGTTTTGCTTTTACTACACTTATCTCAGAATTGGGAAATGAAATAAATAAACAGCGAGCATTATTTTAAAATAATGTGTTTTTATGTAGTGTAGTACTCTAATTACGCAGAACTATAATTTGAAATACTTCATATCCAGTCTACATTTTCAAAGGTCACTATTTTATTTTATGTTTTTTGCTAGCATTGATTACACTACTATGCTAGTGATCTGCTTCACATATTTAATTAAATGTTTGGTTTTTTCTTTTTAACTTATACATGGGGGCATTTTTAACATGAAGTGGGTAATTTTCTAAGTGGAAAAAAATACCCAACCTAACACATAAAATGGTGTGTTCTTTGCTGCATAGACATTTAAAAAACCAGAATTTCTGCCTCAAAATATTTCCAAGCTAAGGAGAATTAGATGCTCTTAAAATGTGAGGAATAAATTTAAGCCATGTGTGGTGGCTCTTGCCCATTACAGGAGACGGCAACAAGCGCAATGCTAGCCTGGACTGCACAGTGAATTCCAGGTCAGCCTGAGACGCAGAGTGAGAGTCTGTCTCAAAGACAAAGACAAAACAACCACAAAGAGAGCAAATTCATTTTCTTATTTACTTTAATTTTTGTTTTGCTTGATGTTTCCATCAATCTGCTTTTCTTAACAATGAGTCCAGTTTTGCTGAAGTTACAATATGAAGGTTTATCATGTGAACAAATGAACAAATAGAGAAGAAGAAGAAAAAGAAGAGGAGGAGGAGGAGGAACAATATTGGAGAAACTGTGTCTCAAAACAGGGAGGCAGAGAATCTATACCATGTGGCCTATAAAAAGTTTATAAAAATTATTTAATGATACAGAAAATGTTTGCTGCCTTATGTAAAAATCATATTCAATATTACATACAAAGAATAATAAGAAAAATTAGTCTGAAAAATTATATGTGTAAATATGTATGAAGCGTACTGAAAAGCTATTTATACCACATTAACAGTGGTTCTCTTTACATCAGTTGGATGGGTTTCCAATCATCAGTTTTTAGATTTGAAGGACCATTGAGATCACTTGATTCAGATGTTCATTAATTCACTAGGTAATGCATTCCATTTATAGACTCATCCAAATATTTGGGAGTTCTTTCTTAAATGAAACTTCCCTGCCCCTTCTGGTTTTGACTAGTTGCTTCAAGTTTGCCCCTGGGAGACAGGAGTAATCTCTAATTCCTTATAAAGCCTGCCCTTCATGTCTTTGAATTCTAAAGCTATAAACACAATGAAACTCAGACCAAAATCTTTTTAAAAAAATTACAAGCATACTGAACATGTACAGACCTTTGCCACTACTCCCGAAACACTGCAGTATAATACCATTTGCACTGCATAGCATTCACATGGCATTGGCTACTACAATTAATCTAGAGATGACAACATACATCGCAGAAGGTGTGTAAGTTATATGTAAATACTGTCATGCTGTGTAATGGATTCGGGCAACAGAAATTGCTTCTATTACTTAAAGAAAAATGCCTAGTTTTTCTTAAATCTTCTTTTCCTCCCTGTGACTCCTACCTTCTTCTCTCTCTTGACTCCGCCCATGGTCCCACCACATTTTCTGGAGGTCCTGGAGAAGTTTGTATCCCTGTAAACCAGCAGTTCTCAACCTGTGGTTTATGACCCTTTGGAGGTTGCATTTCAGAACCACTGCTGTAAATGGAGCCATGCAGTGCAGACCCTGCCCTAAGCTGCCTCAAATCCCACGTGACCATTTCCTCCTTCAGTCTTTACACAGTGGAGGTGGGGCCTGAAATCAAGTAAAACTCCCCTAGAACCTTTACCTGGGAGCCACTGCTTAGAGAGGTCGGCCTTCATCTGAGTTTCTATTAATTCTTAGACTGCAGCACAGGATCTATAACAGTCTGTGATTCCGCATCTGGCCTTGATATTAATTCTTACTAAGCCATATCATATTATTTCACCTTATTCCCCAGTCTGTGTCAAGCTCATTTTGAACCACAACTCTATTCAGCAATATGCTGGGTCTTCTGTTTTTTGTTGTTTTTTTTTTTCTCGCATTGATCAATAAGGCTTCTCTACACGTCCTCGTCTCAGAAAACCATTTCAAAATCAAGAATTAGAAATCGGTCTTTTCTCCCTGATGTCCCAAGCCTGTATTTTTACAGAAGACGTTATCATATGTTTCACTGGATCCTGAAATTCATTCCCATCTCTGTGAGGTAAGCATGAGGGGTGAGGGGAGGGAAGGAACTCAAGAAGTCTCTATGCTTGAATTCTAGCATGTGTCCTAGAAAGCATATGAAGAAGGCTGGGGAGGGGGGTGAGACAAAACAGAAACAGAGGGGACAGAAATAGAGGGGACCCTTCATTTCCAAAAGAAAAGGGGACTGAAAATGGGATAAAGCCTCTTGGCATCAAGCTGGAAGGCAGCAGGGTGGCAAGAAGCTGGGGTTCAGCTTACAGACCCCTGTAAATGTCACCCATGCAAGACACACGTCCTTGGAATGTGACTTCCAGAAAAATCCAGGAAAAAAAGACCTGAGCTCCTGGGGAAACTGGGCAGCTAGGTGTTTTGGAGAGTATACCTGTTATCATTAGAGTGTTGTACGCAGGTCTCAGGCTCCACACCTACAATCTAAGGGAGTTTAACTGGTGATATTAGAGTCATCCTCACTTCAGTAGTTTAGACATGATGAATTGATGCACTGTTTAAGATTGTTTGCAACATGTTATTCTTTTCAAACCAAACGGTGGCACATGGAATGGATCATTCCAGAACGTCGGTCTTGCTCAATTTTTCTTCCATTTGTCACAAAGTGAACCTGCTTTTCCCACATTCCCCAGACATTATTTTATCCATTCCACACACTCTGAGCTTCTACATGCCCCATGCTATTCAGGGAACATCACTGCAGTCTAACATAATGGCACAGTTCCTATAGATTTCTATTTTGAAACTGGGTTCTGTGCTAGTCATTTAACACGCAGTGGGAATCATGCTTCCTGAAGATACTCAGCTTGTAGAGTTGGGCCTGAAAGTAAAGACAGGCGTCACCACAGAAGGCTCTGGGTGTTAGTGTATCACCACCACCTCCTCTCCCCCTGTGCCCGTGGCCTCATCTCTTCCTGTGACTCTTACTCTATCCACTTACTCTTTCCTGAATTTGCAATAGCTCCCCTTCAGGTTTCTGGCTTATGCTCACTCTTCTCCATCGAAATTTAAAATAATAAAAATAAAACAGAACGAATTAAGTTACAATGTTTTAAAAATCAATATCTCCCCCAAACTCATTACTCTATCAAGCTAGCTGGGCCCTCCTAGTGATGATCTTGGCCAGTGGAGTCTGCCCATCACCTGGTATCCACAACACACTTGGATAGATGCAGAGACCACAAACATGGAAAGCTTTTGGCCCATGCCTTCATGGGTGGTACAAATATCATCAAGGAAACAAAAAGAAATATTTTTCAAAGGAGTTTGTCAATAGTAAGGTATCAAAACTGCTCTTTATGACAAGGGAAGCACACACACAGACCGGTTTGGTTAGGAGGAGGTAAGTTGGAAGCTTGTGAGTCTGAAGATGGAGTCCTTAGAAAGGCAGGAGGTGGTCAGTTAAAGGTTTGGACAATGTGATGTGGGTCATGGGAAGCCACTGAAAGACTCTGAGCCATTTAGATCGAATTTCCATTTTAGGAAGAATATTCTGGTGAGATAGTGAGGAATGGGACAGGTAAGTAGGTGTCCAGAAGGTAGATGACCAGAAGGAAGCGACTAAATAATCCAAATAAAGGTAAAGATGATGATGTGCCTGAATATGGTGATAGGGACAAAGAAGGGCCCAACAAATGTGAGTTATGTTTAGAAAATAAAATATATTCAAAAAGGACCACTATTTAAAAAAAATAAAAAAGTGGAACTAAGGGGAGGAGAAACTCAATCATGAAAATACAGTGGAAAGGCTGGCCACAGAAAGAACACAGAATACCCTACTTTTCTCCTTCCTTGTGTGACTGGTTCTCATTCTTGGGCCCCCAAGGACAAAACTGAGAGGACTTCTCTGTGCTGTCCCTGTATGATGTCCTAGAATCTCCTGCATTCAGCAGTCACAGAAAGGTCACAAGTTCCAGATCTACATAAATGATCTGGACTTTGTCTCAAATCTCAGCCCCAATTTTCAGCAATTTTCTCTTCTTGAAGGCCATCTGTACATCTCTAAGTAGGAACTGTGGTCCTTGCTATTCATTTGTTTCTTAATCTGTTGGAGACAAACATTGCTATTCCAGGTATATGTTCTGCATGCTTGCTATTCGAGCTGAATGCTTTACATGCCTTGGCCTTGGTATCATCAGCAGTTAGCTATTCACTAAATTATTGAGCAACTAAAATCTGTCTTAAACTGTATTCTAGGGTTAGGATGGTGACTTAAACAAAGTTATTTTTCATAGACAACTTTATTCCAATGAGAAACCACTAGACAAGTTATATGAGGTAAGCAGAACAGTATAAAATAAATAGGTTAAAGATCATACCTATTTCAGAGTGCTTGTTTTTCTTACTCAGTTGAGTACTAAGTCAGTCAGTCTTTGACTCCCTCTTTCTCTCCCTCTCCCCCCTCCCCCTCTCCCCTCTCTCTTGGACAGGGTCTTACTGTATAACCCAGGCAGACCTCAAATTTACTATTATCCTACCGTAACCTCTTAATTGATAGGATACATATGTACACCAATATTCCTAGCCCCTTTCACTTTGATTTTTTTCATTTATATGTTGTGTGTGTGTGTGTGTGGTATTGTGTGTATGAGTGTTCTCCTGTGTGTGGGTGCACAGCTGAACTCATACATGTGGATCCTCATATGTGTAGGTCCAACATTGGTACTGAGGATCTTTCTTCAATACTCTTCAGAGCTCTTGGATGTGGGTAGTCTTACTAGCAAGGATCCTGCAAAGGCTAGGATGCCTGGAGTTTTCATGGGCTCTGAAGATTCAAATTCTAGTCCTCTAGCTTGCCTGGGAAGCACTTAATTGCTGAGCAATCTCCCCATTAATCAGTTTATGTGTTGGGGGATTCTTGTTCTTCTAGGCACTTCACAGGTTGTTTTAATCTGGGCTTATCCCATTGTACTAAGAACAAGTCAGAAATAATCCTCCACTCTATGTTCAGTACGCTTAATTGAACTTATTTCTGTCTCCTTTACCCATCTTCCCCGCCCTCTAGTGGACTTCATTCCATTCTTCTGCAAAACTGTCATATCACACTTCACTAGTGATTAAGAGCCTGTGGTATTTGTCTTCCCAAGTCTGACTTACTTCACTTAACATAATGACATCCAGTTCTATCCATGTCTGTGCGTGTGACAGCACTTTGTTAATTTTTATTGCTGAATAAAATAGGCCATGTTGTTTTTGTATTTTTGTCTTCTGAAGGACTTCTGCAGTGAACACTGGAGGGCACAAACCTTTTTGGTAAAATTATCTCATCTCCTTTGGATTTAAAGGAATGTTGGCTTACATAGTGGCTCTACCTTCAGTTTGGGAGTGGGAGGACGCCTCTATACTGATCTCCATAATGATCGTGCTAATTTATTTTCCCACCAGCAGTTGAATAAGGGTCCCAGTTTCTCTGCATCTTCACTGGCTGTTGTTATTTTTGTCCTTGAGAGGATAGCTGTTCTAATAGAAATAGGGTGACATCTCATTACGGTTTGATTTACATCCCACTGGTGATTAGCCAACTAAGCATGACATGCAACTGAGGAGTAGATATTAGAGATATTGGCTTTCCACACTACCTCAGCATCCCAGGCCTGTCCATGTTTGTAATACAGTCATAAACCACCAAAGAACAAGAAGAAGAGGAAGGAAGGAGGAAGGAGAAAGGGAGGAAAGGAGAAAATGGGAAGGAAAAGGAGGAAGAGGAGGAAAAGGAGGAGAAGTAGCAGCATCAGTCTTTATATTATTTGTGTTTCCATTATGTGGCTACAGTGTCCGGAATTAATTAACTAATTATTCAACAAACATCTACTGAGTGACTATTATGTGCCAGACTTATTCTGGATGCTGGTAATTCTAAGAGCAATGAAGTAGTCAATGAAGGGAAAGAAAAAAAAGATACTGGCTTATCTTCACTGTGTGTTCTCTGTGTCTTTGTAGAAAAGTGGCTGGTACTTCTAGGTAAGATGGAATATAATGAATGGCTGACTGCCCCCATGTGAGCCAGTCAAAGGGGAGAATAATTGCAAGTAGAGCTTGTCTCAAAGGAAGAAATAGAGGAAGGTCGTTAGAAATCCATGCAAGAAACAGCAAAGGGGGCAAAAGAACTCCCGAGACAAAGAAGAGAAAGCAGCCTTAGCTGTAAGCTCTCTGCTGCCGGAGGAAAGCTACTTCTAAATGCTAAGATATATATATATATATATACATACATATATATATGTATGTATGTATGTATAGCTTACCTTCAGGACAAATGTACAGCTATCTCAAGTCCCAGTAGAATTGTGGGTGTGGGTAAAATAGTGGTTTCTCCATTGGATGGTTCAATGGCAGAGGGAAATCCCCTTTTATCAGAAGCCTTATTACAAGTGACTCTATTGTTAAGAGCTAACTTGGGGCCTGGGCACAGAGAACAACCACAGGTCAGGGAGCCTGAGTTTGGCTTGCCATAACCCCTAGGCAATGGGAGGCTCTGAAAGGCAGTGGTAGTCGGTATGAGGGATGGAAATTAACACGCAAAGCCTAAGGGTTCACAGCAAGAGGTTGCCTGCTGTACATAGCTGGTGGTCAGGAACAGATATCATCCACCAGAACAGCCTATAATTTGACAGCTCTGAGCTGTAGGCCAGTAAATAGATGAAATTCTGTAGCTAGTTGTCTATCCTTTAGTGCTATAGTGCCTGAGAGCGCTGAGATTCCAAGAGTGTACTTGATGCTCAATGCAGCATCCCTCCAGTGGGGTGATTGAATTATAAAGACCATCTTCTGGTTGTATTGTCCTGGGAGCTATCATTGCTTTCTACTCTCCCATCTCACTGAGGAGACAGCCCTTTGTCCCAGCTAAAAAAGTTAGCTGGTCCAAGAATGTGATCTGGGGCGTCTCGGAAGTTGACAGAATCAATATAGTCTATAGAAGGCAGAGTATGTCCAATTGAGGCTCCTGATGCAGACAGCACCACATAGACTTAGCCACAGCAAAACCATAGGATAACTCATCTCACCCCCTCCATCCATTCGCATAGCCAGCAGTAGCTCCACACCTATTCAGTGTAACTAGCAATCTCCAAAGCTTGGAGATCCAGGAGGAACTGCTCCAACACTCAGCTGTTTCTTTTCCTTTTCTTCCCATCTGCTGCTTACTTTCTCCGATATATTTAGCATGTTTTTAACATCATTCTATTAAAATGTTTGTGTTTTCATTTGTTACCCTCCTTTATATATTTATCTATTTCTGTTTATGCATTTTCTTTCCATTTGGAGGTGATATTTTTTTTCTTCACCTTCTTTTTCTTTCTCCTCACACCTTGTTTCCTCCTTCCCTCCTCTCTCTACAATTAGCAGCATTTTGACTTCACCTAGTTTTTTAAAAAAATCTTGTTTTAATACTTAAACTATCCCTTCTGGCATTTATCTATTTTTGCTTTTTAATTTTCTCATTATTGGAAAGTAATTTTGCTTTGTTTCTTTTCTCCATTCCTTTTGATTGTTTCCTGTTCTCTTGCTTTCTCCTCCATAACATTTTTTTCCACTTCTCTTCTTTCTCCATTTATTTAATCTTGCGTCTCCTCTGCTTCTCCTCCCCTCTTGTCTCTTTCCTCTAGCTCACTCATTTACTCCTTTACACTTGCCTGAAGCAAATTTTAACTTTAGAACATATTCTCCAGTAGTTCTGCCATTTCAGTTTTATGGTTATTGATGATGTATTAGTGGCCATAATCAATCTCAGGTACTTCTTCATCTTCTGTCTTTTAATGTTGTTATTCTTCAAGTTTGTTTCTTCTTTGCTTTTGGGATATGTGGATTGAACTTTCAAGAGGAGACTGTTCAATAAGAACCCCTCCCTCTCCCCCTCCCCCCACCCCTCACCCCCCAAAAAAATCTGAGACTTTTTTAGTTAGGGTTACTATTGCTGTGATGAAACATCATAGCCCAAAGCAAGTTGAGGAGAAAAAGAGTTTATTTGACTTCCTTATCACTATTCACCATCGAAGGAAGTTGGGACAGGAACTCTAGCAGGGCAGAAAGCTGGAAGCAGGAGCTGATACAGAGGCCATGGAGGAGTGCTGCGTATTGGCTTGCACCTACAGCTTCCTCAGTCTGCTTTCTTATGGAACTTAGGAACATCAACCCCAGGTAGCCCCCACCCCACACTAGGCTGGGCCCTCTTACAACAATCCATAATTAAGAAAATGCCCTAGAGTCTTGCCTACAGCCTGATCTTAGAGAGGCATTTTCTCAATTGAGGCTTCCTCCTCTTCAGTGACTGTAGCTTGTGTCAAGTTGATATACAACTAGCCAGCACAGAGACATTCAAAGGTAGATGTGTAAATCACAACACAGAAATGAAAGCAAAATGAAAACTCAAGATAACAATTTTCCAAAAATTATAGCTTTTAAACTACTGAACTCAAAAGATAAGATGTGAGATGAGTATTCAAAGCTTTTCCGATTTAAAAAAAAAATTATTTAAAGGAAGACACAAAAAAATAGATGGATTCAATTCAGAATCCAGCAGGGAAAATTAGCAACATAGAAAACAAAATCATTAAAATGGACGATAACATTGGCAATATAAATAAAAAAAATTCACCAAGGAAATTGAGATTTTTGAGAAAAAAAATCATACTCAATAAGTAGAAATATTAGAAATGGCAATGGTTTGAAAGAAAATGGCCCCCATAGAGCCACAGGGAATGAAACTATTATGAGGTGTTGCTTTGTTGGAGAAGGTGTGTGACTAGGAATCTTTGAAGTATCAGAAGTTAGGCCAGTTTTCCTCCTGCTCCCTCTGGATCAAGATGTAGAACTCTCAGTTCCTTCTCCAGCACCATGTCTACTTGCCCACCATGTTTTTCACCATGACAAAACCTCGGAACTGTAAGCCAGCCCCAATTGAATGTTCTCATTTGTAATTGTTGCAGTGGTCATGGTGTCTCTTCACAGCAATACAGCCCTAACTAAGACAGAAATTAATGACAATTTAACAATTAAATGACTCAAACAACAAAATCCAGTGAAGAACATTAAAATCAACTAAATGACCAAGTGGAAGAAATATGGCAACAGTATCCAAGGACTCTGGTAAATAATCAAGAGGCCGAATCTAAAGAACCCACAGGATGGAAGAGGGGCTGAGATTAGACACATAGGAATTTATTTAATAAAATTATAAGAGGAAATTATCCATTCTAGAAAAAGAAATAGATCTTTAAATATGAATCATTTAAAGCTCAAAGTACACATGACCAGATAAGTTACCTATAGATTTCAAAAAGCATAAAGCAAAGTAACAATATTAAAGGCTGAAAGAAAAATGCCAACATATCTACAAAGGGAGAAATATCAGGAAAACATCAGATCCCTTATCAGTAAATCATGAAGGAAACAAGGAATGTCAAGTTCTGAAAGCAAGTAACTGCCAACCAAGAGTGCTATGTCCAGCAAAATCATCTAAGATTGCTGATGAAATAAGAAAAGATCAAGGCAAGCTCGAACTAAGATGGTTTATGACTGCCAAGCTAGCATGGCACTTAGAGAAACGAGATATACTGAGAATAAGTGAGAGTTTCAATCATGAAGCCATAGGAAAGTAAAATTGTATAACAAAAGTTAAATGAAGAAAGCAAACAAGAAATTCTTCGTGTCCAATGCAATAAATCGTCAAACCCCAGATACATGTTGATATTAATGAGGAAGAAAATAAAGAATAAGCATTAATCCAATAAGAAAAAAAATGACAAAGTTACAGGAATGAGTAAATATCTCTCAGGAATAGCATTAAATGCAAACGGCCTCAATTCACCAGTAAAGAGGTAGAGCCTGGCTGACTGGATTTAAAAACTAGATCTCATTGACTGTTCTACGAAACAGAGCTCACTGGTACAGAGTCTTACATACTGAGAGCAAAGGGGTGGAAAACCATTTATCAAGGATAAAACTGGAAATGAAAACAGTAATGTTACTATAGATTCCAGTGAAATTCAGAGAATCATTAGGGGCTACTTTAAAAAAAATTATATTCCACACAACTGGAAAATTTACAAGAAATGGATAACATGCTGTATTTTGGGCAGATTTATGTCAACTTTGATACATCAGATTTATCTAGGAAGAACATCAACTGAGAAAATGTCCCCAAAGGCATGTCTGTGGGGGCATTTCTTGATTAATAATTGATATGGGAGAGTCCAGCCCACTGGGAGTGGTGCCATCCCTGGGCAGGTAGTACTGAGTTCTATAAGAAAATCTGACAAAGTCATAAGGATCAAGCCAGGAAGCAGCATTCCCCCATGACTTCCGCTTCAGTTCCTGCCTTCTGCTTCCAACCTTGAGTTCCTGGCATGACTTCATCTAATGATGAACTGTGATTTGGAAGTGTAAGTCAAATAAGCTCTTTCCTCTCCAAGCTGCTTTCTGAACATGATCTTTAACACGGAAATAGAAAAGTAACTAACACATCCTGGAAACACAAGATCTATCCAAATTAAATCAGGGAGGATATAAACAACTTCAAAAATCTGTATCAATAAAATTGAAGCACTAATAAAAAGGTGTGCCAAAGGAAAAAATCTCAGAACCTAGAAAACTATCAAACATTTAGAGAATAGCTAGTATCAGTGTTCCTAAGGGAAGGATCATTACGAACCTCGCTTACGAAGTCACCATTATCTTGATTTCAAACCAGGAAAAGGACACAAGGAAGACAAACAAAAGTAGGGACCAAGTTCTCTTGGTTCCCTGATGAACACATATGCAATTGTTCATAAAATCCTTACAAATCAAATCTAGAAACACATTAGGAATATCATGTACCATTACCAAGTTTATTTCATTCCAGTGATGCAAAATTGGCTCAATATGTACAAATCAATAAGTGTAATTCAGCACATAAGTAGACATATGTCCAGGAATCATATCTCATTTGATTCAGAAAAGGCCCTTGGAAGAATATAATATCTTTTCATAATAAAAGCCCTGAAGGAGTCTGGAAGAGAAGAAACATACATCAATATAGTGATGCCCTTATACAACAAACCTACAACCAACATTATACCAGTGGGGAGAAAGGGGATTTTAGAATATTATTTAGAATTGTTGCACTTATATTCATGGAGTATAGGGCTGTTAGTTTTCCCTTTTTACTTAGTTTCATCTGGTTTGGGCATTAGAGTACAGTTGGCTTCTTAAAAAGACTTCCATTTTAATTTATCCAGTAATTGAAATATAACTGGAAGTAATTTTTATGAAAACATTTTATAAAATTGGTCGGTAAAACCATCAGATCCAGAACTTCCATAGGACAAAAGATTTTTAACTATCGCTTCAAGTTTATTACTATTAGTTTGTTTATATTTAAATTTTCTACTTATTTCCTATTAGGATATATGATTCCAGAAAATTATCCATTCCTAAGACAGACTTTTAATGTATTATTCATTCATGCACCTTTAAGGTTTTGTATTTCTGTGTTGTAAGCTACAATGCATCCTTTCCGATCATTTCTTTTATTTATTTGGTTTTTTTTTCTCAGTCTAGTTAAAGGTTTGTTAGTTGTGTGTGTGTGTGTGTGTGTGTGTGTGTGTTTCTTTAAAAGTACATTTGTACTCTTTGTTACATCATTCATTTTGTTTTCCTTCTAGTTTTAATTTTATTTATTTATACTCTGATTTTTTATTACTTTTTCTTCTAGGTTGTGTTTGGTTGATTCTTACTTTTTAAACTTTTTGAAGTACATAGACTGCTTATTTGGTCTATTTTTCTATATATCTCTTGATATAAATTTCCTTGCTAGTACTGCCTTTTCTGTACTCCACACTCTTTTGGGTGTGGTATGTAGCCATTCATTTCTAAAAAAAATTTTTCTTTTATATTTTTAATGATAGCCTGCTCATTTGGTAGCATAACATTCAATTTCCATGTATTTTGTGCTTTTCTTTCATTTTCTTTTTATTTGTAGTTTTATTAAGTTCTAGTCTGATAAAGTATGTTATATATTTCTGTTCTTTAAAATGTATTGAGACTTGGTCAATGGCCTAAGATATAATCTGTCCTAAAGCATATTCTTTTCCCTGAAGAAATTAGTGTCTTTTAATTAAGTAATGTCTATTTGATTAATTAATAAATGTCTGTTAGTTCCATTTGTAGTATAGTATAGTTCATCTCAGATGTGTATTTGACTTTTTTGCCTGGATGGTTGATCCATTAAGGAAAATTGGGTTCCTTATTCTCCCACTATTATTGTATTAGACATAAAGTTTGCTGTAACTATGTGATGGTCCCATGTTGAAGACGTGCATATTTACAACTACTACATCTTCTTGACAATTTTTTTATATCAATATATAATGACTTTCTGTCTTTCAATAGTTTTGATTTAAAGTCTGCTTTAAATTTTTATGTTCATGATATACTTTTTGTAACTTCTCACATATGGTTCAGATGTACTTTACCAGTGAGGTATGTTTCCTGTTTGCAGCAAATTGTTGGGTCTTGTGTTTTGTTTTGGGGTGTGTGTGTGTGTGTGTGTGTGTGTGTGTGTGTGGTGTGAGTGTATACAGTCTATGTCTTTTTTTCATACTTTAATCCATAATTTATATTTAGTATTATTGTTGATAAACAAAACTTCCTCCTTTCTTTTTATTGATTATTTTCTGCTTGTTTTGTGTATTTTTCACTTCACCTATTTTTACTATTTCTATGACTTAGTGGTTTTCTGTTATGCTAAGGTTTGACTCTCTTTTGTATATCTGTTCTTCTACTGAGTTTTGTGTAATTCATGTTCTATGATAACTTATCCTTTCATTTCTAATGTAAGACTTAAATATTTCTTTTTATAAAATTATATTATCATCGTGTATTATATGATGCATATATGATATGTATATGGAGACATGCATGCGTGTTCGGAGGAAAACTTTCAGAATTTGGTTTTCTCCCTCTACTGTATGCTCCTTGAATGAAACTCATGTCATTGGGTTTGCACAGCATCTCGATAGATATGTCTGCCTTAAGTATTACGAGACTGAATCTCTTGGAGATGAAATTACAAGTATTTGAGAGACACCGAACTGGTTACATGGTGCAGGGATCTAAATTATGGCCATCATGATGTCTGTAGCAAGTACACTTAATCAATGAAAAATCTTGTCAGCCCCTAAATATGTTTTGTTTGTTTGTTTGTTTGTTTTGTGGGGGGTTGTTGTTTTTGTTTTTGTTTCTGCATCAAGATCTGCTATATGCCTAATAATCCTTCTCCTGACACTTCTCTTGAAACTTCCTGTTTTTAGAGACTTCTGCTTAAACCTTTGACATTTTAACTGTAATATGACTTGTTGAAGGATTATTTGGGTCTAATTAGAGGCTTTTGAGATGCTTTAATTCACCTCCCCATGTCTCTGAAGATTTCAACACTGTCAGATTGTCATTACTTGTTATGAATCTTCATAGTACAATCAATTATCTGCTAACTTATATTCTAAAGTTTTTATAAATTTTATTCATATTTCTTATAAAATTTTATTTTTAATTTTTCCTTGCCATTTTTGCCTTACTGAATCCATTCAACTAGTTCTATTTCTTTAAGAAGAAAAATATAATAGAGAACTTTCAAAACAACTAAGGTTCAGAAATTCTTTCTTCTTGTTTTTCTAGTTTTTAATGGAAGTTTTCTATTATATTTTTCATCTTAAAGGTTTTATTATTATGTTGTTAATTTATGTGTATTTATGTTTTGCCTGCATGTGCATGCAGTGCTTGCAGAGACCAGAAGAGGGCATAAGATTCTCCTGGAACTGGAGTTATAAATAGTTATGAGCCACCACATGATTGCTGGGAGTTGAACTTAGACTTTCTTGAAGAACAGCGAGTATGCTTAAACAATAAAACATCTCTCCAGCTCCTTGTGTTTTTATTTCATTGATTGAAGTATTTTAGTTCCAAGATATCACATTGAATCTCTTTTGTTTTGTTTTCTTTTCTTCTTTTTCTTTTTCTTCTTCTTCTCCTCTTCCTCCTCCTCTTCCTTCTCAATCTCCTTCTCTCCTTCTTCTCCTTCTTTTTGTAATTTCTTTTTGGTGAGCTTTTCCATTATCTTAATTTCCTTTTGTTATCATTCTACATTCTCTTGCATCTCACTTCATTTCCTTAGAGTCATTATTTTAAAATTATTTTTTTTCAGGCATTTTATAGGGTACCTTCAATTTCCTATTTTTGAAAAGTTAATAAACTTCTGAGGTATGTCTTTAAGCTTCACAGAGTTGATCCCTGATGCCACTGGTCCTTTTAGTGATATCCTCTACATCTTGGTGGTATGAGGTATAGAAAGGGCTGTCCTCAGATCCCTTAAAGCAAGCACAGTTGGTGCCCAGGGTTTGGGCACCAGCAACCACAGTTCTGGCAGCACAAGATATGAAGAAACCTTCTCCAGGACTTTCAGGATGAATGTGGGAAACGTTGGAGTGTTTGACATCATTAGACAGTTCTTGCATCACAGATGACAGGCGCTTTTCTCAGATCCTGCCATAGTAGCACACCCGGTCCTGCAGTTTGTGGCACTATAAATGTTGAATTTAATATGTTTAGATACAAAGTATACCTTCTATCATTTCCATGGGGACATTGGCATTGGTTCCAGGGGTTATAGAGTGGCTCGCCTCTTCCACGGAGGTAAGGAATCCAGATGATTCCTTTCCCTTGTTTCAGGAAACAAATAGAAGTGGCTCTAGGACATTGGACACCAACAGCTGTGGTCTCAAGTCCATGGCTTTCTGAGGAGTTCTCTAGGTTATGAATAGCATCTATTGGTAGGTGGCATTCTGGCTAATAGAAATAGCATCTATACTTCTTTTGATATAAGATATGGTGAAGTTTTTAGTTTAAGTAGATGTGGTCTTGAAACTGTAGAGCATGGGTAAGAATGTCCCGTATGTCAGGGTATAGAAAGATCTGGCAATGGTGAGTCTTGTGGCATTGGTAGTCACTATCCTGGGCATGAATGATATGGACAGGCTCTTTCCCTAGTTTCAGAAAGAAGGTGGAGTGGTATCAAGACTTTTGTACCAGCAGACACAGTCCCTAGCTCATCACTTAGGAAGGAGAACTTCCCTACACCCCATCAGTAAAATGCAGATCAGTTGAAGCCACTGCAAAATCTTGCAAGGGTGATTACAGTTTCAATGGCTTGAGCTGGGAAGAAGACTTTTACTAGATATTTCCAGGTGAACACAGGGGTTGGTGAGGCTCGGAGCCAATCTGAACCCATGTTCCTGGAGTTGTGAAGCCAGCCAAAGGCTTTTCTAGTTCTGGTTGCTTAAGCTTGGTGTGACTGACATCTTCCAACAAGTGCTCCAGTTTCAAAGCAATGAGCATTGCTAGGGAGGAGAGAGGACTTCATTGTTAGTAACATTCAAAATGCTGTGAAAGACACGTTGAATATTTATGTTTATGTTTCTGGAGATATGTGCCTGATAATACTGGGAGGTATCATTTTCTGAGAGCTTAGATCATTGGTAGAGGAATCTGAGACCAAGAAGGGAGACACTGGGTATTCTATGAAGAGTTCAAAGGGATGACTTGAATTAATATTGAATTCATTAGATAATGGAAATTTATTGTTTTGTTTGATCTTTGGAACATAATGGCATTTTCATTTGTTTGTTTACAAAATATTTTCTTGACATAGACATTGACAGTTCAGTAAGAATTTACTGTACAAGACACATGTTTGGTCAATGCATTGTGATATGAAAGTGAGGCAAACCTCTATGAAGGATAATAAGGAAATATTTGCATCCACAATATTGTGCTTTTGAGCACTGGAACATTTGGGACTCCCTTTTATTCTAAATTTGATCAAAAACTGCAATAAACCAACCTATCAATGTTTTTGTTAACTTAGATGAGAAAAAAAGGGAAATATCCGTTGTCATTTATCAAAATCCAATGAATTATCAGATTCTATAAGGCACAACAAATTCAAAGACAATATTTTATACAGTATCTCCAGATAGTCTTGATGAATTTTCATTTGAAGAGTTTTAAAAGGCAAGTACATCCACTGATATAACCAAATAGAGAATTGTGTGTACTGCTTGATGACTTAACAACTAACATTCTAGATTAGCTTTTGAACTGTTCTGATAGTGGACAATCTAGTCCAAGTACTAGACTGGTAATCTATGCTAACTTCCTTCTGAGTAGGTTTGAAACCCAGTAAGATTTCAACTTTGACCAACCTTCCCAGAGAACATGAAGAAAGGTTCCCATGGTTTCAGAGAATCAATAGTGCCCTCTAAAGGAAATTCACGTGACATACAGTCAATATCCAGGTTTAAGGCAGCTTAGTTGGAATTTATGACATGAATTTAAAATTATGAAAGGAATTCAAGGTAACTTATCATGGATATCAAGGAGTTGCCAATACCAATCTTGGATCCCATGGTAGAGCCATTTTAGCTATACTTATTTCTGTTCACTATGAACTTCCTCATCTTTGTGGAAAGTTCCGGGGGGGGGGGGGGAACTGGTTTCCAAGTGGAAAATTAGACATCCAGATTGATGAGCCACAGGGAACAGCAAGTCCTCATACACGTCTTGGGGAAATGTGCCTCCTAAAAAGGGCAAATGTGTAGAATCAAATATTGAGAAAGCCCTGTCAGTTTTTGTTCAGCGAAAAGTGAACAACTGTGTCCTGGGGAAATAGTCAAACAGGCTGAATTAGAAGGAGGCCAGTGCAAGACTGTGACTAAACACAGGAAAATTAAAAGATACGGTGTTGCAACACATTTATGAACTTGCTCCTCTGTCTAATGTTGTATTTATTCTTGTATTTTCTCCATTTGGAATGAAATACAGAGTTTCAAATACTATTCAGACTTGTTTGATAATGTTGTAAGCAAAAGGAGGTAAAATTTTCCAGGGTTAGTGCCTGAGAGTAATGCTTTAGAAATATACGTCAAAGAATGCAAGTACGTTATAACATCAATGAATGCAGGTAAGTCATACATCAATGAACTCAGGTAAGTGTTAGTGCTAGAAATAAATGACTACAGCAGTTAGTGTCACAGTGAGATGGAAAGGAATGGAAGTTGTTTGTTTCTTCTTTATCAAGCCCACACATATAGAACATTGTGATTCTTATGACTTTCCCTTGGAGTTGAAGTCCAGTGTCTTGGAAGATGGCTCAGATGGCATTTGATGCTTAAACATGAGAGCCCGAGTTTATATCCCCAGAATTCATGTAGAGCTGTGAACCCTAGTACACATCTGTAATCCCAGGACTCTTGTATGACATGGAGATGGAGACACAGGAGAAGTCTTGGAAGATCACAGCCCAACTAGCCTGCATATACATATACAAAATTTAAAAAGATACTCTGTCTTAAACAAGGGGAAAGATGAACACTTATATACTATGGCATCCTTGCATGCTTGCGCTCACACAAATATGCACACACATAGACACAGGCACATAGACAAGATGGTTAAAAATCATCTAGACTTATCAGGCATTAGAAAGAAGACATTAGGTTGGTACCTGGCACACACACACGCTCTGCTCTGCTCAGCATATCCCCTGCACAGTTCCTTGTGAGATCAAAGAGCAACTCATAATAGCTGAGTTTAAAAACAACAACAACAAAAAAAATCTTCACCTGGAGCCCGAGTAGGCTTGTGTAGGAAGATTAATTTCCCAGTTCTCATCTTCTTACTGATTGTAGGAATGTTAACTCACTCAGAGCTGTATTAGGTTAAATATTAATAAAAACAAATAACTCTTGTTCCCAGATTTGGGAACAATCAAGGTTATAAGGCATGTTTTAGCAGAAACAGCTGCTGTTGGCAAAGCCAGCTGGTCACCACATCACCTTAATTAGATAGGACATGTTCTGAAGAAATCTGAAAATTAAGGCTAAGAGTCATTTTTAGCAGCCTCCTCAAAATAAGACCAAAACGAAAAGGCATGTCACCAGAGCAGCAGAGATAGGGGAGCTGCTGAGGATGGAGGGCTCTGATACTCCCACAAACCTGTCGATCACAAAGCCTCCAAGGATGCATCTTGAAAATCACAAACTAGGATTAAAAAGGAGACTTTAAATGTCTGTCTAGGTTTTTCTTCTATGTGTCTGTACAAAAGACAGATCCCAGACAGCACACATTCTTAAATCTCTAGGGTGGCATGTGACACTAACCCCCTCCCATCATCTAGCCTTTTAAAGTTAGTGGTGACTTGAAGTAGAGGCCAAAGATACACCTCCACTGTAACCAGTCACGTAGCTACTTGGGCAGGGGTTGTAATGAACCTTTGTTCTCCCCATGAGTAGTGGGAAATAGGCATCCTTCCATTAACATTGGAGTATTGAGCTTGTACTTAAATGAACATAAATTTCTTCCTGAACCAAAGTCCTGCTTGACTTCGCGATATATACAGGACTCTAGATGAGTACCCAAGCAAATAGCCTGGGCAATAAAAAGACCTCGGTATGACCAAGTGTCAGAGAAACCATCTATCTGCCTTGAGTATCTTTTGTCATCTACAGTATGTGAACTGTTACAGTGGATCTTGTTCTCCTGTGGACTCTGAGAAGGGGCACTACCATCACAGTCCAGATCTGCCTGTCCTATGAAGTATGCTCACATAGTACTGCCTGGTCATGAGTGTGTGAGCACACACCTGGCAACGTAGCTATCTCTACAGGGCTGGAAGAGTCACAAGGCCTTATCAATCAATTCTCCAAAACAAAGGAAAGACCTGACTCTTTTAAGGGTGCCAAGGAAGTTTCACATCTGGTCATCTGGTGATTTAGTTCAGAAAAGTGTATGTGACAAAGACCATGGAGGAGCCAGACATCATGAACTGAGAGCTATCAGGTCACTGAATAGACTGCGTCTTACACTCTTCCTCCCCGGGGGGTGGGGGGGATGAGAAGGGCTCAGAAAGCACAACCTGATTTAGGAAATGAGATCTGACAAAGATGCAGGCCCATGTTCTAACAGAGGGTGATAAAGGATGACATCCAACACGGACCTCTGGCCTACACGTGCAAGCGCATGCGCGCGCGCACACACACACACACACACACACGATGCATCAATATGATGCATACACACAAACACAAATGTACACTACGCACACACAGAGACAGAGAGAGAGAGAGAGACAGAGACAGACAGAGGGATGGAGAGGGAGAGGGAGGGAGAGAGGGAGAAAGAGAAATAGAAGGAGTGAGAAAGAGAGGGAAAGAGGGAGGGAGGGAGGGGGAGAGAGAGAGAGAGAGAGAGAGAGAGAGAGAGAGAGAGAGAGAGAGAGAGAGAGAGAGAGAGAGAGAGAAAGAGAGAGAGAGAGAGAATAAGATTCTACTGAAATAAACTTTGGCACAGAACATTCTTGGTTAAGAACAGCTCACCGGATCTTCTCATAACCAGACAGAAACCAAATTCTGAGGATTATTTCTAGTCTTACCCATTTCAGGATCAATCTCTAGGGCTAGAGAAACAATTCAAAAGCAAAGAGTTCACTCTTTGGAAGCAAAGTTCACAGGCACAACTTGAAAATAACAGGACTAGGAAAAGTTTATCGATTTCAACAAGTAAAGAGAGCACTGGAGATAACCCCACAGCAGGGCATCCCTGAACAGAGAAGCCAAAGGGCTGTCACCAGGTCCAGTCACAGTCAGTCATATAGAATGTCCCATCACCACACACAAATGCAGCCTCCGTCCACACTATGCTGTTTGGGGTCACACACTTCATGTTCAAAGAATTGGCAGACTTGAATGTCTAAGGGGGTACGGAATTTTGTGCTTTAATGAGCAAAGTTTATTTTTGGTCACCTACTAGGAGGGATGTGGGCTGCCCTTTGAACAGTTCTCCAGAAATCCTTATTGAAAGGAAGAGAAAATTTCACAACACGTTATCTGTCATTAGACAGCAGTACTTGCTCCTGAGTGACTGACAGCTGATGTGACCTTATCTACAGTTGCTGCTGCTGTCTGTGGGCTGTCATGACTACCCTTGTGGAAAGGTTTGAGGAAGGAAAAGGTGATGACTCTTGAAAAGAGGTTTGAACATCCTGGATTCTGTTGGGTGATTAAACCCTAGACCCTGGGGAGTGAGCTCAGCCTTAATTAGAAGAGTCACCCCACAGACTGAATGTCCATCCAGAAGACTATACAGTATTCTGAATACAAAAGACCAGACACCCGAGACTGATGTTTGGACAGAGATTTGTTTTGATCTGGGATTCCAGAGGACAACTTCCTCCCATTTGGAATATTTTTCTACCAAGACCAAAATTATAAAGAACCCCAAATTTAGTTTCTGGCAGCTTGATGGATAAGTTCTGTGTTTCACATCTGGAAAGGCAGTATCTTTCTAACTGGGCCCCTCGGTCCCTGCATTGAGGCTGTGTCGATGTGTTCCTGGAGTCACGTGGCCTCCTGAGTTGGCGGAGGGGAGGGCGAGGGGTTCAGCCCTCTGTGTTCTCTAAAGAGTCCTCCAGTTCTATCTTCACAAGCCCCAGGATTCCTTTACCAAATTCCTTCTGTGTAAAGTATCGGGAGTGGATTGTGTTTCATTCACCAAACTCGGTCTGCATCGGAGTATCGAGACAAGCAAGAGCCCTGCTGTAGTGACGCCCATAGACGCTCCCATAGATACTCCCATTTCCCTCACAAGAGACATCTAAACAAACAAGTTAGGAAGAAGGGAAGCACGACTCTAATCGTTCTCCGTGACACTAAGTGACAAGAGAGCCAGAGTGGCTCAAGTTTGGGGAGTGACGCACGTCTCTAAGATTCATAATCCGTAATTACATAATGCGGAGTCACAGAGGCATGCAATAAATAAGTGTGCTTAGTGGTGTTTACCCTACAGCTTGCCAAATTGTTTCAGACTAGCAGTCAGTATTTGACAAATGTTAGTCTATTTTATTTTGAGGGGGGAAAGGGTACTGTCAATATAAGAAAAATACATGAGACATCAAAACAAACTATCAAAATTTTGTCAAAAAGACAATATAGGATAAAATTCTATAAGTGATAAAAACTGATACAGTTCAACTTAAGTCTAGTCTAGTTATTAAAAATAGTTGTTATGGGGATTAGGCAAGAGTCTTAAAAGGAGGGGCTAGAGAGATGGCTCAGTGATTAAGAGCACTGACTCCTCTTCCGAAGGTCCTGAGTTCAAATCCCAGCAACCACATGGTGGCTCACAACCCTCCTTAATGAGATCTGATGCCCTTTTCTGGGGTGTCTGAAAACAGCTACAATGTACTTACATATAATAAATAAATCTTTTTTTTTAAAAAAAAAAAGACTTAAAAGGAAAGATAAAATACAGTAAAATAATTTAATTTAAAAATCTGTCATGTTTGGGGCTGGGGAGATGGTTCAGTTGGTGAAGTGCTTGGATTGCGAGTGTGAGAACCTAAGTCCTAGGACTCTAGAAAAGACTCAGGCAAGGGAGTACATACTTGAAATTCCAGCTCTGGGAAAGTGGAAACAGGAGCGGGCAGCCATTTGCTGTCCAGCCTTGCCTCACTGGGGAATTCCGCATGCCGGGACTCTGTCTGCAAGGAGGAGGACATTATTTCTGAAGATGGCACCATAGCTTGTCCTCCAGCTCCAAATGCTTGTGTACACACGTGTACATGCTCCCATACACATCGTCATACACCCTGCACACAGGTGTACACACACGCACACACACACACACACACACACACACACACACACACACACACAGAAAAAAGTATCAAATTAATAATTTCCAAATTTAAATGAGGAAAAAAATGAAGCAGTGACAATAAGAAGAAATGAATGGCTATTGTTGAACAAAAGCCAGGAGTGAGAACTCTGTGTGTGAAAAGCAAGAACACTTATACTGGATTCTTATATCATCAACATCATCACTATCATCATCATCATTGGGTTTTTGTTTTTTTTTTTTTTTTTGAGACAGGGTTTCTCTAATTACCCCTATCCCTGGCTGACCTGGAATTTAGTTTGTAGATCAAATTCGGAGATCTGCCTGCCTCTGCCTTCTAAGTGCTTGGATGAAAGTCATGTGCCACCACCATCCAGTCACTGGATTTTGAAAAAAAAAAAAAATACGACTATATGATCTTTATAGGAATCTACCCAAAATAAAAATCTTACAAAAAGTGTGAATCAAAGGATGCACAAAAATAGAAGAGAAATCCAAACTGGCCATGCAAGGAATCTGCTCACCAGCAGTAAAGCAAACGGGGAGATTTTATGTTGTTAAAAATTACACAGTCATGGCAAGGAGAGAGGACGACCCTCCCCATCCGGGAGCTCTTCAACATGGCCTCCAGAACGCTGTCTGCTCTCCTGGGCCTCGAGATGACTGAACCAGGCAAGCACTGTGCAGCATCGTGGACTGCCCTGTTCACCACTCTTAGCGCCTCCTACTGGAAAAGAACCTGAGCTCTGTGCGGACGCTCCTGCTTGTCACCACATGGCAGAATTGGGGCCTGGGTTGGAGGGAAGCCATTGCTACCCACACTCCTCCAACAACCGTACAGTAAGTAGCATGCTGAGGCTCCGGCTTGAGTATGACTTTCCTAGCATGAGCTTTCAGTCATGCTGAGGCTCTTCGCCAGCTATTTAGAAATTCTGGGGCAGGGTATTTGGCCAACCAGGTCCTCCACTCATGACTTGTTAAAGTGGGGGGGGGGGGGGACAGTGGAGAGTCTATCTTAACTAAAACAAGGTGCTGTCTTCTAATCCGGTTTTCCATTCAGTGAAACTCATAGTTTATCCCAGTCTGATGTGTGTCTTTCTCAAATGGTTTATGAGCTGAAAAGAAAAAAAGGTATAAGTAACACTCTCTAGACTCCAAAATGAGGGCCTCTAACCTTACTGAAAATATATTAAAGCAATGTATAAGAAGAACTAGACAAAATCACATTATACAGGAGAATTTCCAGATGTGGGATACATGCCTTAGATCATTGCAGAGGCAGTAATGAATTTGAGGTCATCATGACTTATGTAGTGAGTATCAGGCAGAGCTACAGAATAAAACCCGAGGGGACACTATTGTTCCCTAACTCAAAGGACAAAGAAGAGAGCTGAAGATAGAGTATTTGAACAAACTAATTTAAATGGTTATCATTCTGAGATGTGTGCTCTACAAGCAAAGCACATGTATTCACAGAAAACTTAGATATGTTAAGCCCTAAAATAGAATCCCTATAAGTTCCTCTAAGTGACCATTCTGCCATATATATGTGTGTGTGTGTGTTTGTGTGTGTGTGTGTGTAAAAATAAAATAAATAATAAACTAAAAATTCCAATAGCATAAGCTATAAGTTAAAATTAATCAGAAGTATCAAACAGCCCTAGCCTTCTAGTCGAAGACAGAAGTTACAGCTGAGTTTCAGGGGTCATCCTGACTGATGCCTCTTGCCTGTCGTCTCACTGACTCTTCTCTCACCTGAGTCCAGCCATCCTCCCTATGCCATGCCCCTCCTTGTAGGCTACAGTGTGGTTCTGTGGGCAGTGCTCATTCTTGGTGCTCACACAATAATTCTCCACTTATGGGCTGGAGAGCTGGCGCCGCTTAAAGGCAAGGCTTGCAACCACAAACACATCCTCAACTTGTAAGCATGAGAGGACTTCGCCCAGTTAGGATGGTGATTGATGGAGAGAGTATGTTCCCTTCTCTTTTCCATGAAACATTTAATACAGTTTTTACAATATCCCTGTGACAACAAGAAACATTTTACTCCAATGAGTCTCAATCCACTAATGCACATATGTGTTGGAACTGTCTTTTCCCTTTTCATTCTCCATGGCCTCCACTCCCTACTTTCTGGAAACCCTTCCCAAATCAACCGCCTCCTTGTCAACAAGGCCTCACATTGAGGTCCACTTTTCTATTTCCAGGGAACATAAATAAAGTTAATTCAGTTCAAGAAAGCTGACCCTCTGTAGTCTATCTAGAACCTAACTCAGGAGTCAATTGGCAATGGGGATCCTAGTGCAAGGAGGTGAATCTCCTCTGGTAAAGGAAAGGTGATTGCCCACATTTCTCCAGAAGGATTGCCGCTGAGCAGTCGATATATTTAGCAGAAGACCAGCACCAGTGAGGAACAAGTTAGAAGTGAATGCAAATGTTATGTCCTCATGGCATAGATGTCATTAAATGAATAAAGTTGGGAAGCAAAGGAAGAAATGCTCAGCCTCACTTAATAATGTTTAAAGTTGAATGACATCATTTAAAGCTGATCAACCAAGTAGCAGAAACATGACAATGTTCAACAATTCCCAGAGGATTCTCCAGCATGTAATAAGGACACATGCTCCACTATGTTCTTATTATAAATAAGAAGCCTTATTTATAATAGCCAGAAGCTGGAAAGAGCCCAGATGTCCCTCAACAGAGGAATGGATACAGAAAATGTGGTACATTTACACAATGGAATACTACTCAGCTATTAAAAACAATGAATTCATGAAATTCTTAGGCAAATGGATGGAACTAGAAAATATCATCTTGAGTGAGGTAAACCAATCACAAAAGAACACACATGGTATGCACTCAGTGATAAGTGGTTATTAGCCCAGAAGCTTGGAATACCCAAGATATAATTCACAGATCAAACAAAGCTCAGGAAGAAGGAAGAACAAAGTGTAGATACTCTGGTCCTTCTTAGAAGTGGGAACAAAATACCCACAGGAGGAGATACAGAGACAAAGTGTGGAGCAGAGACTGAGGGAAAAACCATTCACAGACTGCCCCACCTAGGGATCCATCCCATATACAGTTACAAAACCCAGACACTATTGTGGATGCCAACAAGTTCTTGCTGACGGGAGCCTGGTATAGCTGTCACCTGGGAAGCTCTGCTAGTGCATGACAAATACAGAGGGGGACACTCAGACAACCTTTGAACTGAGCACAGGGTCCCCAATGGAGAAGCAAGAGAAAGAACCCAATTTGCTGAAGGGGTTTGCAGCGCCATAGGAGGAACAACAATATGAACCACCCAGTACCCCCAGAGCTCCCAGGGACTAAACCATCAACCAAAGAGTAAACATGAAGGGACCCATGGCTCCAGATGCATATGCAGCAGAGGATGGCCTTGTTGGACATCAAAGGGAGGAGAGGCTCTTGGTCCTGAGAAGGCTAGATGCCCTAGTATAGGGGAATGTCAGGACAAGGAAGTGGGGGTGGGTGGATTGGTGAGCAGGGGGAGGGGGGATGGGTTAGGGGATTTTTTGGGCGGGGGGGGGGAACCAGGAAAGGGGACAACATTTGAAATGTAAATAAAGAATATATCTAATAAAAAAATACAAAGAATAAGAAAGAAATGCCAACAAAATCTTCTGTGGGTGACCGGAGCACAGGGAAAAGAAGCATGTTAGCTCTTAACAACCTGGTTGGGGGACTACTGTAGGCACTAGCCAAAGGTGTAGAGGGAAAGGGTGTTAGATGCTGGAAAACGCATCAACCTTTCCTAAGATCAAAAGGTACATATCGGCAAAGAAAAATCCACACAATGGAAAGATTTAAAAAAAAAACTGCTGACACAAGAGTGCATAAAGTAACTGTGGAACAAAAATCAAACTTATCTGAATAGCAATAAATGTCAAGTAACTTAATTTATACATCAAAAGTGCTTCTCAGGCTGGATCACAAAACAAGGCTAAAAATAAACAGGACTCAAATATACTTCACAATAAAAACAAGACCAAGATCTTAATAGGAAAGGTGAAGTTCAACCCTCGAAGCAAAAATGGTCCACAAAAAAATAAAGACATTCTTAAAGCTAATGGCCCAATTCACAGCGAGGATATAATTATAAATCTTTTATGCATTGGATACCACTTCAGCATATTGTATGAAGTAAAAAACGAAAGCAGCTACAATAGAAATAGAAACATCTCTTATTGTACAATCCACCCCATTAGGCCTGAGTGAGCAAGTACATAATCATATTGCTAGACACACACACACACACACACACACACACACACTCACACAAAGTACTTGAAAACATCTGGACAACTGCTCTTGATTAAAATTCTTAAATAAAATGCTAAAATACATTTGTTTAACGTGAGGCAAACTAAATCTATCTTAGCCCCAAAGTTAGAGTCACATTTAAAGGGAAAACAGTTCATGTGTCCCTATTAAAATTTTGCATGACACAGTTATGAACAACTTCAGCACTGTTTCAAAGCCCTGGAGCAAGAAGCCAATGCACTTGCCAAGAGACATATAAGTGGTGCACTATGGAAATAAGGACTTGAAATTATCAATATCAAAATATTTATATAGCCCCAAACATAAATTTTTACATATATAAGCAGTGGTCATGTCAAAGATTCTATGAAAGAAAATGGTGTATTTAGTAGCAATGAAAAATAAAAATGGGCACGGGGATATAGATCAGTGGTAGAGCACTCAGTATTCAAAAGGCTCTGGGAGCCATCCTCAGCCACATAAAACACAAAAGATGCCTGAGAATAAATGTACCGAGAAATATGCAAACACTACACAAAAATAATCCAACAAACCCTTACAATGTTAGTGAAGTTTATAGAGGAACTTCACAGGCCATATCTTCAGAAATGCAAGGCAACATTACAGACGTATCAATGTTGTTTTAATAAAAATACCCCAGTGGATGGAAAGATGACGGAGCAGTTAAGACTGAGCAGTTAAGGAGGCTCTTCCAGATGATCTGGCCTTCATTGGAAGTATTGGAATCATGGTAGTTCACAACCGGCGGCGACTCCCGTCCCGGGAGATCTGACACCCTCTTCTGGACACCATGGGCATTGCATGTATGTGGTCCACAGACATAATATGCAGAGAAAACACCCATACACATACTAGATAGATAGATAGATAGATAGATAGATAGATAGATAGATAGATAGATAGATAGATAGATAGATAGATAGATAGATAGATATAGATAGATGACTGAATGAATGAATAAATAAATAAATAAATAAATAATAAACAAGTGAATTCGTATTTAATATCCCCAAGGGTTTTTTTAAGTTAAACATTTTTTAACTAAGTATGGAATGTAGATTACTTTAAGTGTCTGCTTAGCATGCAAAGGGGCCTAGGTTTGACCCTCAGCACTGAGGAGGGAAAAAGCATAAATGTTTGCCTAGCATGGGGATGCATGCCCTCTAATACCAGTACTTGGGAGTTGAAGGCATTGGGATTACAAGGTCTGGCCCAGTCCAAGCTCCATTAAAAAGGCTTTTGAAAACAAGAACAAACAAAATGTCTAAGATCTTTAAAGCATAAAAGTGTGTGCATGTGCATGCGTGCGTGCGTGCGTGCGTGCGTGCGTGCGTGCCTGTGTGTGTGTGTGTGTGTGTGTGTATGAGAGAACACGGACAAACTTTAGGTGCATGATAAAGTCAGAGTCTAGTGCCAAGACTCATTAAGATGAATTTCATGGTTTCCAGTAGAGGCAAGGCAACAACTGGCACATGGATAGACACAAAATAAATAGAACAGAATTGGAATCTGAAATGGTTTCTATTGTGTATAATAATTTTGTATGTTATAGATGGGATTCCAAAATGCATTGTATCAAATTTTCAAGTAACAACTAAGTTTTATATTCCAAAAGTTGGATTTTCAAATCCAACTCCAAATTTGACCGTTCTGTTCTGTTCTGTTTTGTTTTGTTTGTTAATAGAGAAATTGAACCTAGACCCTAGAGCAGGTCAAACCCTCAAATGGACTTTTAAGAAATAAGAAATAGTGTCAGAGCCTGGCGATGGTGGTACATGACTTTAATCCCAGCACTTGGGAGGCAGAGCAGTTGGATTTCTGAGTTAAAGGTCAGCCTGGTCTACAGAGTGAGTTCCAGGACATCCAGGGCTACACAGAGAAACCCTGTCCTAGAAAACCGAGAGAGAGAGAGAGAGAGAGAGAGAGAGAGAGAGAGAGAGAGAGAGAGAGAGAGAGACAGAGAGAGAGACAGAGAGAAGGAAGGAAGGAAAATATAAAAAGAAAAGAAAAGAAAAGGTGTCAGGATAGTTTGATAGCCATTTAGAAAAAAAAAGTTACTTCTGGAGAAAGTGAAATAGAATTCTTTTGAGTCTAGAATGATTAAGAATAAATTACAGATAAAACTTTTAAAAGGAAATATGATGTAGTAAAAGAAAAATCAAAAGATGAAAATAAATATAGGGATTTATTTTTTTCTTTTTTTTTAAAGATTTATTTATTTATTATATATAAGTACACTGTAGGTGTCTTTAGACACACCAGAAGAGGGCATCTGATCTCATTGCAGATGGCTGTGAGCCACCATGTGGTTGCTGGGATTTGAACTCAGGACCTCCGGAAGAGCAGTCAGTGCTCTTAACCGCTGAGCCATCTCTCCAGCCCCGGGATTTATTTTTTATGTACATTTATTAATATGTTAGCCTTTGTGGGGTTTTTTTGAGTTCTTTTTTTTTTTTTTAAATGTCTGTGTATATTTTCTGTGCATGTATGTCTGTGCATGCAGTGTCTGCAGAGACCAGAAGAGGGAGGTGGATGCCATGGAACTGAAGTCACAGTTGGTTTTATGCCCTCCAGTGTGGGTGCTGGTTCTCTATGAGCACAGCATAGCTACAGCCTCAAATTGGGGGGGTAATGTAACACATCTGAAAAGAGAAATCAATAACCTGGTAACAGAAAGGATTTGAACAGGCAGTTGTTAAATAAGTGGTGCCTAACATCATCTCACTTGGAGTGAAGAAAATACAAGCTTCCTCAACAGTATTGAAATGTCTCTAAGAAAGTCAAAGTGGGCTAGTGATTGTGCAAACAATACAATCTTGAAGGGCAATATCCTATTAACTGCTAACCAGCAAGGCCCCGCTCCTGGGGATCTGACCCACAAAGTGTAACCATGTGGAGCTGGTGCACTTACCCAAGTGGTGAAGCATCCGTCATAGCAGCAAAAAGCGCCCCCAAGAGCAGACTGGCCATTAGCTCTGGTATGTTTATATACATGAAATGTCATGACACTATTTGTTGTTTTTTGATGAAGATGCTGTCTGTGTAATGATAGGAAAAGCTCATTGGGTTGGCTTCCCGGGGCTACCCCAGCAAACTGCTATAACTGGGGTGGCTTTAAATGACAGAAATGGATACTGCAATATGAGTAAAGGTTTTGTGCATTTGAATGACTAAGGAAAAGGAGGTGAAATCATTTTTTCATTAATCATTCCATTCGTTTACAATTCACATGGTATCCCCCTTCCTGGTTACCCCTCCACAAGCACCCATCCCATCCGCCCTCTCCCCCCTCTCTTTCACCTCTATGAGAGTGCTCCCTCACTCACCCACCTACTCCCACCTCACTGCTCCAGCATCCCCCTACATTGGGGCATCAAACCTCTACAAGACCAAGGGCCTCCCCTCCCATCGCTGTCCAACAAGGCCATCCTCTGCTACATATGTATCTTAGCCATTCAAGTGCACAAAGTATTCACTCATATTGCAGCGTCCATTATATTATTATAAATTTATGCATCTTGTTCCTATTCTGTATTAGTCTTTCCTTGAGTTCATTGCTCCACATCACATCCCAACATATGCTGCTAAATCAGATGCTATACTGGCACTGTTCCCCCCCCCCATCTTCAGTCCAGACATTCAGATATTGCTTCCACCAGTTTACAAGGCTGAGCATTAAGATTTAGGCAGATACCCATGTGAGATGCTCAGTATGTGTTTGCAGACAGAATGAGTCCAGTTTTTACAGACGAGCATTAAAGACTCTGGGATGAAACGCCTGTGGGCTTAAGCCCTGGCTCTACCTCTCATTAACAGCAGGATGAAAAGTGCGTTCTTTAAATATTTTTAAATTGTAGGGTCCTTGTCAGCATAATTCTTTAAAATATGGACACCTGGATGGTTCATTTCAAATGTAGAGACAAAGTCTGTACTCATCAACTCCATGTCTCTGATTACCAAATGATTTTGCTCTTGAGGCTTTTCTTAGATAATTTATAGTACACGTTCTGTCAAATTATATTCAATACAAAATTCCTAAACTATGAAATCCACATAAAAATTATCTTGGCTTTAAAAGGTTCTGTGTAAGTGTGAGTTCAAAGGGCACAATATGCCTGAATAAAATTATTTATGAAGCTCATCGATATGTGTAACTGCTATATGTCAAACAAAAATGTTTTCATGTGCTGCTGGAGAGATGGCTCATCAGTTAAGGGGCGCTGGCTGCTCTTCCCGAGGACCCAGGCTTGATTCCTAGCACCTACAAAACAGCTCTCACCTGCCTGGAACTCCAGCTCCAGGTGAACCTACGCCCTCTTCTGGCTTCTAAGGGCACCAGAGGTTCACATGGGGCATCAAGACACAAACAGACAAAGCAACAGTATATAAAATAAATATTTTTAAATGTTTCTTTAAAACATGGAAATGTATGTCCTTATAGTTGTGGAGATTCGAAGTTTTAATCAGGGTGTTCATATGGTCACATGCTTTCTGAGAGCCCTGGAAAGGATCTGGTTGGGCTCCTGTCTTGCTTGTGGTGATCCATTACAGTCCTCAGGATCCCTTGGGTTGTGAACATAAGAATAGTCTTTCTCCATTATTGCAGGGCATCCTTTATCATGTTAGGATAAAGTGGTTGGGAATACAGGGGAGAACTTGGGGGGGCACGGGGAAGGAAGGGGGACTGGATGGGATATATGTGCATCTATGAAATTCTCAAACAATATTCTTTTTTTAAAAAGGAAATCAGTGTTTGCTTAAAAAGCCGTGAGTCATTTAGACAAGTCCCGCAACCAGAGTGAGGGGGATACTAACCACCACAGTGAGGATGGTACCAACCACCACAGCAAGGACGGTACCGAGAAGCCTACATACATCCCAGCATACGAATCAAGCTAGCTTCGACTAAAGACAGTAGTCCATAGTGCTTCTGTTTACATCTGTTATGGAAGGATTCTTAGGAAATCAGCAGAAAGATGTTAGTTACACACAGAGGATTTTGTGACTCGGATTAGGGGCTGCGGAGAACAAGAAAGCACCCAAGTCTTTTCATGTTATACTGTGTTCTGAAGCACAGACTGCACTGGTCCATAGATTTCTGTAAGAGGGCGACATAGGGAGATCTGTGGTGTTGACATGGGAAAAAACAGGATCACCAGAGCAAGACACAGGCAGGAGACAGACAGGCCCTCCGAGTAGCTCTTCAAACAAGTCAGTAGAATGAGAGGTTCATTTCATCTCTTCTCTGTTTCCCAATGGCTGGTATCTGCCGGAGCTATGGGGAACAACTTCAAATGTGTTCAGCACCACTTGGACATTTAAACAGAGGCAAATGATTAGTGATCAAGCCTTTCAGAGTAAAAGAAAGGCTTTTCTTCCCCCAAATCTTCAAAAAATCAAACACCTCTCCTATTAATAGACAGGAAGATAGGAGGGACCTGTGACTTCATTAACTGAGTAATGCAGGTATTATTTTTGAAACTTTGAATACAAACAAGGACTTCTTTTTATTTAACTTTTTATCCATTCTTTGTGAATTTCACATCATGTACCCCAATCCCACTCATCTCCCTGTCTCCTTACCTGCCCTCTGCCCTTACACACACACACACACACACACACACACACACACACACCCCACCACCACCACCACCACCACCAAAGGGGGAAAAATCTTGTAGAAGCTGTAGTATGTCAGTGTGTCCTACAATATACCCTTTTGCTCACACTTCTTTGCTTTCAAACGTTTACTGCAATGAGACATTGGTCTGGTCCAAGGCCTCTGGCTTTCACTACATTCTCAGTACTGGCTCCTCATTAAGACTCCTCCTGGTATCCTGCTGTTGCCTTAAGTCATGGAGCTCCTGCAGCTTTGGACCTGTAGGACTGGCCACTTCACACACTCCAGCAGTTCATATTTGGGGTAGAAGTTGGGGGGAGCCAATTCAAAGCCCTAGATCTGGGTCTGGGTGGCACATGAGCTGGTCAGCTCTCCCACACCCACACCACCAGGGCAAACTCTCCGGAACTCCAGCCACTAGCTCACCCAATGCTGCAGCTGCCAAGGGGCAGGGCCAACTCTCCCACTCTCATGCCCTTGGGCCAGCTCTTCTGCGTCCATGATGGCAGAGCCAGCTCTACTGTGGTGCCTAGACAAGGGGCAGGCCCCAATCTCTGGAGTGTTACAGCTGGTGAGGGGCAGAGACAGCTCTCCTGCCTGCCATGGGTGGGGTGAGGAGGGCATCTCTCCCTCACGCACTACACTACACGGCAGACAAGCTGTTTAGTCAGCTCTCACATGCTCACCCACTGAGGGCCAGCTCATGCCCTCGTCACCAGTTCTATTGCGCTGCCCAAGTGAGGTGCAGGTCTGCTCTCCCGAGTGCTACACCAGGTGAGAGGAAGGGTCAGCTCTCCTGCTCTCCTGAGGAATTATTGTTAAGGAAACCATTTTAAAGGTACAAGCTAAGGGACACAATCATTTCAGTGTTATTACAACCCTGTTTCAATTCAAGTGTTTTGCACACTAAACAACCTTGTGCAGATTCCTGACTATAGATGCCAAATGTGTATAATAAAGCCCTGCATCAACATCTCTGCTGTAGATTTGCCTTCTGTTTGCTGCCTGCACATGTCTGCATGCAAGTTCAACAACTCATTTAAGAAAAAGCTATAAGCCAGGTATAGAGGCACATGCCTATAATATCAGCATGCGAGGGAGGGAAGAGGGGAGCAAGAGCCCAAGGCTAGCTCCAGTTACAATAAAGACCTTGAATTAAACATAGCAAAATGTACCTCCCCCAAAAAGTGACTTAAAATGAAACTATGTGTCACTTCCTCTCAAATCCACTCCTCTAACAGGTCTTATGGCTACTCCTTCCACTGTTACCGAAAGCTTCTTCTCTCTCCTTCCCCCTCCTCCAATTGATTACCGACAGCTGTCAATGCTGTCTCATAAATAACTCTACTATTCATTTATGTGGTGGATTCCCACTGACTCTTTCATTACATCTTATCTGCGATTCCTGAGTTGTGCAATCCATCTTCTGCATTAGTATGGAACTGATGGTTGTAAAATGAAAATCGATGTCACAGCGACATTTAAAATTCCTCTTACGGTTTTCTAGTGCTTGCATTATATACAATAGAAGCCCTGCAAGCACTTGCTAAATGAAAAAAAAAAACAAATTAACAAGTGCATCATAGACAGGGAATAGACACAGTTACTGACATCTTCAGATTTATTAGCCATAAAATAATTGTTAGAACACCACCCAAATAAAGCTATTTGCCAGCCCTTAACCTCAAAAACAACTGTCCATGTGGAGTCAATTACCATACATGGATTTCTATTTTTCTTTGTAAGCTTCTTGATTTTATTTTACTAAATCAACCAGGGATCATGATTGCAATTTGTATGAAATTTTGGAATCAAATACACCAGTAAATAATAACAATCATAATAACCACAGTGGGATTTCTGTGGAGCACACAGGCACAATGGATATAGAGTCTCCCAGTGGTGATTTAAATTCAGAATTCTTTCAGCTTCAAATCCATGGACACTGAGCACTCCCTAAAATAGATGACTAATTCTCAGCCACTAAATTATTATTCCGTACACATTCTTCCTGCGCATACCTAAATACATTTCTGCGATGCTAAAAGCATTCAGAGTTGGATAGCACTCATCTTGCTATAAATTTAAATGCAACCTGACCTGTATTTCTATGAACGATAAAAATGCTACTTGGGCAATCTAGCTTGTGCAGTTAATCAAGAGAATTGTGTCTTTAAGAGTATCCTAGCAACATGTCTGCAGCTAAGGAACACCCAACTGACACTGCCCATGGATTTAATTATGCCGCTGGACTCCATCAAACTTTCTACTTCATCAAAAGGATACTTAAAAACAGAAACAGAAATGAAGCTACAACTGAAATTGCTGGGGGAGAGGAGAACCACATATGTAAATGAGGTCACGAGAGCATGTTTCTGAGCAGGCAGAAGAGAAAGAGAAAATGAACAAAGTTCCGAGTACAGTGGAGGGACAAGACCAATGCATTAATTACTTAGGAGACTGCTAGTCCCCAGGTAAAAGTTGCACTGGGGTAATCACAGTTTTAGAAATATGTTAAAAACCTGTAACAGTGCTACAGTTTCACCGGCCTGCCCAATGTACATTTTCTGGAGCCTTTGCCTTGAAGAAAATACTTGGGACACATCAGGAATCACCAGTACCATCATAACCACCACCTCATCTCCATTGTATTTTTTTTTTAACATGTCTCCGTATTTGGTACAATAACAAATTCCACGTAAACAAATTTCACAAAAACAGGTCTGTTTAAGATGAAATGATTTGTTTGTTTGACTTGTAGTAAGCCAGGAAGCCAATGAAAGACATGTGGAAGTTTGCATTGCAAACAAAATCCTACCTCATAAAAACCCAGTGGAAACTGACCATTTTATTAGTTAGCTGTGCAGAGACACCATGACCACAGCAACTCTTATAAAGTAAAACATTTAATTGGGGGTGGCTTACAGTTCCAGAAGTTTAGTCCATTAATCCATTATCATCATGGTGGCAACCATGACAGTGTCCAGGTAGACATGATGCTGGAGATATCTATCTCTGGATCCACAGGCAGCAAGGAAGTGAGACACGCTGGGCACGGCTTGAACATCTGAGACCTCAAAGTCTGTCCCAGTGACTACTTCCTCTAACAAGGCCACACCTAATACTGCCACTCCCTGTGGGCCTATAAGGGCCATTTTCTATCAATCTATCACAACCATGAATGACACAGCATCTTCTCAGGTGCTCAAGGATGCACAAGAGTTCAAGTCGTTCTATTTTCCTTTTACATAAACCATCTCCTTCATGCAGACTGGTCCTTTTAAAAAATTTTAGTGTTTATAAGCTGTAGTCACAGGTTTTTGGTTGGACTACTTAGAACACTCACGTGCACAGCACAGATATGTATATGCAACACATACATGCCATTTTCTAAACTTTCAGAGAAAAACCTAAATTTTTGAGACCTGTTAGCTTAAAGAATTGTACGTTCATACAGAATATCAAACTTAAGCCACTAATTAGAGGGAATACTATGCATTTCCAAGGGTTTTTTTCCCTTTTTCTCTGGAAATCTGAGGATCACAAGATATAATAGAGGTGTACTGGCTGGTTTTTTGTGTCAACTTGACACAGGCTGCCGTTATCACAGAGAAAGGAGCTTCAGTTGAGGAAATGCCTCCATGAGATCCAGCTGTAAGGCATTTTTTCAATTAGTAATCAAAGGAGGAGGTGCCATTGTTGGTGGCACCATCCCTGGGCTGGTACTCTTGGGTTCTATAAGAGAGCAAGCTGAGCAAGTCAGGGAAGCAAGCCAGTAAGAAGCATCCCTCCATGGCCTCTGCATCAGCTCCTGCTTCCTAACCTGCTTGAGTTCCAGTCCTGACTTCCTTTGGTGATGAACAGCAATGTGGAAGTGTAAGCTGAATAAACCCTTTCCTCCCCAACTTGCTTCTTGGTCATGATGTTTGTGCAGGAGTTGAAACCCTAAGACAAGAGGGATGCCATATGAATTGCCCAATTGTTCTGGTATTAGTTGTTTCTCTCTCTGTCTCTGTCTCTGTCTCTGTCTCTGTCTCTGTCTCTGTCTCTCTCTCTCTCTCTCTCTCACACACACACTTTTTCAAATTTTCTGACATACTAGCCAGTATGACAGTAACAGACCACAACTAGTTGTAGCCATTAAAAAGATAATAGTTTCTGGGCTGGGGAGATGGTTCAGCAGGTAAAAAGCACTTGCTATACAAACCTGGTGATCTGAGTTTGGATCTCCAGAACCCATATAAAAGCTGGAGGCAGCAAAGTAAGTGCATGTAATTTTGGCATACTCCAGGAAGACAGGAAATCGAGACAGAAGACTGCAGAAGCGGCCAGGCCAGTGAACCTCAGCAAAGAAACTAAGTCTCAAAGTAGAAAAGCCAGGACAAATGCCCTAAGAACATAAGCATTCATGTAGCCTTATCTCCACTGATGAACATCACCTTCACACACATACACACACACACACACACAATTCTGAGATAGTTTCTTTCTAGAGAACATGCAGTGTGAGGTACAGAGTCCCCGTATCTCATCTGTACACTGGCATTACAAGCTCCAAAGACCAGCTTTGAGTTTGCAAAACACTGCAGCCATTCCTGTACATAAAAGAACACCTCCTTTCCCTCTGCTTTCCCTGTAAAAGTGGTTCTCAAACTCCAGCTGTATCTATCAGGATACTCTCCAGGGCTCATTCAAATGCAGATGTGCTCTGATGCTGTCACCACACAGGAGGCTTAGAACACAGCTGTCAACAGGCATCTTTGCCTAGCTTCCGCAAGCTTCCGCATGTTTCAACAGTTCTGGGGATACATGAAAATTATTGCCTGAAGCTTAAAGCAGATCGATTTAAATGTTGCTCAGTTTGTTCAAGAGAAAAACAGTGTCCTGTTCAGAGAAACTAAGCCCTGCCTAGGATGAGGCATGCTTAGGTATCTACAGAAAACTAAGACTTGAGGGTCATGGACCTTACTGTTCTTTACAAATGCCCTGGACACAACACACCATTTCCCTGGTCAGTGCTTTTTGGGCCTATTGATTTTACATCCTTTTGGAAATTATTTTAAGTGGCATGCAGGTTTGTACTCATTATTTGAAGGACTCCCCCTGTCCCAAATATTACCCATAGCTCATAGATTAGAAGCACATAGTTCCAAGCACCCATCACCGACTGTATTTGAACTCTTGATTTCCTGTATCAGGGTAAAAACCAGATACAACAATGCCCTGTTACATAGATTGTATGAAAAAACATACCTAGTCAGAATCACTTCCCACTGCACAGGACATAGACTTTAATCAGATCAGTTAGTGGAGACAGGCAGCTAGCTCTCTTTAGCCCTGGAATTCAGGGGATCCCCAACACTGCCGCCTGCCTGGGTGGCATTCTCTAGCAGAGGCCTGTACAGAGGCCTACCTTTTCAAATGTTCATACTGACAGCCTCCGCTACTTAAAAGATATTTGGATGGCAATGAATGCTTTGCATATGAATGTAGTGAATACATTTGTGTTTATTGTATGCCAGTGTGTGTGTGTGTGTGTGTGTGTGTGTGTGTGTGTGTGTAAGACGTTGACATAAGGTATCTTCCTTGATCATTCTTTTGCCAAACCTAAGTCCATCCATTTGATTTGATTGGTCTAACTAGCTCACTTGCCCCAGGGTTCCCTTCTCCCCATCCCCTCTGCACAGAGGCAACAGGCAGACAATCGCTTTGCTTTATCCCTTCAGTCCTCTCTCCAGCCCACATGTGTATCTCCACAATACTAACCCTCTTATGACATGCCTCCTCCTACTCTTGCCTTCTCCTAAAAAACATACCACTTCAATTGATTCTCATAAGCATGTAGAGATACGAGCAGTCTCATTTCACATATACGGAACTTGAAGACAAAGTAGTTGATGAAAATTGTAATTTGTAAGCAGTCAAGTCTAACCTCAAAGCCAAATGTGTTTCTATCCTGTTTTGACACATTTCTAATTTTTAGTTTGTGTTATGGACTGACTTAATATATTCACAAATGTAGAGACATATGCCAGAAAAAAACTATTATTTTTTTAAACAATTAAGTTTTTTTTTATTCTTTGAGAATTTAAGACCCACATACAATGTGTTTTTTTTTTTAACCACATTCACTGTTTCTCCCATACACAACTCCCCGCAGATCCACCCCCTCCCAACTTCAGGTCTTTTAAGAAAAATCATCTCCAGTTCGTGTAGCCCATATACTTATGGGCATTGGGTTTTGCCATCACTGGATCTGAGTGAACCTACCAGGGGCTGGGCTCTTAAAGAACTCTGACTCTCCCCAGCAGTCACCAACGTCCAAAGTGCTTCCTCAGCGGAACCATGCCTTCCCCATTCCTAACCTTGTCTGAGCAGGGTAAGAGCAGAGAGTCCATCCTTCCCTGATTAAGGCAACCAGCACAGAGAGTGGGCATAGCACTGCAAAACATGGGCAATGACTCTTCTGCCAGTTTGTAGACATTTTAGGGAGATAGTGCCAGCTGAAGGGATCACGTAGGTTTGAAGCTATCAACTTATTCTTACCAAAAGATTACCTGAAAACAAGACAAAGCAAAAGTAATTGATTTTGTAGAAGCTATTTTTATAAAGTACTGATGCACAATGGTTTGTTGTTGTTGTTTGCTTGCTTGTTTAATTTTATTCCTTATGTTGGGAGTACTGAGTGCACTACTCTACCTATGGAATCTGGGTATGTGCTGTCACACGGGTGACATGTTCACCTCAATTCTAAAGAGAGCAATGAGTGACAAAGTACCAGCTACTCAGGAAAAGGCCCTGAGGGATAGATGAGCCAAAGCACAGGAACGCAGTAAATACCATCTCAGGCTCTTCCCTCTTCTTAATTCCTTTTCCACAGCAGCAACAACAGCAACAACAGCAACGCAGCCGCCAACATCTGAGAGCCTGTGGCTCTAAGCATGGTTTGGGGTGTGTCAGCTCACAGAACGTACGTCTGCACACAAGCTCCACAAGACAGACTGCCTCAACAGCAGAGCTTTGCAGAGAGAAAAAGGAGATGCAGAGGCTTCCAAGCTTATCCAGACACATCCACTGTAGCAGAAGTGGGCTGTGAACTATTAACTCACGAAACCTAAGGCCCAGCACTGTCCAGACTTTTAATTGCTGCAAGGCTTCCCCTTTGCCTTATGCCACAAACCTGTCTTGAGAAACTCTGCCCAAGTTCTTTTTCTGCTGTTTTGTACAAGAGCTCATAGTGCTAAATAAACGACCAGTAAGTACAGACCCAAGACAGGGTGTCTTTAGTATGGATGCCTAATGGTTGGGGACTTAGAAGTCTGTTTAGACTTAGACATGTTTATCTCTCGTGTGCCGTTTTGGGGTGTGTGTGTGTGTATCTGCGCCACTTTTTCAATTATGTATTTCAATTATCATAATTAGCTATGATGATAGCAGCTGTTTATCAAGGGCTTATAACGTGCTGGGCGCTTGGCAGAGCATTAACCTCCATGTGTCCCTTACTTATAGCCACCATAAGGACCACAGAAGACCATTATGAACTAAGGAAGCCACAGCCCACAGATACAAGTTGCCATATGAGGGTGGCGCCTACAGGGTGAGTCTTCACCCCCTCTACTCACCTCAATAAGAGGAGAGTACTTTAAATTGAATTTTTTAAAAAAAAAAATGAACTTAATGTGAGAAGGGTATGCATTGCGAAGCCAAGAAAAAGGCTTTACAGGTATTCTCTTTGCCGAGTTAGGGTAATCTCTAGACATCTAAAGCATTCACACTGTCGCTTCGGTGTGCATCCCCCTTCTGGGTGTCCTGAACATCCAGGGTCACCAGCTTGGAATGTGAAATGAAGATGAGGGAACCCAGGCTCAGCCAGGAAGCCGGCCTGTGCTCCCCACTCAGTCCCATCCTCCCCACCTGCACCTTCTCTTTATTACCACGTGAAATATGCGTCATTGCAGGAGCTACTAAGGCCAAAGAGATTAATTAGAACTATAATTAGCTGATAAGGTGCCCACACTGTCTAGCCTGAGTTAGTACAAACTCACGTGCTTCAACTAATAGTGCTGAACGAAATAAAGGCGAAAAATGAAGTAAAAACCTTCCGGATCCTGCTTCCATGGCCCATTCCCCCAAATATAAAGTGTCGTTCAAATAAAGAATCACTGTGTGTTTTAACTTTTTATTAGTAAGAGTTCTGAGTACAAATAAATTTAACTTGACATTTAGAAAAAACTGATTTGCTCTCTAAGTTCTGTACATTTTAATATCAAATCTTAATACTAAATATCATAATGCCTTTAAGCTTTTACCTTAATTTAATTTTAATAATTCTTTGTTTCATTGGGTTAAATAGACTTTCAAGTAGAAAAAGGCATAAATATAATGAAAGTAATGAATAAAAATTTTTCTGGAAAAAAAAACAATTTAAAAACCTTAAAATTAGAATACTTTGGTAGAAATCTTACAGCCTCGAACAAAATTAACATTATATAATGCTTTATCAAAAACTGTATCACAAATAACATGTTTACATATATTACAATGATTTGCAATATAGTAAATGCTTATTCACGGAAGATCTAAAATCCTCTTTTGGGAAAAGTTTTAAAAATTATTTAGCACTTTAAGGAGAGTTTGTTCCCAAAAAAATGACAAGAACCCAATCCAGGGGGATCACAGCAGTACAGCTGTGGGTTAGGACTGACCAGGGAAGGTCTCATCAAGTAAAGCAGAAGAACCTGGACACCATGGCGACTCTTTCCCCCAGTCAGTAAGTATGCCTTGCGTAAGATGCACACTGTGAACAAACGGACACACTGCTCAGGTCACCCACGTTACATACAGCATTTCTCCTCAGCTGATAAATTACCGCTCCAACAGACCAGGTCCAGTCAGCTGTCCTGCAGTGAGTGGAAGGAAACCTATGGCTTTCAACAGAAAACTATTGCATCTACTCAGCAAGGCAGGAGCCCCAATTCTAAAAACTTCTTTGTGAGCTTGCGTCAACATCAGTCCTGAAAACCCAAGAGTATCGCACTGCTGTCTCCTGAGTTGGAGTACAAGTTCAAATCTTAAAAATATGTACTAAAACTTCCAAACATATCACTCTGGAAACATAATTGAGTTGAAAATCATTCTGTGTTGGGCTGGCATTTCTTCAACTGTCTGTACTTGGTAGGGAATCTTCCACCTGGTCACCAGAATACAGCGTGTACAGAAGAGGAGAGGAAGGACAGCGTGCCCAAGCCGCCTGCAGACACAGAGGGATGCCACTAAGGCAGCCATGTCTCCTGTGCTCTACCATGACCCACACCAGTGGTCGTCAGAGCAGCAGCGGGTGACTTCAGGCCAGCACCTGAGGAGTACTGATTACTCCTCCTCGAGTAACCGCCCAGTGTACACTTCGGTATCTGGGAATATTTCCACAAGAAAAGGAAGTCCCCACATTATTGCCATCGGCACTCACGAGTGACCTGGCTCTGTCACCTCAGACAAGGGCACAGCTCCTAAGTGCCACTGCTGTCTGCCACCTGAGGTCTTTCATCCTACTGGAGGCCCTCAATTTCCACTTAGCCATCAGCAGGAAAACAATACTTTGGCTCACTGAGGTCGGATCAAAACTAGAGGGAAAAGAAATGAGGAAGATTCGTGTGAGGTAAAACTTCCCACCGTGCTGACTCAGTGAGACCCAGCTGTAATAACAGAAAAATAGCAAGCAACAACTCTCCTTTGTGTTCATTTCAAAACAAAAAAGCATTCTTAGCAACGTGGCTTTGTGGTACGGCACTATTTGTTTAATCGTGCCATATTTAGCCACTAAAAATTACTCCCTACTAAGGCTACTTTACCACTGAAAGTTTAAATGTTTATGATAAATACTGTATTAAAATACTTTAATATTTACAATTGAAAAAATATATATACTCTGTGTGCTCCAGTCAGTCATCTGAGGGTGACCTCTTCAATGTCCTCATCAACAGAGTCAATGGCCGAGACTGTTGGCTTATGGCTTGTGTGCTTCAACCGGTGTCTATTTGGATTAACACTTCTCCCTTTGCTGAGGAAAAGGTCTTCATCCTCCGAATCAGGCTCCCGGACTCTGCCGCTTCTATCCCCAGAGAGGAAGTGAAGAGGGTCCGGGTTGCCTCTGCTGGCAGCAGGGAAATGCGGGTCGGTGCTCTTGGAGGAGAGAGTGGCGGTGTTGGTGCTGGGGCCGAACAGCTGCTCCATCAGGGTCGCCTTCTTCTCTTTCCTCAAAATTAAATCTAGATTGTCTTTACTCAGGCTTTCGGAACTGTTGCTTTGGAAATCTAAAAGGCTACTCTTTTGGCTAGGTGGGTTTGACTTCCCTAACGTTTTTCCAAACGAAGGCACGTAGCTACCAAATGAAAACTCATCTAGCGGGGCTGGACTTCTGATCGATCCTGGACTCCGGATTGGTCCTGGACTCCGGTCTTCTCCCCTGGGAGTTAAAAAGCTCAAGTCCGGCAAATGCTGTCCATTAAATGATCTGTCAAAGGATTCAGGGAACGTGTAAGGTCTGGGGCTTCTGTCTGGAGAGTGCAGCTTGGATTCAAAGTTGGGTAGTAGTGGCAAAGGGGGCCGGCCAAGGCTCTGAGGATCTTGGAGTTCTTCGTTGATCTCATTCAGTTTGGCAAGAAGCATTTCTGTCTTTAGTCTTTCTGCCTCATCGTCAAATTTATCCACAGATTGAGCTTGATAATCTTCCGCTGGGAACCTTCCAGCTTCCAAGGCCAGCTTCTCTGCCCTCCCCAGCAGAGATGACTTGCCTCTCACCTGATCAAGTTCTTCTCTTTCCCATTCTGCATAAAATGAAATTTTAAAAAAAGGAATTTTAAAGCAATAAGTATTTCTAAATACAAAAATTCAGCTACCATCTTCCGAAAAATGTCTTTTAATCTACATTTGACATTCTAAGAAAAGTGTCATGGACATTGCAATATTTTGTTTCTATGCTTGCCATTCTGAATTAGAAAATAATTCATACAAATTATACTTAAGGGTCCCAGGGCACACTCTGGTCTTCAGTGTAGCAGTAGGAAGATTCTCTATGGAGAACTGTCCAATTCATGATGTGTGATGAGACACACAGAACAATGAGCTTACACATAAATTCTTGACTGTCCTGAGAAAGCAAACCTTCCATACATCTCAAATAGTACGTACTCAAATCAAGACAAAAATCTCAGTTAAGTCTCAAATGAAGAGCATTTATTTTTAAGAGAGGTATGTGCTCATCCAAGATACTGATTTCAATCCAAGAGGTGCTGCTGACGCAGGCCTCTAATCAGCGCTCGGGTGGCAGGGGCAGGCGGGTCTCCGGGAGTCTGAGGCCAGCCTGGTCTACAGAGAGAGTTTCAGGCTACACAGAGGAACCCTGTCCTGAAAAACCACCACCAGCACCAACAAATGTGTGTGTGTGTGTGTGTGTGTGTGTGTGTGTGTGTGTGTGCGTGTGCGTGTGTACACATACATATATATCTCAAAGACTAAAAACATAAGCAAAAAAAAAACCACTCCAGAGTAAAAATCCCTGGAGAATTAAACACAATTTATAATCAAGATCTGAGGGAAGAAAATGCTTCAAGGAACAATCTCATGTTTACCAACAAGATCACAATCTGGACAACAGCCGAGGTAAATGTGTCAGAGAGCTCCTGAATGTGGAAACCATGACGGAGACTATAAGAGAATGTCTGTGCTTGGAACAAACACATGTCACATTCTCAAGGGAGCCACTGTGAAGTGCAGAATTCATTTGTAAACGTTCAAAGGGTTTTTTTTTTATTTTGTTTGTTTTTTGTTTTGCTGTCATTGTTTATGGCCATTCTTGGCAGCTTTCTATAATTCTGAAGTCATTTTCTAGTGAAAGAACTAAAACACCATAATTTCAGTACACAGCATACATTCTGATATCAGATCACTCTGTCTAGAAGAGGGGCTGGGGGAGGCCACAGTCCCTGGTCAGTTTATTCCTTTTTGTTGCTGTTGTTGTTGTTCCCTAAAATGAACTGCCTATAATGATTTCCCATCCTGTGGCTTAACCCATAAAAGCATCTTGCTTGGCCTCTGGCCCACAATGACACAAACAGCACTTCCCATCCAATATGCATATTAACAACTTCGAGCAACAAATGGATTATAAATTTCTGTTCTGTGCATTTCAGCTCAAAACAAACAAACTCAAAAGATTCCTCTATATGCAACTTCCATGGAATTAATTGGGATATGGAAGTTAGTCGGGGACCCCTGGTGCCCACATCTCTAGCATCCTTGATCCAGATGGAAATGAACTTTATTTCCATCATCTACACTGTATGAACTGCCTCTCTAAATTTATAATCAATGCTAGTAAAGATTTGCAAATTAAAAACAAACAAAAATGACGAGAACACTCAGGGCCTTGCAGAGCCCTGATGTTGTGTCTCAGCTAGCCCATGACTCAGTTCCAGGACAATGCAACATAGGGTGCTCTCGGTTCTTTCTCAAGTTTTAGTCACCACATAGGAAATTTTTTCCTCTTTGATTAAATGTTGTTTCATCTAAACTCACTGGAGTCACTTTATTCATAATTCCCAAGTCCCAGTAGGAACTTGTAGTCTTCGTTTCCTTTCTTTCCTAACTATTCAGCTGTTCAGACTCCCCGTTTCCCACCCTCCACCGCTGCCTCGGCCTCTTCCTGTTCACTGCAGCGACCTGACAGTCCACCCACTGCCCCACACTCTTACCACTCTCAGGCTTCCCAGCCTCATGCTTTGCAGAACATGTGTCCTCATCTTCACCATACTTTCCTTCTTGTTCCAAAACCGAACTTAGAATCTCTGATTCATGTTCGTTGCACTCCTTGCATTCCAGGTACTGTTATGTGTCCAAAAATGCAAATTCATATGGAAAGGGCAGGGGGAGGGAAGAGATTTTAAACTTGGTGGATCATCCATTAAGTATGATCACCAAGTTACAAATTAAACCAAATCTTCACTTAATAAATTAATGAATCACAAGTTACCATGTTTAGAAAGATTCTTAAAAAAAGAAAAGATTATCTTTTAATTTAGCTAAAATTTTAAAGAGAAAACAAAGATATATGTATTAGAATCAATCAATATAATAAAAATAAAACCAAAAAATCTACAAAAAACTGTCAAGAGGTAAGCTGTAAAGGTAGCTTGGGTTTGTCTATCTTTACAACAAAATCTGATTAATCCAGCTACCTAGAAATGGCTATTACCCAGCTATGGTAGCCAACTACGATGACTGGTATTAAAATGCAGAACCCAGGCACTGACAGCCACACTGAATAAATCTTTTAAATCTACATTTTGTCTAAAATCCCTAATTAATAATTATGTAGTATTTAACTCAAATAATGTTATAAATTGACTCACTAGCCCCCCATGACAGTCAGCCTTGATTGTCAGCTTAGAATCAGTTGTCTAAGAGATGCACATCTGAGTGTATCTCAGAGGAACTGAACTGAGGAGGAAGACCCATGCTGAATGTGTGTGGACCTACTCTAATGGCTAGGGACAAAAGGGAAAAAGAGGAGGGCTGACCGAGTGGCTGCATTCCTCTCTGCTTCCTGACTAGATGCCTCACATCTCCCACCATGATGGATAACACTCCCTAAAGTCAAGAGCCAGATTGAACCCCTTCTTCAGTGGGCTGCATCTTAGGAGATATTTGGTCACAGCAACAAGAAGGTGACTAGCACATCTCCCCAGAGAATACTGGACCAGGGAGAGGTGGGATGCATGTGCAGAACTTCTGACCACATTTGTGCAAACAGCTTTCCTGGAGTTTGACTCGAGTCACTGGGCTAAACTCACCGAAGAAAGATATTCTGGTCCATCCCATCTATTTTCATAACAGAGAACTGTCTGTGCTGTGAAAGGAAAATCCTCCAGCTCCAAGTCTTCAGCCGTCTGGACTCCTTTTGTACACAGGTCTGTAAAGTCACTTTGGCAGGATACTACCGAGAAAACGATAGAAAGCTTTCTAACACTGGATATATATTCAATTGGCAACATTCGGCTCAGTGGGAGCACACACTTTGTTCATGAAGGATTAACTACCAATTATGTGATTCGAGGGCAATTATACTACAGACACTAATAATCTCTTGCAAAGTTAATACTTTAAAAATTCTACAATTCACAGGAGAATTATACTTTTGTTTTTAAAAAAGTAAAATTTCACAAATGATACAAACTATGAAGTAAAGTGAAATACTACTTGGGATTTGCTTCAAAATACACTAGGAAGTAGAAGGGGTGAGTGAAATGGCCCAGTGGAGAGTGCAACTGTGAGAGGTAGGTGCTTCATACCTGGGAATAATTATATATTTTATGTTATCAAAATTACAACATGAAGGTTAACCTTTATTAAGTTTCTTTAATGATACCATAAAAGCGGAGCATTAGCATGCTTGGTGATGCTTCAGCACAGGAACATGCTGAAGTTTTCCAAAGGCTGTGTAAATTGTATCTTTTTAATTTTACACATTCTAATTTTTTAATTTATGTATATAGGCTGTCCCTGTGTCTGTGTGTGTGTGCCAGGTATGTCTGGGTGCTCAAAGAGCCCAGAAGAGGGCGTCAGGTCCCCTGGGGCTAGGGTTTCAGGTCACCCTACAAGAGTGCTCTGGAAGAGCAGTAAGCACCCTTAAACCCCCAAGCCACCTCCCACCTCCCGGTCCCCCTTAAACATGAGTTTAATGACCTCTCTTTAACAAAGGCAAAAGTTGAAAGAAATGTGATTCCTAGTAAATATGATCCATCACAAAAGATCAAATATATTCCAAGGACGCTCCTTCCCTTCCCCCCTTCACTTAATAACCATTAGTTATTAACAGCTCCAGATGTAACAATAATCCTACTATACCATGTTTCCTTGCAATTTCTTTCTCTTTCTTTGGAGAGGATTTGGGCAGGCGATTAGCGTAGATGTTTTTTATATCCAATTCTTTCTCCTTTTCCTGAAAATAAACCCAATACAAGGAAAGAAGGTAAGCAATTTGAAATGAAACATCCTCATTGCGTTGACCGGTATCTTCTCTATCAAATTGAAATATCTCTAGGTCAGCTCTCCACTGTAACTATGAAACTGGAGGAAGAAATATCTCCTAGGAGGAGGCAGGAGGGAAGGGGGAAAGAGAGAGGGGGGAAGGAAGGGGAGGCAAACACCACAAGCTGTGCTTCCTCCCCACAGAGTCACGCATGCCTAGCCATCATCCAGGCTTAGCACGGAGACAAAGGCAGAGCCTCTCTTAACTATGGATTGTGAGTTACTAATGACTTAAAAGTTGGATCGCAACTTTTCAACCCAAGAGCTCTTCACAATATGGGAATTATGTCTTTTTCTGAGAACTTGGTGATCCAAGAGAAAACTATAGAAGATAATGCATACTTCTACAGAATTCTGAGCAAAATTTCAGTCCATCAATGAACTCTGTAAAATGCAAGCGTCTTTAACACAATTAACTAATGTGAATTGTGTTGCCTCTAAACAAAGGGAACTTTAAAAGCAAGCCCCGCCAGGGTCATGTGAAGAATACTAGATCATTCAAGAGTGTGATAAACATGTTCCTTCCCATGATCCTCTTCTAGAATTCTGTTATTCATTTCACTTATATTGGCATAAACAGTAGCTTTCTTCGTTATAGCAATTACATTAACAATGCTTTGTTTCTAAGTAACAGATACTAGAATTTGGTAGATTATATAGTAGCGAATATGAAGGGTGACCATTATTTTAAGTACTAGGTTTTCATGTGGTTTATATGGCATGAGAAATCATGCAGTCTAAAAGAGCATGCTTACCTTTAGCTTGTGATGGAGTCGCTGCAGCTCCTTCTGCAGAACTTTATTTTCATCATAAGCCTCAAATGCTCTTTTCCTCTCAGCAAGCAACTGCCGCTGGAAACTGTTGGTGCTCAGCTCCAGGTTTTTCGATAGCTCCTGTGTAACAACAACAAAGCCAACAGCGAAACCCGGGACTTAGCAGTGCCGGATGCAGCTTGGCAGCACTGACAAGCCTTAAAACAAGGCTAAGCTTAGGGTTCAGGAGCGTAACAGGAACCAGGAAACGGCTCACTAACAGTTAGGAAGACGCCTAGACTGGTGATCCTTCCTTGCTTTTCCTGATGATGGGCAATCAATCCTTACACATCTGCCTGCAGCACACAGTAGCTTGAGGGAGCAAAAGACAGAAGTGATGAAGCAGGAGCTCCCAGAATGCACTGCTGGGCAGTGAATAGCAAGGTGGATAAGAGCAAACAATACAGGTACAGAGCTGCACTGGCTCGCCCGCTCAGGGAGCTAGCCGTTCCCATGCTCTTTGAACTTGCCTCAGCCAGGTTATGAAGAATTCACATTAAAATAGTTTATCTTCAAATAAGTTGTTATTTGCCTATCTTCTAGACGAAAACAAAAAGTCTTATAAACATAAAACCTCATATAAAAAAGGAAATAAAAGGTAGTTATAATCTCGATACTGTGCAATCATCATTGCGACATCTCAGAGGTACAGCCTGACATCTCTATGTGTTTTTTCCTCACCGCCATACAAAACCAAAGCCACAGACTTTAGTGCCACAGTCCTTTAAAATGGAATCATATTCATTTGGTAAATCAGCACACTTATTTAACCAGATTATGCTGTCCCGGTTTTTTTCTGTGCTTCCGGTTTTTACCATAGTGAATATCCTAGAATAAATAACTTAAAACATAAATTAATAATTTCTCCAGGGCAATGTTAAGAAATGAAGCTTCTTGGTTCTCACTGAAAGTAAGAACTCCTGTCTTTGAAAGAAAAAAATGAATAAAAAGCTATTTTGGGGAAAACAACTTATCTGGCTTATATCAATACAGAAACATATAAGTTTCACACACACACACACACACACACACATATATGAAATATATATTCATAAAATTCAGTAATAAGAAACCAAACAGCTTAGTTTAAAAAAAAAGTAGAAGAAATATATCCCAAATAAATAAATCCCAAATGTATCAATGACAGGTAATATATCAAAGACAGAGACATATAGGCACCAAACACAAGGCCCAGAATCATTAGCTGTGAGGAAAACGCAAAGCCAAGCCATGATGAAGGAATATTACCTATCTGTTAGAATGTCTGAAACTAGGAAGTCTAAGTGATAATGGCTCACAGTGATCAACAGCTACCAATATCAATAGTAAGGGCTCTGGTGGCCCCAGCCAGTTGTCTTGGCAATTTTCCTTAATATGTCAATTAAGTAGTCAATGATGAAAAGCAGAGACAAAACAATTTATTCAGTGTGACTGAAAGAACAGCTGGCCAGGAAGACAGCGTGGACTGCAGAATGATCTTAAGGAAATGACATTGCCTATACGCCAATGGACAAACGTGGGTGAGTAACAGTGATGCATCTGAGAAATGCAAAATTAAGGGTGTCGTAACCTGAGCCTGGTGGTGCATGCCTGTATCTCAGATACAGGAAGGCCGAGGCAGTAGGATGATGAACTGAAGCCAGCCTAGGTTACACGGTATGAATCTCTCTCAAAAAATCCAAACTATAGCAACAAGGACATAGTACTAAGTTAAAATGTTCTATATAAAAGACCTACATAGGTCGGTACTGTAGTCACAGCAGGCTGTATCTTGTATTACAGGAGGAAGAGTATAATAGAAATTAAGTCAACAGAAATAACAAACAAACAAAACTATACTGGGGACAGTGGAATAAATGAAATTACTGTATACGTGTAAATCCCAAAACTGGTAGATTTAGGGCCAAGAAGAATGATATATGTAGCTTCCCCTCAGAAAGTCAATCTGTGTTTCCACACGATACAAAAAGAACATGGGATCCTGTGACTGCATAATACAAATCAAACATTTTAAATGTTTACAATAGGTGAGTTGTTAAACTATTTAGCATTCATTGTAGCATTTGAGATTTGCAACTCTACTTAAGCTTGAAACACTTCTACAAAACAGGTAGCAAGAAAACTGCACCCCTGACATTTTGAGACAAATCAGGAAGTTATTAAACTAAAGAAAAAAAGAAAGGAAACACACCACAGGTAAAACGGCATCAAATATGCTCAAGTTCCAAATGACCATGCTATCCAACTGGAACCCAAGTGAGACCTAGGAAAACCAACATCCAGAGTAAAGACAAAACATTCTCAAAAAAGATGACAAAGTTTACATCCTGGTCCTTACTGAAAGAAAGCCTATTTCAGTGGGAAAGAACATGAACCCTGAAGGAAGGGTCAACCCTGAGCAACAGTGACAAGCTCAGAACAATTGCAAACCTGGAAAATGGCAGGAGTCACCTTAAAATGAGACCAACTGTCTGAAGTTGTACACTCGGGAGTTTGGAGCCCTTGTATACCTCAATATCTGAGACGGCACAGACATTTCCTTGCCTGGGATCAAGGAACCTTTTGGTCAAGGACAGCAGAAGGAACTGTATCAAATAAAACAAAACAAAACAAAGCACCTTCGAATTCTGCCTCACAAAGGTCCAGAGGAACTGGTTGTAACCTCACCTCACACACGCACGGGAGATGAACCTATGTGGAAACTACAAGTCAGAGCAAAGAGGAAAGGCAGGCGAGGTGAATGAGTTAGGAAAGCCACAGTCAGCACTCTGGGGCAATCAAAGATTCCAGCTGTACTGTAGATGAGGCAAGGGTGAGACAACTGCAGGGCCAGGGCTCAGAAGTTCAACTGGTGCCCATGGCCCTTGCCCAGTGCTCAAGAATTTCTTGTCTATTCATCAGCACACAAACTCCACTAGCCACAATATTCACAAACTGCACGACACGATCAAGAAACCAACCCTGAGAATCCAAGTCTAGAAGGGGCTGTAGTACAAACTACAGGCAGAGAAAACATAGTAGCTGAAATTACAGTTTAAAAATGTTCTCTAAATCAAGGGGGAGTAATAGACATCTAAGTACAAGAGCCATTTAGATTTCCAAATAGACATGATCAGAAAATAATGTCTTCAAGGCACATTATAGATAAAATGCAACAAAGACATGCATCAGACCTCTCTGCAGAAAGCCCAAATGCCACAGAAACATGTACTGCTGTATCTGAAAACCAAGAGTAAATGACCTCTTATAAAGACGACCATACAGACCAAAAGTGTCCTTTAATATAAAGGAAGTGCTTTCCAAAGTAAGTACAAACTAAAACAATTCATAACTACTGAACTAGCATTATAGAAGATATTTTACAATAGAAATAGATTTTTAAAATGAGAATAAGGAAGGAATCAAGCATATTTAACTCAGTATTTGGCAAATTTCTACAATAAATAATGAGGAGAGAAAAGAACAAAATGTACACAAAGAAACCAACAGAAAAAATTCAACAAAATTACTCTCAAAGCAAATGACTCTCAATATTGACCTTGAACCTAAGTAAGTGGATGTTAACTCTCCAATTAAAAACTTCAGACTAGCTTACAAGGTGACAAAGTCCAATTCCATTGGCAAAGATACACACCGAAAGGGAAAGGCTGGAGGGGATTTATCCAGCACACAGAAGCTGTAAACATACAGGAACAAGGGGGGAGGGGGCAGGGGGAGGGGGCAGGGGGGTGATGTGTGATAAAACAGACTTCAAGGCAAAATCAGAGATGGTGAAGAAGAACATATCCTTAGCAAAAGGAAACATCCATCAAGAGGATACAATGGTTGTAAACATATATGCACCACACATCCTTACACTCAGTTCCATAAACAAAACTACAGGTCCAGATAAAACAATGATGATCTCATCAAACCAACTCTCACCAGTAAGCATGTTATAAAGACAAAGAAAAACTTCAAAGTTAAGATGGACCATAGGGAACAGACTTGACAGACATCTGTGAAACATGCACGACAGCTATGAACATATTTTCTTTTCAAGAGTCAGTCTCCAAAATAGATCAATTTTAAGCCATAAAGTAAATCTTAACAAATATCTAAAGACTGAAATAATTTCTTATAAAATTAGAAATCAAGAGAAAACCACAGAAAGACAAGGTATACATGCATGAAATTTCAAAGAATAATTTTAAAACACATCTAATGGGGTAAAAAGCAAGCATGCAAACACTGAAGAACACTGAAGAAATCAGGGGGAATGCTCAGAATCTAATGAAAGTAAAAACACAACTTACCAGATAGTTCTAGGAGGGATGTTACTGCAACACAGACCTACATTAAAAGAACCAGAGAGGTCTCAAATAAATAATGTACTGATAATATACCAAGGTCTTGGAAAAACAAGAGCAACCCAAACCCCAAATTAGAAAATGAAAGAAAATAATGATGATCAGAGGAAAAAATTAGTGAAACAAACTCTAAAGGTACAATAGTAGCCAGGTAGTCCTGGTGCACACCTTTAATCCCAGCACTTAGGAGGCAAAGGCAGGTGAATCTCTGAGTTCACGGCCAACCTAGTCTGCACAGCTAGTCCCAAGACAGCCAGAGCTATACAAAGAAACCCTGTCTTTAAAAACCAAAACACAAAAGGAAGGAAGGAAGGAAGGAAGGAAGGAAGAAAGGAACGAACAAACAAACATTAAAGGAATCAGTGAAACAAAGTCAGCTGTCTGAAAAGATACATTATCAGCAGTAAGGAAAACTCTTAGCCAAAGTGCATAAGAGTGAGGGAGGGGAGAAAAAAAAGGGGTGCAGGAGGGAAAGAAGAGGGAGAGAGAACACAATAACCCAAATTAATAAAATTAGACATGAAAAGAGGATGTGACAACAGATACCAATGAAATACAACAAAGAATTTTACTTGATATTTTGAAAACTTCCAGTAAATTGGAAGCTAGAAGAAACAGCTCCATGTCTAAGAAGATCTGCTCGAACTGAATGAAGGTGATATACACAACGGATCTAGAATAAGCAGTAAGACTGAAGCTGCAATGAACTGTCTCCCAATAAAGAGAAGCCAGTATTGATGGAGTCACTGCTAAACCCTAGTGACTTTCCTGAGACAGCACACCTGACTAAACCAACTTAACAAAGGGAGGGTTTAACTCACAAGAGACACCTGCCACCTATGTGTACTGCAGCACTATCCCTAACAGTAAGAACCAGCCTATGGTTCTTTGAGGAAACCCTTCCCTCCCCGGCCCCCCGCTCTCTCTCCTTTTCTTTTTTTCTTTCTTTTGTACCTTCTTTCTTCTCTCTCCTCTCTCTCTCTCTCTCTCTCTCTCTCTCCCCCTCTCTCTTTCTGTTTTTTTTAATCAAATATCATCTAATAAGAGTCAAACTGAAAGAGGAATCTTCAGTTGAGAGAATGTCTCCTTCAGATTGTCTAGTAGGCAAAAGATCACTGAGTATTTTCTTGACTGATGATTGACTATTGCAAGTGCCATCCCTGAACAGCCGGAATAAGAAATCAATCTGTGCAAGATAGAAATTCTATTCCTTCATGACCTCTTCTTCAGTGCCTGCCTCCAAGTTCATGTTTAATTTCCTGTCCTGACTACCCTTCATAATGTACTGTAAGATATAAGAGGAAATAAACTCTTTCCTCTCAAAAAAAAAAAAAAAAGAAAAAGAAAAAAGAATCAGCCTAAGTACTGTCAAGAGATAAAAATATAAAGGAAACAACATAATACATGGATAATATATACACATATACACACATCATATACACATATACATACCATACATACACATTCACATACTATATATACATGTACATATACCATTACACACATATATATATATCATATATATGCATACACACATCATATACACATACATACCATATACACACATACACACATATCATATATACACATACATATATCATTATGCACATACATATATCACATATACATATACACACATACCATACACACACATACATATACCATTACACACATATATATATCACATAGACACATATACCCATGTACCATAGAGTATTATTTAGCTGAGAAGAAAAAAGCCCTGTCATTTTCAGAAAATTCAATGGAAGTCATCATGTTAAGCAAAATAAGCCAGACACAGGAAGACATATATCACACACTCTTTCACACATGCAGAAACAAAAATCCATCATCCTAAACACAGAATAGAGATCATCAGGGATGGATACAGGAGACAGATGGCTATAGCAACCCATGTCACATGCCTACGTGGAAATACCAAGTGAATCCCATTAATGTGTACAATTATATATACTACTACTACTAGATATTAACTTAATGGTGGAAATATAAAACCTGAGGTGAAATGAACAAATATAAATTACTCTGAAGGACTGAAAATGGCATGCAAGCCATCAGTCTCTAATGTTAAATGAAAGGTGTCATCAGCAGAAACAGAAAAACCAAATACAAACTTTGAAAGAAGCGTTCAGTCCAGAGGCTTAAGAAGGAAACATGTAGTAAAGAGTGGCAAGAGGACCCCTTAAACATCTTCTACAAGAGACTTTTATAGCCTTGAGTTTCATAAACTGCACAAGGACAGCTTAGAATAAAATGAAATTATATGTGACCATTGACTTATAAAAGTCTCCAGTAATAGCATAAAGAATTAAGCAATATGTAAAACTGCATCAAGCAAAGTAACATTATCCCCTAATGTATGTCAATAAATCTAAATGTATTGCACTAATGAAACAAGAATGCATTAATCATTCCAGCGGGTAAGGCAAGTGCCTGCTACGATACAGTTTATTACTTAAAACAAAAGCCCAGCACTGCGTTTCCTGCTGTGTAGGATTTTCACGCACAGAGAAAGATTCAAAAGGATGCTTAAAATTTGTGATCTCTAGGTGGTGAGACTATTTCATTTTCAGAGTTTTTTCCTCTTTTTAAAAGTGGTCAAGAAAAAAAAACACATACACACACACGAAAAATTAAAAGACCAATTCTAAAGATATATTTGAAAATGAACTGGCTGGGCTGGAGACGCTCCTCATGGCTTCAGTAGAGTAAGTCCTGAGGAAGGAAGCCACAGGGCACTTTATTAACCAAATAAGACCAAAGGCAAAAGTAGATAAGTACGTGAATGTTTCAGACATTCTCTTCTGTAGTACAATATTACATGAGGAGAAAAATGACTTTAAAATGTAAAAAAATTAAGTGGAAACCAACTTAGAAGTATTATCTCTGACTGTGGGATGATGGAGACTTTCCCCATTGCTTCATAATAAATTTCAAAATGTCTTTAAAGAAACATTTAATAAAATGAAAAATTAAACATTTAACTTTTCAAAAGTGAAGTAGGTCAGAATCCGAACTCTTTCAAGAGAAAGATGGGGTGACCACAGCTCAACAGCTCCGCAGCAAACTGAAAGTGGCTGATTTCCTTCTGTTTACTCCTTTCCCTTAACAAAAAGGAATATCCTTAAACACCAACTGAATGCCATTGGGAATGTCATTAGACCAACATTCGTTTAAATGGGTCTCTTCATGTTACCTTAACCACCATTCAGGGTTGCTACAGCTCAGTCCTGAAGACTTCAGCCTTGTGAAGCACAAGGCCTGACACTCACCTCAGCAGCCCACCCTCCAGGCTGCCACACAGGAGGACCCTGGCAGATGACGAGGCGATATCAATGATGAGGAAGCTCTTCCTTACAAATGAGTGGAAATCAGTCTCTACGTAATGTTCATCAGGCTAGTGTTGCACCAAAAACTGCCTCCCCTCACCTAAAAAGTGTTTCTCCTCTTCTGTCCTGCAGTCCTTTGAACAGTGAAGTGACATTTTCTTAGTCTGATCATTTCTTTTAAAAAACGTTTTATTATTACATGTGTGTGTATAACATGTGTACATGCACCCGTGCCACAGAGCACACATGTGGGTCAGAGGACAACCTGTGAGAGTCAGTTGTCCCCTTCCACCACATGAGTGTCTGGGATGGAACTCAGGTCATCACACTTGGCTGCAATCACCTTTACCTGCTCAGCCGACACAAAGACTGGCTCTGTTTCAGCAAGTGTTACAGGACTGGCCTGCTGTGCTGCTGTGCTGCTACTGCTATTCTTTTAACTTCTTAGCTGTTCTGTTTGCTCTCTCTGCGTCAGCTGGTTAATATTTTGTACATGCTACTATATGTACTCTGAGCAATAAATTAGAGTTTCTTTTAAAAAACATTAACAATAACTCCTACCCTATGGTTATTGCCACCTCTAAATAATTCCCTTGGTTGGCATTTTAAACAGTGATACAGCCTTAAAAACTAAAAATATGTTCTTTAGTAGAACCTGAACTATTCAGCCAGAGGGTCCACAATAGATACAAAGTTAAACTTTTTTTTTATAAATGAAAAGTTAATAGTTAACCTTAATCAAGTTTTATGATCCTGTTTGCAGCCAAATTTTGAGCCACTGGGATATAGTTTTGATCTCACCATCTTCAAACTAGCCATTCTCCACATTTCTGCACCTCTCCCAAAAGCCTCGTGAGTCGATCCAGTCACTCATTCTCTCCAGAAACATTAGTTCCATTCTAGAAAGCATATCCAATACCGTGAGCACAAAACCAAATTAGGCTGGTTCCTGACCTTTAGGAACAAGGTCAATTGAAAGCTAAAGGGGATAAGACATAACATGACATGCAAAGCAACACCTAGAAACATCTCCATGTTCGCAGCAGCTTTGTCTGCACCAACCATGGCTACAGCCACGGATCTGCTTGTCAAGTCTTCTAACAGTATTTTCAATTAGCTCATGTCTCTTCAATGAAGCAACATGACGAGACAGAGAAAGTCTCAGTCTGTACAGTGCCTGCTGTGCAAGCCTGACGGCCTGGCCTAGCCTCCCCTGCAAGCAAAGCACACTTCTCAGTGAAGAAGAAATGTATCAAGCAGTTGTCAGGGACACGCCCATCTGAGGTAAGAAGGTATGGCATTGATACACCGCTGGGGACTTCCAAGGCAAAGACTACTTCCGAGTGGGGACTGACTGTTAGGACCATTCCACAGTTTGTGGCAAGTGTACCTCACTGCAAACCTCTTCAGTGTTAAAGGCCCTCTTGTTAAAGAAGGTAAAGCCTCAGTTACTTCTTCAGCTCAAAAAGTCTTATGTAAATATTAACACAAAACTAAAACAATTGCTCTATGAAATTAGAAGTTTTCATGGATCCTCCAAATATAACTGCTGAAGTCATTAAATATATATGTATAATAACATTTAAATATGCATCTACATAGACGTATATGTCCTGGCCATTTTTTAGAATTGTTTTAGAGTAAAAATTAGCAGCAACCTGAGTTTTCTTTTTCAAGTACTCATGTTTTCAACATTAGCAGTTTTTCTGTAATTTGATAACATTTGATAATAGTTATATAGTTATTTGAAGGGATTCCTATAAAGGGATGGTTCAGCAGTAAAAAAGCACCTGCTGTTCTCTCAAAGGCCTAGAGTTCAATTCCCAGCATTCGCATTGGATGGCTCACAGCTCCTGTGACTCTAGCCCTGTGGGGTCCAGTGCCCTTCTCTGGATTCTGCAGGCACCTGCATTTACATCTCTATATACCTCCACTCACATGTACCAAAAGTAAAAGTAAAGTCTTTTAAAAACAACAACAATTTTAGTAAGAAGAAATGAAAAGTTTCCCAACCTAAACGTATTTGAGGCACAGGAAAAGCTTACACATTATAACTTCAGGGTCAGTGAGATGGCTTAGAAGACACAAATAAGTACTTGTTACCAAGACTGATGACCCAAATTCAATTCCTAGGGTCCATAGGGGAAAAGGAGAGAACTAAAACCCACAAGTCATCCTCTGACTTCCATGAGCATGCCATGGTATGCAAGTCACTACACAGATAGAGATACATATGTATGCATGCATACACAAGCTTACACATGCACACAAATGTAATAAATAGATGATAGATAGATAGATAGATAGATAGATAGATAGATAGATAGATAGACAGACAGACAGACAGATGATAGACAGATAGACAGACAGATGATAGATGATTGATAATAAATCATGACTTAGACCCATCAGACCCCAGATCTTATCAGCACCTTAGGAACCCCATTATTTGATTCCTCAGATGCACCCACCAGCTGAAGCCTGGGGATTAAGACAAGAGTCACAAAACAAGAGGGCAAGAGCAGAGGTAACCTGGTGACTTGGAGGGGGCAAGGCCATGGCAGAGCTTCTGGATTTGGGTTCAGACAAGCAGAAAGCTCTGAGAGCAGAGTCTGGCTGCTGGAGGGAGGTGTGGCAGGCTCTACCTGGCCGGAGAGAAAAGGGAAGGGATGCCCAATTTGTCCTTGCTTCGGAAGACTGTTTATTGAGAGGCAGCAGTCTACTCAAGGGCACCCCTGGAGTAAAGGGAAACTGAGTAACGGTCTCTTATAGGAAAAGCTACCAGATGAAAAGTCTACCCTGGCTGTCTTTCCCAGTGATAAATACTGAGCTCCACAATAGCAAACTGCTTCCTATATTCCACCAGCTGCTTAAAGATAGAGAGGCCATCGCAAGAGTTTCACCATGTTTTCTTGACAAAGTAACGTTCAATCTGATGTTAAAAGTAGAGTTGAAATTTCATACTAAATGCATACCTTACAGCTCACTGTAGTTCTTTAAAAAAGCAAAATGTATGTACACATGATTACAGCTTATCTTTTCATGAAAGCTGGAAGACAATTTTCTGTTTGATGACCATGGATTCCTATAACAGTCATAATCCCTGATTTTGTTTCAAGACAGACTGTTGGTGACTGCTATGATCAATCAGCTGCTACAGTCTTGGTCAGGAAGGCACCCAAAGTCTGGAGAATACCAACATAAGTATTAGAATAATAGTAAGGCACATCTATTTGTGTAAAGTACTGTTTAAATATGCCTCTGTTTTCTAATTACTGCAAACATCTGTGTGAAGCTGAATTGTCTGCATACTTATCAATCATAATAACATATTGCAATAGACTGAATGCAGAAGCAGATCTGAGGACCCAGCTGTCCTCTACTGAGTCAGACATTAAAGAAATTTACAAATATGTAATACGAATCAATTTCATCCTGAATTATTTCAAGTTCAGAAAAAATTATTATTGAAAAATATTTTAAAAAAAAAATTATTTAGCTAGGTGGTGATGGTGCATGCCTTTAAACTCAGCACTTGAGAGGCAGAGACAGAGGAAGGCAGATCTCTGAGTTCCAGCATGGTCTACAGAATGAGTTCCAGGACAGTCAGGGCTACACAGAGAAACCTGTCTCAGAAAACAAAGTACCAATGAAAAGATTAATTTCTATTTTATGTGTCTAGGTGCTTGGCTGTAGATAGGTATGTGGGTTTCCTATATACCTGGTGCCTGTGGAGGCCAATACAGGACACTGGAACTGGGTTCTAGGTGGTTGTGGGCTGTCATGTGGGTGCTGGGAACAGAAATGGGGTCCTCTGCACAAGAGGCCATGCTCGTAACCACTCAGCTAGCACTTATACTGAAGACATTTGATAATGTAATGGAAGCACTTATTTATCATTGCTTAATAAGTTAAGAAACACTTTAGCTGTTAAGTTGTAATTCCTAATGTGGCAAACATCAGTAGACGAACCCATAAGCAAAAGCTTGGTTGGAGAAGTGTTGCTGATAACGTTTTAAGGTTTGAGAACCACTGCATCCAAAAACTAAAACATGTTTCTGTGCTTTCAAATCAGGCTTTAAGTATTAAAATTTGTATTACCATATTAAAGAACATAAATAGGATGCTATTTTAAGAAGACTGTTCAATAAATTGCTAAGGCCTACTGTGACACAGTACAGTGACTAAAGGAAACCACAAAGAGCTGTGATGCAGAGGGATGGCTACAGCCATCACAGTGCAGAGGGATGACTACAGCCAACACAGTGCAGAGGGATGACTACAGTCATCACAGTGCAGAGGGATGACTACAGCCACCACGGTGCAGAGGGATGACTACAGTCATCACAGTGCAGAGGGATGACTACAGCCACCACGGTGCAGAGGGATGACTACAGTCAACACAGTGCAGAGGGATGACCACAGCCACCACGGTGCAGAGGGATGACTACAGTCATCACGGTGCAGAGGGATGACTACAGCCACCACGGTGCAGAGGGATGACTACAGTCATCACGGTGCAGAGGGATGACTACAGCCATCACAGTGCAGAGGGATGACCACAGTCATCACAGTGCAGAGGGATGACTACAGTCATCACAGTGCAGAGGGATGACTACAGTCATCACAGTGCAGAGGGATGACTACAGTCAACACAGTGCAGAGGGATGACTACAGTCAACACAGTGCAGAGGGATGACTACAGTCATCACAGTGCAGAGGGATGACTACAGCCATCACAGTGCAGAGGGATGACTATAGCCAACACAGTGCAGAGGGATGACCACAGTCATCACAGTGCAGAGGGATGACCACAGCCAACACAGTGCAGAGGGATGACCACAGCCATCACAGTGCAGAGGGATGACTACAGTCATCACAGTGCAGAGGGATGACTACAGCCATCACAGTGCAGAGGGATGACTACAGCCATCACAGTGCAGAGGGATGACTACAGCCATCACAGTGCAGAGGGATGACCACAGTCAACACAGTGCAGAGGGATGACTACAGTCATCACAGTGCAGAGGGATGACTACAGCCATCACAGTGCAGAGGGATGACTACAGTCATCACAGTGCAGAGGGATGACTACAGTCATCACAGTGCAGAGGGATGACCACAGCCATCACAGTGCAGAGGGATGACTACAGCCAACACAGTGCAGAGGGATGACTACAGCCATCACAGTGCAGAGGGATGACTACAGTCATCACAGTGCAGAGGGATGACCACGGCCATCACAGTGCAGAGGGATGACTACAGTCATCACAGTGCAGAGGGATGACCACGGCCAACACAGTGCTGTGATGCAGAAGGGTGATCACAGACAACAGTGTTGTTACTCTGAAGGCTAACTATACACAACAATATGCTATGCATTTAAAAAGCTGTTAGAATTTTGAAAGCTCTCATGTATACTGGCTTGTTTTGAGTGTCAACTTGACACAAGCTGGAGCTATCACTGAGAAAGGAGCCTCAGTTGAGGAAATGCCTCCATGAGATCCAGCTGTAAGGCATTTTCTCAATTAATGATCAAATGATACCATCCCTGGGCTGGTAATATTGGGTTCTATAAGAGAGAAAGCTGAGCAAGCCAGGGGAAGCAAGCCAATAAGGAGCATCCCTCCACGGCCTCTGCATCAGCTCCTGCTTCTTGACCTGCTTAGTTCCAGTCCTGACTTCCTTTGATGATGAAAGTTGTATGGAAGTGTAAGCTGAATAATCCCTTTCCTCCCCAACTTGCTTCTTGGTCATGTTTTGTGCAGGAATACAAACCCTGACTAAGATACTATGATATATATATCATATATATCATATATTATATATACATATATAATATATCTCAAAACATGGTATCCCAATGATGCATTATTCAATTTTTATGAGTGCATCATGTATTACACTTTCAAATGATATTAATATGACAAACTTATGTATAAATTTGTTAAAGTAAAACCCAAAATAAAAGCATATAAAACCCAAAATAAACAGTAACTTTAAATAAGGGCTAAACATGTGGTATGATTTAGGTACCAGCTCTTTGTACAGTGTTTAGCATGATTAACTCCATTAAAGGGTTCACCCAAGTATGTCCTGGACCTGCAACAAGTGCTACTATAGGTGAGTTGATTCCTAAAGGAAGGGACAACTGTCAGGAGAGTTGACTTTATTGAAATCCTTCACTTAAGGTTTTTCAAGACAAGGTTTCTCTGTATAGCCCTGGCTATCCTGAAACTCATTCTGTAGACATAAGACACAGAGATCTGCCTGCCTCTGCCTCCCAAGGGCTTGGATTGAAGGCATGTGCCACCACTGCCCAGGTTGAAACGTTTCACTATTTACCTCTTTAAACACTTATCCACCTCTAACCTATCGATCATACTCCTAAACTACTGAGCTCCCAGGCATCTTGTTACTCACATCAAATAACAAACATGCAGCCAAATTATAGGCTGACGTTCATGGGGAAAGGCTGTTGACATCAGCTAGTTAGACTCAGTGCTGCAAAAAC